>CM036601.1:7546654-8746654 GCA_020745705.1 Hemiprocne comata | reverse complement strand
GAGGCTACCTCCAAGTGCAGTGACTCAGGGGTTGGTGTAAGCACAGACATTCCAATTCATGTGGCTCATAAAATAAAATTGTGCCTGTAGTTACTGTTTGCAAGCATGCATTTTGCCATAGGCTCTTAGGAAGTGGAAGATCTCAACGCAATGAGCATTAAGGCAACAAATAATTGTCTGGGACTACTGGTGGATGGCTGGTTGAACATGAGCCAGCAGTGTGCCCAGGTGGCCAAGAAGGCCAATGGCATCCTGGCCTGTATCAAAAACAGTGCGCCTTCTCTTGTGTTTAGAAGGAAAAAAGTTGGAAAAGAAAACAAGTGTAGTCTGGACTTGAGTTACGTACCCACCCTGAGGCACACAAGTCACAGGCAAGGTGAGAATCTGGCACCCACAAATCTGCTGCCACTTCTAGTGCAGCAGCTTCCCTGGACACAACCCAGAGCATGTGGTGCCCTGGGCAGGCTGAACACAGGAGATCCTCCTTAGCCATCCCCAAAGCTACACGAAAAAAACCCCAAGACATTTTGTGTTCCAAACAGAAGACAGCTGGCAGCCTTTGACTTCAAAATGTCAAACAGCTTTGTGTTTGTGAGGATTTTACCTCCAGTTAATCAGCTAATTGGAGTTAAGTACTCAGAGACATTACACATCCCTCTTCTCCTAATGAAGAGGCCACCTCTGCCAGCCAGGCTCTGCACACAGTCCACTCACAGTTCCCTGCCCCTCCAACGTGCTCAGAATTAAAAGCTGAGGAAATGAAGAGAACTTCAACTGAATCCGGGGGTTTCCAAACGCAAACACTCGAGCACTGCAAAGCCTCTGGATGCATGGGGCTAGGGCATTGCAAAGCTTTGTTACTGAACCAAATCTTGGAGGTTTTCTCCTGTTTGGTGCCTCTTGCCTGTGAGCTGGAGTTTGGCAAGAGCTTGCAGCAAGTAGCCAAGATGTGGTTCATTACAGCAGAGCCTTGCAGAGCAGGCGTTCGCCTGGAAAGGACTTTGGGTTAAGTGGCTGCTGGTAAGAACGGATGGCAAGTGATCATGCTGGAATCTAATTATTAATAATAAAAAATAACACCATCTCACTGCACATATATGAGGCTTTTCATCCACAGTTCAAACAACTCCATGCACTAGTGACCATTCTTACCAACATTTTCAAGGAGTAGGAAAATTTCAGTTCTGGGTGAAACAATTTGCCCATCTAGCTGTTGGCAGAAGAGCTAAAGGCAAAGCCCCAGACTGGCATTACTAAATCATGTGTCCTCCTTTTTAAGTGGTACCTCTGACCATTATAATCCCTCTGTGCACACACACCTGAGCTGCCTGTTGCTCCCTCCTAGGGCTTTTTTTCCTCCTCTAGCTCCCTCTTTGTCTTTTCCCTCTTGCTGGGCCCCATCCAAAGCACACAGAGGCAGCCAGGTGAGCCCAGACCTGTGCATCAGAGGCACAAGCTCGACCTGCTGAAGCTCCCCAGGAGCCCTCTGCACAGGGCTCCGTGGCAGGGAGCAATGGGGACAGGACTGGCAGTGAGGGGCAGTGACAAGTACCAGGGACTGTGACCTCTTCCACTGGAGAGACAGGATCCAAAAGAAGATGTGTCTATCTGCCATGGGAGCCTCTGTTTTCAGACCTTCAGTATCACATTTTATAAATATTTTAAGCAGTGAGACTGTTAGCATACAGTGCACTTCAAGAAGCTGTCAAGAGATTTCCTTCCCCTCACTGCCTCCTCTCAGACCTGTGATCTATGTCTTGCAGGAGATTTTCAGCTGCTTTGATTAAATACTTCCACTATCAATGTCTGCACGAGAACTGAGTCCTTGGCTACTATTCTGACTGTCAATCTTGCATCCATTTTTTTTTTTCCTACAAAATTTACTATCTTTTTTCATTTATTTACCTCATATTGTATTTTCAGTTTTCTTTCCCACTGTTCTTTTGACAGCATTATTGATTCAAATGGATGCAATAAATCCTTTTGAAAGGAATATGGTTCCTGTTTAAGATCAAGTCAGAATGCTGAGCCAAGTTAATTGTCTTAAAAGCTGTGGTTAGGATCACTGGACAAAAGTCTTTTTATTGGGTTGGATTCTCATCACAGAGTTAATGAGACTTGCATGGCATGAGGCAGGACAGACTCAGCCTTTAACATTTACAGTTCTGCAAGAAATCTTAGCCATTAGTTTTTAAAAAGCAGTAGCAATATACACACTCTATTACTTACTGTGAAAATTTAAGGTACCTTTAACATAGGACAGCTCTCCTATAATTTTTTTTAACTTTGATGGTGCAGATAAAAACAAAAAAAATACTAAAAATACCTTTCTGTGGAGAACATCAATATTATTTATTCCAAGCCATGAGAAACCCTGAAAGATTATGTCCATGTGTTTTAGAGTTATATTATTTCCATATGTATTTGAATTTTATATACGGGCTACATTAGATTGCCAATATCAAGGGATATTGACAGGGATAAAAAATGAACCTGTTATAGCAAAAAGGCCAGAAAAGACTCCATCCTGCCTCTGTAACTTACTCATTCAGATCAAGCAATATCCACTGCAATGATGCAGCAGGCATTGCTGGTAGGGAAAGAGAGAATAATCTGAGGAAGAGAAAAGATTTCCAAAACACCCTGGTTTCTTGGGAAGCAAACCTGCTCCAAGCTCAGAAACTGATGTTCTGGGTGACAAATGAACCTGTAAAGCAGGGGAATTGCAAATGGCCCCACTCACAAAAGTGAAGTAGTATCTCATTAATGAGTGCCAGGACAGCTCCTCATTTTACCTCTGATAGACCCCAGGGGGCAAGTCTTCTAGAGAGGCGAAGTCAGGGTTCAGAAAAAAATTGGTTTTGAGAACATTTTTGTTGGAGAAAGTCATTAAACCTGCAAAAACCTGCTAGCACAGTCTCTGTCAAATAGTTAAAGTAGCACTTCCTTCACTGAATACCTCTTCAAGTACAATATAACTTAAACTTACACCTCTCATCCCACACCCAGCTTGCACTGCATTAATTCATTGATATTAGTCCCAAACTTAGAATTAGGACCATGTACCTCCTGTGCAGTTTAAACACTTACCTACATACCAAGTGTTACCTGAAATCACCTCAAACTAGAAAAACAATACTGTTTTTTTTTTCCAGCACACTTAACAAGGTGCTTTTTTCCTGCCCAATTTTCTGTATTTATCTATGCAAATATGAGGTCTTATTCTGTTGTTTATAAAGATTAATTACAGTAAAGATACTCTAAAGACAGTTTCACTTCTTGTGTTACTGTGCCCAGATACACCCAAGTTAGGCATGTCCTTAAAATACTAAACACAAGGATCCATTGAAGCCAACAAACCTGCCTGTGTGTGTAATGAGAAGCACACAATAAATGCTTTTATGAAATAGGACTTTGCTGGGGTTTTTTGGTTTGGGTTAGTTTGGGTTTTTGTGGGGTTTTTTAATGATGAAAAAGTTACAGCTTGTTCTTCGCCCTCTTCTAAACTGTCATAACTCATTTTGTGGCTCAGTTTTGATTCTGGTTTCCCGTGTGCTTGTCAGGAGCTCCTGTTGTGCAGCCTCCAAAAACAGAGCAAGCAAAGCAACAGGCAACAGCATGGAGCAATACACGCTACAAGGAGGAAGCTGGTATTGATCGTTAATGCATCAGCAAGACACAAAGGGCCAACAATTTGTGGTTCAGTGAAAGTGTTCATTCCTTTCACTTTTATTCACTGCGAGCATCTTCCTTTCCCCTTCTCCACTTCCTCCCCCTACCCACTGTTAAGGCTTTCAGAGCTATAAATTCAGTGGTATGTGTTTGAACCCATCATTTATATGGAGTGATAAATTGGAGCATCATCAGTTGCAGATGCAAAAGTTCACCCACAGAAATGTAGGCTGGGATTTGGTATTTGATACCGCTGTGCAGAACACTGCCTAATTTCTACTTTATATTGTATGGTACTTGAAGTTACTTAGATGATGAATCAGCTCCCCTCAGCCTTTGGATGTAGAATTTCATGTGACTGTCTTCAGAGAGCCTAAGACAATTCATTTCTTTACTGCAATGTGCCTTAGCACAGATGGGGATGTTCAACTCTGAAAAGCAGATAGGAGCTGGAAATCAGAACTACACAGCTCTATTTCAATGAGAAGTTGAAATATTTTATTTCAAATGTGGGGGTTTCGTTCTTTTGCTCTTTGCTACAAAGCAATAATCACATCCTTTTTGCAACCTGAAGTTGGGCAACTGCCAAACAGCAGAGATCAGGATTCGATACAAAGCTAGATTGATGCTAAAGACTTCTAAGGGTCAGAAAAAAACAGCACAAGCTGAATCCTATGAAACTTGCTAGTGTGTCTTTCTAGTTTCCCTTTTAAGGTAAGACATATAGTTTACTCACACAGCTAAGGTTTTACTCTGTTTGGAAAGACAGGTGATAGGGCAGCAGGAGAGCAAGCACTCCTCTGCAGTCCCAGGCAGCAGCACCCCACCCAGCTCAGCTCCAGCCCAGGTTTGCTGCTGGCAGTGCTACAAGAAACAGAGCAAACCAGCTTGAGGTACAAGAAACAGGCTGAGCAGGAAGTCACAGACAGGTAAAAATCTGATGTTGACTTGTAAATGCAATAAATTTGACACAGAAATGGTAGCTGGAGAATAAGAAACAGAAGCCTGGTGTTGGTGCTTTCACACTCCTTGGTTTGATCGTAATAAACTTTTTAAAAATAGGATTTAGATGTTTTATGATTATTTGAAACTTTAAGAGATCTGAAGGAAAACCACTCAGAATTGCAATCAAAACTCTCAGGTCTGGACTTGTACTATGTGGTTTAAATGCCAAGACAGATACAAGATGTTATCATAAAACCAAGATTTTCCAACTTGCCTTGTGGTTTTATAGGGTCATCTATCTGGGGAGGCAGGTTTGTAAGACTACATTTCACTCCATGCTAATGCTCCTGTACCAAGAGAGACACCCCCCAGCTCTGCCGTGGAGGGGAATTCAGAGCTGTATGTCTGCCACTCACTTATAAAACATCCAGTATTTTTAGCAATCTCACTCACAAAAAATGCTGCTCCTCAACTTGTGAGAAACCAGAAGAAAGCAGCAGCTGGAAGCTGCCCAGAAGGAAAGGAGAAATTGGCTTTCCTAATTAGAAGAAAAAGCTTCTCAACAACTGCATTCCAGTACAGACTAAAACCCACTGGTAAACCAGATCATGTTAAATCACTGACTTTGGGGTTACACCTGCAGGGAGTACACCACACTGGCTTTGGGTAGAAAATATCAATACTTACTTTTTTATCTGAAGGACACAGAGGGTAAAGGGTGTTTTGAGAAAATACTTCCCTATGCACTGGCAATTTAATTTCCTAACAGCCAGATGTCGGGAGGGATGGGAAGAGTTAAGTGCAGGGAGATCTTTATCATTTCCCAGTCCTGGTTCCACGCCCACCCAGGGTGGCTGGATTACAAAATCTCCCACTTGTTATAAATTTTCAACCTCCTGTTTTTTCTGTCACTCTCTATAGCACATAGGACCATTTTAATGTGTGCAATCCTTAAATGTCAGTATAATGGAAAGCAGATGAGTCTTTTATGACAGCAATTTTTCACTCGCTTTTCTTGCTAAAACTATGCAGTGGGAAGAAAAAAATATTTAGCCAGTGAAAGCTGTGGTTTAAATCAGTCACCACACTAATTCTCCTTCCTTTAGCCATGTGAGGCACACAAGTGTATTAAGGCATCAGCCTCCTTTCAGGCTGCCCTGATGCAAACAAAACTTAGAACGTTGAATGAGAATCCCTGGTTAGTGTTGTCCAACCTTTCTGCTAGTCAGGCTTTGCTATGAACTGGATTATGGGGTGTGTTACACACTCCAGCACTCCCTGGGCTCTGCACAGGACACTTCAGATGAGCAGCAGTGCATGACCAGACAGTAATGCATCACAAGCTATAACAGTGTGAAGGAAAAGCAATTTTTATCCTGTTCCTCCTCCTACCTCGCTTCTAGAATTTTGTATGTGGCACTTGCACAGCCTGCAGAAGGAGCCGAAGATTTAGTGAGCATTTGAAAGTTAAATAATTTGTAGATGTGACTGTTCTGAAGCCTCTGTTTGCAGAGAGCCAAAAAAAGATATGGCTCTGTATGCAGATGAAGCTGAACCACTCTACACTTACCCAAAAATCTCTTCACAAAGTATGGGAAATGCCAATTAAGCCAGAGATGCACCATGTTTAGGAAGGTCACAGTCTAAGGGTATGTTCTTGTTACACGTGCAAATGGATGAAGGTATCTGAAATTGAGGAGAGCATAAAACAGCATTTAAAAGGTGGAGTAAAGTTATTGCAAGTATACAACAAAAATAAATGAGATGATCACTTGTCCAGATATAATATTTAAGAAGGTAAGTGAATGATCTTTCTTTGAAAACAAATAAAAGTAGTCTTTTACAGTGCTGTAATTCTTCAGTTTGTGTTTTGTTGTTTAATGCTTTTCATTGAGAAAAAAATGTAATCCACCACAAATGTAAATAGGTCCCTTCATCAAGGACATGCAAATCTTGTTTTGTGAGAAAAAGTAAAAAAACCCAAACAAAACCCAACTAGCACAAAACCCCCACTTGGCTATGTGCATGCATCAGAAATCTCAGTATGCACATGTCTGCTTAAAACTTTTTAGTACCAAAGAGCTTTTCTCAATCTGTCAAACTGGATCTGGACATCCAACATGAAGGCCACCAATACCTGAATCTCTGTATATCATCTACCTACTGCCTAAGTAGATGAAACATACTTTTCTTCCACCCTTTTGAAAACTTCTTTTCAAACATTTAGGTACTTAATCACACTGTTATTAATGGTATCATAAGAAAAGCTTTAAGGTATTCCTCATGTCAGGCTAGAGGCAGCACAGAGCACTAAATTTAAAGCAAACATTTAAGTAATACATTTATACGAAAAAAACCCACACCACCCCACAAGTCAAAACAAACAAAAAAACCCCCACAACCCTCCAGAAACATACACAGAAAGCCTGATATTGTCAGCTTAGCTCTACTGACAGCAAAGTGCAAGGTAACCTTCTCAGAAGGCCAGATGCTGACTTGTGAGCATCATCTGAGATGCTTTTCTTCTGGCTGGACTAAGGAAGGATCTGAGTGCCTGCAGCAAGTGCCTATGGACAAAGAGCTTCAGCTGTACCTTGCTCACATCTGCAGACCTCTCTAGCTCATGGCAAAAGGTGAGATGCAGAAGGGAGGCAGAGCTGTCACTAGTTTAGGACCTAAATTTACATCCGTTTTTTGGAAGTTCATGGAATATGCCTCGCATAGTTACATTCATTATCAGTATAAATGGGAACTGGCTCCTAAATCATCATGAGTAACCTTTTAAAATTCAACTCTGAGACTAAGACCATTTTGCTTAATCAAAACAAGTGACCCACAAGTATCTGCTCTAATGGGCCTCACGTGTTTCCCTGGCTGAGATAAAAAACAGCTCCGGTTTTTGTCTGTTCCAGAGCAAGGCTACTTTGGGCACAGAACATGACCTCAGACTAAACCTGAACTTGTGGATGTTTAACATCTGTTCGAACTAGACCCAAACTAGTAATAAGCTATTTAGGACTTGTCTTTCTGAGCCCATCTGGCTTTGATCAAAGGTTACAAGACTACTGCCTAGGAGATATCTAGTCTGTATAAGACACAGTCAGAGGCAACTACTCCTGATTACAGTGTGCCTCCTAAGTCTACCACCAGGGAGAATTGCCTCACCATGGTTCAGAGGAATCCTCAAGCAGTGATAATGTCCCAAGTCTTGGTTTTGTTCTCTTCTTCTAACCAGGCCACTTACACTTACCACCGCTGTTTGAGCAGTAAACTACACATAAAGGGCTTCAGCTACAGATTTCACCACTGCCACACATCCTGCATCCAAACAGATGCATAAACACTGTAGGCCTAGAAAATATGATCTTCAGATTTCAAAAACGATCTGAAATAAAAAGCAACAGGATCACAATATTCGCATTCCACCACACAGGGGCAAGAAGTGCTGAGAGGGCAGTTTGCAGGGCTTTCTCTGCCTCTGGACTCATGTACAAAGAAACTACGTGCTAATTACAGTAGTCCTCCCTTCAAATGAACTGGACAAAACATGGATGGGAGACACTAAGGTAGCACAACTGTGATACCCAGCCTGAGGTTCATGAGCTGTGTGCAGGTCTTGGGGGGGTACACAGCCTGGAACCTGCAGCAAGGTGACACTGACTCAGGGACCCCTCAGCCATCCCAGCCTGCAGGCATGCAAGGAAACATTCACAGTGGACATAGCTACCAAGGTGAAACTACCTGTTTGCCCATCACCTTGGTAGCTGTGTCCACTGTGGGATCCCAGAGAGATGCTGTGGTCTCCCAGCTCCCAGAGATACCAGAGCACACATCCCGTGGCTGTCTTAACACCTAAAAGCTTTGCTCTTAGATTCACAGGTTCAGTGAGGTGACAGGGACATTGCGTGATTCTCAGTCAGACTTGTAACAAGGTCACTGAATGTGGATAAACTCTATTTTCCCCTCTGGACTAACTAAATATAGGCCTGGCTGCCTGCTGTTGCTACACAAAGGCCTTCAAAACCTCCTCCTGAGGTAGCCAAAGCAATCGGGCAGTCTTGAAAGGGGTTGCTACCAACCCTACACTTGTTTCCTCTAAGGCCTGCCACTTACCTCTTGTTAATCAGTTACCAAATAAAACTCAGGCTTTCCTATGATCTGTTCATTCAAAAGAGCTAATTAAACCACTTCAGGAGGTGGTTTAACCCTTTAGGCTAATAATCTAAAATAGCTGTAGTCAAAAATCTGCCTATAACGGAACAAATCAGCACCAATACTTCTGACTTGGAGGAAGAAAAATTGAAGATGGCTAATGAATATCACAAAGTTGAATAGATGATGTGTCCAACATAGCACATTTTTAATTTGCCCTGCCTTGTTTATGAAAAAGATCTTTACGGTGCTGAGCCACCTAAAGCAGCAGCATTATTCAGCTGCACAGTTGGAACAAAACAACAAGCAGTTCGAATTAAGTCTGCATAAAGGCAGAACAAATCATGTAATTTGCAATGCAAATGTGATTTCAAGCTTCATTAGCATCTTCTTTAAGGCCTAGTGCCTCAGTAGCAGGACAGAGTGATGCTTCTCAACCTCCAAGACATGTGCCAAACACCCTGCCACTCCTTAGTTCCTTCCCTGAGAAAATAAAACAGGGCAACACAAAAAGCATCAACAGTGGTAACAGAACTTCCTTTGCTCCCATATGGAACTAAACCCCAAAGGGTAGCTTTCATTTTAGTGGTCTAAATTCCTGATGAACCTAAACATTGACATTTACTCTGCGTTTGCTTAGTGTGCACAGCAGAGAATGTGGCTGGAATTGTGTATTAATTTCCTCAAAAACCCAGATCCCTAGGAGCTTCCTCCTGATCTCAGGAGAGAAAAATGAAATCAGATACTGAGAAAAAAGGTTGTAAAAATGGAAATCATAAGTAAGAGCTCCAGGATTTGACTGCTCCCACCCTGTTCTGCTTTTCTCCTGGGCACCCCTTGTGATTACAGCATAAAGGCTAAATTCAGCTCCACAGCATGGGAGTGCAACAAAAAGCAGTGGGGTTACAGACCTGGACCTGGGACCTGAGCAGGGGTGGGAATATCACAAGTATTTGGCAAGAACAAGCAGTGCACATGTGCCAGGGCTCATCAGGACTGGTACAGTGCCTTGGTCCAGATCTCTCAAAGTACATGGGTGATGGCTCTGTATTGTATATAATCTGTTAAACGTTGATTAATTACATTTAATTGAAGATATAGGAACAAACTAATGATAGATATTTTGGAAACACAATATTAGAGATATTTAAAGACTAAATACAGAGGTAGTTACACTGGCAATGTTGATTTGTGAATTCAAGCCAATATGATTACACCAGAATAGCCTTCCATGAGGATACCTGATGTATAAACCTCTATGTAAATAGGGATATTTTGGTGGACTTAACTTTATTTGCATAACTGGAGGTCTTCCCTTCCAGGTAAACCCTCTAAGGATGGTTGAAGGGTATGGAAATCCCGGTGTTTTGACACAGTGGCCCACTAGAGGTCCTGCTCAACTCAAAATGATCTAAACCTCCCTCAGCTAAGTGTGATAAAATGCAAATGAAAACATGCCCAAACTGTGCACACAGACTGGATACATAGATGCATGTGCTAAATTTAGGAAACGCAAATATGCATCTGATTCATATGCCCAGTGACTGCCAGTGCAGGAATAAATCAGTTAATTGGCTCAGGGCAAAGCAGCTACAAGGTAGCCAAAACACCGACTGTTGACCAGGCCCTGTACATAATTCCACCAGCTGCATGCACAATTGAATAAACACCTTTTATCACATCAGGCTCTGTACTATTGAAAAAGAAAGCTCGATGCCTGGTGTCATCTTCTGTCTTAAATCAAAATCTTACCTTGGGTTCACAGAACAGTTTGCCAGGGTTCAACACAGGGCTGGTGAGGACCCATCTGGCATTCAGGAGTCTTGCATGAAACTGGGTGCAAATAGTGTGTCAGGAGTCAGACACTGGCAGGAAGAAAGATGTGAAAATCATGCTCTGCTGGCAATCCCAGAACAGCCACGTGTGAGTAGAAAGAGAGCTGATGCCATCGGCTACCCAGCCACGGCAGAAGGTAACTTCAGTGAGGCTGAAGCACACAAACAAAAAGTTGTTTGCACGGCACACTGAGAGAAAAAAAAACCACCTTGGAATAGGGAAATAAAACATGAATTATATGCATAGATAAATATGTGCCCTTAGGTGGTGTGTTGGACTTGGATCAGCAGGGCTGGAGTTTGGCCACTTTGGGAGCTGATGTGTCCTACTACCCACTTTTTGGAAGTGACCCCCATGGGGAGCTGTGGAAAGCTGAGCAGGCAAGCAGGGTGTGTGGCCTAGGGTGGGGTGCAAGGGTGCTGCCAATGCATGGTAGGTGCTCACTGCTCTTTCACAGCCCACTTCAAATCTTGCTCTGACAGTGACAGAGCAGAACAGCCTTACTCAGCTCCTGTTTTGCACTTTGAGTCATATCTTTTGATTTTATTGACAAAAGCAAGTTTTCCACCTTCTCAGCACTGCAGAACCAACACATGGAGCAGACTCCCCTGCATGCATCATGAAGACACAGCACAGCTCTTGCTGCCAGCAGCTTTTTCTGAGGAATGGCAGATGCAGACAAACAAATACCAGCTGGTAGAAAAATCAAGTCCCAATGTCTCATCTGAGGCTTGATTTTTACTTTCTCGTTTGAGAGGTCTTCTTTAAATCAACACAAGAGGCCTTCCAAAGCTGCACACATGCCATTGCTCTAAAAACTTCTATAATCGTATCTTGTGAACAGACATGAGTCATGAGCAAGATTCTGAAAGCCAAAAAGGCTTTAAAATTAATCTAAGTACTCATCACATTACCATCAGTGCTGCTTAAATCCTCCCTATAACTCACTTTGGCATTTTACAGATAAAGATAAGAGACATGAAGAGTCCAACTGGCCAACCTACCCTAGCCTATAGGTGGAGATACGGGAGCAGAAAAGCAAAACAATACTGAAAATTAACTGAAAAATTATCCTGTGACCTGGGGGAAGAGAGAGGTGAAGAAAGCAAGGGAAACAACTCTATACTATTTTTCCTCTCTCCCCCAGAAAATGCTTGTCTACTTTGACACCTAAGCAACTAGACAAGGAGAGGCAGGGAGAAAACATATCAACCCAGAAAAATTCTAAGTTGCATCTTTTTGGATAAAGAACATTTCTTCTCCCCTCTTCTATTTTCATGGCATTTATTTGGCCTGTTCAAGTAAGCTATGCCCAGAGCCCCTGAGGGTCTGCAAAGCTGCAGTTACAAACCCAGCTGCAGCCCAGGACATGGTTTTATGCCCAGTTTTGGTGTGGCCTCACTCTTCTGCAGGAGCCTCTGTATCAGGAACACCCACTGCCTTTCCATCTCTTGTTGACAGCGTATCATATCCTCCTGCTTCCAGTTGAGAGTTTGCATCCTGAGCAGAGGAACATCGTACAGCAGAGGCAAAAGAAACAGAAGAAACCGAGAGGGAAAAGACCAGAAATTTATCGGCTTTGTCTGCAGTAAGTCAGGAAGAATGTCGCAGAGGCAAGAACCCTATTATGCTGAGCTGACCTGAGCAAAGCCCAGCATCTACAGGCAGCAGCTGAAAAGGTGGAGAAATTGTTAATACTGTAACCACAGCCCTCAGAACTGGAGGGGGTTGAAGGCCTACAGCAAATGTGGGAGAAATCTGAGATTCAGTAGGTGCTGCTCTACCACACAAAGTCTTTGCAGTATTTTTCTGATAAAAAACAAGTTCTCTCATATATCACTTCTAACTTCCATAAAATATCAAAGTTCTCCATAAAGTCCCATGGAAACAAGTCACAATCTTCTTGTCAGATCGTATCTAACAGGCACTATACTTATATTTATTTCCATCTATTTATATAGCCTCCATCACCATAGTAACTTATCCTTCTGTTAATACTACACAATACCTTCCTTTATTCAAGAGAGCTAAAATACAGTTTTCCATTATCAGCACTCAAGGTTACTGCACCATTTTCATAAGTGGTTTCAAGAGCACATCAAGACCTTGCCAAATTCTGCATTGTGCTGCCTGCTGGTTACTTTGGCCTGGGGTAGGGCCAGGGAAAGGAATCTCTCCTCCAACAGGGTGTCAGAAATGAGACTGCACTGGAGCACAGGAAAGAGCACCAGTAATTCTTGCATTCTGTTCCATCTCATGCCAAACCACTGCTCTAAATATTGGATTTTTTTCTAATGCTTAAGCTATTAAAAAAAAAAAAGGGCAAGAAAAAGAATTTGAATCCAAGGAGAGGCTGCAGGCACCAGTTGCTGCACTGAAAAGCTGTAGTGCTGTGAATGTATTTCTGACTGTGTTTCAGTTCTTCATTATTAAAAATGGGCTACAGTTGATTCATAGTTTTGCTGCCATCAGCTGAAACTCAATTACCATCACAGCACAAACCACTCCTGATGCAGCCTCTCAGACTGCAGGGAAGAAATATCACTGTATTTCTAACGGACTAATTTTCCCCCATGGCAAATACAGCTCATTTGTTTACACAGTTTGGGAATTTTCTACAAAACTTTGTACAAACTAAAAACTATGTGGACTGTTATACGCAGTATGGACTACTCAATGGAGCTGGATTTTTCATTTTCAGAGAATTTAATTTGACATTGCCTGTGGCACTATGTTACAGAATCACCAAAACATAAATCTTTCCATGACAGGATAGAAGTTGCCCCTGGTCTCCAGCAGAAGAACCCACGTGGCCCTACCCATACCTCACCTGCACCCTGCAGATCCACATCCTGGTTTTCTTTCATCTTTCAACTCAAACCTGTTCTCACAAGCCCACCAATTTTCTTTAGAAACACAGTGGGGTAGCAGCAGGGTGTGGAAAAACATTTTATTTTTCCCAGAACTTCAGCATAAGCAGCATGAACAATATTGTCTTGTCACTCTGCCCATCTCTTTTTCCTCCCCTCCAACCTGTCACTTTTCTTTGGGATTGCCCACACAAAGAACTAGGAAATGACTTTCATTTTCCTAGAATATTAGACAATTTCTCCAAGCATGTATTTTTGATCAATTCTTCCTACAGAATTACAGCCCAAAAGGTGCTGGTAGGCAGAGAAGGCAGCGCAGCTGAGATTGGGACTGTCGCAAGAATCAACAAATCATTACACCAGTACCATGTTCTACCTCTAATTATAGGCAATTTGCATACACTACACACATACATTTATGCCAAAATATAGCCCAGGTTAAGGAAGACGAGAGATTTGTGCATCAGTTGAAGTTCAGGATGCAGCACAGAGAAGCATGGGAAAGAGGGAATGGCAGAACAGATTATTAGGGAATGGGCAGCAAGAGAGAAATAAAGCCACACTGTGCCTTGGTGTTTATGTCCTTCTTCAGAGGTTGTCAGTGAAGTCATATCACCATTGGCAACATCATCATCATCTCCACAGCAACAAATGGGATGCTGCAGGATGCTGAAATACCTATTTTTAAAAAGGTAGGAGGAAACCACAAATGTGGAGCATGTAGGGGTTGAACAGCCCCACAAGTCTAATTACTATAATGGGAGGTGCATAAAAATACTCACTGAAAAAGAAGCCAAGCAAAATCAGCTTCTGACAATTTCTCTAAGTGTAACATCTCCTGCACCCCTCATTACGTTTTGTGGGCAAAGATAACAAAGAAGTCACCGAGGCAGAAAAATTCTCCCTCAGCTGGTATCATTCCTCTCCTTCAAGATGCTCCCCAGCCCCACAGAGCCAAGGTGAGGCAGGTGCCAGGAGAGGTGCTGCACAACCCTGAATGGAACACCCTGTGAGTGACTCGCATAGTAAGAATTTCCTCAGCTGAGGAAAGGACAAACAAGCTGTGTTTTACACTGTGTTAAAGTGCAATTACTTCTAAGAGGAAGGCCATTTACCCTTAAAAGGAGCTAAAAAGGATTTGCAACCATAAAATGTAAGGGGATTAAAGTGAAAGGAAGTTTATTTTCCAAGTCTGACCTGGATGTAGTCAAGATGCTAAGAGGTATTGCTTTACTTTTGTTTAGCTGTTGCTAAAAATCCTAGGAAATTTCTGCTACAATTTGTATCATCCAAAGTTATTAAAACTTCTCCAGGTTACCTGTTCTTGGAAACAGTTCTGATATTTTGGACTGAAATCTTAAAAAAGAAGGACCCTATAATGCAAGGTGTATGAATCCAAAATCTCACTGACTGGCTTTGTCCTAAATCTTTCTGCTCTGCTCAGAACTCCCGACTGGCTGAGAATGCCTTATCCTTAGCACTCAGAGATTGGGACACTTGAGAGAAAAGACCCCTCTCTATTCATCCTTGAGAAAATAGCTTTGGTTTAAAACTGGAGCTGCAAGTACCATGAGTGTGGTCGTCTTCTGAAAGGCAGCAGTAGTACCTTTGTAATGCACTCAATTCCTCCACTCCTGAGACAATTCCCTTTAAAAGCCATTTTGTCACAAGGCCCAGTAGGGCTCCCCACAGAAGGGAGAGCTGGATGCACCCTGTTCTCCTCCTTTCTCCCCTCTGCTGTTCCTGGACTCTGAATAATGCTGCTTCTCACGCATAAAGAAAGCAAGAGGGACCCTGGCAATCAGCGAGTGCATTGCTGGGTGGGACAGGTCTTTCCCACCACATCTGACACTGTTTATTTACAAAAAGGCCCAAATGCTTGAAAAATAAGGGGAGTGAGAATTTGGGCAAATGAGTCACAGTGACCTGTGATGCCTCCAAATCCCTTGTAGTTTCCACTGAATGCATGCTAACAAGAGCCAGGATATGAGAATACAATAAATGGGAATACTTTTCACTGCAGAACTAATAAATCTTTCTTCAAAATTAGTCTCTTTCTCTGTGGCTTGACAATCGAATTTTATTGTCTTCAGCCTATCTGGAAGAGAAGAAACCAAAACTCTCAGAAAATACCAATTTCTAAGAAAAGAGTAACGTATCAATTTTTAAGAAAAGTTTCATCTGGAAATATTTTAGACCATGGGAGGACTTTCAGAGAAACCCAGGAGTAGGAAATGTTTGCTCTGCTGGCCAGGGGTGTCTGGAACACAGAGCTACATTCCTTTCCTCTCTAGATCATCGAGTGCCCTACACTCTGGGAAGCTGCCTTTTGCCAAGCAAGTCAGTCTCCATCAAAGTTTTGAAAGGCTTTCAGCATCATCCTATAGCACAGCTCAAGCTTTTTTTTATGCTGCAGTGAAAATATTTTTTCAGGATGGGAAATCAACTTCCTTCCAAAGTCCATTTTTAAACAGCAAGTCAGAAAAAACCCACCTACTTAATGCTTCCTTCATGCTTTTAGGGGTTTCTCTTACACTGCACCTTGCAATAACTGCAATTCAAATATGCATTAAAAATAAGAAAAAACAAGATAATAGCTTAAGACTCTTCTCCTTTCTACAACATTCCAGCAGCTGCCCACAAGAAGAGAGCAAGGCGGTAGAGAAAGTGTCCTTTTTTGAGCCAGGTTGAAGCCAATTATCTTTTACTGTTTGGGTTTTTTTCCTTTTAAGCAGCACACTTGCTTATATGACTGATAACACCTGAATGTTTATAGTTGCTGCTGAGAGACCAAGGACACTTTGCTCTGCTTGTTGCATCTGCTGCTTTGGACATTAAAAGAGCAGAGAAGTCATATCTATGACCCTCCCATAGGAAGGAACAGACTAGACAGATGTCAAAATTGGCCAAAAAAAGTATTCCATCCCATATATGCGCTCCTCTCAGTATAAATTCAGGGATCATAGAAGTCAAGTCCCTTTTTCCTTCTCTTCCATCCAGAAAGGACTCCATCTATCCATCTCCTAGGCTCATGCATTCCTGACCCTCATCACTCTGTTACCTTTACCTTAGCTCCTGTCTGCTCTGCCACTCCCTCCAGGACATTTCAGGACTGCTCACAGCTCAGGAGAGTGCTGTGGGAGTTGCTGGAGGTGGAGAAGGTGATAGGGGCTTTGCACATTCCTGCATGTATTTGTATATATTTGTACACATTTCTTTTATTGTTAGTGTTTAATTAAAGATGTCTAGTTTAGTTTTCATTCCAGAAGCCTCTGCCCTTTCCCTAGGTGGGAGGGGATAGAGAGCATCATTGTAATTTGTTTAATTGCTGATCCTTAATTAAACTGTGACAGAAAGCTAAACCTGCTGTCACTCCCTTGCATGGATGAACCCAGAAGACCATCGGGCCTGCTCAAACCAGGCCCACTGGCACATACAGTGGGGCCCTGGCAATGGCCTGTGCACACTCAAGGATGATTTCTGCATTCAGAATACTATATTAGATTTTGAAAAAAATCTGACCCCCAAATAGTCAGATCTCCATAAACCATAAAAAAACCCACATTCCTTTAAGAAAGCAAGGTTCGTAGAATCAAGCTAATGTATGCCCTTCATGCAACATCAGTGGAAGCTCAGTGAGTCATTAAATGCATTTAAATCCCCTTTTATTAGGAAAGATGCATCCTCTCTGGAAAAGATTTTCAATAACCCTTATATGCCAGAAGAGTGAAATTACCCTGCTAAAATCCAAGGCACTCTGAGCATTTCTCACATTTCTGTTTATAGCATTGAACTTTCAGGTAGGACTGAGGTGGCAGCCCACAGAGAATAGCACAAGGTCAGGCTTGTATCTCACATATCCACTAAGAAACTGGGAGTTGGCACACATCGAAACAGGTCCAGGGACTTTGAACAGCTAGAGCACTCACAAAGAAACCCTTGAATGTTGAACCTGCACAATGAATTCTGCTGGGCTGTCCAGTCCACCCCAGGAAAACAACAGCTGTGTCTATGATGGATGGTTAATAGTTCATGTTACTGAATCTAAACACACCTGTAGGGGTTCAAAGATATCACTAGTGCACTTAGATAACCACTGCACAGTCGTTATTGTCAGCTGCACTGGTATGTGGTGACAGCCTCCTTTCTTCTTCACTTACTGGAAGCAATGAAACTATCTCAGAGTACAAAAACCTGCAATACACTAGCAAGGGTTTAGTTTGAGAAGTATACTTTCGATGCTCCAGTGTCCCAGCCTTCTTCTGGTGCAGTTCTACCCTCTCTCTCCACGTTTGTGCCTCAGTCCTGAGAAGTCTGTGTGTGATTGCCATTTCCAAGCAGGAAGGTGTGGTTAGTCCCCCTCATTCAGCTCTGGGTGCAAAATTATTTTCCCTTTCTGAAAATAGATATTTAGAGATCTACATCCCTCCCAGTGACATTATTTTATCTCTTATTTTTATATTGATAACTGAACACCAGCTTGCACAAGCGCAACTCAAATTTTATTGTTCTCCTATCTCATAAAATATAGAAATTTAAATCACCAAGGAATTAAAGGAATGAAAGGAGTATTATGTTTAAGCAGCTGCAAAATGGGGTTTACATCATGTAATGAGCCATGTTTAATGTGGTTTTACACAGCAGCCTTTCATCATTTACATTTGCCTCTGGCTTAATAAACTGTGTCATTCTGTTTACGTTTGTTACGACTGGATATAAATGCATTCCAGGCAACATCCCCATGAATCACACCTGGAACATGGAAACTGGCAATCAGCATTTTCATACATCACTTATGTGCTTCTGCCTCTCAGCCTTAAACTTTAGTATTTTATTTAGGAGTGTCTCAAGTGCTTTCAATTAAACTTGATGGCCAGCCATGAACACCAATATCACACAGCATAAAATGATGTAAAGTTTCAGCCTGCCATCCTCACTCCCACTAACATCTTGTTCCAGTAGCATCATGCTGGTGGGGATACATACACCCCCTTAGATACTGAAGGAGATGAAACAGGGCCTCTTACATGTATTGTTTCTTTACTACAACAGCTGTCTGTCTCCACAAAAATATAATGCAGTTGATGGCAGAACTCCCACTGACTCCAGCAGAGATGAGAGCTCACCTCCAACCTTCTGGGACTTTGGGTATGGACCGCAGAAATGAGCAGAGACATGTCATTGGAGATGGTTCATCTGGGAGGTCATGTGTCCAGATGAAGCCTTGCCTCTGTGCAGTAGCCTTCATGTGCTGAGGAAGCCCTCCACAAATAGCTGGGTTTGAAGACCTGTACAGAGCAGCATCTCATGGAGACAGCACAGGAGCTCAGTCTACACTGAGACCAGTTGACTCAATATGTATTTCTAAGCCAACAACCACAGTAAGACTCCACAAGACAGAAATCTGTTCTATGTATTGAGAAACAGTCAAGAAACTGCCACCATCTCACTACAGCTGCCTTTGGGATGTTGGAGCTGTCAGAAGAAACAAACTGGAAATAGGGAGGCTGGAAATGCTACATATGGCCCATTTCTAACCCCAGGCACTGGCTCTGGTGCTTTTCAACACACACGTCCAGATCTGCTGCACACCAGGTAAAGCAAAGCCTTGCAGCAAGTAGCTGCAACTTGTTTTAGAGCACAGGGACTCACTGCATGGGGGTAGCAAGGGCAGCTGTACAGCCTCTAGCAAAGGGGGGAGGTCCTGGAGTTTCACAGCCTCAAGGATAGGAATGGAGCAAGATAAGTGAGGATTCTGTGGAGCCCAGATTCAGCAGGAAGAGGCAGGACTGCCTGTGCAGGCAGTGCAGGGGGACAGGGCTTCTCCCAGGCACATCATTAAGCCCCACTGCTGGGGCAGTGAGGATTTCACAAACAATGCTTTTCCCAGTTTACAAGTGGGGAAAATACGCATTTACCACTGACTACCCCACAGTCTGACTCCCCTGTCCTCTTCAACAAATATCTGCAAAAGAGACAGGAGCAGCTTTGTACCACAGACCCCTTGGAAATCTGCAGAGCTCCGAGTGCTTCCCAGAGCTGAGCAGCCCTGCCCCAGTGTGCTGGGATATAGCTGAGTGGTATTGCAGTGCTGGAGACTCAAACCACATGGCACAGAGATAATGTTGTTCTAATAGTAGGACATGACAGTGACTTGTCCACAGCAAGTCAATGACAGCCAGAAAATGAAGACAGATGCCTTGACAATCTGTTTTCTAGTGTAAACATGAATCCAATAACATCCAGAGAGTATTCGATTTAGTAGCTTCACATGCAATAAATCACAAATAAACATTATTGGGATCTTCTTAAAAACTGTGTTTTATAGACATTTTCATGCAGGAGCAGTTTCTGATGTGTGGAAAACTGTTTACTTTATGAAAGAGATTACAAGAGCATAGATCTCTTTCATCAGTTTTCATTAAAAATCAGCAGTTGTGCAGGGTTGAAAGTTCTCCAAGATTTTATTAAATTGGGCAAAGCTGGAGGAGGAATAGCAAATATGCTCACAGGGATAAAGTTTTGCTCTCATTACAAACTTCACATTTTCCTTTCAATGCTGGGTTGCCATTCTTTCCCTCTGGCACTATCTGGCTCCTGTTCATTTTGATGGTCATAGTCTTGATTTAAATCTAGATTCAGTGTATTTGATACAGCACAACAAAGATTACAAATCTTGTTTGGAAATTGCTTTTTTTTATAGGCATGTCAAGGAGTGTCTTTCATAAAATTCTATCTAAAATGCTCTTCACGCTTAAATAATAAAGTTACACAGTCAGCATAATAGTAGCAAAAGAGGGTGAGAGTGAAAAAGAAAAAAAGGAAATTAAACAGCAAATAAAATAGATTTTTCAAATGAGATTTATAATCAAAAGCAATGCTAGGAAGGCATTTCAGTGGAAAGAGAGTTCCCTGCCTGTTAGAAATTGCAGAGAAGGTTCTTGTATAAATCTTACAGTAGAGTAGAGGAGTGCCGGCAAAAAAATCACAAGCTGTATAGAAAACATATGGCCAGGGTAATTGGGGATGAAAGGAGAGCCTAGAGAAGGATGTGGCTGCATCCCTACAGCACACCCATAATGGAAGAGGCAACATGAAGTGTGTGGAGAAAGGCATCCGTTTTCAATTAGGTACTAATACTCATTGGCAGTGTCCTTAGACAACTAAATCTCTACCCAGGACATAGTGGAAGAGGTAGGAATTTAGGCCAGCAAGATGTTCAGGCTCTGAGCATTACTGGCAAAGGAAAGGAAGTCAAGAACAGTAGCAAGAAACAGGCAGACAGTAAAACTGCTTGTAGTCTAATCATCCTCTGAAGAAGCTTACACTGTAGTCAGTAATTTCATGGATGGTTTCCATTCATGGCAAAATTCATTTAATTCTAAATAATTACAAAAGATCACAGCTGCACTATTAACACATGCATACCCTATCAAGGTGTAAGGAGGCCAGAAAAGCAGATGGTGCTTCTGTAGTACTTCTACACTTGCAATCACTGAAGTTAATCCCCAAGTTCCTTAATCAAAACTCATCAAGAAAACAGTTGATGAAATCAGAAGAAACATTGCTTGAATAACCCTTGAGATAGGCGATTTTTGTAGCACTACATTAATAAAAATGATGTGTAAATCCTTATCAGCTTCTAATGATATCAAGACACCTTTCTCCATTTTAACTACAAAACCATTGATAACTGTAAACTGTCAATCTCAAGCAGGTTTGGAAGCCCCATTGAAACAGAAATCAATTAATTAAGCCTGAAAAATCTCAGCAGAAAACAGTAAAGAAATACTTTTGACTGGCCCTCAGCAGCACTTTACAAACCAAAAAGAACCCAAAGTGGACCACACAATTTGAAAAGTGTAATTTGACCAGCAAAGTGGCAAGTGTAATAAGTAAGACCTTTACTAAACATCCAGGAACACAGAACAGCACCTAGGTTAAACAAGCTGTAGTTGCAGTTTCAAAATTTAATTTCTTTACTGAAGATTTTATACAAAATCCACTGCAGCCTCCTGCTGTCTGGATCTTTCCATGGTATGTCAGGAGCTAAATCACAATTTCCAACACAACACTGCAAGAAATATGATGATAAATCCATTCTATGTTGGCATTGATGCATTATATTCATGATTTGAAAAGATAAAATATCCCTAATGCAACATTTTATTGCTTTCATAAATCAAATTCAAAATGACATTACATTTCTGGTAACCTACTATGAAAGAACTCACGCTTTTATTAGACCTATTTCTGTGCAAAACACAGTGTACTGCTACCACAGCTCACAAGAAACATTTCCAACAATTTTCTCAATGCCTGGAGTTTTCATCCTGCCTTTCTGAAGACTGGCTCATTGCAGCTGTTCCATTTTCAAAGCAACAATAATTTGCAGTGGTCTGGAATAGGATGTTTTTCGGATTGAACTCAACCCCGTGACAGACTCATTGTACCATGAAGACAGATTTCAAACCCATCGAGATCCAGGCACATCTGAAAATCTTGGATTTCAAATATTCATCTTTTTTAGGCAGGCCTCAGAATTAGCTTAGGTTCATTGCAAGACAAAGTTATTCAGCACAGCTATGATGTGAGCTCTCTGTTCTGAAACATGCACAATTAAACCACACTGTCCCGTGTATGCACTGCTTGAGGTCCCTCCATCTGCATTTCCACTGGTGTGCCATCATATTGTATTTAAATAAATACATTTGCTTTATTTGTTAAGAGCAAGGGCATTAAATGACCTGGGCTCTTTGAAAATCAGTATTTTGGCACTTCTGGAATTTATGACAATGGAGTTACATATGGAAGAGGAAAATGGACACTAGCACCTACATAAATGGAGCAGAATTCTCCTGAGAACATACATTCTCCTCAAGTTTTATGAATTTTCAGCTTCCAGCTGGATTGGGACCACTGCTTTTGCTGTTGAGAATTTTCACTTCAGACTGGATAGGAATTAGGGCTTGCAGAAAAATATGGAAATACTTAAACTAGAGGAAAAAGCTACTCATGTTTTAATTTCATGCTTAAGTTCATTCAGAGTTTGAGATGAAGGGATGAGTCATCAGTTCTCATTTTATTCAAACCCAACCCCTGGAGAGTGTTAGATTACACGAAGTTATAGTCTGGACTCTGGCAATTAACGAGGTTTGTATATTGGCTGCCTTTTTTCTGATCCTTCATATCTGAGAATTAGCCTAAAATCCAGCAGCCAAAAAGCAGAGCCTGTGTTACTCACACACAGCAGCCCCTGGGCACAGCGGCCTTGCTGCCCCCGAGCTGCCCTGGCTACATCCCTCTGTCACTAACACTGTGCCAAAAAACTTGGCCCTGAGAGGCTCCAGACACTTTCTTGGACATGAAGGACCCCGCATGGCTGTTCACGAGACCTGGGGTTTTAGGGTTATTAGCTGCTTCCTATAAGGTTTCACAGATCCAGGAATGCTTGATGTAAAAAGGAAGAGCTGCTTGTCTGTCCCACTGCTCTCCCTTCCCCTCCCTTAGTGATGCTGCTACCTCAGGGTATAGAGAAAACTATTGGACGTCACCTATAACTAAGGAATAACCACAACTTCTGAAGTTCAGACAGTGACCTTTCCTAAAATACATTATTTTCTGACAACAGCACTTGTAAATTAGAAGGGGCTTGTCTGTGTTTAAAGGTCTTGGTAAGGGGAGATATTGGCTTTTTTCTTTGCTATACATCATTAGCTGTGTTGGAGACATTTCCTCACTGTAATTCTGAATGGCAATGAGCACTGTTTCTTGCAGAATTCTCTGCACAGTTTTTTTTTCCTTTCATATGCTCCTTCAAAATATTATTTTTAAGATGTAGTGCAATCTGGTATCAGGAAAAAAGGAAAACAAGAGAGAGAGACCATTTCAGCATAGCAGCAAAAACCAAGCTCCTTCCCAAAAGACAGACAATATGGCTTTAGCTAGAGAAGGTGAATGGTATTTTCAGAAATTCCTGAAATGCATCATGACACTTCACAGTATAACCGTGCAGTAAGAGCACAAAAGTCAGAGTCCTCTTGGTCACACTGCATGTGATCATACCCCCAACTCCAGACAGATGAGATGTTAAGACTGTGACTCTGTTCTGGGTGTCCAGTGGCACCCATAAAACAGAAACTCCAAAGCAAACATGAATTTAAAGACTTAGCCCAAGAGTTTGAGATGATCTGAAGAGCCAGGGTGCACTTTTCTGCACACGAGCTGCATTCCCTGGCTGTTTGATGAATACCGATCAGCTGCACAGCCACAGGAGTGTATTTCATTTGAAAGATGGAGCTGTTTGCTGTACCCACAGAGATGAGGTTTCAAGAAATGCAATATACAAGACACAGGCCCGATATATTTTTCTTCTTTGCCTACATCTCAGTTTTTTTATATGTATATGAATAATAACAAAGAGGATTCATTTCATCAGTCTTCTACTTCCATGAGAAACTCCAGTGTCCTTCAATTAGCTGTTTTCACAGGAATGGGAACCCAACAAAGTGAGAGCTTCATTAATAATTCAGACTTATTTTTCATATTCATACAAAATCGCTTCACTTATGCCTGCCCTGTGCTATTCCCTCTCAGCTTTCATTACCTTTAACTCCATCTGGGCTCATAACTCTGTTCATTAAGAATGTGGCTATAGTTTTAAACCATTGCCCTCAAGAGAAACACATCCCTGATGGTGTGTTGTACATACCTCGTACCTCTCTGAGGTTAGAGGCTGTCATAGCCCTTGTTCCTTATGTTTTAGTAATTCAAAAAAATAAATAAATAATACATTGCATAGACTCCATGCTTGATTTGTATCTAACTTTGGTTAAAAAAAAAAAAAAGGAAGATTCTGAGCCCTCCCATCCATTACACATTTTTTGTAATCATCCACAAAATGCAAGATAGCCCTAGACAAGCGAATAGCAAACTCAGGTCTGTGAAGGCCTTGATACACTACGAGCTTGATTATTTATTATTGTCTTGGTTCATTACTATAGCACCAGCACACATTAGGTTTGTTCTTTCCAGCCTTCCCTCAGGCTGTGTTGACAGGAGAGACTAATTAGTGGTGACTGCTGATAGGCTTCTGCCTCTGCCTGGCCCTAGGACATTCAGCAGGTACCTGAAAGGAAGGGGACACACTCTGCTGAGGACTAGGATGGTCCAGCACTATTTCATTCATAACCCTTTCTAGTCAAGCATGCTCAGTTCCAGTTGTAACCACTGCTCCAGAGAAAACAGAAAGGATTATGCCAAGATAAATCCTCAGCTATTGGAAGTCTCTCAAAAGCAAAAAGACTAGATCCCTTTTTCATTCAGATCACAGGCTTCAAAAATCCTTCTAAACTATATTTTGTATGTACCAGCACACAGCAAATCATCAGATTTAGTAGTGAAAACCAGGATTTTCAAAATGGGAAGCATTTTAATTCATCACTAGAAACTTTTTCATCACTTCGCCCAGACCACTTCACAGAATTTATGAACACTTCATATCCATCAACGCTCATTTAGCTGCCAGCCTCAGACAGGCTTTTCATCTCACAGGCCACTAGACCTCTGCAACAAAGCACAAACCTGATTTGGCCCATGCCTGTATTGTTCTCCTCTCCCATCACCTCACCTCCCGCTTTCTCTCTTTCCACTCTTCCTCCAGCAGAGTTGAGAAAAAAGTGCTTTGGGCACTTTTTACAAGGGCCTCAGCTTCAAAGAGTCAAAGCCTGGCTACATCTTACTGATCTTCAGCCACTGACAAGTTAGACATCTCATCTAGGGCTGGCAGTGAGCCTAAGCTCCCTCTGCATTCAAAAGAGAAAAATAGGTACATTGGAAGGGTAATTCCTTGTCCTAGGACAAGCAGATGGATCACCCTGCGGAGAGTTAACTTCTCTGTGCAGCCTATAGAGGGAACCCAAACCCAGCTTAGCTGGGGGAACTTGTGTCTAGATGGTGCCTGGGTGAGGTGCAGTGAGCAGTCAGCGGTTTCTGTGAAGGCACCTGCACTGGTTTGCACACAGAGCTCCAGCCACTGGGCACAAATCAAGCTGTACATTCATCGAACCCAGTGTTCCCAAAAAGGCAATCACCTGAACGTATGTGCACATTTCAGGAAATAATTATCAATCTTTCTTCAGGATACAAAACCTGAAGCATAGACTAAAAAATGCTTTTGAAAAATCGAACTCCTTCTGACAAGAGATAAGAGAGCATTAGCTAGTGTGCTACCTGCTAGTCAAGGAAATAACTAGTCATTTGTGTTGGCAATTGAATAGGACAAAACAGACCAGCATATACCTAATTATTGGATAAATAATTCCCCACCTAAAATCCCCAAGAAAAGTTTTTAAAAACTGAGAAAGAGGCAAGTGAAGGTACACAGAGCACCCAGGAAATGTATGAGAAGAACGTGTGGTTTAAGATCATGAGAGAAGTTTTCTTGTTTCCAGAACATTAGACTTCTTTTTCAAGTCACCTGTCCATAACCACTTTTCTGCATTTTAAGATAAAGCCAAGCAACAGCAATAACTAACATTACAAGAGTAAAATGGATTACATCCAGGTGACAGTCAGTATGTTTCCAAGGGACAGGAGTTTGACCCACCCTCCAGATGAGATCACTCACTTGGTAGCCCAGATTCATGAACAACAATTTTCATTTTAAAAAGCAGCAGATGAGAAAGTTGTATTCAGAATTAGTAGTTGAAATTAGAAGATTTAAAACAAAACCAAAGGAAACAATGTTGAGGCCTGCTGAATGATCCACATGTCAAAAAACCTCCAATCTAAGGAGGGTACTTTCAACACCTTTATCACTATAAACAATTGTCACTGCTGCTAGATGTTCAAAGATGGTCTAGAAACCTAAAAAACCCCAAGGGTTGCTGATATATTTCTTGTTAATTCAGAGTGCTCTGTTTAAGTACTCCTCTCCTAGAACTATACTATTTCATCTGCCCAGTAGAATTGGGTAAATCAGTTTAGATCTGCTGATGCTCCATGTGCATAATCATCCCTGTATAGATTGCTAACTCCTAGGACAGGAAGTGAATTCTTTATAAATCTCAAAAAGCTCAGCAAGTAAAATATTAAATACTATACTCATCATAGTAATTATCTGACAGCACTAGACCCACAACATGGTGTACCACAGGGCCAGTGGGTAGGATATTTCAAATTAGTCAATGCTACAGCTTTTTGTTACTATGATTAATGACATTTGCATGCTGCAGAAGGATCCAGTTCAGCTCCCGCCGTGTGACATTCCGTACTCCAATAAAAATCGTATGTGTTGCCAAACCCTGTCCTGTGGTCCTCTCCTTCTTCTCTTCAGGCAAAATTCCAGTAAATGCCAATGGAGACTTGTCTTACTAAGCACTTCATTATCCAACCCTTTAACATTATGCATGAGAACTATGCAAGCACTGCAACTGACTGTTAATGCTTTTCAACTTATGATCCTGCTACATATCCTAGTATATTAATTCAGCAAATAGCAGTGCAAAATAGTGGGTTAGATTCCTGATGGGGAGCTCTGATCACTGATGTTTTAGTTACACCGACTTATTCTTTGGCTTTTGACCAGTCACCTGAACAGCCTTTGCCTCAGTTTCTCTACCTCTACCACACAGCATGGGAAGTGATGAAAGAATTAGCTTGTACAGTGGTTGAAAAAGAAAAAAATAATGGCATAGCACCTAGTCAGGACTTAGCAGTAAACATGGACATGGAGTATTTCAGACTCCCAGTTGGTTCTCATCCCTGACTCGTGCAAGTCTAGGTAAAGCTTGGCTCTGATGTATCACAAGGTGGGCCCTCAAGAAACACAGAATCAGCTTAAAGCCGTTTGTCTGCAGCACAGGCTGCACTCACCCACATCCATCCCGCCCAGCCTCCAGGCTGCAGAGAGGGGATGTGTTCTGTCTTGCTCAGAGGAAGGACTGACCTCATGACCTTTCAAGTGAGAAGTAACAGCATCTTTAACTGGAGCTCCAGGCAGTGCTGTTACAGCTTACTGTACCCCCCGAGGGAGGCTCACCTGGGTGCACAGTGGGGAGCAGGCACATGGACACAGGTGATGGAAGAGCACAAGAACCAGCAGAAGGGACATCTTTGAGGAATGAGGAAAAATGTGAGAGGTCAAAGGATCCCTTCTAAGAGAAACAGTGAAATGCTCTCTGAATGGACTGTGCATGTGAAAGGAAGGCAAGATTCTTGTGCTATAAATATATACAGAAAAATACATGTTAAAATTTATAATCCAGCTGCATACAGATACAAGTACAATCAGACACTGAGAAGCCAAAAGAAGCTTCTTTTTTTGGCAGAAAAGATGACAAATTGTGCAGGAGGATGAGGGAGAGTTAACACTGGAGTAATAATGCCTCTGTTTCCCAACACTTCTGAATTCAGCAGTATTCAAGCATGAGAAAGGACAGCTAGAAAATCCATAATACGAGTCTTACTCTTGCCCTTTACTAAGAAGATGGTATTAGTTAAAATATAACTACAGAAAGCCAGGAAAAAAAAAAAAAGCTGCATTTTAGAAGCAGAAACCTTTAATCATGCTGTTGAGAAGAGTCAGACAGGCAAAGCACATGAAAAAAGGGGTTAAAACTGCAGGCTGAGAAAAAAGATTGCAGTGGTCTTTTGCCTGGCTGACTCAGTAACTTGGCTAAGTCACTTCATCACAGTAAAATGAGGATCATGTTTAGCCGCCTTAGAGGAATACTGTCAATATTTTCAAAGCACATTGCAGAGGGTAACAAAGAAGGGACTCAACAAGAGTAAGAGTAGCAGTCTTCAACTCTCCATCATCATTAATTCCTGTTCCTAACAAGCCAGTATGTTTGGGGTTTTTTTCTGTACCAAAAGTTTCAAATTTCATAATGTGAGAGAATACTCAGAATAAAATAGAATCTTTAAAAATGATGGCCTGCTTAATCCAATCATTTCATCAACTTAGAAGCAGAAGAGCAGCAAAAAGGGGGAACAGGAAGCCGAGAAAGAAGGAAGCTGTAGAGAAAAATAAAGACTCACACCTCGATTGTGACTCTTCTCAGCTTAGAAAGCAGCAGGCTTCCAAGTGTCCTAATGCCTGGCATTTTTAAAAGCAAATGTCACCACTGATGCCTGACTGCAGACGATGGCTGTGCTCCATGAAGAGGAGTGAATTCCAGCAGTACCTTATTGTTCACCCCTTCTGACTCAGTGGCCCCAACAGCCCAGGGTAGCAATCCAGTGACATTTGGGCTCCAATTACACATCATTGCATGAAAAGCCCAAGAGCTGATCTTGTAGCATTGTTCTTTCATATTAATCCATTTGTGAGATTCCTAAATGCTTTTTAAAACAAAGATATGAGGGCAGCTTTAATAATTACAAGAAACTAACCACTTTGAAGGATAATTTGCTGTGGCTTTTGGTAGGGACTAGCTGCTCTCACACTGGTGCTTCTGGGCCTTTTGAAGCTTCCTATTGAATAAGAATTTTAAATGCTACACAGTAGAGGTACAGCCCTCTCCAGCCTACGTGAAAGCTGGCAATTACACGGCTGCAGACAACATAAAAAGCCTTTAAAAAAATTACATGTATACTTTAATAACACCTCTGCCTTCTTTCAGCTGCACACACCAGGTGCTGTGTGCAAGGCTTTGCTCCTGCAGGGCTGGAGCTCGGAAATGCCGAGGGGCTGGCGAGGGCTGCTGGAGGGGACGGCTCCAACGCCTCGTTCCACATCATGATTATGCTGAGGATATTACAGGGTGAGACAAACGTGTCAGGGCTGTTCCCCATCCCCAGCACACGCTGCCTCCTGAAATTCCTTATTGTCTTTAAGAAATCTAATTATAAAAAAACAGAGCTGCAGGGGAGCTATGAATCGTGTACATGTTCTTGCAGCACTTAACAACTGCTGTGCAGTTCCTGTTAATTAATGCTCATGATTTGCATTTACATTGGGCCTAACTTGATTATACACTTTTTCCATCATCATGGGATTGTGTAATTGCCTGGTTCAATTGCAGAGAGGGGTGTAAGAGGGCCCATTGATCAGGATGAGATAATTCAGGTGCAGCATGGCACTTCATATCATGCCAGTGACAGACGATTTTGGTTACCTTGTGCCATTCCAATATTTCTAATATTTTTTTTTTGTTTCTCCTTTACCCTCTTTTCCCCAGCTTCTCTGCTCTAAATACACACAGTCCCTCTTCCTTCAAAATGTGTTTACAGCAATACAGCACACATGAAATGGGAATAAAAACCACTGAGAGTGCCAGTGAACGGTTGTCCGCTTAACAGATTTTCAAGACCTCTGTGCATATACCTACCAAAGCAAGGAGGGCTTATTTATGCTTTCTTCTAGCTCTCTCCCAAAGACTTAATAAAAAAAAGAAGCATCCACATGCCTGCTCTCTATCTGGAAAAACAATGCAGAAAGCCAAGGAGACTGGGCCAACACACACCAACATCATTGCCTTTGGTCAGTTTAAGCTGTGAATGCACATCCTGACATTTGCAGACTCTCTGGCAGGTTTAGGAGAAAACAGTCTGACTCTTCCCTCTCCCTGCCCTTGAATCCCTCAGGACTGAAAGACCATATTGGCCTATTGCCCCAGCAAGAACTTCTTCAGCTTTGCAGGCAGTTGGAGGCAACACAGTTTCCTAGGCCAAGCTTAATATCACCTCTACTTTCTTCTATACATCATCACTCCACATGATACCACCAGTCACACTTCAGACAATAAATATAATTCCCTTTTTTAATTCTATTTGCTGTTTCTCTCCTTTTGCTGAATTTTCAAAATATCTTCACAGTAACACAGTATCACTATCAAACTGTTCTTCATGGGACGTAAGTTTTTCTTAAAATGAAAACTCAGACATTAGGAGACATAGACCACAGTCAAACTCAGTACTGAATTTGCATTCAACCAACATTACATCAATTACATCTTGAAGAACACAGATACGTTTTGATTTTTTTTTTATAAAGTAAAGGATGAGAATAGCTCATACTATACATATATACAGATCATTAGAGATATCCCCATGCTGTTGTGTGTATTCATATAGCTCTATGGAGAAATGCTCCCTCTCCCTCACAAGGTAAGGTATCTTTGGGCCATCACACTACCATAAATTCTGGCATCAGAGCTAGAATATTTACAACTTCACAGCTCAGTTAGCTCTGCATTGAGATGCATTGTGTGGTGGAGATTTATCCTTAGAGAACTGAATCTCCACTGATTGTCCAACAGGGAGGTACCAAGCAGCTACTCTCCTTGGGGCCCTTTGACCTTCCATCTTTCTATTCTATCTACAAGCTGACCTTGCCCATCAGGTAGGTGAGCATGTCTCCAATGTCTTTCTCTGCTTGTCAGACTTCTCAACAAGGCAACCAGTTATCAAACACCAAAGTTTAGTCTGCATGAAATGCAGACTTAAAAAAATTACAAATACCCACTAAATAAGCAAGTTATTTCCCACAGTTAAGTTCTGCTTCTGAGTAATTTCCGTGATGTTTTCCACAGCCCCAGCTCACCATTCACTGCATCATTTGGCAGAAACAGTCATGCCTCTTACTGTTCAGTTTGAAACCAGAAGCACAATAAAACAGGAATTAATTTTAATATTTTATAGAGGTCCACACCATGAGACAGCCACTATTTTTGAGGTCAAATAGACTCTTTTACTTTATTCTGCCACTTGACTGAGAAACTTAAGGTTGCTTAATTCTCCAGTGCTGGACCTAGCTTTACCCTTTAACAGCAGTGTGTTTTATTCTGCTCAGCTTGAATGGATAGTTATAACTGATTAACCCAGACATGCTCCAGAAAGACTTTCTTTTTAATTTTTAAAAGAACACCATGTTCACATTAGAAGCAGCAATAAGGAAAAAAAATTCTCAATAATTATTAAAAGACCAGAATTTCAATTAAATTCATGACCAGTAACGAGAAGGGTACGAGGATCCAATTACAGCAACTCTAACTTCCACCAGATGTTCCATGGGAATAAAGAGGATCACATGTGTGAGTAAAAATTGCAATATGAGATCCCCACATTAAGACACTGGCTCTGAGCTGCAGCAAGCAGCTTTGATTTTCTGCCACTTTCACTGACAAGCAACGAGCTTCGCTCCTCTAACTTACACAAAATCAGTATTTATCAATAAAATTTCCTTGTGTTAATAGATATGAAGAGCCCATTACAAGTACCTTGTTCTGTATCCTCCCAGTGTGCATTAAAGATTTTTGAATTTGCTGTCAGCTCAGCTAGCCTGTGATAAGAAGCAGCAGAATTGTGCCAGTCACTCTACAAATGCAATTTTCAGGACAGTAAAAAAAAAAAAAAAAACAATTAAAAAAATACATGTAATCTTCCATAGGATGAGAGATGGAGAAAATTTTTGGCTGTCAGAACAGCTGCTGCCTGAGGAGAAAAAAGACGTGTGTGCTCACTGTCCCTTGCTTCCAAAAAAGAATAAATCTTTCACTTTCCTATTTGCCTCCTTGCAGGGATATCATTTCACTGCCACAATTTGTGAATGACATCTGAATTGAAAGCCTCTGCCTGCTGCAAAAGTGAAATGCATGCAGCACCATGTAATCACAGCTGTGCAGTGATATTTACTTTAATGTCCTACCCAGACAAGCAGAAAAGGCCAAACTAAAAGGGTTCCTACAGAATGAAAGGGGTGATGTTTAAGAGTTTACAGCTCAAGAACCAGCTGCAGTATAAATGGATAAGGCCAGTTTTCTGCAACTTGCACCCTTGTACTCTCACAGACCCTCTTATGAATTGGTAAAGACAGAGTCCACACTTGCAAATCACCACATCACTTGGAAAACAGCCAAAAAACTCCTTGTAGGGTTCAAAGATACCATTCCAAGAAATGGGATAATAGAAGATTTTAAGCTACCTTTGCAAAACTACTCTTGCACTGCTGGACACTGCAATATATATTCCACTTTACATGTCATAAATGAGCTAAGAAATAACTTAGAAGGCTGTAGAAACAATCTCCAACTCTATTTTCTCCCCATGTAATGTACTTCATCCAGACCTACCAGCTTTTTAGTAGAAATATTGGATTCAGAGGAAAAGCCAGATTTAACTGTAAAAATAACACCTGGGTAATATAAGCCCAGTTCTGGGACCTTTGCCTTAAGTGGGGACAAGCTGGGACTGTGTTACCACCCAACTGCTGTAGGTTTGCTTTGCTGGTGTTTCCCCACCACCACCAAAGAGATCCTGGAAGAGAAGGGTCAGCTGGCCTGAACATGTTGTCACAAGCCTGTCTGAGAGCAGTTTGTAACAGCAGCCCACATTGCTCCCACGCGGGCTGCCTGTTTGTTCATGGAGTTTAATTGATGAGCAAATGTCAGGTTTGTTTGGCTTTTAATTATTTCTCTCTTCAAGCCATCAAAAAGTTCTGGAACAGAGGAGACAGCAGCTCTTCGGAAAGGAAAAGGGCAGTTTCATATCTGTGTGATAAATTTACTGCAAATAATGCATGTGTTTGAAATAAGTGATCTCTCTTGAGGGCCTAAGAGTGTCTTTCCTGAAAACAAGCAGGAAAACACATTTTACGAGTTGTTAAATTCCTTTCGCTTCAGAGCAATGGAAGAGTTGAGGACATCAGTACAAATACTTCTATGTCTATGTCTAAATCCAAACATGATTCGAGTGATGAATCGTTTCAGCCAAGAGGAAAGATAACACTCTTCAAACCTTGAAGAATTAAAAGTATCTAAATCCATGCTGCATGGGAAAACAAAGTGTACACAGTTTGCAGAAAGTGCAGGGAAATGCTGGGAGACAGGCAGCTCTGTCAATTGCTTTCCTCTGTTCTGTGATTATGGACTGCTTATCTTGAGTCCCAGAGTGGTGCTTATATGTACAAAGTGAATTCCATCCAGAAGATCTCAGAATACCTGGGAAAACTCCACCGAGTTACTGTGAGCATGTACAGCAGAAGGGTCACTACTGCTGAACCCAGCTCGTCCCTGCTCACAGATGCTTTCTCTTTCTCTCTTACATAAAACATGTTTTACTAAAGGAGAAAACTTCATTAACATATCACAGTTCCAGAGAATGAGGCTTTTTGTTAGACTCCACCAGCAGATGTAAATACCCATCATCCCGACTGGACAAGAGCTGTAAAGGCAAATCTCTTCCCTCAAAGCCCTGACAGAAATGAGGCTTTCCCGAGTTTCAGACCATCTTGTGGTGGAGCCTCATGGGCTGTCATTCTGGAATGTGCAGAGACATGAGAGAGAGCTCATGCAAATACAGAAAAAGAGAAGAAAGCTGCAATGCTGCCTGGGCAGAATTACAGGGCACAGTTTGAGCCTGGGACTTTATGTTATGGAAAAGACAGATAAAGGTCAGGTGTTAGGTACTGTCTAAGCTCCACCCATATTTTCTCTTAATTTCTTGCAGAAAGCCAAATCTGCCATGGGGATAAACCAGCAAAAATTCCCTTTACAAAACTGGAAGTATCAAATTCCTACTTTTGGTTAACTAGTCCTGTCCAATAAGCCAATATTTTTAACAAAAAGAACCTCTCTAAACCTTGCTGCTTACTTAGGCTGCTGCTCTACTGGATCTGGGAGATCACAAGAAGACAGGCAAGTCTGGTAACATTTTTTGAACTATTTAAAAGAACATTATTCAATTCCCTGGTGCTAAAATAACATCATTATTAAAGTCTAAATGCTAGGGCACTGAGAATAACCTTTTTCTGCAGGAAAACAGAATATTAACTAGACAGAATTGGTTCATATTGGAGTTTTAGCATATTGAAACCGATGCTCTGTGCAACAACAGCCAACCATCCCCACACAGACATTTCATTTGCAAGGGCCACACTGGATTTTGTACACAGATATAATGGATGTATTTATTTTTTTGCTTGTACATTTTAAGTGTCACATTTCCAATGGTGGAAACTTTTATTCAACCTTTACTCATAAACAAGGCCAGCTACTTTCCAAGAATCTGGCTACACTGAAATAATGCTGCAATTATACTCATTTATTATGAAAGCCAAAAAAACCACTCTTTCTCCTTGAATTTTTAGTACTTTTGTCACTTACTGTAAAAGCCAGTGCACGGAGTGACAGGGCTTATTTTCTGTGTTCAGAAAGTAACATAACCAAACTAAATTCTAGTATTAAATCTCAGCCAGTCTATGACAGCAATGACACATCTCAGCACTGGCTGAAAAAGAAAAGTCGTTGACCACAAAATACTTTTTTTCCAATAGGAAATATTTTCTTCTTCATAAGAGAAAGTCACTTATATAGAAAAAAAAAAAAAAGAGGAAAATTAATGATATTGTTTGACCCAAAAGGAACACATGCAGCTGCAATAAGAATTCAATGTAATTTAAAGCACCGGTCTGAGCCTTTTACTTTCAGCTTGCCTGTAGCTGAGCATAAGCAACATGAATAAAGGTGCTCAGCATTGTTCCTGCCCTCCCTTGAACCCAGATATCAACTAACAGAGGCATATATGCCTTCAGAAATGTTTTTGTGGTTTTGTTCTGTTTTAAAGTGCAAATACTTCACAGTAAAATATCTAGTTCCATTTTCTTAATGTTTTACAATGGATTTTACATGAATAACGCAAAGCACACTTATTGTCCTGAATTTCTCCCAGAGGTTCTCCCACTGATGCTAGGACTCAGAAAATAAAGTAAATAGCTGCATAAATGAGAATCAGAAATCAACAGTGGAAAGAAAGAGAGATAGCAAAAAACCATTACCTGACAGAAGATAGCTACAGAGCTCAGCATTTTTATCAGTGTTTGACTAATGGAGCTTCAAAATTGGGTAAAGTAGGAAGGGAAACAGGTCAAGGTCATATTGGAACAATGAAAAGGATGCTTGTGAAAAAACACTAAGCTGTCAGACACCACTTTTAGCTCCCAGCCACTTAGAACTGACTGAAATGATGCACAATTTGCTCCTCTTAGAGTCACACTTCACCCAGTACCTACTGAAAATTAATATAAGCCCTCCGTTGTGCTTTGATATATAAAACCTGGATGTATGTTTTGATCTCATCTCGAAGACCAGACAATGCTTATGGTTATTAAGTGACATGTTGGTTTTTATGTAGCAGATCAACACTGACCATCAGGGAAGCAATAGCATGGGATAACACTGATGAGAAGTCTCCTCGGGAGCCTGGGAAAACAATTTTGTCATCCTAAATCTGTTTCTTAATTTATCAGTTCTAAAGTCAGTCAATTTAATACTTCATACCTGGTCTAGTGGGAGGTGTCTCTGTCCATGGCAGGGGTGTTGGAACTAGCTGATCCTTAAGGTCCCTTCCAACCCAGACCATTCTATGACTCTGTGACTAACTTAGCCCAACCCACACTACTCCTCTTCTTGTCTAATCCCTCTCCCATGGGTTCAGCAGTTGTGGTGGCAGCAAACTGCATTTTGCAGCTGTCACTGCAGGGGGAAACTGCTTCCTACTCCCCATCTCATTTCTGATACCTAAACAAAAATACCTTTTTCCTCTCGACACCTGTATTCCTTTCATTAATATTAAATAAAAAATTGAAGAAATTTTTTGTCTTAAACACAGCCTTAACTATAACAGTATTAGAATTAAAGTAGCCAGCTCACTCATTAGTATTTCTAGTTTTTAAAAACCAGACAGAACTCTACCCCCTGCCTGATAAACCATACACCACAGCCCCACAGCAATTGCACCCTTTAGGAGCACAAATCCTGTGCTCAATGGGGAAGGACCCATGTCAGCAGAGGCAATCTGCAGGGGGTTATCACCTGTGACCAGGGCCAGCCCTGAGACCTTCTGCACCCACAGACACAGGGGACCATCCTGGAGGCTGTGCCTCTTCTACAGTCTGAGATCTGATCCTGAACCAGAAGTCAGTGATGACTTAAAGGCCTAATGAGAAGCACAGCAGCAAACATAGCACTGAATTTTAAACCAGATAAATCTGTGTGCTGTTAACATTGCTAAATCCCCTCCTAAGCACTGTTATTCCTCTTCTGGGCTCTCCATCCCTAAATTGGTGTGACTGGGGAGCCTAGGATGCTTCCAAAAAGCTTTGATAGTCTTTAGTTTTCCCTTTTTTGTCCTCTTATTGATTCATTGGAGTAATGAGACTGTGCTTAGGTTTTGAAGCAGAGTGAGTAAATGACATTCCCATTCATTATTTATATGCTTTGCAATTCTCAGGAATATCACCAGTGATAATCTCCTAATTTCTATCAATTTATTTCTAGGTCACCATCACATACAAAGTGTATTGTAGGTAGCAGTTCAATCCAATATTTATGAAGTGAACTTTTAAAAAATGAATATATAAAGACTCAGTGTAATTACAACTAGAGCTATTCTTTGAAATGCCAAAATAGAGACACATTGAATAGAAACATCTCAGCTTGTTAGAGCTTACACAATTGCTTGAAAACGTCATAAACTTTCAAAAAAGCATACAGCAGATATAGTCACATTATGCTATGCAGATTTAGATCTACCTGAAAGGTTACTTCATCTAGTAAGTTCTGCTATTTCTGTTCAGCAATGTAGTAGTGTTCCAACTATTACTGTCAGCATCAGTCTGGGATGAGATAATGGCAATCTCTCCAACAGCTGCAGGCAGAGATTTTAGCAGTGACTGATAAAAGTCCAGGCACAACTGAGCAGTTAAGACATCCTGGAAAACTCCATCACACCCAGCAAGTTTTAGACTAGAGAACTTAATTGCTTTCATGGCCCTATTTTACAGGACTTTTTTACAGGTCTTTGAACAAACATGTACAATTTGGGATGTCTTGGTAAAATAAAGGGCAGTAACTAAAACTGACACATTTTAGACTGCAGTTAAGGATGATAATGAGCTCTGTTTTACAGTTAACATTTGGAAAAATGAAAAATGGTGCGAAGCCAAATGAATAGCAGCATTTAATGATTGTCATGACAACAAGCTATACATTTTGCTTAGATCCAAGACTAGAAATTGTATACAAATGCAGATTAAAAAACAAATTATACTTCTTCCTACACCCTCTGCCATTTATATATATACACATATATAATGCATAATTTTTTCAGATTTTAAGAACTGTCACAGATTTCCTGTAGAAGGTTGGAGGTCACAGTGCACTTTAATTGAAATATTGTACAAAAAGGGCTCAATTTCTCCTCCAATGGACACATAGGAATTGTCTGTTCACATTGAATGAATTTTTAATTACTCCCATGCAGGATATTCGCAGCTCTGTTCCTGTCATGTCCATTTCCCAGTTGCAGGGTTAGTCCAGAACAGCCTCTAGATCTCCCCTGGGAGCCCAGGGTACCTCCATACACTGGCTCTTGTTAGAGAGAAACCTAAAAGCCTGGCTTTCAGTTCCAGGTAAGAGCCAAAGCCAACACCTGTTGAATATCTCAGGAAGTTCTGACTTGCATCCTTGGACACAAACCACCATCTGGTGATCTAATATCACCATCAATCCAAAACCCACATATTATTTATCTTCTGATTCTGTACAGCCAAAGGAATCTTACTAAGACAGGTGACTAAAAGATTTCAGGCTAGCTTTTACCAAAATTGTGCAAGGTGATTTATGAAATTTTAGTGCTATCAAATTTGAATTCTGATTCAACCTCAGACATGAAGCAAGAGCTGATCTATATCTGAATGCCAGTAGCTCTCTTCTGTAATATAGTTACACTCTACACTGTCCCACCTATTTCCTAACTCAATTTAGCCAGCAGTGATCAACAGCAGCCCCAGGCAATTGTGACTTATTTTCTCTGAATCTGACACACTTTACTCTGACTCAGGCTGATCTTCATTCCCAAATAGGGAAGAGGAAAGCAGCCAAGTCGAGGAGAGGTGGAGGAGGAAAGGGAGGAGCAGGCAGCTGCTCTGCTTTTGGAAAGAAGAGCAAAATGAAGCTCAGATGTCACTGACTCCCGGGCACAACCAGTATCCTGTTTTTGATCTTCCCTCTTGAATTCAACACTCACACAGGCCTTAGGATAACAGTGTAGTAGAAAGAAGGGGCACAGCATTAATTTGGCATGAATGTATAAGTACTGAATAATTACACTAAAGATTATTTTTTTGGCATGCAGAGCTGCCACCCATGAACAGGATCATCAGAAATCCTGGTGATGGACACAGAAAAAGATCTAAAGGTGAAATTTCCTCCCTGAGAGAGCCCCAGTCTGTGTCAGGATCAAATGGAAGGCACGTTGCAGCCCTTATTTGATGATTTTCTTTTCTCTCCCCCTCTGAGCACATTACAAGAGTAAATCCTCCCTCTGTTGGAGTCATTTGTATAAGAAAACAGCCATGCCCAGCTCTGCAGTCCCTCAGTGTTCAAACGTAGGACTGCTGTGACCTGGCTCTGACTGCATGTAATCTGGTAGCTATTAGCAAGAGAAACTAACTAGAAAATATCCATAATAAGCACATGACCAAAAATCAAGTATAGGAAGGAGAATCCATCCCAATGGAAAGGCAGCCATGAAACACTATGCATGCTCCTTCCTGCAGCAGGCACAATGCTTGCTTTCTGGAGTTTTCCTGCATTAAGGATCATGTTAGGAAAACAGTGCAAGGGTTTGTAGTTTGGCTCTATTCTCTTTCATACCTGCCATGCACTTTCCTCCTCATGCCTACATGGATGCCAGCCAGTCCCCTTACAAAACTTTTTAAGGATTTGCAACACACTTTTCTTGTCTAAATGCCAAAGCTAAAGTCTATGTTCAGCCTTTGCTTCTTTTCGAGACCAATTCTTCCAGGGGCTGAGTGTGCCCTCAGTCTTTACAGGGCTGTTTTATTTCACAGTGAATGGCACAGAAGAGTTGCCCTTGTTTGCTTTCTACCTGTGGAACATGTGAAGAGTTTGTGAGGCAGCTGAAGCCTTCCTCTCAAGGGCCATATTTTTCTAACCAAAGCTATAGAAATTCCTTCATGTTTACCTGGCAGGCACAGGGTCAGCACCCAAGCAGGTGTGATTGCAGCTGCATTTTGGGCCAGCATCTTCCAGAAGATGATGAGTGTGAATATAAACAAACACCACTCAAACACAGCTCACACCAGGTATTCAGCAGGAGCTCTGCCCAAAAGCACAAAACCACATTGAATGCCAGGTTCACGTGTTTGACCCTAACATTCCCTATGCCACAAGGAAGAGGGGGAAGAGAGGGGAAGCAGGAGGTGCAGCATGGCACCTTCCCCATGCTGCCCCAACAAAATGGACCACTCACTGCAGTCTTGTTGCCATAACAACCATAAGAAAAGTCCATAAATAGAACATCTTCTGCCAGCAGGATATCATATTGGCAAAGATGATTTAGCTCCAGCTTCTTAACAATACACTTGCTCTTGCTCCTTAAATATATAGACATATAAATATATATACTCAGCATATGTATAAATGAAAATGTATTCACAAAAGAACTACAGTCATAGGTGCTTACAACTGTGTGACTGATCAAGCTATGAGGATGGCCACTCATGGAAAGAAGGTTCAGGTTCTCTGCTTCTCCTCTGGGCTATGGAAGATTTTTTTTTTTAAGTTATGTGGCTTAGGATCATAAGTCCTTCCAATGCTGCCTATAGACAATACACCAGAACTTCTTGCTTCCTCTCTTGTTCAAGTATCAAAATAGATACAGAGGAAGGGCCATCCCACTTACTTGTAGACACACACACAAATAATCAGATCACTTAGATAAGAAAGCAATTCCTCTAGCAGGAAAGCAGCAAGGGATTCTTCACGGTACGCACATCTTCCTGACACAAACAGAATCGTTCTCAGATTGCTGTGTGATGCCAGGGACCTTACCACATCCCTTCAGTGAATATCAGCATCTTAAACCTTCTGTGACAACTTTAGACAAGGACATGTATTACAGAAATCACATTACCCTCTTTTTTTTTTCTACTTTTGCACTTCAGTTGTCACAGCAGCAAGGTACTTTAAAAATACACTCCCCCGATAATCATTATAGCTACATCCAGGCACTGCCATCAGGGTTCCCTGAAAGGAAGTGAATACCATCATTCAAACCCCTTCCAACATAAATGCCAGTCATTGTTTTCAAATATTATATATTGCCAGCAATAATAATACCTCTGCCTTCCATCGCCCAGAATAAGTCACACCACCAGACTCCCTGCAGCCCGTTCCCTTGCACATCTGACATGCACACTCCAGAGACAGCAAGACAACCTACACCATCACCAAATAATTTTATATGTAATAAACCTCATCCATTTATCCTCTTCTGCTCACAATCCAAGAACAAAGCATCACTTCGGAAACCTCTGTGTAACATCCAGGTGCCCCACAATCTAGTCAGGCTAACAGCCCCCTAATAAAGGGGATAACAACATGCCCAATTTTAGAGACAGGGATGGCAGAGAGGGCACAACACGTCTGAGGCACAAAGGAAGCCCATGGCAGGATGGGACTCTGCAGGGATCAAGTCCCAGGACTGGTGCCCTGATAAGGAAACCATACATGCAGTACTTTGCAAATTTGGAACCATGATGGATTGTTAAAGGGTGGTGTCAGATTTCATCAAGAAACTACTAATGAAAATAGATTTGTGCAAAAAAAATTCAAGGGAATATGGATAAGCAACTTAAAAATTTGTGCTGCAATCCAAGCTATCCAGGCTTGGCTCAAAGTTCAAGGCTTTCCTCCTATCCCAAATGTGGGGGTTGTCTGATGGCTCTGTCAACATCCAGTAAAAACTCTCAAGGATCACTTTATCTCCTTGTCTGTTTAAGATTACTTCATGAGGTGAAGGAAAACAGTGCTATCAGTGCCCTCCCTCCCCAGTTTTCTCTCACAAATGTAAAAACTCCTCTTGGACAGCAAGATCCTCTATCACTCTGGGTTATTGCAGAGACAAGTGCCACAACCCTCACAACAGAGAGGAGGAAACTGAGGCTTGGAGACATAGCATGGCTGAAGTAAGGTCACCCAGTGACAAAGTCAGGAGTAATATCCAGGCCTATAGACCACAATCTTATGTTTTACCCACTAGATTGTATTACTTACCAGCAAAACCCCTATCCTAACTGGGATTAAAATGATCTCTGCTATGATTAATTAATCTCCCTCCAGAGTCCTGCACAAGATAATACACTGAGATAAATGAAGATAAAGAAAAAGCTTCCCAAGAACCTGATTAACATCCCTATTATTTACTCCTGGACTCCTGCAGCTGTTTTAATCTTACTGATTTGGGGCTGAACTTCAAAATAAACAATACGGTGCATTTTCCACAACCATTAAATGTAATTAATGGATGCAGTTAGTCAGCCAAAGATAAAATCCCATGGCAGAAAGTCCACAGTAATGTGACTTTTTGCTCTGTTTTTTCAAAGTATTTTATTTACTTGGTGCTTTACCTTTGTTTTTCATTCATCATAAGCTTTTTATTCTCTGAAATCAATACTGATTTCATTTCATACTCTACTTTTAAACTCATCTAATAAATGTAGACGTTAGACCATTTCATATTCCAGTTGCCTGGGAAGTTAAGAAAAACAGCTTATGAAAATCCTGGTTTTCTTTGACATATTTTTCAAATTATGTTTTCAGCACATTCCAGCATCTTGCTTACTTTATTCTGAGCCTAATAAATGTGTATCATGACAAACACCTGCAACTGTAGGGCAGTAGATATTCCAGTTCAGCCTCTGAAGAGCTTACTGCTGGACTTTGTGTATCTGATTTGGAACCTGTACAGCATCCAAATGAGGGTACAATATCAGCACATGATAAGATACTTCATTTGTGTGCCCAGTTCCTCTGGATGCATACAAATAGCTTTTTATTTTTTATGCACAGCAACACCATTTGTGGATGCAGCCCCATTAACTCTGCTTGCCGATTAAGCAAGAAATTATGCTTATGTTTTAGTGACAAATTGCATGAGAAAATCAGAGTATGTGTATGTAAGGAATGAAGACTAATGGGCGTGAAAAATCTGAACCCTCATTTTTCAAGCAGCTGCAAGTAGCACAGAAGTTTCAGTAACCTTTGCCTCACCTAGAAAGCCAACCAAAGTCAAGGGAGTGAAAGCATGTAAAGCAACAGCAAAATCTTCTTTCTATATACTCAGATATTTTAATCCCAAAAGTTGCGGAAGAGATTTTCCAAGATATATGGGATAAAGCAGTGCATCTCTAAAGTGATACTATCTCTGATCTGAAATTTGATAAATTTTAGTAAGAGAAAAGTATAAAGTACGGGCAGAATATGCTGTGCATTGAAATTGCAATGAAATCTATTGCTAGGACATGGGGTTGATATCACAGGTCTTCCAAAAGGTGCTTGCACTGGCATGAGATCCTCATAAGGTTCAGATATGTTTAAAACCTCAGCTTGAAATCAGAGCCTAAAACAGCTCACTAGTAGGACCACGTAGCTCAGCATTTAATGGCAGGCAACCTACCCTTGTCCATGTGGAAGGGCTGCAGGATCCTGCCTCCATTCTCCAGCACTTAGGTAAATAGGTGAAGGGAAAAACTTAGCTGGCAATTGACTCTTGGGGGAAAGATTGGTAAAATAATGGAAAATTATTATCCCACTTCACACAATAACATTTTTGTTAACAGATAACTATTTGATTCTTCAAAATAAAAGTTTGCATTTGGGGTCTGAAGCAACTTGAGGGACACAAGCAGCAAAATCACAGGCTACTTGCTAGTGACAATAACTAGACAAGTTTTTGGCCAGCCCTCTTAGAAATAAAGCAGCTTCACCAATAGGCTCAACATAGTATGGTGCAAACTTGCCCTCTGCAGTTAATGTGCTGCAACAAACTCCTCCTTTCTAACTCACCTCAGTGGTGTCTTTCCCGCGTGAGAAATGAATTCCTGCTGCCGCTGCAGCAATGAATCCCTTTACCAGTGATTCTTCCTTCATACATCTTCAGGCTCACTTGGAAAGCTTAGAGCTCATTTTGTATCAATCAATCGAGATGGAAGACAAAGTTCAAAACAGCTACTTAAGGAATATATATTATACACACCAAGTAAGTGAGCTAGATAACGAATTTATCAACAAGAAGTCTAGTAGAGAAAAAAAAAATCACGCTCAAAGTTTGCTATAACAGTGGTATAAATTTTCCCTGAGTAACAATAGACATGTGAACTGAAAATAGTGATAGAAAACACAATGTGGGTAACAGCTATGAGACCACAAACAGCTCACAAACTACAGGTCACAGCTTGGAAAAAACCAAAAGCTTCCACAGATCAATACTAGTAACAAGTAAAATCAATGTCGGGTTTTGATTTTGCGAAACCACTAGAAATCAGACCAAGAGCTCTTTTCAACTCAGACCCCAGAGTTCAAATAAATATTCTAATATTGATTTCTCTATAAACATCTCACTTGGAACAGAAACCCTAATAGAAAAAAGCTGAGTATAGGAAACCATAAAAATAAAGGAAATTTTCTTAAAAGAAAAAGTTTTAACTCTTACCAAAATGAAGACAACATAAAAAAGCCAGAGGAACACAACCATGGGATAATCATTCTTTGAGACCTAAATTAACATGTGAAAAATTGCAAGTCTTGTTGTACCACCTAGTTATAAAACATGTGGCTTTAGCTGCCTCTTTCTTTGGTCCTAGACTTTAAACCAGCCCATGTGATATTTACCTGTGGTCTTCACACTTGCATTCCACACTTTGATCAGAAATTGTCCCAAAATCTCTGCAGGGCTGAGAAAACACCAACTTGGACAAAAGCTACATCACCCTATCCACATTTTATGCATATAAAAATGTATAGTATATTGCCATTTGCCAAGTCTGATATTTGAGGGACATTTTTAATATATAGACATTTACAATTGCCCTTGGTCAACAGCCAGGGACAGTTGGGGTTCATAGAGATGGACTGCAGAACAGAGATGCAGACTTGAAGTCTGTATACATGGAGAAACATCCACTGCTGTTACCCACAGTACATGCAAGAATAACCAGGGTCCAATCCTCACAGCCAACCCCAAAATACATTTCACAGACCTGAACATACCACTTGCTGTGCAATAAGTGGCTGTTCTCTTTGTACATGACATGCTGTAGGTGACTCAGTTGTGACATTCCTTCCCAAATAATCTCTACCAATTTAGCTTGAAGACATTTTTCCCCTAAAATAAATATTTTTGTAATGTAAAATGATACCATAGCATTTTTCAGTTGAAATGTGCTTCTGCAAGAATTAATCCATACTTTGTTTTGAAGAATGAACATAAAATCAAAGAGGGAAACACTTATTTCTGTAACACAAATCTATAACAGCAAAAGTGAGCTGTAATTTAATTAGCAGCTATGGCAGATTAGAAGATTTGTGATTCCTCCGATAGAGAGAGATTTTTTTTTTAGGAGCAATTAACACAAGACCAGATGTGAAGCCTTGAAATTTGGAGAGAACAAAGGTGGGAGGTGGAAATGAAAATAAAGATACAGGAACTGGAAAGAAGTTATTTTCTAATTCTTATCACAGTTCTCCTTGTTTGGGAGAAGCAAGGTTGCTGCTATAAGTGGATCAAATGCCTAAAACTGGTCCAAAGCTTCCTCAAGTGCAGAATGTAATTCCTGTTATCAGTGTCCCTCCATTTAGAGCAAGCTGCTTATTCATTAAAAATAAATACATAAATTACTGGTAGCAGAATTATCTATGGGGGTTCATGAACTTTTCTTATTTTTTGCATTTAATAATCACAGACAAAGAATAAGGTCATGAGCCTAATAGCTTGTAAGCTCATACATCAGCAAAACGGAAGAGGGAGAGAAAGACAATCCACTTTTTGCTGCTGTATTTGATTGTTTTCTTTATGGCTTAATAGTGTAAATTGAAAGAGACCTTAAATGTTAGCATATCTGACAAGATGATAAATTCACAACAATAAGGAAGCAAATAAAATGATTCATGTGGAATTTTAAAATATCTCAAAATATGTCAGCCACCAGATGTCACAAAACCTGCAAGTGATGATGCACTGAAACGAGAGAAGGGCAAGACTCTGGCAATAGCACCCAACTGCACAGGAAACAGGAACATTTTCCTATTTATATCCGTAAATCTTAAGAGTCTTGGAATGAAAGGAATAAAACACACTTATGACAAAACAGATTTTTCTCTGCCATCATCCACCTCAAAGTGGAAGTATTGTGCTCAAAACCATCATCTTGAGCATGTCAGAAAACACAGGCCACTAAAAAAGAGCATTTAAAAATGTTTAGGGCTGATCTGATCTTACATAAGCACAGACAAGGTCAACATGTTTACCATCACTCACAAATTCTACAGACACAAGCAGTTACTGAAACTGCCAACAGCACAAATTCCCAAACATTTTTTTTAATTCATATATACATATATATGTATATAAATGCTCACTGTATGCTCCATGCAACAAATCCTATGTGAAAGACACCATTCAGAATAACTAAAGTACTAACTCTGTTGGCTTTGCCAAACCCATTAACACGTCCTTACAGAAACACAGAAATATGTATGAATTAATTTATATCACATGCTGATGCTGATAACAAAATCCTTACTCTAAGAAACTATATTCAGTGAAGAACCTGACAAAACCTGACTGTTAACACATTAGTTCCACAAAATATATTTGAAATTTTAACTGAAGTAACAATTAAATCTCATTCTTTAAAATAATAGATCCATTTCACAAGCTGTAAAAAAATGTGCATTTCCCCAACCAAAATACCAACACAAACTGAGACAATCTATTGAAAGAGAGATTACAACAGGTATGAGATAGCAAGAAAAAATTATTCTTAACATTCTGCATCCAAAGAAAAAATAATTCAGAGCAATAAATAACCCCTGTTGCTCTTGTGTGATGCAGTAATCTCCAAGAGCTGCAGCATATGAAAGAAAACACGTACCAGATTTGGCCAAGGAGTACCAATTTATAACCTCTGATACTCCTGACCTATACTTGATTGCTTTTATTTACTTCCTTTCTCTTTTAAAAATTACATGCTGGACAGTAGAGTTATCCACTGCCAGAACCAAAACCTTGTACACTGTATGTCAGATGTGAAAGGTCAGTATTTATACTATTATATTGAACAACCCATTAATCATCATTTTTCATCTTCACCTAATCCCACCACACAATGTCCTTGCTGTACAAAGTGGCTAGAAATTAATGAAAGATAGTCAGAGTAACCCTTTTTAACTGCCTGAAAACTATTTCGATATTTAATATTACAATTTGTGTTTTCCACTGAGTGAGACAGCCAGGGACACCTATGTTTGCTACTAATCTAAAACCTAACATTAGAGAATAAACTGTTCTAAGCAAACTGGAATACACGAATTACTATTGTCTCCCTAATTAAGAAGGAAATAGGCTATTGCTGGAGGGAAAAGCAGTACCTTTAGCTCCAAGAACTAACATCTTAGGCACGTTGCTTTTAAGTGTGTTCGCAGGTACAACCTGAGTCAGAGCCAAGGGCTGTGACATGCTCAGATCAGGGACACAAACATACAGAATCAGAACCACAGAATCCTCACAGTTGGAATCCAACCACCAACCCAGAAAAAAACACCATGTCCACTACAGCATGTCCTGAAGTGCCACATGTACACATTTTAATACCTCCAGAGATTCTGACTCGGCCATCTCCCTGTGCAGCCTGTTCCAGTTCCTGACTAATCTTTTGGTGAAGAAATTCTTCCTAATATCTAAACCTCTCTTGGCACAACTTCAGGCCATTTCCTCTAGTCCTGCCATTATTCACTTGTGAGAAGATGCCAACAGCCACCTCACTACAGCCTCCTTTGTAGAGACACAAAGTCCCAGGATTCATTTATAGCTCAGGTTGTTCAGGAGCATTAAAGTCACTTCAGGAGATGCAGCTGGAAAGCAGAGCCAGGAGGGGGGACCTGGAATTGCTTATTTGAGCAGCACCAAATCCTTGTGTCCTGGTTGGAAAGGACCAGGATAAAAATTGCCTATAGTTATATATATCCCATGACACCCTGAGCAGCAGCCGGGCTGTGTGTGAGGCACTTACAGCAGGGGGAGCAGCGGTGCCTGTGGGGAGGAGAGGATGGGTCAGGTGACCCCAAGGGACCAATCCCAGCGCTCCTGCCCATGGCACTCAGTATAAAACGGCACCTCAGAGAGCCCACTCCTGGGGATGGGGTTTGTCATCGCTCCCTCTGCCATGCCTGCATCTTGACAGGTGTCACCTCCTGCCTTCCCAAGTAGCACCCACTTCCATAATGTTGGGGACTGTCACTGGGACCCTGGACTTGGGCACCCCCATCTGCTGCCAAGACCAGTGGGGAACTTTTCTGGTTGGGAAGTAATTCACAACTGAGGAGCGTGGGTTCCATATTTACATATTTATATATATTTGTAATTCCCCATCATTATTATTACTTCATTCAGCCTATTCTAGTTTTTTCCAACCTTACAGTCTCTCTCCCTTATCCACCTTTTTATCTTCCCTGGGAGGGTAGTGGGGGAATAACAGAGAGCATCTGTCACCTACTTATTGGCTAAAACCGTGGCAATTTGGATTGACTTGAGCCAATGTTTTCCCCACCATAAAATGATCCATGTCTAAGGCTGCTAAACCACAGTGGTCCTAGAGAATTAGCACATTTGGAAACCTGGAAAGAAAACAGCCACTCTTCAGGGTCAGGACTTTACATGTGCAACAACTAGGGCTAAAGTCTTAAATGTTGGCCTGCACACAACACATAAATGACCTTTGGTTAGCAGGACTTTGGTAGCACAAGTGACATGGTCAACATCAGGCCATGCTTGTCTTAGTAGCTTGGAGATTGGAAAGCTGTGGGAAATGCAAGGCCCAGAAAGTGCTGGTGACTGAAGATAATTTAGTCAAAAGTAAGGCAGAAGGTGTAAACAAACATTTAACCTAAACAGGAAAGAGCACCAGTAAATAAATTATCTATTTAAGACACTTGAAATGTTTGTAAAAGCCCCAGACAGAACACTACTCCAATCTGACTCAGGTTATATGGTTGATTTGCAGCAACAGAGGAGCTCTGAGAAACTATGCAATGATGCAACAGGAGGCCTGCTGACAGCAGACCCTTTGGCATGGGGGTGCAGCAGGGTGACCTCAAAATGTTAGGTTAAGAGTTGCTGTGCTCAAATTAGTGAAGCAAATTAAAGACCAACAGTGAGAAAGGTTGATAAAAAACTGACTTTCAACTGCTTTGACCTTGAGTTGTTAATGAAGTGCAAATTCTCTCACCAGGAAATGTGGCTACTCGGAAGCACGATAGTCTGCAACTGAACCTGCAAAACAGCCATATACATCCTGTATCTTGTCTTCTGGTGGAGGATGCAATAAGGGAAATATGGGGTTTCCAATCTGAAGCAGCTTGTGACATATAGAAAGGAAAGAGAATTGTGTTTTTTTTTCAGTCAGATCACCCACTGTGTCCAAAATAACAATCCACCCTATCCACTCTGACAAAATAACACATAATAGAACTAAAACTGCTGAGAAAAATAGTCTGTTAAGCTTCCTGTTCCTCTGGGGCCTGAAGTCTATTTTTATTGTTGAGAACTGAAGTTATATACACCCCACCAAAGCCTGCCTCTCCTCAGCCAATTGAGAGAAGCAGCCTGCAAAGCATTAATAATTCATCTGATTTAGTTTAGCTGGCATATTTCAGCAACCAAACTGCACCAAACTCTCCTGCAAGGAAAGACAGAGGGATTATTTCCGAAGGAGCTTTTCTCCTTCACTGCATGTTCTTTTTTTCTTTCTACTTTCTTTTCCACGTATTTAGTGGTGACAAAAAAGCCCCCACAGGCAGCACAGTAGAAGAAAGGTCTCCATATGGCATCAGAGTAGGAAAAGAAGAGAGATCAGTGAGACAAAATTTCCATGTCAGCCCTAATCAATGCAATTTATTTCTGGTGGAAAGCAAATAATTCTGTGTTCCTTAATAGTCATTTTGAGAAGTTATCCACAGCATAGGAAGAGTAAAACCTTTGGCTGCTGCCTCTCCTCTTTACATGCAGTCTCAAAGCTGAACTAAACTGAGATGGAACTCACATGCAAAACATCCCACTGCATTTTGTACTGACATGAGACATGTACAGCTTCAAAAAGAAAGTCTCTGTTGCCTTGCTACGCCAGCACTTCATTAGCTAAATCTTGCATTTATATCTATTCATTTTACTTTCAAAATATTTTCTAGAAAATTAGAATTAGACCACTCTCTGCTTCTAGGTTTATTCACCATATTGATTGCTCTGGAGATGAGTGGGAGTAAAAGGTTCATTCTCTAGAATGAACATGGAGGGTGTTAAGTGTATTGAAAGTGGTGAAAAACATACAGCTGAAAGTGAGAAAAGATGCAACTATGAATGAAGGAAAACAAAAGCACACGAAGGATTGAGGTCTGCACAACAGCATAAAGGGGAAACTAAGAATGCCCCAAAGCAGAGATTTCACTCTTCTGACTAAACAGAAGAGAAGAGATCTAAAAGGTCCAGCTTTATTTCTAGAGAGAACTGTTCCCTTCTATGCAATGACTTTGGCAGGGGAAGAGTTGCAGCTCATTATTTTTACTAACAGTGCCCTGGACACCAATTACTTGCCTCTCCAACAGCTGTGGCTCCATGGTATCCCCTTCTCATACCTCCTGACCATGTGGCTTCAAAGGGCACTTGCTACCAAGACCAACCAGCAATGTCCTTCTCACTACGAGTCCTCTGAGGGCATGAGTAACAGAGGTAACAGAGGCATGCCCTCAAAGGACCCCTAGTGAGAAGGACATTGCTGTAACTTTCTGACCAGGCTGTTGAAGATGACACAGATTGTAGTACTCTGTGCAGAGCTGTCTCCACTACTTGTTCACATGCTGAACAAACTAGGATGAACACAACCAATATGCCTAGGGAAGCCTCATCCCTACCACAGCCTCCTGCAGGAGAAGGGGCCAACATCTTCAAGACTCACGTGGCTAAGCAGGAAACATGATCTACTTTCGAAAAGTATTTGTCCCAATTTAGTAGCAATACGAAGTTTCACAACATTTTGCAACTAATCGAAGCCCTGGAAGACCTACAATTAACTTTTATATCACTGTTAAAAGTGTCTATATCAAAAACTGAGGCAGACATATTATAATCCACAGACATGAATCATCCAAGCACCCAGGAACTCAAAGGTCTGCAAAAGAAAGGACACGATCTCTGGCAGTACACCCCCAAGAGAAAATGCATGGTCTGAGACAGGCTGGGATTTCATCGAGTAGAGTTGCACCTCACAAATGAAAGGGCTAGGACTTCATGCTTTCTGTTCTATACTTTATATACATAAGCTTATATTCATAAACTATAGCTCACTTAACAGATGAAAAAAATCTGTAAATTAGGCCTCACTGGCATTGATTTCTTGGTGATTTTTCATTTTTGTGAAAACAAACTAAGTAATTTATGTGCATTAAAAAAACAGGACCTTTCACTATGTTGAACTTCACCCTTTTGCAGTTATTGAATCATTATTGAATTATCTTTCAGCAATTCAGTTTCTTCTATATAGCAGTTATTCGTTTGATTCTTAAAATATTACAGAAAGGGAGCATTAGAGACCACTTTTAGAGGAGCCATTTACTCTTAGAAAATTGAATATAATTTTCCCTTCCCAATTTGTTATTCAAGTCCGCAATAACATGCAGTCCTTAGGCACTACTGGATCAAACATGGAATGGCTTGGAAATATTTGCACACCCACACACAGGAGGAGACCTCCTCTTTTTTCAGAAAATTCAGCATTTAACCAGAGTGCTTCTTTTCCTGATTTTTGCAACTACTTCTGCCATGATAATAGAAAGTGAATAGCCAGATCTGTCAAAACCATACTGGCCATCACTTGAATATCTTGGGAACAAATAAACCACAGAAGGGGGATTGGGTTTTTTTAAGCATAATTAAATAATTGCCTAGGTTAGCTCATGGTGAGACATTTAAGTGACTTGGAGAAAAATCAAATAACTATAAGAAAAGCAGGACCAATCTAACATACTGGAGAGGTCTTGTGAGCTTTCTGGCAACATATTTCCCCTGGAAGTGTGGCATAGATCAGTTCCCCCCATGGCAACCACCAACCTGAGCACTGCACTGGGAATGGAGTCAGTTTTGAAGTAAAGAACCATAGTTTTCACTTGGAATTTAAATAGCATTTCCTTCTGCACACAATACAGCATTGCAGGAGCACTGCAGAGACAGAGCAGTAAAAAGCCAAGAAAGCTGCAGCAGCACCTTATTCCCAGGAGGCCTTAATCTTTGGAAAGAACATCACAAAGCAAAGGTCATCCTATGATTGCAGCCACCAACCACGTCAGTCTCAGGGGAAGCAGTGAAAAGGGCTGTGGGTGTGCTCAGGGCTAAGAGCACAAACCTGTAATTACAAGTTCTGGAAGCAGCCCCCCTTGGGACACACGTTCAGGGGCCTGTATCACTATTACTGGTTTCCCATCACCAGCAGCCCAGTGCACAGCACATTTCCCCTCTCACAGGGAAGTGTGTCTTTCTGCTTGGCTGCTGCCATTAGTAAATTAATGCAAAGTAATTGTAAAGACAGAACTTCCAGCTCTTTCTCACTGTTTAGTGAATAATCTTTCATCTTCTAGTAAACAGGGAAGGAGGAGTAGCAAAATAGAATAATGAAACAGTATGACCATGTTAAAAGAAACAAAAATCAAGGTATTTTTCCTATGGATAGCTGAAAATTGTATTAATTTCCTATCTGGAGCACTGGTGATGTATTTGGCTCAATAGAAAATGTATTTTTCCTCTATCAAAAGTTTGCATTCACAGAGACTACTGAGTTTCTTTAGGAAGAACCTCAGTAAGGCAAAATGAAGGAAGATAAGATCTTTTCATCCTCTGCCACTTGCAGACCAATGATTTATCCCATCCCAACGGACTCCTTTACCTGTCTCTGGAGGTAGTCAGTTGGTTTTCAAAAAAATCTTTAGTAAGAATCCCCAGGAATAGGGTTTTTGTCAGAGTACATCTAATGCTTAATTCCTGCATCCTTATTCCAGATCTGCTTTTCCCCTTAAGACAGCTGCTTAATTCAGCACATACAGCAGCTCCAAAACAGGACAGTGGTGGTTGTTTTGAAAAACCTGACAGCAAATCTGTCTAAAATACCAAAAGGACCATGTACTTTCTGTGACCTTTTGGTGCTAGATGATGAGCAACAAGAATACACTGCAGAGCCCTATCAAAAATGGTACACCTGGGAGATGGTTGGCCTTCTTCAGCAGTGCTCTCCAGAGAGAAAGCATAACTCAGGTGAACAGCCATTATGGTCTGTGTGGTTGTTGAAAGAGTTTGTCTTTTTTTGCCACAATAAATTTCCAACAGGACAAGAGGTCCTTGAAATGGCATCAAGTACTACATCAGGAGAAGGTCATTTTCATCTGATAACTTTGACATATTGGGTCTGATACTTCCCATTTTTTGTATCTTGCATCAGCCTTTACAATGGCAAAATGTCACCACTGCTGGATGGCAGCTTTCTGCAATATAGAAGGAAATACCTTCATCAGGTGGAAGGCAGCACAGAATTGCATCCACATCCAAAAATTGATTGCTTCCCATATGACAATTTTCAAGAAGAGGTTAAAATATTACAATATTTGAGCTATGAAATATATGCTTTGATTCAGGAATCCTGTGCTCCCCTTTACTTTGACAGATTATACTTCTTGGGTAGACCAGTTACTCTTTATGCATCTTCCTCCTTCTTAAAAGGAGAGTGGATACTGGAATACAGCACTTCAGAGGCCCATGAATACAATCCCATCAAAACATCCTTTCCACAATGAGCAACACAAAGGGATATCAAATAGGCAAAGCAGCAGCATATACAAAATGAACTGGTATAATTCAGAGCCAAAATATTTTTAGTTTTCTATCAAAAATATCAACGCTGTCTGGAGAAAGCTTACACGTGAAAAATTTAACTGGGAAGTCTAATAACTTCTTTAAGACAGCTAGTATTGCATTTTAACAGATTAAAATAAACCCTCATGCAGCTTTTTTAAATGATTTGCTGAACTGAAGGTCCCCTTGTTCACCCTAGCACCTTCACTTTTAAAACCAGGGTCCATGAATAGCTATTAGGCAAGCTGAGAAACAGCCATGGTAGAAATAATTGGAGGAAAAATATGCTACCAACTGTCCAGCTGCATGGGGAACCATGACAGAGCATTTTCATGTCCTCTGTTAGCAAGCTTAGTTGGATGAGAATAAGCTTAGGTCATTCAGAAATGTGTGACCAAACTATTTTTCTAAAAAAGGCATCCAATAAATTTTGAATGATTTAGCCTCTTTTTCAACAGAATAATCTGTCCATGCAGAAAGACAAGAATCTGATCATTCATCTGGGCATTTCCAGGCCTTCAACTGTGCAAATCCCAGGGCTGCAAACATCAAGAAGTCTCAGACAAATCACCACTGAATGGCCTCAGTTTATCCAGGAGCATAGGACACATTTTGTAAGATAAAGGTCCCTTTGCAGTAAACCCAGGAGGAGAGCCACACCATCACTCATGTAGCCCACATCCAGCCTCTCTGCTCCTGGGAACACCAGCCTCCAGAAGCATCTGTGCTGGGGCACACAGCCTGTGTCCTGCATTGACTTTCAGGGGGTTTAGTGCTGTAAGAAAATGATGCACTTACAGGATGTGAATGGATTCTTTTTAAAAAGCAGATGTTTAAACAGCTTTTATGTATATGTAAGCCAAGGATTCCAGCTCTGAAGAAGAAATTATGTAGCCAGAGCGAAGTTTCAACCATGGAAAGAATACTAGAAAAGTCCAGAAGACAGTTACAGGAAAGCTCCCTGCTGGTCAGACTGTTCTCTAATATGCTTGAACAAGATTAACAACAAGACAGGCATGGTGTTCCTGCAAAGATATAGCCAGTTCTCATCAGATTTTGTCTGATTAGGACAGGGAAGCCAAATAAAGAAGTATAAATTGCCAGCTGACCCAAACAGAATCTTTGGGATACATCACATACCTCTTCTGCTCCCTGTGCTTGTCTGTTTATTCCCTGCCCTCATTGCTCTTACAGCAAACAGACACAGATACATTTCACACTGGTGCCAGAAACCACTCCTGTTCCTACGCAGAAGCCATTTGATTAGGAAAAGAAATTCACTGTTAATACTAAGGGACTTATTTTGCTTTTATGCTCTTAATTCAGGCTTCCTGAATTTGCTTGTTTCTACAATTTCAGATATATGTGAAGCCTGTATTAAAAAGTTGTCTGGCATGAAGCCGGCATCATTTGCCTACTCTTTGATGCCAAATGCTCTTTATTTTTACATCTTCTTCCAGGATCTCAGACACTCAGCCCAGCAGCCATCTGCAGAGCTTTCCCCTCCTCCCCCCAGTTTTCAATTATTTTGCCATCTAAGCAGCAGTTACTCTAACACCAAGCTGCAATTCCCATGAGAGACTGCAGCTTCCCTTCAATTTGACTGTATATCTAGCTGAGTTTCTTTCCTGTGTTGTGGTATTATTCTAATCAGCCAAACATCACCAGTGTCATGTAACTTCACAATTCCTGGACAAAGCTGTTTGGAGTCCTGCAGCTTATTTCCTTCAAGTCTCATGAATAAATTATATCTCCCGTCACCAAAAGATTTCACTAAATTGACAAAGCTCCCCACCCAAAAGCTTGGTTTTTATTTAACAGCTCTTTCCACCACAGCAAGATTTCCCAGGAGAGGTGGAATACCACAGGTCTGAAATCTGCACTAACAGTGAAGGGAGCCCTAGACCAAGTAAGATGAACACTTACTTTAACAGCCAGTCATTGCAGTTTTGAAGCTTTGGAGAAGTCTACTTTATTATTCTCATAGTATCAGAAATAGCGTGGTGTGGCCTGAACAAAGCTTCTCTAGAAGAATGCTGTGGGAAACCTTGTCAAAGACCTTGCTAAAGTCAAGGTAGACAACATCCACAGGCCTTCCCTCATCCAATAAGCAGGTCACCCTGTCATAGAAGGGGATCAGGTTAGTAAACAGGACCTGCCCTTCATGAACCTGTGCTGACTGGGCCTGATCACCTGGTTGTTCTGCACATACCATATAAAGGTACTCAGGACAATCTGTTCCATCAGCTTCCCCAGGAATGAAGTCAGACTGACAGGCCTGTAATTTTCTGGATCATCATTCCATCCCTTCTTATATATGGGGGTTACACTGGCTGATTTCCAATCTGCTGGCAGCTCCCCAGTCAGCCAGGACTGCTGATACATGATGGAGAAGTACGGAGATGGAGACGTACCAAGAAGCCAGAGCACTGCTTTAATGCCTCCCAGTACAGGGAAACAGGCTCCCACAGCTCAGCATAACCCTTCTGGCTGAAAGGCAACACCAAGTCCATCACTTCCCACAACCCTGAGTTAGTGTATAGAGTGAACAGACTTCACTCATGAGCCAACTCATCACCTATTTCAATGTCATTTTCAGGAACTAATGTGTTTGCACTGCAGCGTTGGCACAGAATGTTTCTTCTTGCAATCCCCACAAGCTTTACTTTGATCAATAATCTCTCTGCCATCACTGCCCTTTCTGCACTCATTTTCCTGTGACAGGACAAAACACAAAGCAGATCTACACAACAGCACAAAATTGTTACAATCAGGAGAAAAGCCTGGTGCCATTTTGCCTCTGAAATGCTCCTCTGATAGCTAAGCACATTCATCCAGAGTACATGAAGTCCATCAATGGACACAATGCCTCTCATTTATTCCTTTTTATTGAGAAATCATTCTAGTGATTATTTAGGCCATTTTTACAGGCTTCCCTTCAATTTATTTGAGCAGTTGTTGTACATTCCTGGTTAGCTTTGTTCCATTTATCATTTATTCAGGTTTATAGCTGGTGTTTGCAGCTTTGCTTTCCCCTCCCCTTTTTTTTTAATTCAGTGGGCTTACTTTGGTTCCTATGTTCATGTGACATCATTGCAAGGATTGCAGGGGACTGCAGCTGTGCTCAGGAAGATGATCAAATGAGCAAATCCACCACTGAGCCTTAATAACAGTCATAATGCTGAAGCCTGGGAAATGCTTCTGCCTGTTAAGAGTCAGGCCTAAGGCTGACCTTCCTCAGGCTGCACATCTCATTCCAGAGATCAGAGCCAGCAGCCTTGAACTCCCTTGAAGTTCAAAGGGATGTGACTATTTGGATAACCTCTATCCCTACTGCACCAGTAAAGATGGGCTTATGCTCAGTGAAAGAAACAAAAATCCCTTCCCTTTTTGGCAACTGTGTTGGTACTAAACTACTGAAGTGAACTGGAAAGTGTGAGCTTAAAAAAAATTACCAGTTTAGATAAACAGTAAACACGAATCAGTCTTTCGTCCATCCTACATACCACCTTAAACAAGTGTGTCTGAGAGCATACAGCCTGCTGTAATTACTTCTCTGCCAATTTAACTCAGTTATATCCATTAAAGTCCATGCTGCCCATTATTTGAGTTCCATATTTTCCCATTCAGTTCAGCCTCCTTTTTCAATACAGGCTCCTCTGGCTGTAGTATGCAAGCTGCTTGCCAGAGATGCCAATAAACATAAAACAGCAACAAGCACAGGCAGCTAGTCTGGCTGGGTAGAAAACGTGCCACAAACATGTCATGGCAGTTGAACAGTCTCAGACATTTGCCTAGCCTATAGCTACTTTAATTACACAATTGTAGAACTAGTGTGAATCCCATTTCTATAAAAGTGATTTTCTGTTCAGCTAGTAAGCACGCTTTCCTCATTTCCATGAGCACAGACAAAACCAAAGGAATTGCAGAAACCAGTAATTCACCATGGTGACATTTGCAAGTTCCTGACCACCCATCCTGACAGTGCTCAAGAGTCACTCAGTAAGGGCGAAGGGGTTTTTCATGTTTCATATCATGCAAAATATATTTGCTCTCTTTAGATTTCCTGATAAGTCTTCATTCATCCCACTACTTACGATGCTCAATATGTTTATTTTTCCTTTAAAAGTTCTCAAATCAGACTTCCCTGTTTCTCTGCCTACACCGTACCAAGCATTTAATAAGCATGCAACAGAAGAATTCCTTCAAGGTCCAAAGAAATGCAAGTATTTCTATGCTGAAATGTAAAATGTCCTCAGAAGGAGAAGCCAGCAGTAAACATTTAGTTGAACATAAAATGGAATATATCAAAATATGTATGAGAGCAGGTAAAGATACATTCTCTCTACAGATACTACTTGACTGCAGAGAAGTGGCTTCTGCCCCTCTCAGTTATTTCACAGATTACCCATCACCCAAAGGTGCTGTAACTTCACCAGTCAGGAGCCTGTTTTATTTTTCTTTGAATTGCACAAGCCTTACCTGTGCTCAGAGTAAAAACAGATTACAACCATTTGAAGATAAGATTTTTTTCTTTTTATTTTTTTTAAAGTTGCCTATTGTACCTTTATGAAGAGCCTGTAACTCATAATCAAAACTTAAAAGGGCAGTTCCACATGTATTGACTGGATTTCAATTAAGTTGCAATGTGTGTCTGGGTACTAGATCTATTACTTTGTACAACCACCCTTGGAAATAAAATTTATTGCAACATTAGCTACACTTATTCCTTTGCCCTTTGCACAACCAAGGCTACTGCAGACAGACAGATAAAAACAAATAGTTGTAATGTTTATTTCCTGGTTGATTTTTTTTTTTTTAGTTGGCCAATACCCAATGTATAGAGAATGAGAAAATAAAGGGAGCATTTAAAGCAGTTTAAAGTCCTACACTTAAAAATCAATTTCAATTTAGGTTCAGCCCCTCTGCTGAACACCATCCATGTTCTTACAAACTAGCCTACCAATCACAGAATTATACATAACCTATTTAGACACAAGGGTTTTCTTATGCCAGAATAATAAGACAAGTGCTGGAATTTAATTCCCATTTCCAGTATGTCTGGAAACAGAGCACATTTCCATTTCCACAGGTGAATATTAGGTGCAGGTCCATATCACTGTCATGAGTGTGCAGCCTTCTGCCGACAACTACAAAAAAAAAAATCACTGCCTGCAAACTGTGCAGCAGCTCTGTTGCATTCTCTTGTAATCTTATAAACTTGGTTGTATCCAACACAATACACAGCATAAGAGGCATGGTTTTTAACATAAAATGTTATATAACCACCAGCAACATCTTCTCTTAATTTCAGCTTTCAGCAGTGTCCAATCCATTCAACTATTTATTAAGCACACACCACCAGCTACATAATATTAAAGTTTTCCCTATTCCCCAAGCCTCTCTCATTGCCTCTCCTTTAATATAGTTTCTCTGTAGCAGTTTATGGAAGTGAATGGATACAGGCTGCTGATCTGGGGAAGCTGTTATTGGGGGCAAATTGCACAAAATGATCCATAAGATCATAAAGGCAGAGTCTGACTGCAGAGTTTGCAGGCGCCTTTGTCTGATGTATGTTTTGTCCATTTGTGAATCCTCCAGCAAATTGTCCCTTTTTCTGTAAGCTGACTAACCACAAGGTAGTATTTACTCAGGTTTCTCTTATGGCTTATGTACAAATTCTATTTATTCCAGTGCTTTGTGTTTAGTTACTTAGAGTATCTCAGATTACTCCTATCATTTCAAGACAAGCTCTTCAGACAGGAGGAAAGCAGAAAGACCACTTATGGCAAGAGTAATGAATTAGGTGGATTTAGGCATCTCCAGGTAATGTGAGACTTGTCTCCCAGGAGAATAGTGTTCTTACCAAAAATATCCACTACCTAATAGTGTAACAAAACAAAAGCAAAATATACCCACATTCACATCAGCATTTCTCTCTGAACAGCTCTTCAGAAAGTCAAACAAGTTCACATGCCTATTAGTTTGGGAGTGCTTTACTACCTCTTTTCATATTTTAAAAACTTTAATAAAGAAGATTAGCTGATGTTCTTAAGGTTTTGACAAAACTGTTTTCAGAACAAAATGCAGACCCATGTCTTACATGATGAAAATGCATTTTCTTTGGTCTAAATTCCCCTCCAACTTGCAGAGCCTTTTTTTGAACAATGTCTTACACTCATCTATCCCTATTTGGAACATTCATTAGACCATAATTATTGCTATGAAGCTGCTTCTTAAGACAGAAATGTAGAAATTCAGATACAAATCCTTTTGAGTTATTACATGATTGAATTCCCTAATTTTTAACCCATTCCAAACATTTTCCTCTGGGTCATTCTTTAACTGACATAAGTAACATTTTCACATCTATATGGTACAAAAAACCCTGAGCACACAAAATTATTCCCCTCATTGATTGAGAATTCATGAGATCACACCCAACAGGTAGGAATTTTATGAAAATTCTATGGCAGGGCAATCTCAAGCCTAGAACAGAATCCACATATGAGGTTCCTAGTCTACTCCCTCTGTGTTGAGGCAAGACCAGTTGCCTCAGAAAGAAATTAAAGAATTTTTGCCTTACTTTCTCTCAGAATAAAACTACTGCCATGCTTAGGGTGGTGTTTGATGGTGTACTCAAATCCAAATCCAGCTGGGAAATGGAACCAACTTGTGCTTAAATCCTAATCTTTATTAACATTTAGAGAAAACAGTTATTGCTGGAAGGTACAAGTACTTACTCCTGAGGAGCTCACCAGTTTAGCTAATGGCTGCAGTTCTCAGCTGAAACTACTCTGAGCTTTGCCTATGGTTCAGTAAAATCTTTTTACTGTCTTGAAATTATTCCTGCCACTCTGTAGTTTATGGCTCCAACCCAGAAAACATGTTTATACCTCTCAAATCTAGCTTCTACAGTACCCAGCCCGAATTACAATTGTGAACATTTAACAGTAGAACACTCTTGCTTTTAGGTACAAAACCACTGTCAGACCTTTTTTCCTGAAGCAGACGGAAAAGAGACACTAGGAATTACTGCAAAACATTTGGATTTAACAACTACGGTAGGGAAGAATAGCCCATAGTAAAAGACTGAATTAAATAAGCAACTCACTCATAGAATATAGAACATTGGAATGAATAAACAGATGCAAGAAAATTCAGGTTGAAGTTGCTAAGCACTAGAGTTTGAAACTTGCAGTGAATAAAGGCAAGAAGTTTTCTGGAGACTAATATAAAGTTTCTGTTCAAATAGTTGGTAATAATATTTGGCAAATAAACCCACATAGCTATTATTTATGACTGACAAAAAACCAGACCATATTACTGTGCAACAGAGAGGCAAGCTATGCCAGATGTTTCATGGCAGTATGTATTTTCAGTCCTTAATTAAAGGAAGAAACAAGAGCAAGAAGTCCCAAGTCACAATCATTACAAAGCTTTGGAGGAAAAAACTAAATCAAGTCTCTTATGATTCTCTAGGGACTCAAAATAAGTACCCAATAAAATGGGCAGTTAACCATATAAGCATAGATCCCTTCACTGTTTTAATTAAATGTGACTCATCTTAGTCACAGCTTCATGTAAACTTCAGGTACACTATTCTCAAGAGGGAAAAACCCCAGACTAAACAGTAAGATGAAAATTTAGTTGACAGAAAACTCACACTTTGGAGGTAAGATGTGTAGACAGATTCAAAATATTACAAGGCACAGATAAACCGAATTTACAAAAAGGTGTGCCATGCTTTGTGACATTCTGTACATGTTTTTCTTTCCAAGGGGAAAATGTTAGGAAGAAGCTCCATCTCAGAGCATTTCAAGAGAACAGCAGATTTATAATGCATACAAATGAACCCTGAACAACAACATTCAGGGAAGAATAATGCATGTCTACTTCTCCACCTTCAGTGGAGCAAGACTTTTTAAAAAAAGGTGAACAAACTTCTGGGAACAGAGGACAGAAGCAGTGGATCTTTCAGCACCAGGTGTTCTGAACTGAGCCCACTCCTACTTATAAGTAAGAGAGAAACGATCCTGAATCCTGCCATCTGAGAAATCCCACCAGGAGTATGTGATGTGGGTCAGGTTTTGGAGAGCTGATAAAATATCACACAATTTTAATAGGAAATTGAGACATTTTGGAAAACCCTACTTCTGATTCTGAACAGAAAACCTAACATTTTAGAAATTTTCTACCGAAAGAAAATACCAAAGGATAGGTTTCAGGAAGAGCAAAACTATTTTCTGACATGAAGCAAAGGCTGTGATACCTACTGCAGACATGTTGCGTTGCCACAACTCCAAATAACTTCCCAGGCTGCTCCCAAAACTGAGCCCAGGGGTTCCAACTCTCACATAGGCTCCCTTGGCCATGGGCAGCCAGGAGCATCCCTGCAGGAGAACATCAGCTCCTGGGACCAGGCTGCACTGCAGGAAGTTGTAAAAAATTTTGTCTCAGGGAAGTCCAAAAGAAGGAATGGCCAACTTTGCCTTCTAAGCTAGTTTGTGTGTGCACTTTCAACAGCTCAAATGGGAATTGAGACAGTAAGAGTGAAGACTGGTGAACAAACACGGGCGAAGTAAGAATAGATATAACCTCTCTCTCCTTTTAACTGAGTTCAACCCCAAATTCTGCCAAGGATTCAAAACACTTCCAGTTAAGTGTTTTTCCATATGACATGCAACTTGCAGTCCCAGGGTTGGCACAGAAACAACTGCAAGACGACAAATGCTCCCACTGGTCTGCTGGAGAAGACAGCTAAAGGGGTTTGAAACTCTCCTGTTTGAAGATTATTTACTTCATTTGTTGCTCAAGGAACCTGGAAAGGTTTCCGAATTCTTGTGATTTTTTTTCAAATGGAATTTTTGGGATCCTAATCAAGAATTCTCTCTAGTTTCCCCTTTGCCTCTCTGGCAAATTTGTCTTGATCTGTTGCAAAACAAGTACATCTTTTTCAAGCAGAATTGACACTTGAACAAAACTTCCCAGTGAAAGAGCCACGGAGGTGATTTGTCACCTTGGGCAAAAACAAGAAACACCATCAGTGAGAACCTTTCCTGAAGAAATTTTGCATGGTGCTCTGCCTGCAGGGTTTCTGAGCGTAGCTTTTACTCTGCACCAAATGAGATCTCTGCCTCTTTCTGGATAAACACACTAGTAAGGACTGTTCTCAAGGAGCATTGTGCATGACACCTAGGGCTGAAAATAACATAAAATGGACTTACAAGCCTCTGTGGTAGACCCAAGTCACTTCCCCTTGCCCCCAGTGACTGCAGCCAGGCTAGACTTTGCCATATCCTTACTCTGCTACTTTCTTACCTTGTACCATTGGCATATCACCTGCCCACAGCAATGAAATCCTCCTTTATTAATGTTAATTACAGTGTTTCCTAGTGCTATATGGGAGTGTTGTGAGCTATGCATCGATGTTTGCAAAGTGCTTAGGAATTCTGGACAGGAGATGCAAAGTAATTGATTGTGTGGTAAATTATAATCTCTCTAGGTGTATCTATAGCAGAAGGAAAGGGGGTGAACGCTGGGTTTACTAATCTTAGAACATTTGTCACAGCAATGATGAAATTTAAGTAACTTTAGTTGGAATTTATATGTGAATTCAACTTTCAATTACAGCTAAACTGTACTTTGTCTGAATTACTACCTGTTGCCAACCTGAGTGAAGGACACTCCTAAGATGCTCTGTCCTTGAACAAGAACACATGCAGAAACTTCAAATGAGAGACTGCAATAAATAATATGCAACTGAAACACCTCAACACTGCCAGCTTGTCTTGGATCGTTTGTTTTCAACCATCTACCTGCATTCATTACAACTCTCTTCCTCTGCCTGAATCTTTGTTTTTCACACAAGGTGGACAGCAACACTAAACAGCATTTGTGCAACCAACTTACCTCAGTGATCATTTTACCTCTGACTGAACCACAGAGGTTGTTCTTGTTCTTGCCTCAGGGTAAACCTGTACAAAATAGCCACTAAGCAGTTGGGGCTTCAGGAGAAGATCCACTTCACTCTAGTGACATTAAACTACATTTGAACTTTAGAAAACCTCATTTTCTTTTAGATCAATATAGTCAATACAGGTGTTAGGGGGAAAACAATTACATTTGCTGTACTTCTGCATGTCATGACAACCCACATGCAGACTGTTTGCTGGCCTATAAAAACTCAGCTTTTCTAATGAATGAGAAGGAAATGTTGATCATATTCTACTTAGAGGGGAAAAAATACTGACAATGGACACAACCTTTACAGGAGGTGCAAGCTGTGATTATTTCCTTCAGTGGCTTAAATCACTCTGCTCTCACCTTGAGATTTACAAGGAGTTTAATGCTTTTTTTTTTCTCTGTCTTCTGTGTCTGACAATAAATTTTCTGGGATATTAAAACAATGAGTATTATTAGTGCCACAGCCACCTATGTCAGTGATCCATGGATCAGCTAGAGGTTCTCTTTAACATACAATATTTTTCTATGAGCTGAGCAACACTGAATTTATTGAGACAACTGTTAGCTTCTCAGTGAAGAAACTATATCTTCTTAAAGATTTGTGCAGTATCTAGTAAAACACAACCTTGATCCAAATATAAAAAGTGTTTAGGTAAGAGAGGAAAAGGGTGATTTCTGAATCAGAAATATCATCCTAGCCAGGAGATACTCATGAAAGTAGAATCTTAATATTTACTTAGGCTTTCAGCAGCACTCAGTTTGCACTACAATTTAATAACTTTTCAAATATTACACAATGTACCTGGGTACTAAAACATTGGCCACAGGAAGTTTACCAGAAAAATACTATATCAGAACAGTGCCTATTTTAAGCATACATCCAGGCTTGGCTCTGTTTCACCTGAAGTCAAAGATAAAATATTCATTTCCACATTAAAAAGTAGGATTATTTTTTTCCATATACACAAGAGGTCCAGGAAAAGACAAGATTTACCACAGACCTCAGCTGCTACCCTAAACAAGCCTAGGAAGAAAAAAGTCTGTTGGCAGCAGCTGAAAACAGTGTGCATATTGTGAACTCATGTTTCAATGACAGCCTGGTGTCCCTCTGTGACTAACCCAGGGGCTGGAGCACTGTTAGCTGCAGAGCTCTCCAGGTGGGCTGCTGAAATGTCAGGATACACCAGCACTGTTCCCAAAAGCAGAAGGTTCCAAGGCAGTAGCCAATTCTACTCAGGTAAGTATCCAAGAAATGCTCAGTAAGCCACAATCAAAGGCAGCCAGCCCTACACATGTGCACAAAGCCACCATGTTGTAAGTCTGGTGGCACCTTTTATCTGAACTTATAACAGCCATGTGGAATGGCTTCTGGTTTCAGCTGCTCACAGTACCCAAAACAGCATTCACTGTTTGTCACTATGCACAATACTTCTGCATATTTTAAATGTTCTGCATTTTCTAGAAAGACCTGACAAGACATAACTCAGCAAACAACTTGTGGTACAGCACAAAGAAGTTTACTAGCAAGCCTTCTGCTTGCTCACTTTGCATGGAGAATCATTTCAGTTTCAATACGTTTCAGTTTGAAAATATTCCTTAAAAAATAATCAAACATTATTCACATAGCAAAAATTGCCCATTTTTATATAACATCGAGTGCAGAAACGTGTCTGGAGAAAGAGAAGTTGAGTGAAAGGGAATTCAAAAGGGCAAAACATGTCAAGTACACCAGATTTGAAAGTCTTTCAAATGGAAAGACCCGTCTGGCATCCTGCCTTAAAAAAAGCTAGAACAGGTACTGCAGCAAGAAACACACAGCTCTGTCTTCCAAGGAACAGGTCTCATCAATAACAGAAATCTCTTAGCATTCAATTAGATTCCTTCATCATGTGAAGTTTAATACAGCTTGTTCATTTTTAGCAGATATTTTTTCCCTTGAGGAGCCCCAACACTTTGTTGTCACGGTTCCTAGAACTTCTTTGCTGGCACTTGGCCCAGACAAGTTGTTACTGAACTCAAGCCTTTATCATTCCTGAACAAGACAGAAGATTTGACAATTCTGATAACAAAGAGTTAGATGCTCTCAGAAACATCAACTGCTCCCCACGTTCTAAATACTTAAAATGATACCCTGAATATTTACGGGCCTCCAAATTCAACTTGTTGCAATAAAAACTTCAAAGAAAAAATTCTCACTCCTCTTTTGCAGAGAGGCTGTGACACCTACAGTCTTTGAGCTAAGTATGTACTGGAAGACGCCTTATGTTCTTTTTGTGTACATTTTGATTCTGTAGTAGAAACCATGTCATTCAACTTGTACCTCTAGACCACGTGCTGTGAAGTCCTACAAAATAGATGGAGAGAATAGATGGACACTGCGTGGACAAACACAGAAAAGAACCCACCTTATGTTTCCATTCTTCTTGAGTTTGTGGTTGGCAACACAGCTCAGCACTTGTCTGCCTGAATGCTGCCATGTTTATAATATGCTTCAAAGATTTCATGTCATAGCACTGTCAAGGTTAAACTTGTCCAGATGGCAGGAAGGATGTGAGGACCCTAAAGTAGAAGAAGACTTTGAAACCACTGACATAACCTTAAGAGAATGGATGAGAGTGAACACACAAAGACTGCAGTGAGGAGCTTGTGCCCTGAAACAATGCAGTATTCTCTGCTTGCAAATGTACTTGGTGCTGGAGACAAGCTTTTACTCATACTATTGGTTTTGAGATTTGCAAGTGTTTTAGCTAGAGCTGCCTGTGGTAACAGTTTGATCCCTTCCGTGCTACTATAGTCCCAGAATCAAGTAAAATCCAATAACATGGTGCAACTTGCAAATAGGATATTTGTTTCTAAACTATTTCTGAACAATTTGCATTATTATTATTGAAGAAGTGAGGATCAAACAGTCATTGTACTGAATACTGAGGGGGGTTCTTCTATAAAGCTGTAGGAAATTCTGTAAGAGAAGAACAGTAACTTTATGTGCCAACCTGACCACAGATCTTAAGTCTGTATCAGCACCTAATACACATGCAATTACATCAGCTTTTTGCAGGAGGATCTAAACAAGAAATATGAATGCTGGCCAAGCTCACAAATTCAGACTTCATGTTATCTAACCTGCAGGCAGCATCAGAGATACTAGAGGAGTCAACATGCAGGTCTGGTAGCTGCCAAGCACGTCTATATAATAAAGGGGGCCATTTAACTTGTGAAAAGTGTGGAACATTCCAGGCCAAAGTGCTGCCTTTCATTTATGTCCAAAGAAATCCTTCTAATAGCAGTATTTAAAAGACCATTCTTTGGAGCCCATTGTAATACACCTTTGTTCTTTTCATCCTCTTGCAAAGCCCACTACTGAAAGACCAAAGCTATAATTTTCTCTGCTTGTAAGTGCTCCATAGTTTTAGCTGACCTTTAGAAAAAGACATTCTTCTCCCTAACTATCTCCCTTAAAGTAGCTGCTTTTTCAGAGCACACCCAGTAGTCCAGGACCTCCTGATACCATGGAAGAGTGACAGGCAGATACAACCCCTAGAGCCAAAGACCACACAGGATCTCCTAAATGCTGCCTTGCTTAGCAGGGTGGTGGCAAGCAGGCAAGAAAAACATTACTAGACATGCAGAACAAAGAGCACACTGAGCCTCTGACATGTAATTTGGTGACTGATTAGCCCACTCGTTTCTTGCCCAAGTTCTTCCTGTCTAACGTCTGTTATTAGCCCTGTGTGGAGCCTTGGGCAAATCACAGGAATCAGCTATTACAAATGCCCCCCTCCCACGCCAGCCTGGCTTGAGCATTCACTTCAGGGAGCCTGTGATGCCTTCAAATGTAAGAAGAGGTTATTTACAAGCCAGTGAAGCTCTTCATTAGACCAAAGCATTTGTGTACTACACATGTACAGATCTGCACAAAATAAAGCAAATAAAAAGCACTTTTACAGTATCACAGCTCTACCCCCACAAGCTCACAGAAAGAGAGCACACTCTGCAGGAAGGAACCCAGTTTGCTCAGGACAATAACCACAAGTCATAGCTCAGATGAAGTCCAAGGGACTTGGCATGCAAGTTATATGGGTCATGCTTAGCTGATCCCAGCAGATGATCTGCTATCCAGTGTGCAGATTGCATGGGAAGCTGGAAACTCCCTCAACACTCTGGGTGTGATCCTGCATTTGACACCTCAGTGACACTGACCACCTGAGCCAGCCACACATCTCTGCTTTTTAAACACAGTAGCTCTTCATTTGTATGGAGCCTTTTTATTTGTTTCCCTGCAAGTCAGGCAAATAAGTAGCACTCTCTCTTGTATTTACCTCCTAAAACCTACATGTCAATGTCTCTCAGGTGTTCCAGACTAAGAAACTGCAATTTCCTTTTCATTAAATGTATTTAAGACCTTTGTTTAATGAGCTTACAAGGAAGGCTATGGGATCCCTAAATTTAAATTTGTCCTACAGTTGCAAAGTAGAAATTATGGCTTAAATTCAGTCAAATAATGAGAAGCACTTGTTGCCGATCCTGCCAGTTTAGAGAGGAGGCAGCAGAGCCTGGCATGGTGAAGTGAGGTGAGAAGAAATCAAGAATCCTGATTTCACAGAGCAAGGAAAGAAGGTGCCAGGAGGTAATCAGAGACCAGTTCCACAGCCTAGGAAGCACCAGAGCTCTACCCACACAAAACATTAACCACAAAATTGGCAGTTCACAGGTTTTACGAGGACCAGAGGACTGCATCTCCCCGTTCAAGTCAGCTGTCTTTTAGCACAGACTGCTTGTGGAGGAACTTTCTGCCAGGAAACAAGCAAACAGCTCCTCTTCTTCTGCAGGTACTTCATAATTGATGAGTTCCACCAGTGGTGTTCCTTCCCCAGACTATGCATACTGTATCACACACTCAACTCACAAGTAGAAAGGGTGGCAACCAACTGTAAATGCTCAAAGGTTTCACTGCCATCAATCTAATCCTTAAGGTTGATTATCAATTACATGTTTTAAAAGCAGCATTGTGGACAACTCAAACATTTCTGCTAACTCCACTATGAGCATTGGTTTTAATCACTTCCTCCAAAAGATGAAAACAATTTTTATTACTTGACATTCAAACCTAGTAGACAAGATGACTAAGAAGAGCAGTGCCTCTTCAGGGTGATATATGGGAGAGAGAAGTGCTAAAGTAATAGAGGAGTTGGGTTTTTTAGAGACTTGCTGAGCCACTGACCAAGACCACAAGAAATTGAGCTGAGGAAGATGCTGCTCACTCAGCTGTAGAGTTGTAGCTCATGTGCTTTGGGGATCCAGAGACGTAACACACAAGCAGTATTGTAGCAGCAGGGAGGTAATGAGCTTTCAAACAAACCAACCCTGTTTCCTCAATGATTATAAGACAGCTTAATGCACACATGACACTACTGGGCTGCAGGCTGATACTGTCCAGATCAATTGAGACTCAAGAAAAACTGTACGAGCTTAATGGAAAAATTAAGACAGTGGATTTTTTTCCCCCACCGCTCCTTCTGATAGGGAGAAAGAGAAAATGCCAAATTTCATTAGCAGTGCACCAATTTTTCAGTTCTTCCAAAAACTGTTAATTCATTGTCTTTCACAAAGTTAGCTACAGCCAAGTTTCATTTTTGAAACTTCCCACACTTCAGAGTCTGACATTGTCTGGATGCACAGAGGATGAGAGAACAACCAAAACTAAACCATCTCCTCCAAAGTGTGTCACTGAAAGTTTCCAGCTCCAATTCTTCTTCTCAGAAAACTCTGGCTTAGCCAGCATCCCCCCCTCCCAGTAGGAAAGATGGGCATTTTAGATGCTAACTATATAGAACATATTTAGAAATTTATTTCTGTAGAAACCTAGGCTTCAACTCCACATTCCTAGCTACAGTCCAACAGTGTGTTCAATGCCACAGTTCATACTGATATTATTTTGATATGAGCAGCACCAAGCACGACCTTGCCAGCACAGGTTGTGTTTAGCCCATACTATCCCAGGTGTACCATATTGGTGGCTTCAGATACATGATATCCCTTTAAGAACAAAATTCCAGAAAGATAATTACAATACTTCTATTGTTGTTTTAATCAGATACTGACACCACAGCCATGTACAGTATTTGAGGCCTTTGGATTAAAAAAAAACCCAAACAACTAACCATTAACAACAGGCAATGATTTAAAGCAAACCAATATTATGTTTTGCTAGATACAGGACCTTAAAGGTCTTACATTTGGATCCTAAATTTCATGCAGTCCTCTGAAGAACATGTGAATCTAAGACTTTGCTTTGGACGCAGCTTTAACCATAGCTGATAGTTTCTGCTAATTTCCTTAAAGAGAAACCATATGGAAAGGTAAATTAACCTAAGAGTGAGGTGTAGTAAAACCAGACCAAACAGGCTCCAACACCAGTCTTTAATGGATATCCTCATGTCACTAGAACAAAACCCTGTCTAATGAGAACCTGGACCATCTTCACTTATACTGTAACTCAGCATCTGGTTCATTAGAAGTTACTGAACTAATAAATTCAGAACAAGTCAAAAAGGTGCTCTTGAGAATGCATAAGTGGCTTCTTAATTTTATTAGTTTGAGGATGAGAATTGCTAATTGTCATTAAATGCATCTTCTAACACAACCAAGCTCTTACCTAAAAAGATGAAAATGAATAATCCTTCAGCTCATGTTGGACATAAACTTCTACTTTTCTTCTGACAAACTTCTGCTCAGCTTCTGACATGACACAGATGTTTATCTAGCAGATAATTTCCAAACAATAGAGGTATTTATCTAAACACCATTAAAAAAATCAACTTGTAGTACACAATCACCTCTTTCTATTAATCACCAGTGAAATAATCCCAACAGCCCCAAGTGCATGAGGTCTTATTCTAGCACTAGAGTTTAGTGCAGCCGTGAGGCTTTACACAATTAACTTTCCTATGAAGAAATTGCAAAAGGAATTAATTATTGTAACATTTCATTAATTAGTAGTAAATACAGGTGAATCAGCCAAATGAACCAGCTCATTAGAACTTTTGGTGTTCACAGCATGCTAATATGCTGCTACATAAGACCATCAGCTTTCCTTAAATTAATATATTGGCTTGCTTAAGACTTAATTAATATTTGACTTGATCTCATTTCTCCAATTCCGAGCATATACCGGGCAAAGACTATAAAAAAATAAAACCATTCCATTCATGTTTATGGAGATATATCCAGCATTTTAGCTTCCAGCTCATTCTGCTTTCCAAATTAGGATGTGAATGTGAAAGACAAAGAAAATGTACGTGAATGCATGCACACATTCACATACACAGACATCTCTTTTTTTGGGTAGGAAAGGAATTGTTTCTGGGAAGTCACATTTGTTTGCAGACACTGGCCCAAGCTCACCTCAGATGTGAGGTCCTATTCAGACCTCATTTGTGCTCATTGGTAATCATCCTTTGGGATGCATATTTATGAGGAAATTAAAAATTCTCCTCAGCAAACATCATATTTTAAAAGTGTTCTCCAAGCCACAAGACCCAGCCACCAACACCACAACCCTGCAGACATTTTGCAGCCATTTCTCCTGCTCGCAGTCTAAATCTCTCAGCTACAGATGAAGGCACCACTGTGCAATGGAGGTAAGAAAACTGATGATAATAATACCACAAAAGTCACATCAGAACCTACTCTAGAGTTTCTCCTCATGTGGAATAGTATCTAGTTTGCACCAATTCAGAGATTAAACTAACAAAGAAGCCAGAAAAACAGTGCTAATTAAAATGTATATTCTTACCTCCTTCTATGTTGAATTTCACAGCATTCAACTAAAAAGAAAAAAAACCCATGTGCTTGTATCTTAACCAGCCATTCCTGCCTAGTTATGTCACAGCTACATTTTATTACAGCTTTCCTATAAAGCATGTGACCCTAAAAAGAGGCAGCCTGACTATCCCAACAGGAGCTCAGTGCATGACAGATCCTTTTCAGGTCATTTCAACTATTGTAAATATCGATGGAGAATGCTGTTCGACCGAACTGGCTTCTCAATCTGATTTTAAATACTCTTAGCATTGTAAATATAATCATGGCACTGGAATAGTTGAGAGGACTCCTTAATAAAAGAAACACATTTGTACTCAGCAGTGGACAAGGACAATTGTCCTGAGAGAGTCAGATAAAGGCTATATAGGTGACTACATGGACACTAGACCCTCTGAAGCCATAGACCATGCTTCACCAGCAGCCTGCAGAGTTTTGTCTTCAGGAGTTTGAGAACTCTAGGTTTCGAGAGCAAATCCTCAGAGGACTGGAGTATGTCAATGCTCATATGACTTCTCTCTCATGAAGTGGAAAGTTCTAGAATAAATCAGTGAATCGCTAGTTTAGATCATATCTCCAAAAGCCAAATGAGAACAACTTCTACTATATCACCACACATTTTAAAAACAAAAACACTCAGTGGATCCTCCCATCTGCTTTCTTCTCTGCTTAGATTGCTTCAAATCTAACAGAGCTTCTGAACAAGTGTGTTTAACAGCAAATACCCTGAGGAGCTGTTGAACTAAGATTCAGGAATTGTCAAACACAACCTTATGAGAATTTACCTAGAAGCAGAAAAGGGAGATTTGAAACGAAACTATTTCCATCACTTCTTGCTGGAAATGTTTAAAAATAGTAGAAAAGTATCTAAATGTTTTTAATATATTAAAACAAATACCTTTAAACAGTACAGAAACTTCAGCTTCATACAGATACATAGCAGTTTGTTACCTTTAATTCATCTTCTCAATCCCACTTCAATTCCCCTGCTACAATATTGTTTCCTTTAAGACTGGACAGTGTCAGGAAGAAGAGGTTTCAAGTGAGTATAATAGAGTTGCATCTGAGAAGTTATGCTGGTACAGAGTGTGTAATCAGCCCTTTCTATCCACCAAATTGAAACATAATAGTCAATTTACTGTAATCAGCCAATGACCTCATCCTGTTACAGAAAGTGCCAGGAGCTCACAGTGACCAACTCACTCTTCGGTGGGAAAAAAATATTCATCTGACTTTTCTAAGATGAAGCTCATAAAAAGCCACACCCAATGGAGCTACCAAGTCTTTGTTATTTACAGCAGTTTGCTTAGAAACACAGGGTTCCTGCTGTTCACCTGCTTTGAGGACAACACAAAGTTAATTTCCCCTAACGGCATGTCAAAAGCAGCAAGTTAATTGCTGTATGCATACCTGCCTCAGTTCTTTGCACAGGCACTAGATTTTGTCCCGGGCAAGAAGCACAACTCTACCCATACAGATTTTATGTAAGGTGTCCATACCTCTTTCCAAAGGGATTCTTCCCATGGCACATTCCCAAGGAAAAAAATTCTCTCCAAAGGGAAAAGTTCTCTAGAATCTCACCCCCTTTATCTCAAAAAAAAAAAAAAAAAGCAAAAATTCTTTGGTAATTACTTTTTTTTCCAGGGGAATTATCCAGAGAAGGCAAACGAGGAGCATAATCCCTCCCAGTGTAGTATTCCTTGAAGGGCTGAAATCCAAATAAGAATGTGCCTGGGAGGGAAAATTAAGGGGGGAGGATAGAAATGGAGGCATTAGGGAGGACAAATGCTCTGTTGCTAGACAGGGTCATGATGAAAGGGGGATTATAATGATTAAAAAAAACAACAACTTTAAAACAAGGAGAACTTCTCTTCATGTTACAAGAAACAAAAAATAAACAAAACTGTGCTGGCAGAGTGTGCTGTGTTTCCACTGGCTCCCTTACATGGCAAATCCCTCAGAAATCCCAGTCCTTTGTTTGGATTTCATGTTACTTGTTAAGTGAGGACAAGTGCCCTGCACATCTTTGTGGTTTGCCCATATTTCCCCTTTATCTGAGGGAGTTTGACATATATTTCAAGTTTTTTTGGGGAAAAAAGAGCACAGTCTGGCATATGTCCCAATGGCTTTGTCAACAGGCAGTAAGTCTTGTACACTGACATCAACAACTAATCCTCCCTATACTAGGCAAAGAAGTCTGACAGATATAAAGTTTCACTACATAGAGCAGCAGGTAGACATACACGTGCCCTGCAAAAGAACAAGGCCAGAAAACATTGTCCAAGTGATTAAAACACGTTCTGTTGACTAAAACACATTTTCTGTTATGAACTGTTATATTTCATGGTAGATTAAATTAACAGGTCTACTGAATTTACTCAGAGAACCAGGATTTCTCTTCCCACATAGAGGCTCTCTGCTTCCTCTAAGCTGTATGAAATAGCAGCTCCACCCTTCAGACAGGCTTGTCTCATCACACGGAGGATGCTCTTGGACTCTTCCCCCTGCCCTGAGCAGCCATGACAAGGACCAAACTTGGACCAAACCTACTCAGGGAATCTTTCATCCTCCTGGAAAAGCAGCTGCCAGAAGGAACACACGCAGTGCAGCGGGGTGTGTGCAGAAGTGTTGGTATTTGTGACCAGCTCTCAACCAGCTATTAGGCTTGTTGTTACACCTTCATGAGAGGAGCATGGGTTTGTTTCAGGCATGAACTGTTTGAGAGAGTTTTGCACTACAAAACCATCTGAAATTTGACACCTCAAGTTGTGCTGTTAAATTAAATTGCTGGAAGGTTTATGCTGCTTTAGACAGAAATACATTACTTCACTCACTTTATCATGGGCACCTTCTCTTGAAGAAGCCACCTGCTCCCCCTCCATTATGATTCCAACACAAGGACAATATTTGGCACAGAATTATTAGGCAGCATTACTCCCAGGTCTCCACATGCTGATAAGCTACTTAACCAGTCAGCTATTTTTAGCTCTACCAAGCAATCAGGATGCTGTTCACAAAACACTCCACCTTAAAATATAATTGCTTTCCTCAAATGACATTGTCAGGCTCTGTTCTTTTCACCTTTAATGTGAAACTTCAAATAAAAAAAAGATAAGGTGGTTTATTGAGAAAGTAAATCTGTTCTTAATGGTAGAGAAAAAATTAATGTATAATAGCCTAAATTTTACTTTAATGATACCAAGTGATTATTATCACTCCTTCTGAAAAAAGGTGTTGAGATTTAATGGATATAAGATAAAATGGAGGAGGCAAATTGGCCAAGAGTAAAGAAAGGAGCAGCATTGTCTGTCACCAGGCCTTTTTGGGGAAGCCTTGAAAAAAGCCCTTTTCATGGCTACAACCTCAAAACCACATGAGAGCTTCAGTTGATTTAAGGGTCATGTCTTCAGCATGTCAGAGACAAACAGCTGCCCACAGCCTCAAAGCAGCTCTCACACTCTGCAAAGCCCAGCCTTAACAGCACAATCTCCAATACCAAACCATCTATTTTTTTTCCCCTGCCAGACTCTTAAACTGCTGCTATCTTTTCCTTCTCTCCTCCCTTCTTGATCCCTCAGATCCCACACTTGCCATCTCCCACACACATGCACCCTTTCACTGTCTCACAGCCCTTCCCTAAAACACAAATTTTCACTCAAGCTGTCCACTCTCCCTAATCTCCACAAGACCTAGCACTTTGATCTTCTCAGGCTTAGGACAAATTAAACAATTTGAGGTTTCAAGATATTTGCAGACAAGTCTAACTCCTGCTCTGATCTCTGGGATGTTCATGTAAGCCCACAGAAATGCCTCTTAAAGCCAAGTTACTTAGGGTGTTAGAGAGCATCACTCAGGTAAGCCCTGGGTCTGCTATTCAGAGCAACAGGCTCATTTATGGAGCAGCATAAAAAAACCCAAAAGAACAGAATACCAGGTGATCAACGTCTATCAAGACACTAGCTGAAGAATCCAGCAATAACCTATGTTACACTTTTGTTACCAGAAAATGGAATGTCCACAATTAACCTTGCAAAGTGACAAGAGAAACCTTTGCTCTATCACAAATCACCTTCATCCTCAGCACATTTTTTGACTGTCACACAATCACATTTGCAGAAAGGATTCATCTTTATCTGAAACTGTAATTGAATGCCAGTGGTTACCTTGGTGACATTTAAAAATCTATCACTGTGCTTTGCTGTCAACACTTTATAATACAATAAAGTGCCTCATGGAACTAGTCAGAGCACCGCTTAGGAAGTAGTTCCTATGACAACTACATGAATTGAGGAGATGGCAAAGATCCCACCATGTCAAAGGGGCACTAGCACACATGTAAGAAAATCCAGGGTGAAGTCAGTGCAGTTCCTAAAGCTGTGCTGAACTGCAGCTCAGAGTCTGACTCTGGCCATTTCTGTAATTAAACAAAGTCTCCAATTCTCTAGGTACTCTGATTTTCACTGAAACTGCCAAGAACTCTGAACTTTATTATGCAATCAATCCAACTGATTTCAGCAGACCTCTGTTGGGACTAATTAAGAATGAGGGAGGAAGAACCACACTTCCTGTGAATATTGTTTATCGTTCAGATACTAAATAGAGTTGGGGAATTTAATTATCAAAATACAGGTTCCCATTCTGATTATGACAACATGTCCAGTTGCTTTCAGATGCTGGAATGGAGCAGCACTGAGATCACATTCACCCTTTATATTTACAGATTTTTCATGGGTCCCCCAGAGCCAGGTTTGTTTCATTGTCACTGACCCGCAGCTACACTGTCTAAACAAGAAACAGGAAACTAACAGAGCCTGCCAGAGCTGTGCCTCAACTGCAGCCTGTTCACTGCCAAGTGGCCCCTGACTCTTGCTCCAGGAAGAAGACAAGCATCTCCTGAGGAGGTGTGGGGTCAGAGCCATCCTGACCCATGGTGGCTGCACTCCATGCATGGCATGGTGCTCTGCACAGCAGGGAGACCACCTTGGCCCAGGACTGCTGAGGAAAGCCCCCCCACTCTATTTCCTCAGAACTGCCTACCTGCATCTCTTCTTCCTCCATTCTTGCCTTTTCCTTTCTCTTCCTTTAAATTTGCTTGGCCTTTCCAGCCTCTTCCAGGTTTTTCTGCTTCCTTCCAATTGCCTCAAACAGCAAGCCCCCTCCCCAGCATACAGGTCTCAAGTACTTCCATCACAGACCATCTGGATCTGGAACACAGAAGCATCTGGACCATTGACCCCTAAAGCAGGGAATTAATTCTCTTCTGTTGTAAAACTAAAACTGAGCAGCAATTTATTTGGAAAACCCTCCAAAAACTAGCTGTCTGTGGCCTCCCTCCAGTCTTTCCATCATGTGAATACTGTACATGCCTTCTGTAGCTGTTTCATATCTAATTTCATATTCCAAAGTCCTGAATTCATTTCCAGGAAACAAAAACCAGTTTGGCACACTCGAAAGATAAGACTGATCTTTCCAGCTGCTCTTTCATTATCAGCAGAAGCCATCCAGTGGAAGTGTGCATTAAAAACCTAGGTTACTTTATTACAGAGCATTTTCTAGTTGCACAAGGGTGATAGAGCATACGACCCCACCTAGCACACCCAAGCAGAGATATGAATTCTCAAAGCTGATGAGCCTTAAACATGAAACTGCTCAGTAGGAAGGCTTACAAGCAAGAGAAACATGCTTCCTACATACTTACAAATGAAAGTTCAACAGGTGTCAATATCAAAATGATGACTTGGTTCATGTCCTAATAGGCCCTTCTTTGGCAAAATCAGGAGAAGGCACCCTCCTTTGAACTGTGGACAGTATGGGAAAAGGGCATGTGCCTCAATCGGAAAATGCAACAAGAATTGGAGGTTTTGGCACTCCCTGGAGACATGAGAATATTTTTTGCCCTTTTTTCATTGGAACTTCAACCTGAAAAAGGACAAAAAAGTAACCAAAGCTGATAATAAAAACATGCCTGAGAAAGACAAACAAGGTAAACAAAGAGATTACATTCTTGCTCTCCAGTAAAGTTCTTTTTTACCTTCAATCCACCCTGAATAAAGATAATCTTGCCACTGGAGACCACAAAAGGAAAGTTATTTGCATACAGAATAGGAAAATTAAACTGCTGTGGAAAACTAGAGCTTATTATGCAAGAAATGTGATAAGCTAAAACATACAAAAAATCATCCTTGAGATCTGAGCAACATGAGCTAAAAATACCTCTACTGCATGTCATTTACAAATTCAAAGGGTTGTTTAGGCTGTGTTTAGATTGTGATCAAACAACATTTGGTACTTTTTTCCACTTATGATTAAAGATAGTGCCTGATTTTAGGCATTCTGATTGCCTTCCTCAATTCATTTTTTCTGTTTTTAATCTGCAGTCAGTGTTCCCTGCACCCTTGCTGGACACAAACAGCAGCATTGAGAGGGGACCAAGGGAATGAGCATGTGGTTATTGGGCACACTGGCCACACTTCCCAATGGAAGGCCAAGGACCAGGAGCAGGAATTATTGCAGAAGAGCAGCCTGGAGAGAATGCATCTATGATTTACACAATAAAGGGTGGAAGACCTTGTGTTCCCAGTCTTAATTTTTGCTCAAGTACCTACTCACATGTGCCTTGCAGGTGCAAGCACTGACAAGCTATTAGCCACCTGCACACACCTTTCCAGTAGTCCAAAGTGTATTTAAATGTTATGGGTGTATTTTTGTGCCAAAACAGTTTCTAGGCTCTAATGCATGAAGCTGCCAAACATCCAAAGCTTCCCGAGAGTCACAAGCATTACACCCCACTGTTGTCATGCCACACAAGGTAGCACCACCCACTGGAAGTGGCCCAACATTGGGACGGGTGAAAGTGAGGACAAGGGCAGGGGTCCTGGAGCTGCATGTCAGAAATGCTGTGCAGGTGCAAGGGTAGGTGAATTAAGAGTCTGAGCACAACTCTCCAAATTTTTCCTTTTGTCAGACTGCAAAGTAGAGGTCAGTGTTGTGATGAAAGATTCTTGAACACAAATTACCATCATTTTCCTGTTACATAACATGATTCATCCAAAGCGTGCACTGAGCTCATTCCAGTTTCTGCTGAAGTCAATGGAATTGTAAGTGTTCAGCACCTCTGAAAAATCAGGACATGCTTATCCATGGGTATAATTTATGGTACCCAAATTAGAACATTGTTCTTATGCCAGTGCAGAAAAGCATGGCTTCTTACTCCTTTCCCTTCTTTAAGGTTATTAATGGAGGAATACTGAAATTTACCCCCAGATCTTCAGTGAAATTCTTAGAACTGTCTGACTTCAAACAAACCACAACAGATCTGAAATAGTGGCTCTGGAAATCTCTTCTGCCCATTCACTAGATCAAATTGGTTTCAACCAAGATATTGGCCTTTTACATCCGTGAGGTTCCACAAAGGAGCATCTGCCACAGAGATGTTCCAATACAAGCACATCTGAAGTTATGCCATCATCTGGAAAGCCAAATCAAAAGGCCATGGCTTAAAAGCAACAGAGTAGGAACTCTTCCTTACTGACAGTTCTGTTCATCCTAGTGGCCACTGTCTCAATGAAGTACTATTTACCAACCCCTGTTTATGTGTCTTTTGGACTTGAGTCTTCATTACTTCTGGATACATTTATAGCTTTGGTTGAACAACCATGGCATTAAAAATCCAAAGACCAATTACAACTTTGTTTCTTCAGAACATAGCAAACATGGAAATCTGTAAGACACAGTTCAGTCTTGCTCAAAGCTCCTGCAATCTCTTCTGTAGTACTGAACTGAGGTGACGATTCCTCCCAAGATTCCCTATGGTGTGATGGACAAACAGGATTTAAAAAAATAAATAAATCAAACCCCTCCTCTGTATTGCTAAGCAAGGGCCTTTCCCTCCTAGCCACTAAGGAGCTTCCCAAGCTTTTCATTTTGCTTTGCAGAGCAGGTAGGCACTGGGTCAACCCTGCCAGCCAGAGAAGCACACACTCCCTCACAGAGCAGGGAGGGAGGAGTTAAGTGAAGCTCTTGGGCTGGGAATACACCAGAGCCAGTAGGAAGATGATATTTTCCTTACACCAAATTAACAGATCTTGTTTTTATCCGGTCCCCTGGACCCCACACAGAAGATGGGCAGATGGATTCTGCCAATCACTTGATGCCACAGTTGCACCACACAAATGTGCTTGAAGGAAAACTCCTGCAGCAACAAGAACAGGGCTATTATAGGAGTCCAGAAACAACAGCTTGTGTGTTCACATTTCTATTCCAAGTTTCAGATTTCTTCAGAAAACAGGAGGCCAATCTAATCCTTTTGACTTTGAATCCCTTAGAGGAAGGCTGCCTAATCTGCTTGTCAGTCTGACAAGGTGACACAAACCTCAGCACTGCTCCAGACCAGATTCATGCCAAGCCCACCCTATCTCTGCAGGCTCTGAAAGTCAACAGGACTTTGCAAGAGATCTATTTGCAGGTGATCAGACAGCATAAAATACAGTGATTAAACAGAGCTGGCACATACACAGAAGAGCTAAAAACCCAAAAGCAGCACCAACTTTTGCAATTGCAGTATTTCAGTTAAAAATATCAGGCTGCTGGAATTACATAAACTTTTTTTCGAAGTTCCTAACATAACAGTCCAAAATGGCCTACACCACACAGCATGTACAAGCCACCTGATGACAAAAGGCCTGAAGACAACCATGCTGAATGCCCACATTTTTTTTCCTTCAAACATGGGAGATAATCTGAGACTTTGTGTACGAAGGCATCTAGCAGCATGTGATGAAAAGGTGCTAACCTTCAGAAGGAGAATGTGTTCAAGAAACCACATTTCTGGAACCATATCTCCCAGTTTCTTTATTCTTTCCTCCATACCTTCCAATGTTGGTCTCCTCTGCCCACAGAGGCTGCCTTTGCATGCTGCCTTTCCCAGCTCCATGAAGTAAGAAACACATCCCTACACCAGGGGTCCATTTAATGGCTCCATTTTTCTTTTGAAATTCTGTTCAGTTAAGGATCAGAGCTTACAAGTTCCCTTCAATCTCAAGGGAACTACACAGTTAATCACAGAATTCCACACTAGGAGAGCACAGTGACCCTGTGTTGCTAGGAGTCACAGACGTTCGCTGCTCCATCTCTCAGAAAGGCACAGAGCTGACTATTTTCAGAGTACTCAGCATGTCCAGGCTATTAACAAGGGGACACTTCTGCCTCTCAGGGAGGCAATATAGACATGCAGAATGCTTCCTTTTGCATGTCATTTTGCATCTGTGCACACATACCACATCCCTTTATTCTTGTGACATCTGAATCTTTACACATTCTGTGCAGTTGCTTTAAAACAATACATGTTAACTGGTTTATCCACCACTATTCCAGGAACAATTCTTCCCTCTAGCCAAGAAACATATGGCCTTGGTGCATCTTTCTCCCAGAGGGAATGCCTCTAGGCTAGAAAGTGGGTTACAACCCTGGAACAAAAGTTGAGAAATTTTTGAAGCAAAGTTATTTTCTAGAACACGTTACCAGGAACAGAAAAGTACAATTAACAGCATTTAAAAAGCTTTTCCATATTTCAGCTAGTTTATGGAGAAAAGGCTTCCTTACACCCTACTAGACATCTATTAAGCCTTTGGATCCACGTCCCTCTCAAAGGCCTCAGACTCTCCAAACAAGGTGTACACAGTGCTTACAGCAGCTTCCTACACCTGCAGCACGATGTACTCAACCACAAAACGACAACAATATTTAACAGTACATATTTCACAGGAGGAGGTGAGGGAATGCTTCATAAGGCACAGTGAATCACCAAGACAGTGCTGTAATTGGAGAAATAATAGGAAATTGTTCTTCTACAATTGCTAACCCATTACTATAGCTGTATTATCTGTTCATGTAACACAGCACTCAAAACCAGCTAGCAATTAAAATCACAAGAGACAGGAAATCCTTTACATTAAATACCCTCCAAGCACTAGTGAACTTGCAGTAGTTTCATACCAATGTAGCTCAGAGCAGTATTTGCCCAATACACACCACACAGCCTGAATAACAGAAGAAACTCCTCCAGCTCAGAAACAGTCTTAAACCCTGCAGCATTTTTGAATAAGGAAGTCTCACATTTGCAAGAGAAGAGATCTATACACGAAATTGTAGTGAGGTGACTGATGATCGTTACCTTGGTGACATTCAAAACTCCACCACTTTGCTTTGCTGTCAGCACTTTATAATACAATAAACTGCTTAGGAAAGGAAGTCAACACAGTAGTCAGAAATTGAGCTTCATGACACTGATGGCCTTTTTTGCACCTAAACAGGTCTGATGCCATTGCTTGACCAGCAGACCCTCCTTTGAGAAGCTCAGCTTACCTGGCAAGAGTGATTTTGTGGGTGTACCTGACTTTGGTCCTTTGGGTATTACCAAAAGATTTGTTTGCCAGGGTTGCTACATCACAAGGACAGGCTGAGAGAGTTGGGGCTGTTCAGCCTGGAGAAGAGAAGGTTCTGAAGAGACCTTAAAGCACCTTCCAGTGCCTGAAGGGCCTACAGGAAAGCTGGGAAGGAGCTTTTCACCAGAGAGGGTAGTGATAGGACAAGGGGTAATGGATCAAAAGTGGAAGAGGGGAGATTTAGGGCAGACATTAGGAGGAAATTCTTCACCATGAGGGTGGTGAGACACTGGAACAGATTGCCCAAGGAAGTTGTGGAAGCCCCATCCCTGGAAGTGTTCAAGGCCAGGTTGGATGGGGCCCTGAGCAACCTGGTCTAGTGGGAGGTGTCCCTGCCCATGCAGGGGGTTGGAATTAGATGATCTTTAAGGTCCCTTCCAACCCAAACCATTCTATGATTCTATAATCTCCACTAATATTTTCACTGCCAGAGTGACACTGCTAAGGTTGAAAGGCTAACCCTTGTGCTAGCAAACTAGAAAGCTTTTAACAGAAAAAGCATGTTGGAGAGATCCCAAAGCAGAGGCAAAGAGTCCAGCAATATCACTAAGGTGTTTCCCACTCTCCTCAAGTCACACACTGGTAAACACCCATTACCCACACTGCAAATGTTTTAGGGTTGAAAGAAGCATTTTGAATGTTACAAGCAAGCAGAACACAAACAGATTCAAGCCTTGCTTTCAGAAAGGTCATTCTTGAAAGTGACCTTAAAAAAAAGCCAATCAAAACCTTCCCCCAGTTTTAATGTCCCAATGACCATTAGAGTAAGTCTAAATGATACAGCCTAGTAACTCATTTGTGGGTTTTTAAATGTAAAAAATTAAATAAAAAACAAATTGAATTATTTCCTACAGAATTAAGGGTGTCAAAATATTAGATACAATTATTTTGAGAGTTCCTTACATCATGTATAACATAACATTTCTGTTGTCTTAATTGCTACTCAGAAGTCAGTCTGATGTTGGCCAAAGCCAAGCAGATGGTTTCAGTGGAAGCCATGCAAGTTCTGTGCATTTCCAGCTATGCAGTCTTGAGTGCTGTGATCTGTTTATTGATGTCAACACACATGTGGGTGGTTTAACTTAAAAAAATAATATTAGGTGTCATGTGTTACAAAGAAACTTTTCACTTACAGGAAAGTTGTTTCTATAGTAACTAATGTTTTCTAGCAACACATTTCACATTAGGGTTGCTATAGAAACAGAACTATAGAGATGTATTCAGCAAATAAGTTGTGAATAGCTTTTCCCCCAGCCCACTGCACCCTATCCTCTATGTCTAAGGATGAACATAACACCCTACCCACTGTGTCTACCCAAGAGGACTCTAGTTTTTCCCCTAACAAGAGTGTGAAACGTTCCTTGCCCACGTGAGAGCATAATTTCTGCCATAGAGTTTCGTGGCCACATGAAACTCTATGTGAGTGATTGAAATGCTCTATTCTGGATCAGGTTATAAATCCAGACAGATTTGAGCTGTGGTGCTGGAGAGCATCAGTGGAACACCCTCATCTGTAGGAAAAGAGCAAAATTACCATGCTGGAAACACTGAACAGTTAACCCCAGCTATGTTCATCCTCACAGAAACCTCAGGCTGTTGCTGGTACATGTCAGAGGGACATCAACTTGTGCCAGGAAGAGGACTGAATCTCTATGGTTTTGAGCATATATTTAGGCTTAAGTATTCCCAAGGGTAGCATACAGACTCCCACTCACTTCAAAGGAAAGTCTGCAAAAAGATCAGAGCTATAATCTGGCATTTACATAGTAGCTAGGATTTTAATTACTATTTGTTCAGTACCTTACCATTCATTCAGTAACAGCCATATGTACACCTTCAAGACTGTCACAGTTCCTGACCTTTGCTTTTCCTTCTTTCCCACTCTCATTTTTCACTTCTCTTCCTGAATTGGTTTTGCCTCATAACTCTCTCCACCCTGTAACTCCCCACCCCACTGAGAAGCAGGTGCTAATTTTCATTTACACAAGCAGCCCTTTCAGTGTTTATCTGTTCCTTCTACTAAGAGCTAGGACAGACACACTCCTCTGGATTTGGCTGTGTCTGTCCTTGTTAAGGGAGCTCATTTGCCAAACCAAGATAGGGAACTGTAGCACAGGCTGGTCCTACAAGAGATAGTAACAAGCAACTGGTGGGAAACTATGAAAGGGAACCTACCTTCTCCAGCAACACAGCTGTTTAAAGCAAGCACTCACTACATCTTGATGCCTATGGGTGTCTTCCCAGCCTGGAGAGCAGTGATCCCAGAATTAAGGTGGGCTGAAGATAGCTTCAACCATCTCCACCTTCTCTCCAAGCCATTGCCTTCCAATGGTGGCTCTAATGCTTTTTAGCTGGCAGAATGTCTAGGCTCAAAGGCAACTGGAAAATTCCTGTTTCCACAGCTACTTCCTGTGCTGGTTTATATTCTCCCTGTACTCAGTATGTTGTGATGCTGGGCTTGGTGCTGGGATGTGCCATCTGCACTTAGCACAGGGAGAAATAAGTGTCAGAGTATTACAAAGGTCCAGTGCAGAAAGACCCACTGTGCCCAGTGGGAGAGTAATTTCTACTCCATTCTTTACAGAATGGTAGGCTGGGGTTAGGTGATAAAACGTGTTTTTCCAAGGTCATTCTCCAAACTGCAGCAATGCTGGTTAGCTAATTTTCAATTATTTGATATTTTTGTAACTATGCAATGGCTTAACACCAAACATGACATCCTCCATATTTCACCCCCTGCCCCCACTTACCTGTTATGAACAGAAGCAGCAGGAATACAGCTCTTGGTAAATCATTTGGAGGTGTTACAACAAGAGAGTCTAAATGCTACTGTATTTAAGGAATAATTTTCAGGAGCAGAGCAACAGCATCCCTGTTTCCTCCAAAAACATAACAATACAGAAATATAGCCTAAAAGAAATACAATAAAATTTAATGGGGATAGCCCATCACCAGGGTTCTGAAGGGACCACCCTGTACCTGGCGTGAGGGAAAGGAAATTAAAAGGCCAGGTTGGATGGGGCTCTGAGCAGCCTGATCTAGTGGGAGGTGTCCCTGCCAATGCAGGGGAGCTGGAACTCGATGAACTTTAAGGTCCCTTCCAACTCTGTCCATTCTATGAAGATCTCAACTCTGAAGAACACCACCAGAATTACAAAACAGCATTATATGGGTTATTATACGGACCCAGACAGATATTTGAGAATGACCTTAAAATCCTTTTGCTGACAGGCTCTGTGAGTCACAGTGAATTTTGCTAATTCATATATACAGGTCTCACTCACTGACCTCTGTTTGCTTGGAGAGCCTTAGGCTGGAAGCTGCTCAAGCAGAGAGTTACTGTTTGCACACACCCAGGAAACGCTAAATATATTCTGGACAAAATGCAGACAAACCATTTTTATAAACTTTTTAGGTCAATGTCCGTGTCTTCATTTGCACCTAAACAGCACCAAGTAGAGAATGAAAATCTGTCCCAGATACAAGTCTCAGAGCACTACTGCAACTTAAGCAGTAAGTTTAAGCTGCAGTCTTACAAACTTTTCTGCCTCTCCATCTAGACCTTTACAGCTATTCACCTCACCAGCTCCTGCAGCCTGGCTGAATGGTCTCACCAGCTTGCTCAGGCCAAGGCAAGCCCAGTTCTCTGCAAGCTCACAAGGAGAATGACTAATGATGAGTGCTGGAAAGCCAGGAAGAGATGAACACAATCCAAAGTCATCTAAGTTCATAACACTTATGAACTGATTAATACCCTAACAAAGATAGGAAATAAGTCTCCCTAGATTTAATTAGCTCTTACATCATTCTACTGCCCCATACTTCTAAATATATGCTTTTGAAACAGTGATAAAAAATAGGTCTTAAAGGCATATCTATTCATTTGTTTGTTTCAGTGCACAGTCTTCATACAGATCATTTCCTGCATGTCATTCAGACATCTTAGATTTTTTTAATGAATTAAGGAACAATCCAGAAATCAAGAATTGTAATGGGATCATTTCACTAATAATCTTTCCATACAGGGGACAAACATTTAGTCAAAAGAGCCAAGAAGAAATTAAGTATAAAATCAAAAAGTTCCTAAGTTATCCTCAGTAACTGTCTTCTTAAATGCCCTAGTGTTATCTAACACTTCCTAGCACGTTCAGAATTATTTCATGCAGTTACCAACTGAATCTAACCCATATAAATAAAAACATACTGGAAATACAGCTAAGACCTATTTACCTTCACCTTTTTAACCCCATATTAAAAGAGATAATATCTGAACATGCTGGCATACTTCAGGAATCCACTTCCAAAATACAGCTGAGAGGAGAAAAGTATAATTATGAAATGCCTACTTACATTTTAATCGCATTATGCATTAGCTTTTCCAAGGATTGTTATCTTGGCATCCAAGGTCATGTTACTGAATAACATCAATAGAAGTGAGCCCCAAGATTTAGGTGCAAGTTTTAATGTGTTAAGTATTCAAATGTGCTTGAACACATCTCTCAGCAGCTTGATCACTGATAACCAGAGCTTAACTGTTAAACTAATGTGATAAAAGGCTGCATAGTTGCACGTGTTAATTTAGGGTATACCTTGCCAATTGCCAGAGAATTTAAAATCTCTATTCAATTCTTTAAGATCCGATAACAAAACACGAACATCTCATTCGTAGATTTCAGTGAACTTTTAGTTGCCACAGATGAAAGTGTTAGGCAAGGCCTCTCTATAGATTTTTGAGGACAGTCTGATCCTGGTTTTAGATCAGTTAAGAAAATGCTTCAGAATTCTGCATAATCCTCACCCCAAATGGATTCCATCCACACCTCTTTCCTCCTATGGGGGGGCTGCCACTAGCAATGCAAGTTGTTTTGCCATTTATCATGACCTGGTTTTGGTTAGAAGGAAAATGCATGCCCTGGAGACAAACCCTTTTGTCTTGCACTGAAAAAACCCCAAGTATCAAGTTCTCATACCTTGCAACCCCTCTGTTTACTACTCATGTAAGGTCCCCAGTTCCAGGCTCAGCCCAATCTAATTATCTGCTCAGTCATCTCCTCCTGTACATCAGGTCACACAAAGAATGTCAGCATTTTGGAGTTACGAGAGCTGATGGAGGATTTAGTGTTTAGTTGTATTTCAGAAGTTGGCAACATCTGAAGCTGTCAGTGATTTGCACTGCTCATTAAATCAGGGAAACAAGTTTGAGTCACTATAGCTCTTGGTCCTTAATGAAGCAACAATCAAGGACTTCTAGAAACTCACTTAAAAGCACAGAGGACTCCCTCGGGAAAACAGAGTGGAGTTTGGTACTGGATAGGAAAATTTCCCTAAGGGAAGAGAAGCAGTAATAAAAAGGGAAAAAAATTCACCTTCTCAAGATGCACAGAAGTCCTTCAGAAGGGGCCCCCCTTCACTGTACCTCTCTGCAGCTGCTGCTTACAAGTTGCTAGAAGCAAACCCTATAACAAAATCAGCTTTTCCAAATGGCAAAACCAGAAGGTGGCAAGACTCATACACCAACAAAACATCCTGTAGGCAATTTTTTTCTTTGTTTTTTTTGTTTGTTTGGGTTTTTTTGTTGGGTTTTTCTCTTTTTTCCTTTTTTTTTTTTTTTTTAAGATTTAAGTACACAGGCTGGGAAAATAGTTACACTCTTAATAAGGATGTAAACTTCTACCCTGAAGTCAAATCACACTGATAACTAACTAAGCTGGTAATATTTCTGATTGACCATCTCCACTGGCTATTTTTGCAACTCCGAGAAGCCAGTAAAAAAAAAAAAACAAAAAAAAACCAAAAAAAAACAAACCCACAAACTGTTTTCGTAAGACTGTGGATAAACTGGATGCTTGTTAAGCGCTGATTGCTTCTTAAAGATTTGGCTAGACATGAATCTCTTGAAAGAAAGAGGTTTAAGGATTTTTCAGTCTGATACTATGAAACCTAAATGGAAAGCTCACCTTGTAAAATATTCTACTGCTTTTATGAAGCCTCCCAACATTAGCTTAATTATCGAAACTGAATTTACTATACCATTAGCCTCAGAATCCAAATACAAAGTGTTCATTCAGAGTTGAGCATCTCAGATTGCCTTAGACAATATTTTTCTTTAACTTGTTAAATTCCAGTAATTATCACAGCATTGTTCCAGTGCACCATGATAAGCACAGTGCTCAGAGGCCACTCGGATATGTAGATGAACTCACCCTCAAAACCTGCGGGCACATTAACATGTGTATGCCCTGCACCAGTTTTGTAGAAGGCCGATGGGTTGTCCCAAGTTCTGCTACTGCCTTTCCCATGGCAGTTTTGCCCCACCGCGTGCATGAGCTCTGAAAATGCTGTGTGATGTTTTACATTTTGGATAGAAACAAACACAGCATTTAGCATTTTCCATTTTCCTCCTTAATCCAGACAGGACACCAGGCTTCTCTACCTTATTCTCTTGGTAACACACATCAGTGCTGGGGATAAATATATCACATTTAAGATAGACTTTTTTAAAAAATCCTCTGGCTTAAAGGTCTGCTTCTACAGCTTTCCAAGGCAGTGTCTTACACCACTATAAAAACTCAACTGCAATCAGTAATTCTGTCTTTTAAAAAAGTCAGCATGGAGATAAGTTGGAGGTAGGAGAGCTAGCTCGACTCTGTTAGTGATATAACAGGTGTCTTTTGTACCATGCTACATTTTATAGTCCAAAGTCAATAATACCAGCAGCTCAGCACGATAACTAGTCCTTAGCTGTTGCTGAACAATGCAGATATGCATACCTGTATAGCTATCACACAAAGTCAACATAAAACCTATAGTTTCAAGCTTATCTACTCCCACATCAAGACAAAACTGAGCTCTGCTCCAGCCCACCACCGGCCAAAGCACAGGCAGAGGCACCAAGCACAAGGCAGCACATGTTCTTCTACAATCAATCAGAAGGGGAAAACAAAGGTACGTGATAATGAAAGAAAAATTTTAAATTCTGGAAAGGAGAAAAGTAGAAGGTACCTTTTCACAGATTCCAATGGGCCACGCAGCATTGCACTACACAAAGAATTAATTTGGCACCAGGAGTTTTGCTACCAACTTAATGAGACTAGCTCCCCCAGCTTCATCTTTGCAATTCTCCACACCTGTGTAATGGGTGTTTGTCTGAGTCAAAATCAACGGTTTCAAAATCCTAAATCCTGCTGAAAGTATGCTGCTGCCATCACAACTGCTATAAATAAATCTCCTCAAAACACCTAAACCCTCATGTCAGTATAATTTCAAATAAGCTTGGACAGAAAACATCAGCTGCTCCGGGTTTGTGTGCTTTCTTCTAATAGCATTGAATGCCTGGGAAACAAGATGAAGAGCTCTTATAAAAAGAGAAGAGACAAGTAGCAATAAATTGCATTATGTGCTAGTGCCCACCCTTATTGACAACACTTATCTGCAAAACTAAGGTCTGCACAGTCAAGGAGAGTTAAAAGCTCTGTTATTATCAGAAATGGCTCTGTCTGCAGTGAAGTTTACCCAGGCTCTGTCCTCCCTGTGTCTGGCTTCTGAACCAGAGGGATTCATGGAGAGTTTCTGACTCCACTGAAGTCAACAGCAACACTAACCCCACTAGAACCAGTTTCCAGCCACAAAAGAAAAGCTTATTTACTTGCTCTACATGTTTGTATACGAATAAAAGAGCAGAGGTTTCTAAGAAGACTACTGACCTCATAAAGTACACCTTCTCCTCCAGTGGAGTCCAGTGTGCACTCACACACCCAGGCACATGACCTCTACTCCATCTGTTTGATAATACACACATTATCTCTACCAGTTAACTCCTTCCTTTGTGTCAGCAACAAATCTGCAGTCTTTGTATATCCTCATCCTCTGGGATCAAGGTTATGCAAAAGGAGAGGGCTTTGCAGCACAAGAAAAAGCAGCAGTTCAGACTTGAATGTTAAAACCCCTCACCTGCATTACTTATGTCTTTCTAATCTAAATCTCACAAACTCACCTCTGCATCAATAAACAGCTTACATTTTAAGTCTGGTCTACTCAGTCTCTTCTTATATCAGGCACTGAAAATTGATGGCTGAACTTGTTCCATCCCAGGCATTCTTGAGCTTGAAGGTTTGACCTGAATTTTAAGTACTACTGGAGTAGAGTTTAAAAAGAAAAAAAAAAAAAACAACAAACAGTTAAGTGAGATCAACACATGGTATGGAAGAAAGTAACACCATGATTCTTTAGGAGAGAGCAGACAGCCAAGACAGAAAAGCAAGGAAACAGAAACAACACATACACCATACACAAGACACTGCTTTCAGCTGCTCAGTAACTCTGGGTTAAATACCTGCCACCACTACAGGTGTTGGCAATAGAGGAGAAGTAAAACGCTGACTTTTAAAGGGAAATCAACACATTCTTCCGAAAAGCAAACCAACCTTAAGTCCTTTTTAACAAGAACATATTTAACTATCCCTCAAAACAATGAGGGCTGTTGTGACAGTAAGTAGCACAGCCCTACTGCTGGGAGTTCATTTAGCAATATCCTGCTTTTTTCCAGAATTTCTTTTTCAAGGGTGTCTTAAAGGTTGAAAGAAAAACCTAAGAGACTCCTATTACAAAAATAAATTTTCAAATTCCTGCTTGTAAAATTGTTGAATATATTTTGGATTTTGGTGCATTATCGTGACCCTTTTCCTTCAGATGAGGACCACGTTTACATGGAGTTTTTCCCAGTACTGTCCTGCAAGGATTTGAACACACAGCTCTGTTTCTTTTCAGCAACTCACAACACTGCAGCCTCCCTAGGTGCTGCTCCCTCTTCAAATCGAGGTATTGAGAGTCTGCTTCCCTTTGGGTTCTACTCTATGGGATAACGTACATGTGAGATATAAAACATTTCAAACAATTTGCTTTTGTTTTCCCATCCTCTATAAACTGGCAGCAACGCTGTGGAGTTAAAAAATGTTGTACAGGGTATCAGAAGAGCTCATAACTTCTAATACTACTTCTACATCTCCACTTTTTATACATCCACACAGAGAGCACAGGCTCAAGCCTTGAGCAGATCTGTGTGTGTATGGATGTTGTGAGGTGATGACCCTGTTCCCACTTCTGACCATCATTACCACACATCTTCACTTCCAGCCCTGCCAGTGACTAACAGTGACAGTGGCATGATCTATACATTTCTCTTACCACCCTGAGCATTCAGACCTTTCAGCTCAAGCCTTCTTGTTACCACCCAATGTCACTGCAGGTGGACACCACTCAGACATCACTGCAGAGTAGCCCTTTAAAATGCCTAGTTTAGCTTCCAGCATTCCCAGAAAAGCAGATTACCTCTGCATCTTAGCAGGTACTGGCAGAAGCTCCATTTAACCTTAGACATTATCATCATCATTTGACAGCATCTTTCATTATCCCTGTTCTTCAAACCTTTGTGGTGTATCAGTTCATTAGCATAAAAGATCAAAGCTTCATTTAGAAGACAAATACCACAAACAAGAAAGTAATTCAACAGACCAGTTGATTTCAAATGAGAATGGTGATGTTAATTTCAGTGTTAAAAAACCTCTCAATGCAGTAATTAAATTCTGTTCCACCAGATATAGCCAAGCATATGCTCTGCCTACACAAGGACTGATTAATTGACCCTGAGACATCATCTACCAAACAGTGGGTATCAAACTGTCCTATGTACAGGAGAGGCATTGCAGAGCCCAAGATATCACCTCCTGCTTCAGAAATGAAGAACCTGCTCTTTTCTGCCCTGCTGAGCTCACCTCCCACAACAGTATGCAAGTTTTCTCTCTGGCTGTCTCCAGCCACTCCCTAGGGTTCTCACTTCCAGGATGAGGTTAAATAGACTTCCCTGAGGCAGAAAGGGTGATGATGAGCAGTGGACAAAGCCTGGTGCTACTGTCCACATTCTTGTATTCACACAGATCCACTCCTCCTTTATTGGCTTGGCGCTGAGCAGTGTTTAAGGGTTTTGCACAGAGAACATGGCCAAGACCCCAATTCGTGCTGGACATCAGACCACAGGCTCAGTCTCTAGATTGATGAATGCAAGCTTCAGAAAGAGTGTTTCAGCAGCCGTGTATGAAGGGCATTAGTCACTGCTGCCTTGGTGCCTCGGGAGAGCCATCAATTTTTGTAAAGCAGACAGTCGTAACCTTAGAAGAGATGCAGCCAGACTCACTGACCCTGAATCTACAGCTCTGAGGAGACCAATGGGACTTTGGACTTTAAAGGAATGCAGGATCATGCCAATTAGGAGACTATAATATAACCAAATCCCCCATTCCCCCAGACAATCCTTACTGACATTCACTGCTAATGGAGACAATGGCTGGACTGCTGGGCTTCCCTGGATCATCTCAAAGATGCAGTGCAGCATCCAGCTGCCATGGTGACAGAGGACTGCACATCTGGATCTCCTGTTACACAGCTGGCAACCCATGAAAGCAGGAATATAACACCTTTAGCCTTTTTTCTCTCATAAATCCCCATCTGAGAACTATTTAAACCATGACTCTCATCACTAACCCATATAACTTTCTAAAACAAGAAGATATATAATTAACAAGGAGGATGGTAGAAAGAAACCAGTGAAGTTTTACAATTTAGAAAACATAATTAAAATACAACAACTTATTTTGGAAAAAAGCACTAAATGTACATGCAGTGCTTTTGTATGATCAGTTGTTTGACAGCATTCTTAAACTAAGTGTGATCACTAAAAGCAACACTGGAATTAAAGAGCAAATATATGGGACTGAAGTGGGTTTCACGACAACACTAGGGAAGATAAACTAAAGATGTTGGTCATTATGACAGGGTTTTGTTTAAGAACATATGTACTTCTTTGTAGCTTGGAAAAGAAAAATTGATTTTCCAGACACTGCTGTAAAACAGGCCAAGAGACAAGTGTAAACCAAAGAAAGCACAAGCTATTACTAGATAATGAAGCATCCAAGATTTTCCTTGGGTGCCCTTTTATAGAAGGAAGAATTTACCCTATACTTAACTTTGCTCTCTCTGTCACAGGTCAAAAGGCAAGAAACACTTATAGAAAGCAGAATTGAGTATTAAAACCTGTGGGCATAGAGAATTATGGACAGAGCTGACTGATGAGCAACCTGGGACCAGCATCCCACTGACTTACTTGGTTCTGAGCAATAGCCCCAGAGCAGTAACTCCTGCCAGCCCAGGATTGGAGCCTGACATACTGTGAAAAGGAGGAGTGAAAGGAAATCTCTTGGATGGAAACCCCATTCTGACAGCTGAGGTGGACTAGGAACTGGTGAAAGAGATTATGGTTACGTTAAAATATTTTGAGTCTATTATTAACATAACAAGATTGGTGCATACCAGTGAGATCAAAGGAACTACAGTGCTTTATACTTCTATTACTTCAGATTGCACTATGCAAGCAATAATAATTTTTAAGCATATTTTTTTACTCATGCTACAAGTTATACAGCCAGATAAATGTATACTACCCCTATGTATCAAGGGGAAACGACAGAGAAACAAGCAGTTGTTACAAAAATGCAATAGCAAGAGGCACTGGGCCTAAATGACCATATAAATGGCCTATATAAAGTTGAAGGATTATTAAGAAAATAATTCCCCTTGTATTAATTGTATAGTGCTTGGTTAATTCTTTTGGGTTATTTAACTGTGCTTTCCAAAGCTGCAGTAATTCACTCCATCAGGGCTCAGTGCCATTCTGACATGTTCACTTTCATTAGCCTGCTGATTCACTTCACATTTTAAACATCTTTGTTTTTTCGTTTCTTTTTTTCTTAATTTTTAAATTCTGCTAAATATATCAGACTCACATAAGATCTTGTTAAGAGGATGAAAGTCAGTGCTAGGAGTGGAATTTATAATGCCCAGCTGGCTCTGGAGCCAAGACCACAATGACAGTTGCCACGTGTGGCCCAGCCAGGAGGCAGCAGGAGAAAGGCCCTTTCCCCACACCTGAGAGGTGAATATCTTATGGAAATGCATGGAAGAGACCACAGGAGAAGGAGGGGTGTATCTGGCATTGACTGCCCCTGGAAAATCAAAGGGATGGCCCCTCATCCCTCAGAGCTGAGTGAAGCTGAAGGTAATGACAGCCAGGCATGCTTTGTGAACAGAGGCCAGAGGGTCAGCCTGGGGGGCAAAATGCACCATGTCCTGTTTCACAGAACATGAGCTTCTCTCACACTCTGGCAAAGCTGTACCTGCATGTCCTCATTTTCCTGCAGTGGTGGGTATCACATAATGCATGCTTCCACTGATCTGCCCTCAAGGAGGTAAAACTCTAGAGACCAAACAGGACTGGGCACAGTCACCTGAATAGCTGTGACTCCAAAGAGATGCTGGAATGATGTTGAATGGCAAACCCAAACATCCATCTGCTCAAAAACCCAAACATCCACCTAGCCTATGTGTTTCCCACAGGGATTGTTCTGGTCTCTCCCAGACCTACACACTGGTATCCATCACAGCATCTCCCCTGAAAGGGAGACAAAATCCATCTTGATTCATCTGCCCAAGCCAGGTCCCAAGCCCAGGTGCAGGCAGCAGATAAGCAGCATCACCAAAAAAACGAGCACTGGGGCAGATATTCCCTTTGCCTCATGTGGTCTGGACTAGCAGGTGCAGAGCAAAGCTGAGAAAACCCTGCAAGTCCCTTCCAAAAAGAAAAAAAAAAAAAAGGAAAAAAAAAAGGAAAGGGGAGTAGATGCTATTATTGGTGTCCTATTGTAGTTGTAATAAAGAAGTCTACTTCTTCAGTTAATTTATTGCTGGTTCTCCCTGAAACAACAAATACCTCAGACTGCTACCTTCAGTCAGCTGGGAGCTGACTGGCATCATGTGAATGTTACACTTCCCCCAGCTAATGCTAAGATTTGAAACCACATGGCAGTTCTCGGGGAGATCACAAGGACTTGTCACACTCCTGTGAGGATTGTTGGACCATCAACCAGCAAATTATTAGAGTAAACCATAAATGGAATATTCTCATCCATGACAGACACCATACTATTCCCCAACAGCACAGAACATCAAGCTCACTTGCTGAGCTCAACAGCTTGAAGGCCTTCACTTCACAAATACAAAAGAGAATATTATGAAAATATAATTAATTGATTTTATTTATTAAACTGAGCGATCAGCTTAGCCTTTCTTTGCTGAGAATAAGGTTCAAAAGAACTGGGGAAATGGCTACTTAATTATTTCAGTATGGATCCAGTATTGTGGTATGTTCCTAACCCAGGGTTTATTTTTTTTATCTGGATTTTCCAATATTGGTATGACCTAATGCCTTGATGAAGTAAAAGATGTCAAAACTGATGAGCCTCCTGTGTTAGCATTAGCCCAGAGCCACTAATACTATCCATGTAAATTTGCCAGTTGCTCAAGAGATGAAGCTTCTGAATATGCCTAATTAATGCAGAAGTATAAATTCCATTTCAAAAGTTACTTCATTACATACAGTTGATATTTTTTATTTAGGCTCTGAAATATGCAGACAGGCATATGCTGGAATGTTCTAAAGTGTTTATAGTTACATCATATACAAAATTATAGTCAAGTAATTACCCTAAAGGTAAGGGAAAAGCTGACTGGAGCTACTGTTGTTCTACTCTCCAAAACAGTTGATAAACTGTTCTTAAATTTGATGCTGGCCAAAAATGTGGCACTTCATTCTGCTTAATTTAATATTAACTTGACCCCTGTTACCAAAGCAAGTACATTAGCACATGCACATTTCAAGAAAAGTTGGAAAAACAAACATGATATGCAAAAAAGAGCATGATGATCTGATGAAAATCACCAGACCTCTTCAGTGGTGAAGAGAAAGGCTTAGTAAGAGCTGCACAGGGTGGAGGATGCTCCAAAAGGAATTCAGTTATTGAGAGTGTGGTTATTGATGATTCAGTGTGCAAGAAACGTTCTCAACCAAACCTCTGAGCAGCATTTGGGAGCACCGGAAGAAGAGAAATGCCAGAATTCCAAAGAGGGCCAAATTGTGTCAGGCTGGACAGCATAGAGTTTAAAAATAGGCTGCTGGATCCCACAGGATTCACTGCTTTGAGGTATTGCTCACGTGCAGTGTTGTAGTCTGCTCCACTCCCCTTTCAGCCTCACAGCATCCTCCCCTGCCTCTCCTACCCTCCCCTGGGCTACTGCAGCCAAGCAAGACAGTGTTTTGCTGGAGGGATCGTGAAGTGCTGGCAGGTGAAAGGCAGTTCATGGCCTTTCCAGCATTTGCAGATGTATATGGATAACCAGATAGACCAGGCTCAATTGTCAAACTGTCCCTCAGATTAACAAGTATCACAGAGAATATGTAATCACAAAACATGGGTTTTGAACACAGAGTAAATCAGTAATTCAACTGAAATGGTAGTATTAGCCCAATTAATAATTCACAAGTGCCTATAAAAATGTTTAAGATTATTTTTATCAGTACATCAGACATGCAAACCACTCCAGCCAGTAACACTCATATCTGATTCCCAACTTGGAAATATCCCACTGCCTTCAGGATCACATGGTATAGAATTAAAATGTTTTGCCTATTTTCTTCCCTGGGGAACATCTGATGCCTTCCATTATTCCAGTTTCATATTCATTATTAATCCTTTCCAGATCATTTTTCAAGTAATAGCTCCCAATTTACATATAGCCTTAGTAACTACTAAGAGTAGTGAGCAGCTTAATACAGTAATAGTTCTGGACACATCCATTTCCCATACATAAAGGACTTTAGTGGCACAGTTACCTGAAGTCTTTCATTTTTACACAAGTGATCTCGAGCAAAAAGGCAAGAAAAAGGAAGAAAAAATTGACATATGACACCTGTTCAGCATAAACATTAGAAACTGTGAGTTTTCCCTGGCATTTATCTGTACCCTAGACAAGGGCCACCAGAAATAAATGCTTTCTATTTTCGTCTCAGGAGAAATGTGACTCTAGCACATAAAAGTACTTGTGGCTGTATTATTTAGCAACATGGTCAAATAGGAGTCATTAAATGAAATGTTTTACTGAGCAACATCAATGTGTGACAACTAAATAAGAGATTAAATAATTTTTGTCATGTCATACAAGTATAGTAAGTGGCAATGTTTCTTGTCCTACTAGTAAAATCTTCATCAGGTGCCCCCATAACTAAATCTATTTATGAGATGCTCCAGAATATGAGCCTGAACTGGTACAGACACACATACATGGGAAAGAGACCTCAAAGAGCCTTTTTTTAACAATGCATGTTCACAATAAGACACAAAGGTTCATACATTTACCATCACTTTCACTCCTTGTGCAGGTGACTGAGCAAAATCCATATACCTGTGACACATCCTTCATCTAAAAGGCAATTTGTACATGCCTGCTGTAAGTATCTTTACAACTGCACCATGTGCCTACAATTAAGGGCTTTGATCTTCCAGGTATTCAAGCATGTGTTTCAGTTAAACACCCGTGTCACCTCACTGGTTCAATGGGAGCTCCCTGCATCTAAGTGCATTGAAATGGCTGCCTGCACAGGTATTGAAGCAGAAGATTTAGCAATGTTGATGTGTTTGCAGTTTTGCAATCACATTGTCAGGAAGGAAATGGTTTTATGGTGGCCTTCAATCCTGGCTCACTGTACCTCACCATGGCAGAAAGGAGGAGGCATGGAGTCCCATAAAAGTACTCCCAACCCTGTGCTTCTGGTGGCCATCTCCCCCCCTGCACTGTGGCCGTTGGAGGTCAGGGAGATCCCAGCTCAACAGCCACTGCAGGAACAGCAAAGGCATTGCACCTTGGATACTGATGTTTCTGGAATGTGCCAAATTTGCCACTGATCTGATCCGAGACACTGATCCACCAAATGAGACATTTCCAGAGATCAGGTGACCATGCAATTGCTCCATTCATGATGGTGGGTATCTCAGATTTGTTTTACACAAACTTTTCCACAAATGCAGAAACACAAATCAAGACATTGTGGGTTTCTTGCTTTAGACGTAGTAGAGTTAACAAGCTATAAATAGGATAAACCAGAATTCATAGAAGGATTTCTGAAAACCTACCTAAAATCTAAACCATATTTGTTTTATTTCAGTTTACCTTATACACCACTAAACAAAAAAAGATTGCACAGAATGTGTGTAATCTGCAGCAGTACCTAAATCAGTTTTCTTCATTTGCATTTTACTTTAAACTTCTGAGATATATTTTTATGCAGAGAAAAATAAATGTTACTTTCATTCTCCTTAGGCCCATTTTTATACTTTTCTGTGATTCATTATTATTTTAATTCAGAGTCTGGAAAAGAAACTGAAAAGCTATTTTCTTCAGGCTGAAACATCGTTGTCAAAGTAAAATTAAATCATCCAGTTCCACAAATCTAGAAGTTTTTTAAGTATAATTGTCTAAAGAAATTCTGGTGGAGCTGTTGCTCCAAAGGTGTGCTGCAGGTAGTAACAAGACTAACAATGATAGAACCAAGCAGAGATGATTTAGTACATGTATCTTTTTATTATTGCTATTTGAAATGTCCCTGGTCTCTATAGCAGCACCACTGTGGATAAATATTTCCCTTCTTTCCTTTCCTTCTCTAGGTAAATTTACTTTTTTCTCTTTAGATAGCAACTATCACCCTAGACATTAGCTGTCATATGTGGGCCAAATTCATCCTGGAGTGAATCCTTCATCTTACAAAAGGTTTAGTCAGGAAAGTATTGGATTGAGTAAAATTAAAATGAAACTAATTCTGCCATCACTATTCTGCTTAATCAGAAAGTGTTACAGGCATAAGAAAACCAAAACTTATGGGTCAGTAAGACCAGACTCTAACCCCAGATACTATGAAGTTGGGTAGAATGTGGTCCAATGTTCAAACCTCCAAGTGTGCTCTGTAATTTACTTCTCTTAGTCCTAAACTACAAGAGAACATTTTGCAGACTTTGGGCCTCACAGTGTTGTATAGCACAGTGGTAGCTCTTCCTGCCCCCATAAATTGCATTTTCCAGAGCAGCTATTGTGATTGTGGGATTGACATGACCCTTCTGTTCATTCCATATCCAACCCAGAGACACATGTTCAAGAGAGGATCCAAGATCCAAGGAATCTTGTCTCAGGAAAAACACTTCTGCTCATGGGAAGTACTCAGTATATGGAATTGTGGTCTGCTAAGGATCATGGAAATTGTGCATTGCTCACTCCTCTCCTTAGACAGGAGGACTGGAGAGATTCCACCCAATGCTTTGCCATCAATTTGCTAAGCACTGCTCCAAATGCTATAGAGTGTTTCTTGTCTCCTTGCTTAATATATTACCCCTTTGGCATCCTGCCACCTTTGTCATAACTGATTATAATTTCAGTTTGATCAAAAACTTTGGACAGACTGTTCTGAGTCATGGCAGGGAGCAAATGTATTCATCCTCAAGATTTAATTAATACCTGCCAAACTTTAGGCATACAGTGCACTGAAAAAGTATTAAAATTATGGACACAAACAGATTATTTCTGCTGGAAACTTAAAATGCACTGTGGCTCAAGACTCAGTCTTGATTTCTTTGTCTTATTATCTAAATGATTTAAACAATAAGATAACTATATTCGAGAGGGGTGCAGGTATCTCTAGGACTGATTATGGTGAGTCTCTCTCAAAATAAGCAGTATTTACTGGAGAGGATTTCCAGGTGGTATCAGCAAAGGGTTAAAAACGCAAGAAACTGTGCACATGGCAGCACACCACTAAGTCAGACTATAGGAGAGCAGTTAGAAACCTCCCATATGAGCACTCACAGGGAATACAATACATCTTCCTCTACAATATCATTAGGAGCTGGAACTATCCAGGCACCATAGGAAAAAAATTGGAAAAGTTTTCCTGCCCAAAGCAAGAAGAATTAGTACCCATGCTAGAAGTGATGCTAAAACCTTGCAGCATTGGATGATGCTTCTCAAAGCCTGGGGGCAACAGAGCAGGTGAGAATGAACTACAGGATGAACAAGGAAGGAATTCTCCTTTTACAGAAAGGACTGGATGGGTACCACCTCCTCAGAGTGCATTAGGGCTGCAACTCTATGTACAGAGAAAACCAACCCATCAGCTTTCAGGGAATAACTCCTGCTCACAGCAGGAGACAAGAATCTTCCAGGAATTAGAAAATCTATCCATATACTCGGAATTAACTCATACTCTAATTGCAGCAAATAGTCATTCCTGCCCACAATGCAGCATGAGATAGGGAAGTTTGTCAGGGAAGGTATCCACAAGTCATTATGTGATGGCTTCAGAGAACAGGTAATTGGATGTGTCTCACTGACTAAATAGCGTTACTTCCAGATAGAGAGGAAAAGACCAACCGTAATTTCTGTAATTAAAAATAAGCTCAGGATATACTCAACCTCTTTCTAACAGACCACAAGCCCGTAACAACAAGGATGTGTCAACTGTGCAATTATAACACTGAAATTTGATCTGCAAATCAGTCTCCCAGGCAGCGTCCCAACATCTTGATCCCGATAAGCTTAGTTGATCCCTAGAAGCAGAACAACCACGTTACGCAGAGCTCCCAGCAGAGACAGAGCTACCCACCAAACCACTCCACACGTCCTCAGGGAAGGATCCACTGAGCTGGCAACCAAACAGCCAAAGCCCTGTTACACCCCCAGGGCAGAAGCACATTTTCCAGGAGGAGATGGGGATTTCTATTTGTTGAACAAAGGGAAAGACAGGATGTCTTGGCATCCCACTCCAGACACCACTTGAAAACTGATGATTTATTAATTAAACAAATCCTCCACTAGCCAGGTGCAGTCTCCACTAAGCCGTTCTGAAGCATACCAAGCTCCACAGCTGCAAACATGACTTGCTCCTTTTGGCCTCTTAGTGCAGCTCCACTCCATAAAGGGCTATAGCACAAATACTATAACCTTAATACTACCTCTAAAGTGCTTGTCTTCATATAAACATGGCTAACAGGGTTTATGACAGACCCTTGAAGAGAACTGGACCAAACCAGTCAGTCCATCACCTTTTGGTGTTCAGAAAGCCATGGACATCCTGTAACTTTCTTCGCCTGTTTGTTTTGGCAGATATGTCTAACAAAATGCCAAAGATGAGAGAAAACAAACTAACTCTGCTGGGGATAATCAGCTTCAAGGTCTCACCTCCACTATACTTCAAAAGAAGGCAGCTCTAGGATCAGACTCTTTGCATGCTGCTTGTTTGTTATAGCTATCTTAGACTGTGAAACCCTTACAGAAATACCCATAAAACCTTCAGTGGTAACACAGATAAATTGCTGAGGAAAAGTTTATACTGATTTAATTTATTCCTTTTCCTTCTTAGTTATGTCTGTTCTGCTGTAAAGAGAGATTGGACAATGCTAACATAACTAGTGCAATCTTCTAAGGTACCAATGACTGTAAAGCAATAAACCAGGAGAAGTGAGATTGCAAAATAAATGCAGACAGAATTCAGTACAAAACACCCCCAAGTATATCCATAAAAAATACTGACTGAATTAATTATTAAAAGTAATTTTATACACTCTACACTACAACTTGCAAAACTACATAAGTTACTCCAAAATATCCCCAGGAAAGCACTTTTGAAAATCCCACATTGCAATTATGTTCTGTTTTACATCTCCTGGACATTAGACACTTTTAATGAGAGGACAGTTAAGTCACTTTCCGAAATGGAGTAGATGGTATCTCTCCACCACACACTGTGCTGATGCTCGAGTGCCCATTTTCCAATTAAACTGGTGCATTGTAGTTTTATCTAGCTGTCTGACAGAAAAAGAGTAACTGCCAAGAACTCATTAATATCTTTCTATCAATGTACTAACTGCTAAACTAAGATTGGATTAGCAACACAATCAGACATTGTTATAATTATGACAGCATTGTGGAGATTCTAGAGAGGCTGAAAAGTGTGGAGATTTTTCTTATCTTTGTAAAAAATAAAATAAACCTTTACCTTCTGTAATCCTAGAATGCCTGCAGATACAGGGGAGCAGAGTGACCTTAAACTGTATCTGTTCCTACAGAGGGACTATCCATTTGTGAGTTATTTCAACAGATTGTCAAGACAGAGCTGTTTTCACTATTTTATGAGAAAAATAGCAAATGCTAACATTGTTCTTCAATTCCCAACAGCCCTGAGAACCAACAGAGAGCTCAGTTGTTCAGTGCACACCCCCCGAATCCTCTCCTTTGCCAGATAAAACACAGAAATGGCATAAAGGACAGATTTATTTGGCTCATGCTGGAAAATTACTCTTCTTTATTTGTATTGTGGCAGCCTCTTGGAGCCACAGCAGTGGATCCAATCCTCACTGTATGAGGACAAACAGAATTAAGTGTTAATTAAACCACAAGATGCTTAAAACCTAAGCCAAAATACAAGCCAAATAAGAAAGAACTATGATAATCTGTGAACTTCCATTCTGTCCAAACTGTGCCAAAAGACGTCAGCAAAAGCTATGAAGGCTACAATACTTAAAGAGCAAGAGATACAAAACAGCCTCAGAGTCTGAGAACCTGCTCAAGATGTATCTGTGACCCCACACCAGTTTTCACTGAAACTAAGGAAATTTTGACCTGAATTTCAGTGGGAAAAACAAGAAAGAAGTTGCCATGACGGAACTCCAAAAGTATGCAACCCAAGACTGCTGCCTAGAAGGGTTCCTAGCAGGAAGCTAGAGCTGTGCACAATTATAACCAAACAGGAAATGTCAAGAAATAATATTTATTTTTAGATAAATCCATGAGTTTCAAAAGTTCAGAAAATGTGAATGACTAATCCATAGTAAACCACCAGTGAAGAACCTGATTTTATTCTTATGATTTCTACAAGAAGTATTTTTAGAACATTTATAAACTTAATAAGAAGGAGAAGAATCTTATTACCCAGAAAGCTGGTCTGCATTTTTTGGCAATTTTGCTCTAAGCAAGACATACAGCTGAACAATAATTAAGTATAATAACTACATTATGCATGTCTTGCTTCTTGTATATACGATTCCATTTTTTAATTATAAGAATTACACATTCATTTATCTACCTGCTACTACTGATTTTTTTGCATGCGAGGAAAACCAAGCCTCTCCTTGAGATAGCTTGCCTGGATTCCACTGTGTTTTCTTTTTTTTAACTCTAATAATCTCAGCAGCTATTGAATTACAGTGAGATTAAATTAATAATCCGAATTTAGCAAAAGAGATATTAAGGTTCACCATCCAGCCATGAAAGTATATGGGAGCATCAGGCAGGTTTGGGGCAGCTTTGCAGCAGGTAGGTAGAGCTCATCCTATTCCCACCCACTCCCGAGGTCATTTTTTCTGAAGTATGTAAATCATGCAGTGAGGTTCCTCAGGAAAAATGGCTTTGCTCACAGAGAACAAAAATATCACAGTCTAGCTCTGAGTTTAGGGGACTGCTTAAAATTTTCATGAGAGATGTGGAATTGCACTGAGCCACAGAAGCAGAACAGTGTTGGGTGGTCAAAAGTACCATCCATAGAGTCAAACTGCAGTTCCCCACCCAGATTCATTGCTTACCTCTGTCAAATACTTGTTTGTTTGGGTTTTTTTCCATAGGGTTTCAACCACTGGAAGTCTTAAATCAAAAGTGCACAGCACAACTTCAAACATAACCAGTGGTTCACGCACTGGTGCAAAGTACAGATGAAAAAAACCAGCAAGATGCTGTTCCTGACCAACAAAGTCAACAGCAAGAATCATGTTGTCACAACTGCATGGAACAAATAAGCACAATGATGTTTGCATGCTAGCGTGTTTCCTTGGAGAATAAAGTTGCCCTGTGTGCATGCAGAGATAGTGAATTCCTATGCAAATGGCCAGTCAGCTACTTTCACTAGTATTTGGGACTATAATTATAGTAATGACTCTGCTACACACAGAATTATCTACAAGTCCTACTGAGCCTGGGAGCTCATTCAGGGTCTATTTTCCAGTTTATTCTCCAGATGGCTCCCCTTTCTAAAGGGAACATTTCCAGTGGTGAACATGTGCATTTTTTTTGCTCTTGAAAATGTTCTGCCTTTGCAGACAAAACAGTCGAAACTACTGAGGCAAAATAAGCACAGGCTGTACAGTAATTTCACCCGCGTTGCAGAGCTAAGATGGGAGCTCAGCTCTCTCTGCTCTATTTACCAGTGTCCTGTCCACTGCCTGCTGGTGCAATTGCACGTTCTGCTGAGTGAGAAAATGAAGTGTGTGCCCATCACTGCCTTGTGCAGAACAAGGCTGCCTGTGTGGGCCCAAAACATATGCCCATTCCTACCAATTACCTGATCACTTAAACAATACAAATTCCCCAGGTTCTAATTTACACTTTACTGAGGCAAACCTGAAAGGATGAGGTTCCTCTGGATGAGAAATGTAAGGATTAGGCCTTTAGTAAGTATTGTGTTTATTGGCAGAAATACTTAAATGTAAATCATTTCAATTGGACTGTGTACCCACACCTTTATGTAACAGCAATTACAATAGTCATGCATGATGGTGTTCTGCCTAATAAATTTTTTCTTTTGTATTGTCAGAATCATTTTTAAAACAGCAACACAAAATTTATTATTGTACAAATCGAAAGTATTATGACTAAGCTAATTATTTCACATTCACTGAATGTATCACGAGTATTCAAAATTGACTGAGCTAGAAAAAGAAATGTAATGGAAGTTCATCACATCTTAACTATATCTTTGAACAGAAGTGAATGCCTGAAAATTGTGTGCCAGGTCACCTCCAGTGACACTTTGACAGTTTGTGGAATCTATCATCAGGGAACAACTGATAAATTTTGTTTGGCATTAAGAACTCTCTCTTTGAATACAGGACCACTTGGCCTCTCTGTTTCTTTTTCCATCCCACGACAGACAAATTCAAAAAAGCTGATAGTAAGAGTTTGTTAATTTGAGAGACTCCCATCCAAACTGAAACGTGCTAGAAGGCAATGGCTGATCCCAGATTTCTCCAGTTCCCTTGCAGAGGGCTTGGAGTCTGACATCCTGGAGTTTTGTCATGAAGTAAACCCAAGAAACTAGCCCTAGAGAAATAAAGACTAGGAATAGAATATGTTTAGCTATGAGCTTATCCAATGGACTGGAAAATACTCAGCACAAAGAGACACAATTAGGGGAATAAGCGAGCCCCTGCGGTGAGCTCTGCACCCCTCCCCAGACCAAGGACAGAGGGCTATCATCAGTTTGGACCCAGATTTACCAGCCTGGTGTCCACACCAGCAAGGTCTACAAATCTCCAACAATGCCCACTGGGACTTGCCAAGCAGAATTCATATTTGCATCAGCTAGGTTCAAAAACACATTCCTAGACCCACATGTAAACTATATGAACACACCCACATTTTTCTCAGTGCCTGAACATAGGAGAGGAATGATTATTTTCTTTGACTAATCTGAGGCAAATGTGGTAATGAAGTATTTAGGAGCATTATCCATTCTTAGTCATAAAGCTGAACAATACTGAAGCTCAAGCACATGCTTGGAAAGGCATTTCTCAGATCCTTGCTCTTTCAGTTCAGTAATCTTAAAAAAAAAGTTACAAGTTCTTTGGAAGTCTTCCAGAGCCCTGATAAATAATGCACTGTCCCTGATAGTTTCAATACAGCAGTTCCCTGAAACTCATTTCAGCCAAAGAGCTTTCCTCTCCTGTAAACACTTTTGCTGGTCTTGTTGGTACATGATATAAATTAGTTGTTTAAACACAGTTCAAGTACTGCATTTTACTAAACTTTTTTGAATATAAATATTTTTAAGCCTGGTTCTCTGATTACGTGCCACACAGTAAGAGTTGCATGCTAGAGCTGAAAGGGAATTCAAAGTGACAACAGTCACCTGCACGCAGAAATTCTTCTGTCTACCCTTTGCTGATGTGGTAACCACACATTCAGATTAGGCAGGAATTAGGCAAAATATGTAAAATATATGCACACAGAGGTTCCTCTCCTCACTCACGCAATCACAGGATTTCCCAAGGTTGGATGCAACCTGAATTGGAGTAGAGGGCTGCACAGCCAAGCACTTGAGACGTATCATTAAGTTTAGAAACAAATGCTGCACATGCCAAACTAACCCCCTGTGAGACTGTTCAAGTACATCTATACATCTCTACTTGTTTACATTAAAAGGAGTTTTCTGCACAGCTATGCTCCTGACTTCTTTCTGCTTTCCAGCTTCAGATCCTGTTCATTTCCTAATTTCTTTGTAGAGTGAGAGTCTGTGCTAATCCTGTTTTAATGTCCACCAATGTATCCTACTTAGAAACTTCCCATTTTTCAGCACAGTAGACCATAGGCATCAGTCACACACTATCCAGCCAAAGGACTATTCAGAATATTTATCACTGGGGATAAGGGGGAGGCTGGCAGCACAAGCTACTGGAGTAAAATTTCAAGTGTTTTTACAATAATTTTAGTCACATTGGCCACCTTGCAAATACAAACATAACATCTACAGAGCTGCAGATGGAAGAGGTATGTGTTACTCTACACCCCTTCAATGCCACGACTAACACGACACAGACGTGCAGGAGATCTCCCGAATCATTTTCAGCAAGGACAGACACAGAACAGTAGAAAAGCCTGGTTCTGCCTGTCCACAACCACAAACACAGAACTCACAGAAAACTGCACGAGGAATAAAGCTAAAGGAAAGCTTTTCTCCAAACACAAATGACTGAGGATTTGTTTAATGACTAAAGATGAGAGTAAGACATTTAAATGTAAACCTCTCTGCTGCAGACCCCCTGGCAGCCCTCTGACCACATATGGGCATCGATGCCAGAATTACCTAAAGTTCCTTTGACAGGGAACTGAGCCTTGGGCCACCCATTGAGAGACACAATTTATTTGTGTACCTTAAAGTGGGTAACCACATTTGGTCAAATGCATCTCGATTGGCAACAAAGGGAGCATAAAGTGATTAAATTGACACATTTACCTCAAGCTGTGCAGGTGAGGAAATCCTTAGCAGCCCTTGGGAAAAGACACCAAAACCAAACACCTTGCTGCAGTGGAGACTGGGACTTACCCATTACATGTGTTCTAGGGGAGCTGCACTGAGAGCTTTGAGACATGCTTGGAACAGCAATTCTGAGGCTTTTTGCCAATTTAGTCTGGCTGGCAGAGCCCTTCACTGCACTGGGGATCTGTAGTAGTGAGGAGCAAGGCTGCAATGCATGTGTGCATCTGTGTGGCTGGGAGGGACACATCCCAAACCAGGGCATGCAAAACGTATGTGGATCATGTTTTAAAGGCACCACTGAAGGCTTAGGGACAGTGCAAGGTGTAAGGAGCGTGGAAATACAGGAATGTGACTTGTTGAGTCTAATCCCAGGCTGTTGCAACCTTGTAACAGAACACTTTTGCATCTAAGCATCTTTGTGAATTCCAACAAAAGACAAATTGCTATTTTAACTAGGCTATTTCTAATAAATCTCAGGGACAGAAGCAGTTTTGAAGCTTTATTCATGGGAAGGTGAGCTATAGAAGCACTGCTTTAAGAGTAATGGAGTTATTCATGAGAAAAGACATGAGAAGAGCAAGCAACAAAAATGCCTGCATAGGCCATAAATCAGCAAAGAAACATATCACCGTGCAGTGACAAGAGAATTGGGTCCACCTGCAGCCAGCATGCAATCTGCTTACCTTGAGAGGACAGATCTCTACTCCTGGCAGTCACCTTGAACTTCTCAGGAGAAGCTGACAAAGGCACTAGTATGTCAAAGAGCAATTACCATCAAAACACAATTGTTTGGGCTGCAAGAGACTTCAGGAGGTCTCTAGTTCAGCCTTCTGCGCAAGGCAGGGTTAGCTATAAGAGCAGATGTGGTTGCTCAGGGCTTAATTCAACTGGTTTTTGAAAACCCTCATGGATGGAGACAGCACAAGAGCTCTGGGTTGCTCCACTGCTTGACTATTCTCATGGGGAAGAAGTTTTTCCTTACTCTCTTCTTTCAATTTATGCATGTTATCTCCTGTCTTCCTGCCATGAAGAGCCTGGTTCTATCTTTCCGATCACTTTCCTGTTGATATTGGAAGCCATCAGATCTCCCCAAAGCCTGCTCTTCTCCAGGCTGGACAAGCCCAATTCCTGGGTCTCTCAGCAGAGCATATACTCCATCCACTGACCATCTTGGTGGCCTTCTGTTGAACGCACTCCAGTTTATGGATGTTTTTCCTGCCCTGAGTGCCCAAAACTGGATGCAGTATTCTAGAAGTCATCTAACGAGTGCCAAGGAAAGGCAGGTGATCACACCTTGATTTGCTGGCTAAGCTCCTCTTGCTACATCCCAGGATGCAACTGCTCCTCTTTGCTACCAAGGCAAACTGCTGGTTCATGTTCAGCTTGTGGTCTACCAAGACCCCCAAGTTCTTTTCAGGAGAGCTGCTGAATACTACTATGCCCAGCATCCCATGAAACAATAGCTATTGTTTGTTGGATAGAGTGAACAAAGAGGTCCCACTACTGTCCACAGCTTGAGAATTTTAGAGCAGGCCATGATCATGACCTCAATCTTTAGCCACTTAAAGCCCTTCTTTCCCAGTAGGACTGTCACATTGAAAGGGCCAATAGAGTTGAAGACTGACAAGTGCTTGCTGCTTCCTTCCCTGTGGATGGTGCTATTGACTAAGTGGTTGCATGCTTTCTCCCCTTAACAGTCTGCAGTCCCTACCAAAATCATAAGTATAGGTACCATTTTCTTCCTATAATAGCAGCAAACAAGGCACAAATGGATCTGGGTATAAACAGAAAGAAAAGGACTGATTTTCTTCTTCTTAAGGGAATTCCCTTGTTCAATGTGAGAAAACCACTGACACACAGCAGATGGTATCATGGGTTTGCACAGGTAATTTTTTTGAGAACTTTTGAACCTCTGTGGAACAGCAGACTGTGCTACCCACTTTTGGCCTAACATTTTGTGTATACATTATACAGCATCCATAAAAGACAAAAGCATTAAATTTTCTAAGACCAGGTGAAAAATTTGCCAAACATAATTTACTCAAAGCATTTTGCTCCTATCTCTGTGTACAGACTTTTCCTCAAACAGATGGCACTTTTGTAATGTATTAATAAAAAAAATTCAACTAGTGAATAAGTTCTGTGAATAATCCTTGGTCAGTAGCTTGGTTTTGAAAATTCTCATCTTTCAACCATGTAGATATTTAAGTTTTGTTTTATAAGAAATTAATTTAGTCCCCTGCTTTGTTTGGAAAGGGAGAGGTGAAAGGTGCTGTGAAGTTGAAATACCTTGTTTTGCTGGCAGCACTGCTGAATGCAGAATGATGCTGGAATTATCTGTGAAAGCCAGAGAAACGATAGAACAGGATTTCAATGTCAACAATCAAAGGAACTGAAGGAACAGCAGCCACAGGCTGCAGAAGTAATGAAAGTGGGATTAAAATTTTTCTCTGCGGCGATGCTAATTCCTCAAGGAGCACAAAGTAGTAGATTTAGTCTGGGCATCCTCAGCCAGTTCGCCATGCAGTCAGCTTATCAGTAGAGAAAAACTGCTAGCACAGTACTTATCTTCAAGGGCACGTATCAGTTTTGTTTTTCACATTGTTGTGGTTTGGGCCTAACACGACAACAAAGAACCAGCCACGTGGCCGCTCACTCAACTCCCTGCCCCTACACACACACTTGGATGGGAAGGACAAAGACCAACTAGAAGCTCATGCGTAGAGACAAAGGACAAGGAGGGTTCTTCACCAATTAAGGTCACAGGCAAAACAGACTGAAAACAAAACAAAAACTGAAGACAAAACTTCCTTTCACCTCTCCTACACAGCTCTTCTTTTTTAACTGCTCACTCTGCTCAGGTCTTATCTCAGTTCTTTCATATGTTAACAGCAAAGGCATACCTTTTGTCTCTCTGATAGCTCTTTGGCTGGTTTTGGAGCAGGGGGAGCTTCTCAACTTCTTACCGAAGCCACCCCAGCGGGGCCCTTCCACCACTACAAAAAAACCTGCCAAACCAGCACACACAAATTCTGTGCTCGTGAATGATGCAGGCAAGACATGCCTGGAGACTGAAGACCACCATTCGCCAGAACAAATTTCAAATTAGCAGCAGCCAGCAATCTCACATTGACTTCTATTTCTCATCTCCATGTCAATGAAGTCCTTGACCTCACCTGAATCTGCCAACCAGGTGCCCAAATGAGGTAGTGATTTCTACTGTGAGTACCAAGAAAGTTGCAGGATATTTATATTTACACTGACCATAGAGGAGTAAAGATTTTCAGTCATTATTGCTCAAAATTGCATTTGAAAACTGGCTACTTGAGATAGTTCTGCACTTTGTCTCCAAGAGCTGCTCATCTCCAGATACTGATGCAAATAGCATAGTCCAGTGTGATTTATTAAATAGTAAAAACACTGCATTAATCATACAGGGTGGTAACGAGTTCTCCTTTTGTGCCATGCGGCTGTGCCTCTTCCTGAAAGGATAGGTGTAGCTTGCTGGACAATCAGAAATCATAGAAATACGGGCTGGTAAATGTCTCAGTCACTGGAACTCTTCCCCCTGCTGTGGTCATGCATGCTACAGCCAGTTCTGATAGCTGTTTATCTAAGCTTTCCTTTAAGTCTTCACTGAACAGCTTTACAATCTCCTTAGAGTCCTGCTACTCACACAGTAATAGTTTTGTCCGGTTTGTTTGGTTTTTCTCTAATATCTAAAGCAATCTCCCTAACTGCACTTCAGTAAATTGCCTTTTATCCTACCACTGGTGATCACAGAACAACTGTTTACTGACATTTTTATAAATGTGTTTATACATTTGAAGACGTTGCCATGTCCTTACATTGTGTTTTCATTCCCAGATCAAATAATCAAATTCCATCTTTCCTCATAGTTTACATTTCCTAAGCCTCTTACAGATTTGGTTGCTATTCTCCTGTCTTGTTTACCTACATCTTTCTTTAAGAGTAAGTGTAATGCTTGAAACTGGATAGGGTGCTTCAGCCAAGTCTGACTAGTGCTACACAGAACAGAAATAACACCCTCCGATGTCTTACATATGATCCTCCTGTTACTAGAGCTCAGAGCAACACGACTATTTTGCATCACTGCACAGTCTATGATCCACTACAAACCCAAGATTCTCTTCTGCAGTATTTCTGCCTAACTAATAGTCCTCACTTGACATGTGATATTCCTCCCCATGTGGCATACTGCATCATTTTTCTTCTAGAATTTTATCATGTTGAGTACTGGTTCTGCAGTGTATCAGGGTCATTTTAAATCTCCACCATACACGCTGTGGTCAGAATCACTGCAAATGTTACAAAAACACCTCCCATTCCATCACTCAAGCTATTACAGAAAACACTGACCAAAACAGTTCCCAGACAATTCCCTGGGAGACCCTACTTGATGTCTCCTTCCTCTTTGACAGCAATTATCAACAAAGGCTTTTAAAATACAGGCTTTCATTAGCAAGATTATTACATAAAAGCCAAAACTCTTTATACATGGCACTGTGGTCAGTACAGCCAGTTACCTCCCTTCTGCAGATCTACAAGCCAAGAGCCATGCTAAGAAATCTTTACAGAGTGAAATAAAAATCATATGCAATATCAAGGAAAAAGAAACCCAGGCTGCCCACAGCCACAGTCGCTGACAGCTCTGTGCACAACTGCTGTTTAACAACTACAGTTGAAGAATATCAGCATGACTGTATGCCCACATAATCCTGAACCACAGTCCAATTTAGTTTAGGGGGAAAAAAAGAGGTATTTTGCTAAAATTACCATAGTATAGGTTTTTCAGTTGTATTACCATAGCAACAAAGGACCTTACTTGAAATGAGACCCCTCACTGCTCCAAGTGAAGTGCATAATGCTGGTAGTAAGAGCCATGCCCTGCTCCTCTGAGCTTAGAGGTGACTGTCCCTATCCTGCATCGAGGTGCAGGAGTTCATCTGCATGGAATTCCCTCCAAGGCTGGTGCCTAAGCCGGTAAGAAAAATCAGAGGCCACAAGTATCATAATCTCTTTACCCACTGGGAGACAACAGCACTCGGGATGGGAATGGTTTGCACTTTAACAGTCTGTGACAGAGCTTAATCTGCTGGTGCCTCCTTAACCCTGGCACCAAGGTTTAATTCACTGTTTTAAAACCAAGATTAAATCCATGCAGAGTAACTTCCACTCAGATGTCTAAAAAATTTCATTAAAAAGTAGAAACATGGAATGCTGTCCAAATCTCTGACAATCAATAATGCCCGTGTGTTAATGGTCACTGTACTTTGCAAGGGTGCCACAGGACCAAAGCACTGTTTTAGGTCTCCTGAAGTCATTGCTATGGATTGGGGGAGAGATATGTTATGATTTATACTTTAATGGACACTTTTAATGCCACTTCTCTAACAACAACAATAACAAATTAAAAATACAATTACCCCGGAACGGGAAAAGCACCAGAAGTTTTGTCGCCGATGGCAGCAGCCCGGGATGCCACCTGTGGACAGCCCGTCCCCCCCGCCCCTCCGGCAGAGCTGTGCTGGGGGTGCCGGGGTACGGCTGACGACCTCCCCGGCCCGCAGCACCGCAGGCGCGCAGCGGGCACGGACAAAGGCTGGCCGGGGCGGGCACGGCGTGGCCCGGCCCGACGCCCTCCAGCTGCCAACCCGGTATTCCTCCTCGGGAGAAGCGACTTTCGCGGAGAGGAGCGCCGGGAGCTCCTCCTCCGCCGTCCCCATCGGCAGGTCAGCCCGGGCCCGTGGGAGAGCGGCGGTTTGGCGGGGAGCGCTCCGCCGCTGACCACCGCCCGCGACACACGCACAGGCGCGGGGCGGGTCGCGGGCTTTCCGCGGGATGCGCAGCCTCCCTCCCCGCCTTTCCGCCGGCCGCACCATGCGGACGGTCGGAGCCCCGCCGCCTGCCCGCCCGCCCCGCGGCCGCCCGCCCCGCATCCGCGGCCGCCCCCGCCGCCGCACCGCCCGGTGAGCCGGGCCCGCCGCCCCGACCTCTCGGCGCGGGGCTGCCGGCGGCCGCGATCGCCGCTTGGCGCCGCGGGCAACTTGCAGGCAAGTTTCCGGGGAACTTTTCTTCTAGGAGCAGCTCGGGGCCGCCTTGCGGCGGCTGCCGGGGGGAGACGGCAGTAGCAGCGGGGGAGCCGCGGGGCTGCGGGCATCGCCCCGGCTCGGGAGGCAGAGCCCGGTCGGCGGCGCCCGGAGAGGTTTCCCCGGGATCCCGCCGAACCCCCCTCGGAGGTGTGCGCATGGCGGGGAGGGGGCGGGGGGTCGTGCGAGTCCGTGCACGGGCTGTAGCAACAGGCTTTTTCCCGCAGCAGGGATGGAAGAGAGGGACTGTCCCCCCGCGCCGTCATTTCTACCCGACGCCGGGCTGCCTTTGCTGCCAGCAGCGGGGGGTGGTCGGCTGCTGAAGGGGACCGCTCGGCTCATTCCTGGCTTTCTCCTGTCCTGTCGCGGCGGTGGCTGACGGCTGTCGAGGCTGATCCATCGGGCTCGGTTTGTGATGCTCGGTCTTCTCCTTCCCGGCTCTTCCTCTCCCCGAGTCCTGTGGCTGCCCAGTGCAGTATGGAGGCTTGCGTTTCAAATTTCTTCTTCTTTGCCTAATATGAAGGTCCTATATACCTTTAATTTTAAAATAATTATGAAATGTCGTTTATATTGATCTATCTACTGGCTTATGTTCGTTGGCAACTAACATATCAAGTTAACTATTCTTGATAGGCAATGTATTACTGACAGATTTTTTTTTCATTGGAAAAGACTGGGGGGTTAGGGGGGTGGAACAGGACACGAGTAAAATAACTCTTCCATGACTACGTATCTCTTCTTTTCAGCAGCAAAATATGTATCTATATAAATAAATGACAGATCCTTTACTTTCTAAAAAGACATTTAAGAGATTGTTTTGAGTATGACTTAATACAATTTGTTGACATAAATATATTTCACAGCAGGATAATAACTATAGTTATTAGTTCTAATGTGTTTCAGAACATTATCCTGGGGATATAAGTTATCTGCAAAGTTATTTCACTTGTGATTATTATCAGCAGAATAAGGCTCAGCTTTATAAAACCAAACACTGAGTAAGGTATTTGTCATAATTCAGTTTGTAGGTTGTCATAAGATGCCAAAAAGCATAATGCTGTCCAGATCAAGGAGAGCAATATACAGATATGAGCATATTTTTTTCAGACTGTATCTTCTTCGGGATAGTTTTGTTTCATATTATATATATTGACCTTTAGAAGTTTGACTTTTATTTGGCTTGAAGTTCACTTTGCAAGCAGAATTGAAGTTTGAGATCAGTTCTTACTACGTGAAGAGCTGCATGAGTATAGCTGAAAGTGTTTCAGGAAGGTACCCTGGCAGTGTTGATAAAGGCTGGAAATCATCTGTCAGAAGATAGCTGAATTGAACCCTGAGGGAAAACACTGCTTGTTTTAACTAAGAGAGGAATAAAGGGGGAAGGATCACTAAACTGTAAGCAATTTCTTATGGAATTCTTTCAAAAAAATCACTGTATTCATATTCAACCCGCACACAAATCTGAAACTTTTTTCTTTTTAAACTTAATTTTAAAATGGTAAAAAGCAACAGAGATGAGTTCTGGGCACTAGAATTGATAGAAGAGTCCAGAGGAGAGTTACCCATCTTCTTAGCATGCTTGTTATCATCCAGGCACAACTTTGAATTGTCTGCATCACAGAGCAGTATCAGGACTCCTTGCAGGAGCTCTGATTACATCAGAGATGCACTGCAGAACTCAAAATACTGCAGAGGACACTGGGGTTGGAAACAACACTTGCAGCGGAATTTTAGCATGTTGCTCATGATTTCTATTTCTTTCCCTCAGAAGAGCATCTTTAATAATTTTTTATCCATTGTCTAGGAGTCTGGCACCCTTCCTGAATTTCAGCTCAAAGTAAGGGCAGTACAGATTTCTAACTTGATTTCTTCACTAGACATAATGGATATTAATATCATCTTGTGCAAAACAGATTTTTGAAAAGATGTTCTATCTTCCTTCACATGCACACCACGCCATTCAGAGTCACCAAGAGCCCTTGCTACTGGCCAGTTATTCTGTGTTACCATAGTTTCTAGAAGACAGAACAATGGGCAGGATTGTATAATGTAGTAAAAGACAGTTCTTGCCCCAGTAAGCTTACAAACAAAATAGGAAACAATGCTCAGAGAGAACTTATTTGCCCAAGATGAGAAAACGTTATCAGCAGGGGAGCTAGAAAGATGAGCTGGGCTTCACTAACTCCCAAGCACTCAAAGGGCAGAATGCTATCTCAGACAAGGAGGGATTTTACCACTGGGCCTTACTTAAGCAGAGCAGTTTTATTTGAGGATTTTAGTGTTACAGCTTATGCTTAAAAGTTCATCTTGTTTAATTGCTGGGAAAATTGTTGCTATAGGCTAATGTGTTTGTCTGACCTTATTCTAGTGTGTTGCTTTTAATCTTTAATGCATTTCTTACAGCCATCCCCAATGTCATCAGTTTGTCATGTATCAATAAAATAGTTTCCTTGTTTTTTAAGCTCAATAGCAAAAATACCCTTCCATTATTTAGCTTTCTCTCATCTTAAAGCAGCATTAACCATAATTCTGTAGAAGCACCTTCCAAAGGAAAACAAACATACAGAGAAATGTATGGGTTTATATTTCTCCTTCCTCCATTTCTGCAAATCAGACCATCTTTTCTATTGTCCTTTACTTCATCCTATTATTCCCCCTTAGATATGATGCTATGTGTATCTGAGGCAAAGACCATGTAAATAACACATGTATGGCATTAAATACTATAACTGCCTACATGGGAACAACCTGTTATCATTTCAGTCATTCAATGTCTTACACAGGATTAATTTGGGCAATTTATTGGCTTGCACAGGTCTAGAAGCTGCAACCAAAGAATGAAATAATTTTTTTCTTTGCTCTGTTGTTTCACAGTTGATGCCTCAGGGTTACAGTGTGTGTCTGACACACGCAGAACATTTACATTTCCCTCCCCATTTCTTTTCATTGTGTCAACAATGGATGCAGTGGGAGATCAAACTAGTGACAGAGATGAGCTGCCTCCTCATTTTTCCTGGCTGAGATTCAGAGGATAAGTTGTTGCTAACCAACATCATCTGGTATTACAGAAGGGAAAACGGTTAACAGCTCCCATTTATCCATAGTCTTATATCAGTCATAATCTTTATTCTCTTTTTGCTAGCCCTGCTTTAGACATAGTTGAGGCAGAGGGGAAAATGCTTGTTTCTAAATAAAACAACAGTTGCTCTAAGAAAAGGAGCATCTACATAAACATGTATCAGGTAGCCCACATCAAACCTGTAGCTTGAAATCCCAGTGGCATTACTTCTACTGATGGTATCTTGGGAATGCTTTAACAAAAGACCAGCTCTGAGGTCATTATTTATGAGTGTTCCATGTGATGGGACTGTATGTCAGGGTAATTGCCAGTTCAACTGTTCCATACTCCTCTGTTAAACATGCTCTAGCTAGCCCTATCTTCACCAGCTAACACTCTCCTCAGATCCCTTCATGGATCCAAGTCCTGCAGCTTTTCCAGTGGGCAGTGGCAGAGTGCCATCATCTGTTGTGAAACTCCACTGTCAATCCCAGTATTGGCTAGAATTTCCTAGAATGTGACTTTTTAATACAATTAGGTTTCATGTTAGTGTTCTTTCAAAAAAAAAACAACCTCAAATACTTTCAGGTCAGCAGGCCTTTGCTCAGTCTTTCTTGAGGCAAGAGACAAACTGAAATTGATTGGAAGTTTATTTGAGTGTAGGTCTGCAGGATTTTGTCACTCTTTACACCCACCATAACTTCCAGAGGAGTTGAAAATTGCCCATTCCCTGCCAAGGGGATTTCCAGAGTCATAACTCCAGAGCAAAGACAGAGCAACACAGCAATACAAGCAAGTATGTAGTGATAAGGCACTGAAAGCTAAACACAGTCAAGATTTTGGCATGGAGGACAGGTTAGTTGCCAAATAGCTGTTCTCTAGTCACTAGCAACAGTGATAGAGGTCCCACTTAGTGATAGAAGGAAGATGACAAAGCTTACTTCTTTGCTCACCTCAGGCCAGAATATAGTACCACAGCTGCTGGAAGATCTGAATCATGCTTGGCCATCCTTTAATATTCCCGTAGGCTTTCTTTATCCACATGCCCAAAGGTAAGGAAATTAATCATTTCCTTTTTGTACTAAAGAGGATTCCAGGTGAGGAATCAGGAAATACCAGTCCATCTAAAGCTTACCTGGGGCCACCTGTTTGTAAGAGTCTGTAAGGAACTGCTGTGTTGAGGGTAATCCCTTTGGGAAGTTTAGGAGTGGGACCAAGATAGTATTTTATTGAAAGCTGCATTGTAAGTTCCCTTGCAGCAAGGAAAGCTTGTTTTCCTAAACTGAAGTGCAGCTGTCTTTTGAGAACTTTGCTGTTGTGTATTCATGTGTTTTTCTTCTATAATAGGTATATAACACTACTGATGTGGTTTACAGACACCAGCTTCTGAAAAGGACAGTTTTGTGTTTAAGGAAGTTACCCTAGCAGGGTGTATATCCCCAGGGTGCAGGAGGTAAGTACAGCCAGAAAAAGAACAAAACTGTGTACTCCTACTAAAGCCAGTCACATGTAATATTGATTACTTTCCTGTGAATTCGAGGCTAAACAGTCAGAATACTTGTGCATGATTAATATTTAGTTACTGTACAATCTACTTAATAAATAAATACCAAATGAAGTGCAGCAACTCCACACATTAAGCTGTAGCTGCTTGTACAGGTGGAATTTCTAGAATCAGTTCTGTACAACTCTCCTGTGTATGAGCAGACTTCCAGTCTGACTTTTAAAATCCAGTGAATTAGGAAGGCAAAAAGTTTTAACATTTCCAGTGCCTGCTTGTTATACCCTCTTGAACTTTGTGGTCACTTAATTCTACAGACTTTACCCTAGTGTTGTGTGAGGAGAATTTGAACGTGATTTTCAAGGTCATCATAAGAATTTTTTTGTTTCCTATACTCAGAGATGAAGGCAGTCACCTTGGCTCTCAGCTGCTGTCCAATCCATTGTAAGGACAAAGGCCTGTTACTGCATATAGGCTGTCAGTTATAACTGAAACAATATTCCAATGTTTCTGTAGAAATCTTGTATTTCTTTGCAATCTTTTGTAAATGAGGCCCTAAAAAGGCAGTTGCCATGTCATTGAATGTATATAAACTCTATAATAACATTTTACATTATCATAAATATGTGACTTCTTTTCCCCCAAAATTGTTTCCATCTGGTATTTTAGAAATTAGTCTTGTATTAACTGATTTTGTAAGTGTGTATTTAATGAATTACAAGATAACTGACTTCTGATTCTTTCTATATACTTCTTTCTAGATACTAAATACTTTAGATTTTTAATTGTAATATTTAAATAAAAATACACAATTTCCTTTTCTACAAAACACATTTGGATTCTGTGTTCTTACGTGATACTGTCATAATTCTTATACTTCCATTCTCAACCAGGAATATCCTGCCACATGCAGGAATTGTTCCTGGTTTCCCTGTATCTGTATCTGAGACAGGAGAAGCCCCTCAGTGTGACAAATCTGCCAAGCAGAGCTCCTGGACAAGGGAGCAGTCCTCCACAGAGTCAGTTCTACCAAGCTGGACAAACCTAGCCTCATCAGAAAGGTCTTCTGACTGTGCTCAGCCACTGCTGTTTTCTTTCTGATTGTTTTTATCTGCTATAAATGTTTTTGAGCTCAAATCACTGTATTTGTTCCAAACTTGAAAACAACCTGTTAACTCACCCCATATATCTGGTTTTTGTTCCAGAAGACACTTGGCAGAAGTAGCGAAGTGATGTGAAGTTCTCTTCCAAGATGACTCTTCTACCTGGAGAAAATTCCGACTATGACTATAGTGCCCTGAGCTGTACTTCAGATACTTCCTTCAACCACACGTTCTTTCCAGAAACAGAAAGCCTTAAGGGAGTCTTTTACCAAAGAGCCAAGCTAATTCACCCTCAAGAGGATCTCCTAAAAGGCTTTCACCCTGACGATCGGAAGCATCATATTATTATAAACGTAGGGGGCATTAAGTATTTGCTCCCATGGACCACGCTTGATGAATTCCCATTGACACGTTTGGGACAACTAAAATTCTGTAATAATTTTGATGACATTCTAAACATCTGTGATGATTACGATGTGACATGTAATGAATTCTTCTTTGACCGCAACCCAGGGGCATTCAGGACAATTCTGACCTTTCTGAGGGTTGGAAAACTTCGGCTCCTGCGTGAGATGTGTGCACTGTCTTTCCAAGAGGAGCTGCTCTACTGGGGAATTGAGGAGGACAACTTGGACTGGTGTTGTAAAAGGAGATACCTGCAAAAAATGGAGGAGTTCACAGAAATAAATGAACGGGAGGATGACCTCATAGAAAATGAAACAACAGGTGAAACAGTAGAGGAGACAAAAATTGGCTTGTGCATGAAAAAGTTGCAAGACATGGTAGAAAGGCCCCAGTCTGGCCTCCCTGGAAAGGTGTTTGCTTGTTTGTCTGTTTTATTTGTAACTATTACAGCAGTGAACTTATCCATCAGCACCATGCCTGACCTGAGGGAGGAAGAGGAAAAGGTAAGTTAGCTTTTCAGGATGGAAAATGGTATGTGCTGGGAAGACCAAAACAAGTACAGGGTCTGATGGCATTGATTTCAATTGGGATTTTCAGCTGTCTTTAGAGGGAGAAAAATTAGAGAAAGAAATTTGAAATCTTACCTGTGTTCAGTTACTTACTTGTAAGAGAATTAATCATATCACGTGTTATGTCCAAAGAAAATGTTGTTAGTGTGCACTGTTCTGTACAACTCTCTATTTCCTTGTTGAGCTTTGTATTTGTTATTGAGAAAGCCTGAAATTACCAAGCAGTATCTTCTGTGGAATAAGTAATTCCTTTCTAAGTTTTGCATTTAACTTGTTCCAATTTGTCAATGTGTTTCCCCATAGCAACACTTGCAATTCCTTTAATATTTTGGGTTTAAAAAAAACAACGCAGAATCCTCTCTTCCTGTCACTGTACCAACTAAAACAGTTATTATCCAGTGCCGATTACAAACTCCTCCTCTTTCCTGCAGGGTGAGTGTTCCCAGATGTGCTACAATATATTCATTGTGGAGTCTGTCTGTGTGGCATGGTTTTCCCTGGAGTTCCTGCTAAGATTCATCCAGGCGAAGAGCAAGTTTGCATTTTTGCGGAGCCCACTGACCCTGATAGACATAATAGCCATTCTGCCGTACTACATCACTTTGCTAGTTGACACCACTTCAGTGGGCTACAAAAAGCCCAGCTCTGGGAGCATCTACCTGGACAAAGTGGGTCTGGTCCTCCGCATTCTCCGTGCCTTGAGGATTCTCTACGTCATGCGGCTGGCCAGGCACTCCCTGGGGCTGCAGACGCTGGGGCTGACGGCTCGCAGGTGCACCCGGGAGTTTGGGCTCCTGCTGCTCTTCCTCTGCGTGGCCATTGCGCTGTTTGCACCGCTGCTCTACGTGATTGAGAACGAGATGGCAGACTCGCAGGAGTTTACCAGCATCCCTGCCTGCTACTGGTGGGCTGTCATCACCATGACCACCGTGGGCTACGGAGATATGGTTCCCAGAAGCATTCCCGGCCAAGTAGTGGCACTGAGCAGCATACTGAGTGGCATCCTCCTCATGGCATTCCCTGTCACCTCCATCTTCCACACGTTTTCACGCTCCTACATTGAGCTAAAGCAAGAACAGGAAAGAATAATGTACAGGAGAGCACAGTTCTTATTAAAAACAAAGTCTCAGATAAGCAATGCATCACAAGGGAGTGATATTTTATTCCCCACTATCTCTTCTGAGACTAGGGACAATGAATGAAATTTTAGTTACTATTTCTCCTGATGTCAAGTAATGTTTTGTTGTATCAGATTCCATCTTTTAATTTGCTTTGGAAGCATTTTACAAAGGTAACCCTTATATTAAAATTAAGAAAAGGAGCTATTAATCAGGAACTGATGTGGTTTAAGAAGTCTATTATTATGCTCTTTCTTCTCCCCTCCCAGTATAATGTATAGGACAGATCTTTCACTGAGATCATACAGGGGGATTTTACGAACTTAAAGTTCTCTGACAAAAAAAAAAAAAAAAGAACAAGTTCTTATGTACTTGACAGGCTGTTTTTTCCAACCAAATCACAATGTATATAATCATTAAACAGGCTGCCATTTTTCTTGTTCTTCTTGTATATAAATAATGTAAATACAACAAAATTAATGGCTAAGTTCTCTCCCAGTAAAACACCTTAGAGCGTAATGGAAATAACCACAGATGTTCATCCCATTGTGCTCTGAAAAAAACATGAAGTAAGATTTGTCATTCACAACAGCAACTGTATCTCTCTTTGCAAGTCAGTCCTAAACATATGAGAAGAATCAAACTGTTGGTCTCATAACCATGCTAAAGGTGTAAATACTCATAGCTCACCAGCTTCAAAATTTAATTGAAGTTACCGTGTTGATCCTATGTCATTGAATGCAATATTCCCAGAACAAAGTCTTGGAGTTTTGTAGCATTTAATATTATTATCAAGAGGTGACTAGCTGCAAATCAAATGAAATATGCATGATGAGTTGCCAGTCGTTCCCTACCATCTGTTTCCATGTTTTTACTTTACCTCAGATATGAAACAGAATTAAAAGAGGCCTGTTTCCAGGGGACACCCTACCATTACTTGGCAAATCAGCACTGCAGCTACCCATTCACTTTCAGCATTTGGTTCTTTAAAAGGAGCAGAAAATACATGGTCGTGGGAAGTTGCCAATGATGAAAAAAAGAAAATATCATTTGAGTCACAGAGTGGGGGGTTACTGACAGCTTTATACTTTACTCTCCTCAATCATGAGGGACTTAAGACTTAATTAACTGTACCTTTGCCATCATTACACACATCATAGTAATGGAGAAAATTTTAAATAGGACATGAAAAAGTAACTAAGGTCCCAAAACACAACCATGTATTCTTCATCTGCACGTGTGTCTTGGTCTAGGTTCTGCTGAACTCGGGTCAGTGAAACACTTGGGTTTGGCACAGCTTTATAGGAAGATTAATTACAGTCCTCCCATTTATTTTAGTGGGAACAAGGCTGGCTTACATAACAGCTCAGGAGAAAACAAAACAAAACAAAAAAATTAAATCCACTTGTTTGGTTAGAGGTAAAGAAAATCCAGGCTTAAAGAGATTCACCTTTTATCCCTCTTTTTTAGTAAATTTACTTATTAACAGTTAAGAACTAGGGAAATTTAGAAGATCCCGTCACATTCACCAATGCTTCTCTATATTAATTTCCAGAAATACTATTGTTTAATGGCATTTCTGGAGCAGGTTACTAGAAAAGCCAGAATGCCTGATGGTTTTGTAATTTAAATTAAGGCCAAGGACACAAACATCGTCCTTTCAAAAAAGTTAGAATTAGTTTCTCAGCCTATGCTGTTTGGCCAAGTCCACGCTACACTGGTTTTCTTTTCAAATGTTTTAAAAATAATTTTAAGGTGTTCTGATTTGCTTGTTCTTGAAGAATAATTCCAAAGCTTTTAAAAATGCACTTCATGAATGATTTGGCGCTAGCATTCTTCAGCTTGTCATAGGTAAATATGCCTATGGAGCATTACTGCAGAGTGCTAAAATAACCAGTCTAAACTCAAGGCAATTAATTACGTGCCAGAGCTACGAATGGAACCAGCTTTCACTCTTGTTCTTCAGCTTTAATTAGAGTTGGACAAAAAACAGGAACATCGTGACAAAAAAGGGACACATTTTCCATCCAAAATAGTCTTCATTGCAAAACTGTTTGATCATCTGTAGCATTGGCTTCAACACAAGCACTATACATCCTTCTACCTTTGTGTCAGCATTCATTATAAAAAGAACTGGTAATTAGATTAGTCCTGTGAGCAACAGTTGCTTATCTAAGCATGTGTTTGACAGGCTGAGCCATAAATAAGAAGCTGCAAGTGAATACAAGGAGAAATAAAGATTTACCAAATAAAACTTGTGCTTACTTTCATATTCTGCTAGCTAATAAATGCTGAAAGTCTGTTCATGTTCCCCATGTCTTTACATTAAGTTAATGCTCAATTATTTAATGTGTCACTTTATTTTTTATCCCAAAATTATAGCTGAAGTCTTTGTTCAGAAAAAAAAATAAATTAAAACCATCACTCTGAAGTTGGGTGTTGGTTGAAGAAGCCTGTGAAAGCATCTGGACTGTTGCAAGTTCTGCCTAAGCCAGGAACTAAATAAGCCATCCAGGATGTACCCCTATGTAATTCTGTACTTGGCAACACATTGTAAGCATTTCAACAAGTTATACTATGAATCACTGTAAAAAACTTGCTTATCTTTTAGAGCAGGCAATACATACTGTAGTCCTTAGGCTAAATAAATCCAGCTATACCTCTTAAGAGCACAACATCAGTATGAAACCCACATGCTGTGTTCCAGCTTTTACTGTGAAGGCTGAAGGTTTAAAATTATTATGCCTCTTTACAGAATATTATCTGAATTTTTAGTCAAATTCATGAAAACTATGACTGATTGATTAAAAAGCTGACTGTTGCCAGTGACACAGCTCACAGCTATCAAGTCAGCTGTCACTCCTTTTTTGCATTTTAACAGCATGTGCAGTAAACAAGAAAGTTCCAAGAAAAACACTTTGTGCTTTTATGAAGTCAAAAGAATTGTTTGAATTGCCACTGAAGAAGTGGTGCATGTCTCAAATAGAGATAGGCTTGCATTGCTCTTTATATTATCCTCTGTATACTGCATTAATATGTACAGTATGAATACAAACAGCAGAAGCTGTAGTAATTTTGATTAATAAAGTGTTAGGCTCTCCTTTCATTTTCATGTGCTTCTTCTGGTATAGAAAGACTGTCACAGGTGCTCTAGGCATGCTTGACAACCTGGGGTCAGTGTGAGAAGTGAGCAGCAGCTGAGGGAGAACTGGAGCAATGAGCATTGCCAGCTGAAGCAGGCTGGCTGTGATAGAAAGCATTTACTAGGAAATAAAATTATCTCAGTATAGAAAAATCTAGGTACCAATTCTACAGCTTGAAAAGGAAATCCTCTTTCTTGCATGTTGTCCCAAGAATCACAAACCATTTAACTGGGATATAATTATAAAATATTTTAACCATTTAACCAGAGAATCTGACAGATTCAGAAAAGAACAGGAAGGATCTGTGGAGACTGAGAAGAATTCCTGATGAAAACAGAATTTCCAGGTAAGGTGTTATATTAAATTACTTTATCCAAAATCTTTCCCTCTTCCATCCTCTTTTCAAAAACAGTAACAAAAGCAACAGAAAATCACTTGGTGAGTGCAACACTGATAAACTAAGACAGAGCCACAAGCCTTCTCTAACTGTACAAAGAACATCATTCACAAGGTGAGTTGGAATAGTTGGTATTACATTAACATCCATTACAGGTCAAGTTCTTGGGGAAATACACAGGACTTTTCTCCATTTGTCCCTTTTTAATTTTTCCACTGTAATTCAGTACTCCAGATTTCCACAGTGAAATTTATTAGTGTCATCAAAGAGTCAGTGTCTTCAGCAATGTCCAATTAAACAAAAAATTCATGCAGATCTGAATCATGGATTTACACATCAGCAGATGCACGTCTGGGAAGGAAAATTGGCATGCTCTGTACATTCATGACTCGTGTGGGTGCAGTTTAACTGGGTATTCAGGCTTGTGCAAAAGCAAAAATGTTTGCTGTGGATGTTCTCATCCCTACAGCTATAGCTCTCCTCTGGAAATGAAACTAAAGTTTCATAGGAATCTCTGTGAAGAAAAGCTTTCCACTCAAACAGTCCTTTCGGCAATACAGAGACTCAAGTGAAAAATTGTAGGCACTTACCAAAGTGCATGAAATGACAGCCTCACTGCCAAAAGATCTGAGTCACCACTGGGACACATGTGGTGTCCTCCATATTTTATTTTTTAATAGATGGAGTCTAGAGTGAACTAGATCTCTAATTCAGGTGTCACATTAAAATGCCAATGTTAGGATAGATGAATTGGACTCTTACTCTTCAATTGCACAGAACCACCAATATCAACCAGCACTAACTCCACATTATTTGTCCTTTCACTTCTCATTCACTGTGTGTGGGGACCAAGGAATAAAAAGCAGTACAAAGAACCCTGGTCCAAAGAGGTCAGCTTGTTCTTTATCAGAGTCAGTTTGATACAATAAGACAGTGGCACATGTAACAGCTCTTGGCAGCTCATGCCTGACTGTAAAATAGCTCTGTTTTGCTTAGATATGAAAAAAAGACTAGTGAGTTAAAACTAGAGGAAGGGAACAGATACTTCTCGTAACAAAATTACAAAATTTCACATCCCTCTCTTGGGTTTGCAGTAAGCTGAAAACTGGACTGGATAATCCTAAACCTACATAGATTTAATTGACTGCATTTAATTGGAAATTAAACAAAAAAGTGACAAATGTGACTTTAAAAAACTGTGACATCAATCTCTGCTCATGTATCAATCAGTGACAATAACCCCTAACCTGACCAGTTGACTCTGGCCTGAGTGTCAGGAAATTTCCCCATTTTCACACTCATTATACACCATTTTAATCAGTAGTTGCTACACTATGATATGGCCCAGATTTTTCTGTGTTAACCATTCTGTTGGCTACCTTATGCAAGATTTGACAGTGAATTCAGTATCTATGTATCCAAATTATTATATGGGTACCAAAAATACAGAAAAGAAAAAAAAAAAAAAAAGCCCAAGTACAAGGCCTCCTGAGATGGTGGAAGTGTGGTATCCCACAGGCACAAAGAGTGCAACGTACAGAAACCAGGCAGAGCTGAAGGCTGAAACTAGAGTTCACAATAGTGGATGAATGTCACCCCCACCAACAAAACTACACTTCAAAGTTGTATTGCTAAAACAGAAAATGCTTAACACTAGCTTTAACCACTCACTCACTTACCACTTCCTCTGTGGCATTTCAACAATCCCATTTCATCATGACTAATGATCTCAGTGGTCCTAATGTTGTAAAGACCATATGAAAAACAGGGAAGTGAGGAAGACTGGTTTAGATCCACAACTTCAACTTTAGTGACTCAATTCATCTCCATGCATGTTCTGTCTTGTCTGGTAACATTAGAGTGTAAGTCCTCAGGACCGGATGCCTTGTTTGGTAGCTGTCAGGCACTACGTAAAATCACACACCACAAATAAAGTCATGGAAAACTTTGCCTGGCTGCTGAACTGAAAATGTTCAGAGTTTGGCCTATAAATTATTAACAATAAAACTAGACCTTCCTCCATTTTTGTTCATTGTTTTTCTTTGTAATTTTTCAGCATCTCGTATCTTCCAAAATAATCCCTAAAAACCAATAAAGATATGAAAAATGCTATTAGGCCTGCCAAAAGCATGGTAAAGAAACTGCAGGATCATACTGCAGGATCAAAATATCAGGGGAAGTTTCTGTCCTGTCCAACAGGACTTTTACTTTCTCTTTGCCTGTGGGAACTACCCCAGAACAAATGTCATTTGAACAAAAATAAAGCTCTGCCATAACTGGAAACACAGCAGGCCAATTAATGTACTTTGAGCATCTTTGTTACACTTTATAAATATTAATTCATTATCCCTCTAGCCCTTGTGACATAAGTAGAACAGCCTTGTGCAGCACCGAAGTCAGCTAGGGCACATAAACACATGTAACACTGTCAAGCTAAGGTTTCAGCTTCTCCTTTATCAGTCACCCTTTTTAATTACTGCAGATTTATAGCCACACTTAATTATGGCCATAATTTTATTCCTACATTCATTGTGGGTGCAGGAAAACAGGGCTGTAAACTAAAATAATTAGCCTGCACAAATGACTGACCTGGAATACAAACACTTCCCAGCCAACATCTGAAGAGTAGAATTTTTAAAAAAACAAGGCCATTTGTTTTCAAAACTAGACAGGTAATTTTACAGCTCTCAGTCATGCAACTAAAGTGGTCAGCAAGTATAATAATGTTTATCTTTCTGTTAAAGATAACGATATAATTTTATTGGTGCCTACCAGAGGAACAAAGTTGTGTGGACTAGTGAAAGTTTCTGTAGTTAATTGCATATAGAAATAAAGTTTTGACATTGAATCGTTGAATGATAAATCAAAGTAATGCTGCTTATTTTCATTAGGGATGCACCTCATGTTGCAAAAAAGCTGTGTGATATAACTCATAGTTTTTATAGTGGGAGTAGTTCCCAGGTCAAACAAGGAAAAGACAACTCAGTTTCACTCAGAAATAAGAGCACATTTTGGGAAATCAAAGAAATACTATCCTTGAACAAACCAGATCCAACTCTGTAGAATTGCAAGTGTCTTTAATTTTGGAGAGAAATGTTTCCGAGGAGAACCTGGGTGAGGAAAGTGAAGACTACAAAGCATCACACAGCACAGTAAGTGGGTAGAACTATCTTTTTAGTTAGGTGACAATGGTGAGCACAAATTCAACATGGGCACCACAGGATGAAAACAAACATCATTTGATGGGAACAGGAAAGAAGCACCAGCAACAATAGCATGAAGTAAGACTGGCATCCTCATCCCAGGCTTCTATAAGCCCTGAAATGGTGTTAATAAAACATTCCTTTTGGGGGCACTTGTGCAAACCTGCACATGCATTTTTTCCTACTGTCTCCTTGCTCTTCCGCTGACACCAGGAACTCTGGCCCGCAGCTAAAGCACTTCAAGCACTTGCACAGGACCATGACATATACTTAAGTTTTTTTGCATACGACTGATATGCAAAGCCAAAGGGAAAGTCTTCCCTGTAAACCAAAACAATTATTTGCTGTATTAGAACATTACTGTACTTCTAACTAGGAGTTACAGTACTCAAAATGCATGACTAGCCACAGAGGATGCGTTGGTCCATGCTGCTACAGGAGTCAAGAGCTACTGAGATACACTATAAATCCAACCTGTGTGTCAGTGTTTGGGTAGAAATAACCGGGTTTTGTTGCTGCAGAGCGGAGAAAGTGCCCGATTCCAGGATCTTACATTGCCATCTACGGGCCACTCCCGGCAGCTCTCGTCTGAGTCCCGGACCCCTGTCCTAAATCATCCATCCGCACCAGTCTTTAAAAGGACGTTTTAACCTTTTGAGAAATTGTTTATAAAATGTAGAGGCAAATATTTAATTCTTTGCACTGCTTGTCTTCTGCATATGTGGCCTCTCATTTACCAGAGCAGGCTGTTGGACCCACAAGGAAACTAGGATGAAGATACCATTACCTTAGGTGTGCAGCACGTACTGGCATTACATAAATACCAATAAAAATATTGATGTGGCATTTATTTGGCTGGAATATTGGTAAGTCACATTTTTCAAAAAGCTAATGTAACTTTATCTGACTAAAATCAACAAACTTCAAGGTCACATGAGGAAAATTAAAACACCTCCATTTATGATGTTATTACAAGAAACAAGATCTGCTTCAAAGGAAAAAAAAATAAATCATTAATTCAGTTGTATCTGTGCAATTGCTCCATGTTCAAGTTTAGATGTGCCTTAACCAAACCCCTCATTCCTACTCCACTCTTGCTGCTGTGGGACTAGGAAATTTATCTGGCTGAAAAATCACGAATAGATGGTTCCCTGTCTCAGTTCACCCTGCAATCACACCAACACATGCATGAGTCCAAGGCAAAGGGCACTGCAGGGCCAGGGAAAGCCTGACAGCACCGTGAAACAGCACCTGTGAAACTTCACTCAGTGAGGCACCTACTGTCACCTGGTGGAACAGGCTCTAGCAGAGCTCAGTGTGTTCCCAGCCATCCCAGATCAATCACCTCCAAAGGGGAAATCAGTTTTTCTCCCTAACTACAGAGGGAACTTGAATCTAATCTTAACCTTTAGATGTTCAAAGTTAGAAGAAGGTAACCCCACAAAGAATATCTTTTCTAACACAAACTATGAAAAAGGTGCTTTTTCATTGTTGGGAGGATCAATCCATATTTCTCAAACTTACAACATATTTGTGAAAAAAGTGAAGCCATCACTGTGTTATGCTTGAAAGAGAAAAGAACTGTCACTAACCACTGATACGTAGACAGGCACAGAAGTTAACACAGTGGATAGGTCAAGCCCAATAGAAAGAGCAATCAAGTCTTTCTGTGTCGGTAAAGCAGCTGTAAATAACAGCAGGGACTGTTCAGAGCAACAGGCTGCATGGCCAGTAAGAGTTAAGCCTTATGGATCCCAAATGTCACTATGGGTAAATTTGTAGCTCAAGTTGCTGCTCCATTTCCATACTGGGTCACCTAAACTCCAGCATCCTGCTTTCCCAGAGCCAGCCACGAACCCACACCCGGGCGTTCCTCCTTGGGGCGCTGGCACTCCTTGGGAGAGATGGATCTACTGCTTTGCTGGGGTTCCTCTTCTCCTTGAAGAGGCTCCCTGGGGGCTAAATGAAGATCAACATCTGCAGAAGGAAGGGCCAGTGATGCCCTAGTCATCTCTACAAATTCTACTGAAGGCTTATGGTTCTGTCACACAGCATCTGGAATACAGCTGAGCTGTGAGTGTGCACAGACATACCCATACATATAAATATATATAGAAAAAAACAAGTTTAGGCACTTTGATTTTTTTTTTAAAGCTTCAAACCCTTATATTGTGATGTTAGAAATCTATTTCACAAAGGACTTCCTTTCACTATTCATGAGCAGGTGAATGCCCATTTTGTATAAGAGACTTCATTTCCCAATCCAATATATATGGAGCCATTTTAAATTTGGAAATAACCTTTCTTTGGAAGCAGAGATGTGATCTCCAAGCAACAGCATGAACACCCTGTGAACAAAACGGCAGCTTATTTGCACAGAAGGACATTGTGCCACTGGCGTGGGGAGATCACAAGAACATCCAGCTGCTGGTTTCTTCCTTCAGTGACTGATGGGTGAGGCCAGCAAAGCCCACAGTCAACACACTCATGAGGGGCCCAGCAAAGGAAGGGCTGAAGCCATGCACATTGTGTGGATTCTTCTACCTGGATTCTTCTACCTAAGTGGTCCATTTCAGATCTTGGTTCTGGCTCCAGCTCTAGCCTGATTCTAGCTTTCAATAAATACTAAATAGATAATAAAATTTAAAGTTGTCCTGATGCAGAATAGGAATAGCTTATTTTTTGGCAGGAACACTTCTACTGCAATAGCTAGAACTAGACTGAATTTATGTAATTTTTTTTTTCTGATAAGATTCATATGACAGAAGCCATTTTGGATGGAAGATAGCTTTTGTTCTTATCTGCAGTTTTTCTCATGAGCATGAAATACTAGAATCACAAGTACTTCACAGTAAGACAAACACAAGGTCAGAGCAGCACAATCACAGATATATTTCAGTTGGCTTTGACAATCAGATGACTCAATCAGCTAAAATATATTGTGAAGATAAGATCAAAATAACCCATTCAATGATAAGACACCAGAGAACAGGCAAACAGATGCTATTTTCCTTTCCTGCTGTCAAGACCAGAACATACCAGTCGCTCTTCTGTTTGATGTAGCACAGGAACATACACATCTGGGCACAGACTCTTCTATGGGCTTGTTTTGATACGGTAAGTCTGCAAGCTCAGGTCTTGTTTTCCAAATAAATTTAATTTGTTGTGTGGAGATTCTCTGATTAAGAAGAATTGGATTTGTTGTTTTTTTATTTCATGTCTTAAGTTCCATTTTACAAAATAAGGACAATGTCCTTGACTTTTCAAAAGCCTTTGTCCTAACCAGGTAAGAAAATCTGCAGCACTTTTCAGTAATATTAAGAACGTACCAGCAGTGACTCCACAGTGAGTCTTCATAGATTTTAGGTCTATGTTTAATTTTGTACCAGTGTTTGTAAAAAGGCTCTTTTCTGTACAGTTACCCATCTTTGCCTACAAAGGCATTTTGAAATAGCATGTGAAAAAAACCTCAGGTTAGATCTCTGAAACAAAGAGTGCTTTGAAAACCCAGTAAGATAATTTCCACTACAATTTTTTCCTGGACTATTGCATGTACTATTCAATTGCCATGCTCTATTTTATTCTATCTCCCTGGTGTTTTTTCAAAGGAACTGTAAAAAAAATATATTTTTACAAGTGAACCTCAGCTATTGCTAAGGTTGCATCTTACAACCTAGAGAAAGATTTGGTTTATTAACTTGCAGTGCCACCTAGCAAACACCCTTAAAATTTTTTTCCTGGTGTAGTTTTACGAAGGACAGCTTAGAGCTTTCATATTTAAAGAAAAAAAAAATACAAACTTGCACTTGTAATATTTTTAACATCTAGAGCATAGTTTTGTTTTGAACAGTTAAATTTATATTAGAAATTAGGCTTACAAATAGGATCATACTAAAGATGCTCACATACTTAGAATTCTGGTATACAAACTCTGAGGTTTGGACATATCCTTTACACATTTGTCTGCATATAGTTCCACTAAATGTTGGAGGATTTTCTTGAAATTATATATTTTGATAGTAGGTCAGTGCTAAATTTATTGAAGTTTTGAGATGACAGACTCCTGCCAACAAAACAAGGAGGATTCCAGATTCTATGATTCGTATCAAGGCACATTAGTACCTTGTATGCAGACACATTACAGACTCTGTGAAGGCCAGACCAGCTTTACTCGCCTTGCCTTAAAATATCAGCCACCTCACAGGACAAAACAAGTTTATTTAGTGAGCTATTTTAAAAGAGAAAACAAGCAAACAAGCAAAAAGCAACCTCATGACCTCAAGAGCAAAGGATGGACAGGAAAATAAACTCTGCTGACTGACCTGATCCTTTCTGGTAACACATCTTGGACCAACTACACTGTAAGTTCCTTGAATAAAGCAATTTGTCTTTATTAGCAATGTCAACATGTACCAATATTTAGACAGTAATTTGGCAGCCATACAAAATTAATCCACTTTTATTGCTTCTCTTAGAATTTTTAAGCAGAGTTCTGCTATTGTACTTCCTGGTGAACTGAGAAACCACTACATGTATAGAGTTCAAGAAATACAGCAAGTCAATACAAAAAGATACATTTCCAATAATAACAGTTTTGGCTTAGTTGTGATCCTATGATCCTTGATTTTTCAGCCTGTCTCCAGAGTCCAGCACTGTGTGAGAACTGTATTTACAGGAAGACCCATGTATCACTTCAGCAAGCCAAGGAGAAAAAAGAAAGGAAACCAAAAGACAAAAGAAAGGAAAGCCCCAGCATGTAAATAATTAAGTTTTGAAAAGCACTACAGACCCCATATTTATCGAAGATGGATGGCAGATGTTTTCATATTTTGTGAGAACGGAATTGCTATCCTAAATCAAGGAGGGAAACTTTTTTTTCCCCCCCCAAGTAACCTACATTCTGCCTACTGCCTTGAGACCAGAACAAAGCCACTAGTTCTTTCCAGAATAACCATATCTATATTGTATGGCCCAATTAGTTTTGCATAGAACTCTATGCAAAAATAACAGATGCATTTTGGATGTTATAGTCCTGTCAGAATTTTGGACCTTAGTCCCTGCAGATGGGCAAGAATGGTCTTTCCAAAAAGCCACTTTAAGATAAAAGATCCTTAAAATTAATCTCTTGTCAGTCTGGCTTGATGCATTGACTTGTTTTGCCAGTTCTGCTACCATTCTATGGTTCTGGTCCATTTTCATTCATTCTTATCACTGTTTTTCCACAGAGTTCTCCAGCCACTCAAGGTGTTAACTGTTTTCTATGCAGCACGAGGACTCTCAGTCTGGTTTCCTGCTTGAAAATGTGCTATGAGAAATGCAGTAATAGATTTGCCACAAAAAATCCTCCACCAAACACCACAGGCAATAATGTCACCTCCCTTTCTTTCACAGAATTTGCATACATCTGCTGCTAAAATGTTGTAACAAGGGAAAAGACTTTATACATTTTTTCTATCCAATGGAAGTAGCACTTGGATTTAGAATCAAAAAGTCTTTCCCCAGGTCTGTAGGTTCACCTTGCTTTGAATACTGGAAAGGTATCACTTTTTCAGGTCAGGTGGATAAGTGTTTGTTTATATAACAGATAAACCATCTGCTGTTGAGCACTGGAAAGTTGGCTGTTAGAGAATTACTTCTATTGTTTCTGTTTCAGTCTCTTCTTGATATCACAGTGAAGAAAGAAAAATGAAAACACAGGTGAGGCATTTCAAACAAGTCTCTCTGGCTTCTAATTCCCAGAAGCTGAAACCCACCAGAAGCCAGATGTTCTGACTGAACCTCCATAACCTGTCTCACAAACTGGTAACTGAAGGCGCTCTCACTACACACCACAAAACACTCGTGCCTACTTTCAGTCATGGCCTTCAATGTATTCACTGTCCTCTAAACTGCAAGAGATACAACTCTCTATAAATTCACACAACTGTTTCCTTCACAAGAGACTATTATTGTTAGAACTCAATGACATGTTATAATAGAGTAGGTGGTGTGGATGTTCTCAAATTTATTTTACTAAAATATGCCTTTTTGACTACTAATTATAATGACACTGTTCTTTTTTTTGCCCTTGTATAATGCAAAGATGAGTCACGATGTGGTTTTTTTTCCTCCTCAAGAAGATAATCCATACCTTCATTAATAAGATAATTACTATGCTTAAGTGATGAGGATTCAGGCAGCTCTCAGTTGAGAAGCTACTTATTTCTCTTTTCATTCAGTTCATGTATGAGAACTTTTTTGGTATGTGTAGCTCTTCATGCCAGTTAACAAAATAATGCACTACAGCTGGAGATATGCAAGCACCTCAATGAACAGGAAGAAAACTTGTGAGCCTTATACTTGCAGAAAGGAGACCACATCTCTTTTCCCCTCTCACCTCCTCTTCATTCCTCAGTCTCTGAAATAATCTAAGCCCTCACAAAAGCACTTTCTGTACGTTTTATAAACTTTCTGGGCTTAAACTTAGATCTTGTTAACATTTAACCTCTGTTTCTCTATAAAATTAGGAGAACACACTTTTTTTTGCCAGCCAGCAAACGAGGATGGATGGCCCTGGAAGTTCTTAACAGAACACCCTTGCTGCAGGTGCTGTTATTTGCAGTGAGCACTTCTCTTTGATCAACACACAATGCTTCTACAGAGAACTACAGATGTGGACCAAAACAGTCCTCTCAGCATTGTCTTGGCAATTTCCTCTGATAAGCTTAACACTGCTACTGACCAGCTAGAGAAGGAGTTAGGTTTGGGTTTCTTTATTCACTGCATGCAGTTTCCATTCGTAAGGCAGTGAGGAGAACAAGGAAAAACTTCCAACACTTGATTCCTGTGCTCTGTCATTCTCCAGGCTATAATTACTAATTAGGAACCCATGCAGAGTTTCACGTTTTTATAAAAATAATCAAACATTCACAAAAACACACACATTTTGGGAAAAAAAATTACCATTAAAAAAGCAACATGGAATTACTATGTCCTGTTTTATCCACATGATCTAGTCATTACATAGAGAAGATGAAACCCTATGGAATTTACTATCATTTTTTTTTCACCGTTTATATTTCTAATACTGTGGAAATGTTGGGTCAATTTTGGTGGCCCAAGCCATGAGCCCCCCTTTAATATCCTTGGCTAACACAGAACCAAATTCTTTGACAGCTAATTCCTGCAGAATTTTTACAGCCTTCTGGGAATCATTTCCTAATTTGCAAACAACATACACAGGAAAAGACGTTTGGCCATTAGTTCTCTGCTTTTCTTCACAAATTCTTTCTTCTAAATATTGCAGATAAACTTTATCTTTTTCTTCTAATTTACTCAAAGGAACGTGGACAGCGTGAACCAGGCGGCAGATATCCACTTCTACCTGGGGACGAACATCTAACAATACATGAGGAACTTGCTCATCCAACAGTTTTTTGTATTGCTCTACAGATATCCTGTCTTTACTGGATAGCAGATGTAAAGTCCTACACTTGTCTGTTGCAGAAGAACCACAGAATGCTTCATAATCCTGCAGGCAGGTGACAGACGGGTTGTCACCACAAACAGCACAGTCTGGTTTCTTTGGTCTTAACTTGATATTGCGAAATCTTCCTTCACGGGCATCAAACATTAGCATGAACTGACTGAAGGAGGAGCCCATTCCCGAGGCAATCTTCAGGACTTCCAAGGCCTGGATGCACCCTATGATGCCTGGCACAACACCCAGCACTCCTCCATCTGCACAGTTAGTCACCGTCTCTGGTGGAGGGGGCATGGGGAAAAGACACCTGTAGCAGGGCCCGCCCTGGTAGTTGTACACGACGAGCTGCCCCTCCAGCCGGAGGGCACTGCCAGACACCAGGGGCTTCCCAGCCAGGACACAGGCGTCATTCACCAGGTACCTGGTGGGGACGTTGTCGGAGCAGTCAGCGACGACGTCGTACTGCCGCACCAGCTCCAGGGCAGTGCGAGGGCTCAGAGCCCCGCAGTAGGGCACGTACTGCACCGTGGAGTTCAGCAGCCGCAGGGCTGCCGCGGCAGATACGGCCTTGGGGAGCCCTCGACGGGCCTCCCCGTGCAGCACCTGCCGGTGCAGGTTACTCGTCTCCACCACGTCGTGATCCACCAGACCCAGGCGGCCGACGCCGGCCGCGGCCAGGTACTGGGCCAGGGGGCAGCCCAGACCGCCGCAGCCCACCACAAGCACGGAGGAGCGGGCCAAGAGCAGCTGCCCCCGCACGCCCAGCTCCGGCAGCACCAGCTGCCGGCTGTACCGCAAGATGTCGGCGGGGCTCAGAGAAGCCTGGGCGGGCAGCGGGGGGAGCTCGCCGGAAAAGGCGGTAGCACCCTCCTCTGTGGCCGCGGCGTCCCCCCCCGCACCCCCCGCCAGGAGGTCGGCCAACCGCTGGCGTAGGCCGCGCAGCTCCTGCTCCCGCTGGCCGATCTCCGCACTCAACCGCACCGCCTCCGCAACGCCCGCCATGCCTGAGGGTAGAGGGAGTGAACCGCGCATCGCGGCCACTTCCGGCCGGCTGCTTCCGGCCGCGCCGCGCTCACTGATTGGCTGCGGCGCCTCCCCGCCGGTTCCGGGTGTGTCAGGGCGCCAAGATGGCGGCCGGCGGCACCGACAAGTTCTCGGTGCTGCTGCCCACCTACAACGAGCGGGAGAACCTGCCCCTCGTCGTCTGGCTGCTGGTGCGCACCTTCCAGGAGAGGTACCGGCCTGGGCTGGGGGCTGTGCGCTGTGCAGGGTGGGGTTGAGCTCCGATTCTCCGCCCGGCCGGGAACCGACGGCCCCTTTGCGAGGGGTAGGCGGCTTTCAGAGCTGCAGGGAAAAGGGACATAGGTGGTGAAACTGGGTTTTCCATTTGTTCATGTAAAAATAATTCTCATTTCAGTGGAAACAATTTTGAAATTATCATCATAGATGATGGAAGCCCGGATGGGACGCAGGAAGTTGCTGAACAGTTGGAAGGAATATATGGATCTGATAAAATAGTGAGTTGTATATTCTGTATTTTTTTTATTCTGTTGGAAACTACCTGAAGTCCTTAGAGGACTGGGACAGAGTCCCTGGATCCTGCACTTCCTTACATCCTTAAACAGGTTATTTTAGTTTTCACACAGCACTTTAGACAAATGTGAAATGACCGTGGTCCTGCAGCCGCGTAGCAGCGTTATGAACTAACATGCAGAATCATGAAATGGTGTTTGCAAAATGTTTTCAATGTGTGTTGCTGTGTCCTCATGAATAATGAATAGTGGTTGTGCGTGTGTGTGCCTGAAGCCAAGATGAGGTTTGGATAAGCTTTAATTTCATTTGATGTGACTGCAGGAATAGGGAAATCGAAAAGATGAAAGCTAGTCTGGTCTTGTGATTTATTTTTAATCTGTCTAGTTGCATTCCTGAATAACAGTACTATTTTTTCTTCTGTATTACCATATAACCATCAATTATATGCAGTGAGATACTGTAATTTGTGGAGTCTTTATGAGCCATTAAAGCCAATTTTTTTCGTGGTGAAAGTTTTATCATAGAAGAGTGTAAAAACTCAACGCTCAGTTTGACAGCTTTGTGCTGCAGGCAGTGTCAGACTCTTCCCCAGTCTATCACTGTGTAAATGTAAGGTTTTAAATAGTATTTTTAAAGCAAGTAACAGTTATAGAAATTACTTTAAGAACCATGTGTATAGGATGTTTTAGAGTCTTTTTTTCTATAGACTAGTAATGGAAAAGTTTAAAGTAGTTAGCCAACCTTTTCTCACTGCTTAAGAGTTTAATTTCAAAGTCTAATCTGTGGACCAACCCCTGCAGCAGGGTTGAGCCCAGCACACTTGAGTGGAATTACATGGAGACACCACCATCAGCTCACACTGCTATTACTGCAGTGTAAATCAGCTGTCATTTTTCATTAAGTGAATTGTCATTGTTTCCTGATAATCTTATTTTTCTCTTGAGCAAAATCATTGTTCTGGTTTGTGCTCAGGAGTTGCCCACATAACCCCCTGGGGCTTCTCACTTACTGAACATGGGATGTAGTTAATGAGAGGCCAATGTATTCAAGGAAATAGATGAGGAATCAAGGGGATTTTTTTGAGTAATGTTCACATTTGACTATTTAATAAAGAAAAAAGAAAAAACAGATTAGCAGAAGCACTAGTGATTGCTCACTTTCCTATCCATGTACTTCTCTGCATTATGCTGCTCACGACCTCTCAGTTAATACATGAAAATTAGCCAATATTTGAAAGTGAAATTTAAAATTCATTTCTGAAGTAAATTCAGATGACTGCTTAAATATCTACCCTCTGCTCCCCAAATGCTGACTTAGATCAACGGCACTTTAGAAAGAGTTGAAAGTTAAATTACTGTCATGATGATCTGAAAGTTAAATTCCTCTTTTGTTAGTGATGGTGCCCCCTTCTCCCCCTGCACTTCATATTGCCCTGCAGGAGCTGGGGACACTTGGCTCAGGTTTAAAGCTTGGTCACTCCTATCCTGAAGGATTTATAATATATTGTTATATGGTTGTTATTCGTGGGTTATATCAGTATGCACATGAATACCTTGACATTTATATTCAGCACCAAAAGTATGCTAAATCACTTGGGAAAACTTGCTGAAATATTTGCTGTTAGTGTTTGTCATTCTCTAAAAGTAATGGTACTGGAGAGGCTGATCAGATTTATAACTGTATTTCAGATAGTGGAATTTGAGGAAATCCATTGGTTACTAAGATGGTCCTTTTAATTTTGCTTTGCTTTTTTTACTGCAGAACTACTAAGTAAGGCTTAAAAAGGGGTTTGTTTTTAATAAGACTTGATAAAATACTTGTTAAATACAATGGTTGTTTCTTCTGTATTTGATGGATACATTTATTTTTATATGTTATCTAGATTTCTAAAAATGAGAAGTACATTTTTAAATGTTTTGTACCTTGAAAATAGCTAATTTTAAAGTGTCACTAGAATTAATTTAAAACTGTACTTCAAGTAATACATGTATATTTTAATATATCCTACAGCTTCTAAGACCCAGAGCAAGAAAGTTGGGCCTTGGTAAGTCCCTGAATAACTCTGATTAGTACTGCAAAAAATAAATAAAAAATCTGTATTCTTTGATTCAAGTATATGCAGTTCCAGAAGGAATCACAGTAAAGCCCAAAAGCAGAAATCTATGTTTTCATCAAGTTTTTTGTAAGCAAGCCAGCCTAAAAACCACACACGTAAAAATTACAGAGTATTATTTCTAATAAGTTCCCCACAACCTCCAACCTGAAAACTGTGGTCACTACAACTCTGTACAACTGTGTTTTCCTGTCAACATCGTGCTGCTTCTCCCCCTCTTATGCTGCATTCACTGGTTACAGAATGAGGGCCCTAAATTGAGAAAAAACGTAACGTTTCACAAGAGCTGCTGGATTTGTGTGATCCAGAGGGACAGTGGTGCTTTCTGTGCAGTCCACATATGTGCAGGATGCTTAAAAAATGGGACCATAGTTTGTGTGATATCCAGAGAAGGCTGGGATGTTTTTCTGACATGTATTTGGACAGAGCTCTTCACAGTTAAACCCATTTCAGTGTGATTTATTACTCTAATTTAATAAAAGTCACGCATCTGACAGACATCCAGCTCTCCAACTACTAAATATTGCCTCACCTATTAATTAACATGTGAACTGAAGGCTTTACAGTACACTGCAAAAGTCACTGGTATTGTAGAAATCTCTCTAATGTGGGAGCCACTCTTGTGCTATTGAGATTGGTCATTATCATTTGCATGCAATTATGCAGGACTGCATTTTTATACCTCTGATGCCATATTCCACCGAATATGTAAATCGAGATTCTCATTATTTACTTTTTAAAAAAGCAGATACCCTGAGAAGTAATAAATGACATTGAAACTGTCATAAGATAGAGACATTTCCATAAAGATTCATGTTGTATCCTTATCCCTCTTCTCTTGTAACAGAAATGGAGAAAATGGTAAAATGCAATACCTTGTTTAGTTTATTGTTAATCAGTATCTGCCTTTCTTGCTAAATGTCTTGGCAGCCCCCACCTCCATGTGATGGTGAAGCATTTGACATGTGTACTGAGTACAGCAGCTCACTAATTTCTCCAGTCCACTGAACAAAAATCACCTTTTTATACTTTTTTCTACATCTCCTTTATCTAAGAAACTCAAAAAGCCTACATATCTGCAATTCTATGCTTTCTGCCTTTTCATCCTCTGTCCTGATTTGACCAGTATTGTTGATTAAAACTGCCTGAATTTAAATTTTTCATGTACCAAATCCTCTACTCATGCTCAGTACACAAATCTTTGACACTCCTACTGTGTAACTTTCCAAACAAATGGAAAAGAAAGGAAAGACAAGTTGTTCATTAACCAGTTTAGTTTGCAGTGAGAGTGCCTGCTAAGGACATCAGTTGAGAGTGTTTTGTTTTCAGTTTTATCTGTTCCTTATGGAGTTACCAGAAGGACTCAAGAGTCATTTGTCTCAGTGAAGAGTATATACCAGTTTTTAAACTCTGTTGTGCTGTCCTTGGAAGCAGTACTATCTTTGAGTGACATGACTCAGATCAGAAATTTGCATTGTTGAGGAAAACAGTAACAGCAGGACTTGTGCCAGCTCTTATCAAGATGGCTGCACCAGTTCATACAGGATGAATAAAATGCAACAAAATCTATAGTAAGAAAAAAAACCCCTCTCTTCAGATTAGGTATCAATATAATTTATGGTGTCAAGGAGAACAAACCAAAATCTATATACTATTAGTAAACCCTTAGTCTGGAAAGCAAGATTATTTTGTTGCCTGTGTCTTACTCCAGCTTTCTGTGGCTCATAAGGGCCTAAGGCACTTCTGGGAATGTTATTCCAAAGTGTGTCCCACTTACCAAGTCATGTTTCTCTGTGTATTTCTAGTGCAGCAGGGTTTGCCAATGTTTATATTTCTAAAATCTAGTGCTGAAATTGTAGGGAAAAGGAAAAATAATGTTTGACTACTGATACATTTAAAAATAAACTTTAGGAGTTTTTAGTTGATCCTTTTCTAGTGTAACGTAGAGGTGTTAGAAAATAGGTGAAGACTGTGGCTAGAAGATTGCATATGTTGAGATAGTGAGGGAAGTTATTTCTGTGCTGTTTTCATCAGGTACTGCTTATATTCATGGAATGAAGCATGCCACTGGGAATTTTATTGTTATTATGGATGCTGACCTCTCTCACCATGTAAGTCTGTATTTTATGTACTGTGGTTTTAGTCTGTTACAATTAATTTATATTTTCTGTCCCCACCCCTTTCTCTTTTCTGATCTCTTTTCCTTCCATTTCAGCCAAAATTTATTCCAGAGTTTATCAGGTAGGTGCCAATTGTAGTATGAGAACATTGCTTCTGAACATTTATTGTTGCATAGTAACATTTGAAAGCTTTATATTCTTGTATAGCTGTCTAGCTGTAGTAAAAAAAATGGCAAGGCAAGAATTCAAATAAAATTGATTGCACCTCATCAGATTTGTCTCAAAATAATCCAGAAAAATAATTAGTTTCTAACCAGAGCAAAAATCCTGAAGCTTAAAGTAAAAGAGTGCATGTGTGGTTAAGTACTTCTCTTTCTTGTAATGGTTGTTCAGCTTTGAAAAGTATAGATATAAACATTAATTGGTCTTCATAAAATATTTATTAAGTAGTCTATGAAATTCTATGACATAGTTGGAAAAATATAATAATAAGATTCCCTGAAATAGTTCTTTTTAAGAGAACAATTAGCAGGTATTTACATGCATACTGCTGTAACTCTTGCTTTCCTTTCTTCTCTATTTATTTTTCAAAGGTTTGTAAAATACAAGTTTTGTATTGAAAGAGTTATTGTTCTTATTTTGAAATGTGTACTACCTTCATACAAATATTCCTCCTGTTTTTCTGATTAAAACCAATTGCTTGTAGAAAGCAGAAAGAAGGCAATTTTGATATTGTATCTGGAACAAGATATAAAGGAAATGGAGGAGTACATGGCTGGGATTTGAAAAGAAAATTAATCAGGTTAGTATTTTTCTAGCTATTTTTACATAAATTTGTTAGTTAGAAATGTGTAAGATTTCCAAGCACTGAGATAGTGACTTGTGTGAGCTGTACTGAGAATGTAGTCAGTAACACTGGGTACTGCAAAACTATACTAAATAACAGAAGCATGCATGACTTGCAAAATCTCTGGTTAAAACCCACCAAGAAAGAATGTAATTTATAAGACAAGGTTTGAGAAATGGGTTGGAACAGTGGACAAATCTGCATGGTATCAGAGTGGGGCAGTTTTCAGCTTCATCATCCAAAGAATGAGCAGACTCTATGACACTTTTGTCAAGTTTAAAAGACACATTTAGTTAGTTTTATGATCTTTTCCCTAAACAGTAAATTACTTGCTAAACCTCTCTGTTGACACACTTACTTGTCATAAGTTAAGAATTATCTGGCACGAGTGATGTCAATAAATCATTACTTAGACCTTACTGGAAGATGGTTACAGGGAGCAACAGGGAGAGGTTTCACCCAAAAGCAAAGAGGAAAAAATGTCAGCATTGTATAAGCACAGGAAGGCTAGCATCCTAGGTTTACAGGGACCTAAAGATTTTCAGGAGGTAATCAGCAAGTTTCTTCTGCGAAAAGTCTCTCTCTTATGGTTTATTTAAGAGAATAGGCATCAGTTAATGCTGATTTATAAGTTATTGTAAAGAATTAGGAGCAGAATTTGTGTTGCCAGTCTGATCTGGAGATGGTATCAACAGGGACTATATTTGGATTGCTCTTGTTTTTTAGTGGCTGGAATAAGTGCTCATCTTCTTGTGTATCTAAATAAAATACACACTCAAAAAAAGGAAGAGAGAGAAGTTGATGTTAGAGAGGAATCCTTTTACATCATACTGGTGAAGAACTTGCACATCTTACCAGTGTGTAACAGAACCCTCAGCAAGACAGGGCTGGCTTTTCAGTCTCACAATTTCCTTTCATGGAGCTTATCTTTATTGCACTATGAGAGCAGTGTAAACTAAACTTGAACCATGATTTTCTAAATCCAAGGCTCACATTTGTCCAGGAAGCATTCTTATTTTCTGCTTACAGTGAATGTTAGAAGAAAAATGTTGTTTTGACTCTTGTCAAATTTCTTTTATATTGTATTAGCATGTAGTTGTACTGACAGTTTTACCATAGAGAGCCAGCTTGTAAATTCCTAAAAAATCATAGTTTTTCCTTTCATAGAGAAGTTCAATTATCTACTAATCAACAACATTTGAAAACTAAAATTATGAATGTAGGCTTAAAAATGAATATTTATGAGTCAAATCTAGCACTGAAAACAAATTAGAAATATAGTTGTTTCATATTAAGCAATAAAAGGTTTCTTCTTTGCCTACTAGGATGATATTTACTTACTTTCTAGAAATTCTGCTTGGTCTTTTGGAGTTGTGTACTGAGCAATTTTGACATTCATGTTTTCTTTCACAGTCGTGGTGCCAATTTTATAACTCAGGTTTTGCTGAGACCAGGTGCATCAGACTTAACAGGGAGTTTCAGGTATGGGTCTGGTTTTGATTCATGAAGTTTACTTATAATTAAGAAACTGCTGAACAAGGAACTGGAGTAAGAACAGACCTTTTTTACTGAGAACTATGAAATCTGTTTGGAAAGTGTGTAAGAAATAGTAGACTAGATTGCAAAAACTGCTGCTCCTGTGACTGTTAAAGATTTTTTTTAAATAGTGGTGATATGAGTGACTCATTACAGTTAAGATTCCAACACACTATCTCAATTTCTGAAGTTCAGAAACTGTGCTTTGGGTTTAATTTTCTTTCTAATCATTTACAGGTTATACAGAAAAGAAGTGTTACAGAAACTAATGGAAAAATGTGTTTCAAAAGGATACGTCTTCCAGATGGAGATGATTGTTCGGGCTAGACAGTTAGGATACACTATTGGAGAGGTATAGTAAAAGTTATAATAAGTACATTGTGCTTTCATTTAAATGTAGATACAGATTACTGGGACCGTAGGAAATCTTGTGTGCTCACAAGAAGAAGCAAGATTTTCAAATGGATACAAAGAAATTACATGTGTAGAACTCTCTGTTTCCAACTTTTACAGGTGCAAACCAGACCTGAAATTCCAGTTTCTTATTCCCTTGGCTGATGTGCTGCTCAGATCAGTCTCTCTTCCTGTTGCCATTTCTTTGGTTGCATACAATTTTACAAGGTGCTTCAAAGGTGGGAAAGAAGTGAAAATATACCATGGAGCTGCTCTGAGCCTTTTCTTTCCTCCTTCATTTTGTACAGACATCTCTAGTTAGGTCTCTTCAAATCATTTTGTTTTTCCAGCAGCCTGATTCTGTTTCATATTTATTCTGTTCTCTGTATTGCCTTGTTATTTTCCAACTTCCCAGCTATTACAATTTTCCACTTTTAAACTCTTTGAATGTACTGGCTACAACCACTGAAAAAGAACACCAAACAATTGATAGATCCTATATTTCCAGCAGTCTGATTGCTGCCTTTTATATTTCATTGAAGTGCTCTTGCTGGTGTCTTTAAAGATGATTCACTGAAATTCTCTCCACAGCCAAATCTCAGAACCAGTTCTTCATAATCATTTTTATGACTCTGAATTGTCAGAGAATTTTGTTGGTGGTGCTTCTCTTTCAAAAAAATTATGTATTGCATTTCTCTGTCAACAGAGTATTTCCACACAATTTCTTCCACCTTTCTTGCTTATGGAGCAACATCACTATCCTGTGTAGCTGGGGTCTGACCCTAAGTTTCCTTGGTTTTCACATCCAGCTGTACTCACATATTATTTTCTAATATTGGTGAATTAAATCTTCACCTGTCTGTGCATCCAGATACTGAAACCTAGGGTGAGATGAGGTTTTATTTACTATAAATTTTTAAAACAGTAAAATACACTTCTCTAGGTTTAAAAAAAAATGCAATCTTGAGTTGCTTGTACCTCTTCAGGCTGCTGCTTTTTCCTCTCTTACTATTTGATCCCACCAGTAATTTATGTACATGCCTCTGCTGGTTGTATAGCATCAAATATAAGATACTTGTCCTCCAGTTCAAAACCTGACACAGTCTTCACTAGGCCTGATGTCCCCAGTCAGTGGTGAGACATGGGCTTTGTTTTGGGATGGGTCAGTTAGGCCATCCTCCACAACTCATCTGTTACATCCTCCTGTAAGCATGATCTTCCCTGCTCCTTTGGTTTCTCACACATGGGAAGTGTTCTCTCTAACATCTGAAAAGCTGCTTCATTATTCTCCTTCTACCCTGTCTTTAAGATTCTGTTGTGGTATCTGTAACACACTTGACAGTGTTCAGATTGCTGACAAGAGCCTATCAATAAGACTATTGTATTTTTACTGTTCTGTGTATCATCTCTGTATTGTAGCTTCCTGGAGCAGGACAATTTTCCATTACATTTCAAGTATATTGAGACAGTATTTCCTGATCAATACTTATGATCTTTATATATTTTTTCATTATCCAAATATTAATACTGAAATTCCAGAAGAGGTGACACTTGCATGTCTAATTCTTGGTTTGCAGGTGCTCCAACTCTGGGGGCAGAATAGGAATTATTATGCATTTGTTAAATGTAGATACCGTTGTGAGGATAAAATATTTCTTAAGCAAAGTTGAAAATGAAGATTGAGACCTGCCAGTCTGTAAGTAACAAGTGGATGATGAGATGAACTGGCATAAGGTACACCTGGATAGTCTTGTGTGCTCCTGTGTTGAATTTTGCTGTAGTTATTTACCATATGTGAAATGTACCACAGTGCATGGAACACATCCTTTGAAGATGCTGCTTTTAAGACTAATGCTAGAACTTTTTATGTGAAAAGGGCAATGTCCAGCAATAACACAGGTGGTTAATTCCTGTACCGAAGGGAAAGACTGGATACCTTTTATTAGATAAGATATTAACCATTTTTTCCATCACTGGTCAGGAAATGTCATTTCTGACACCCTGCACTGACATACTCAGTGATTTCTGTCTGTGCCCCATAGATCAGCTGTCTGTAGTTGCCAGGATTCTTATTGGGATCATCAAAGGGATCCTACTGGGAAAGCCAGTGTTGTTGTTGAGTCTATCTCCATGCCTTTCTAGGGATCTTCTTACTGTCTTCTTGCCCTGGGTTCTCTTCTACCATGGACTGATCTGCTAGAATTGTGAGAAATCCTCAGTCCTCGCACAAATGCAAGGGCGTGGTGATTCTTGTGCTCCACTTGCAGATGATTTCTGGTTGAAACTGCTAGCAGAATGCTAAGCCAATTCTTTAATGACTTTTGCAATTGCAATTCTTTATTTTAGCCCGTGAAGTAATTCAGTTTTGCACACAAATATGTATGGAAGTTCTTGAATATTCTAATAGTGTTGGCCAAACGTCCTCTCATATGTCATTTGTATGTGGTCAGATTCCTGAGAAGCAGTATGTTCCTGACATGAGTAGTGAGTTAATCTGGACAGTATGATCACTTCAGTAAGGAAACCAGAATTAGTGTTTTAAATGCCCTTCAATCCTGTAAATAATCTACAAAATGGTCAAAGACCAATAAGACAGGTATTGCTTGTAAAATGTGCACTAACTGCCCTATTCAGATGTCATCTTCTAGCCAGTGGTAAGGCTGAGCAGAGTGCTGTTCTGTGGTGGCAAGAGATTTTTGCCTTCCTGAGGCATTAACTCAAAGGTATTGAATTTAGCTAACAAGGAAACTGGTGAAGGTTCATTTTAAGCCCCCAGGCTTTTAGTGCACCTAAGCTATTCAGTTCGTTCTGACTGGTGCATCATCCAGCCACTGAGTAATGTCTTTGGATCATCTTTAAAGGTGATAAACCAAACAATTTCATGCTCCCCAGCTATGAGGTAACATTAAAGCCACTGGTAAGAACACAAAGGAAGCCAATCTGGTGCTTGCCATCTTACCATGTCTAAACATGCTGTAGTTCAAAGGCCATTCTTTCGTTTACAGAGTGTCTGATTATTTAGGTTTTGAACCTTAAAAATAGTTTTGCTTGTTTCAACAGGTTCCTATTTCATTTGTGGACCGTGTCTATGGAGAATCTAAACTGGGAGGCAATGAAATAGTCTCCTTCTTAAAGGGACTCTTGACCTTGTTTGCTACAACATGAGAGCTTATCCTAAATTAACTTCTTTAGTAAAACATTTTCTGACATCTCTGTGGTTTTTAATATATAATAGCAGAAGCTCGATAATTTGTGTGGTGACCAGAAGACATGCTATAAACTAACAATTAAACAAACCACCAATAATAAACTAAATATATTGTATCCCAAAATGCTCCTTTCAAAATAAATTAACTGTATGTTAAGCTAAAAACTAATAAAGGCTAAAGCTATATTTTATTTTTGTAAAAATAATGAAGTCTTAATAAAGCACACAATGCTAAATGATCTCTTGCATTTAGAAATGAATCATTATTTCAAAATCATCTTTAGCTTCTGCTGAATGAAGACCAGCAAGGACAAAAAAAAGTACAGAATTTATCTTATCCTTGGTCTGTGGTTTGCAGATAGTATTTTAAATACATGTCAATTAGTTCTCTTTTAGTTCCCTTTCTTTCCTCAGCACATACATACATGTATCTTAAAGCAGATAGATAGAACAGCTTCTACAGAATTGGAAATAGCTTGAAATACCTAAGAGGAAATACAGATGAGTGCAGCAATTTGTTCTTTGTAAAATTTTTCCTAGACTGGAAAGAAGGAATATTTTTTGGATAAGCAAGAAAATCCTATGTGTGGAATAATTTTGTATCCTGTGTGTTTGTTCAGAAGCAGATATTCCCTTTTCCTATTTTTAGAAACTAAATCTTTTTAAAAATCTATAAAAGAGGAGTATGACATGGTGCCCAATCTCAGGGTGACAGAAGATCCAATTCACCTCACTGAAGACATTTGAGAAAATTTTCTTATGTCAAATAACAATTGGCAACGTGAAATCTGTATTTGTTCCAGATTCTGATGAACAAAATACAGAGTAATACAATTTTTTCTTTTGCTGTTTGATATAGCCAGAACTCAGAAATTATGGAGCCCTCACAATCAAAATATGCACTTGGGGAAGGGGAAAATAAGGAAGCAGGAGAATGAAATTATTCTGATAATGGCTTTATATACATATGAAAAATGTCCTCTTTTTTTTCTGGGGGGGCAAGGGTAGTTCTGTGGATACCTGTATCAGAAAACTAATAGCAGGAGAGGAGAGGCAAGAAATGTCTGAACTTTTATGCCTATTTGGCTTGTGTTTGTCTGCATTCCTTTAGACACTATAAGCAGTTGTTAATATTGAAAAAAAATTTAGGAAGTCTGTAGATAAATGATGAATTTGTATTTCAGATAGTTATTTATCACAGTTGCAAAAATAATTAGATAAAACTGAGAAACAAAAGCTTATTTTCTAGTGGACTGCTGTAGAGATACTCCTTTGCTCTTTAGTGAAGTTACAGATTCTGGTATTTTTCTCTTTTTCTTACTACTCAGACCAAATGTTTCGTATTTAATTTGCTTCAAAATAACAAAAATTGGAATTACAGGTTTTGAATCTGCACATAACTGGATTACAATATCTTAACTGTATGTTTTGTGACATTTGCCTGTACTTTTCCAGCAAATTATATAGAATTTAATTTGGTGCAGGCTAATCTAATAATATATACAGAAATAAATCTCTGTATCTGAAGGGCCACTGAAATCTCCAGTGAAGAGGCTTCATCTACTTATGCTTCATTTGGAGGTTTATGAATAAAATCAACATTTTAAGTTCAATATAGGTACAAAGTTTTTCATTACTAGTGAGTTTTTAGATGTTTATTCAAGTTTACATATTGCTGAAAACCATTTGCTAGGATACAAATTGAGCCTCAGCAAGATTGTATTTTTCTCAGACTTTCATGTAACAATTTAAAACTAAAGTCCATTATATTTGTTATTCATTATTAATTGCTGTGAATTAGGCTTTAACTTTTAGAATGTGCATGCCTGCTTTTTAATTATGAAAATTACCTGGTAAGTTTTCTTCATGTATTTATTTATGAGATCATGTTTGGAGGAAGGTGCTTTTACATACAAATTAGGATCATAATACATGGCTTATTTTGTGTACTCCAGCATGTGGAAGTTTGAAACGTGACCAGGCTATATTGAGTTTTTAGATAAATAGGTAATATTTCCTATTATGCTTAAAGGTAATGATATTGAAATTATCAAGAAGTGCTATAAAGAAATGAAAACAAGTGCTTCATAGCATTAGGACACTCTACAGTCCTTGAAATAGGAAGAAGTCACGAGAGGGAAACTGATTCCAGTAGCATTCACCCAGCTACTTGTAGAAAGCAGTACTGCAAGGAACAAGTACATGGATCCAGGAGCAAGAAGCAGAATTAGGAACATACAGACTTCACCTGAGTTAGTGGAGAATACACACACACATTTCACAATATATACCATGAAAATAATCTTGCAAAAAAAAGACCTGTATATTTCTGCACAAAATGGGACTGGGCTGCAGAGAACTTGGTGAATGTTGAATGCCCTTTCAAAAGTTGTCTTACAGTAAGTTTTAAAAGCCTGAATTTCAGAAGAGGAAGCTGTTGGTTGTGCTCTTGACCCTCTGTGCACTTGTAGAGAAGAGAATCATAAAATACTATGCTGTTAATGTTGAGTTAGGAAAAAAAACCCAACACAACAGAACTGGACTAAATCACCTCTCCCTTCATCCTTTCCCACATCTCAGCCTGCAGTACTTTCTTTCCTATGAGTTTCTCCACTGAATTGGCCAAAAAAATCTGGTTCTAAAGTAAAGCAAATCACATCCTGGGCCACATGAAAAGCAGTGTGGCCAGCAGTGGAGTTTTGCATGGCACATCACTGGGATCGTCCTCGACCTGAGCTCGGTGTGTGCACTCTGGTTTGAGCACACTTCTGAGTGCAGGTCCCCAGCTGGAGCTCTGCTGGGTGACTCCAGCAGCTCTGTGTTGTTACTGGACAGCCTGCAGACCCTCTGTGAGATGAAACACACAACTGGGGCTACTAGAATTGATACCACCTCTTGCCCAAGGACTCAGCACCTGACCCAACTACACTAGATGGCAGGCAGACTGCAGGCAGCTGGGGTCTCCTCGTGCCCCTAACACCCTCAAGAGCCCTGCCTCAGGGTGCACAGTACATATGTATGTTCATACCCTGAGGTATGGATTTTGTCAGTCGTACAAAGATTTAGCTCTGTCATTCACAAGGTCAAGCAGTTTAATCTCTCTGACCTGGATCTGAAGCTGAGACAACCCCTTCAGGCAACCAAGGCCTGGTTAACATATCCAACCAAATGGGAAACCAATATCAAAATGAGATCCCTAGCTTATCTGTTCTGGGTCTTGTGGGTGAGGATTTGTCTGACCTGAGGTTGGAAGGAGTTGACTTCAGCTTTGGTTTGTTCAGTTTTTTAAATCTGATGTTTTTATCTGAACAATAAAGATGTACCTAGTTGCCAATATAAGCATTATAATCAAACATTTTCCAGTGGACTGTGTAGAAAGCCAGCTGCAAGGTTGCACAACCTTCCACATATCAACAGTAAAAAATAATTATGACTAATCAATAATATTTATTTAAGGGCTTATTAAGATTCCAAGTATAAGCATGGATTGAAATCTTGGCACAAATTAATTACAAATGACAGATGGCCTCCTGAGTTCAATGCATTGATGACTTTAGCAACAGCTTTTCAACTGTTGGCAGTCCAGAGTTCCAGGCAAATGTTAACATCAGGCTCAGTATGAACAGGGTACATGCAGAGGAGAGGATTGTTTATCAGACTGTGTCATTGTTATGTGACACACTACCTCCAAGGTGCTGTGCTGTAGAAGACATGAATAAAGAAGGTAATCACAGAACTTCTGTAAAGCACAGAAACTTTTTGAGCATCATTTCCTCATTGGTTCCTGCCACATTTTACCTTCTTTTTTCAGGCATAGTGACCATTTATAACTTCTTACAGATTGTGATTGTTACTGTTCAGGGCAAAATACGCTGGGACTGCAGAGAAGGAAACCTTTAATCTAAAAACAGCCCTCGAGAGAGGGATTTCAACAAAGCAGCAGTGGACAAAAGATAATAAAATGGAAGGTTATCTGCAAGATTAGTTGCACTGACTGTTCAACAGATAGTGGTACAATGGTGCATCATATTAATAAAAATTTAAAAAGTCAACTTTGTGTTTGGCTCACAAACTTCTTTCATGTTTTGACTTTTTTGCAATGTGTCAAACCCCTAGGAGGTGAAAGCAGACAAAACCACAACTGAGAACTCAGTTTCCAAGGAAGCTGAGGATGGTTATCTAGCTCCTAAAATGCTGTGCTCTCCGGAAGGGGAAGATCTGAGCACTAGACTGCACTTGTACTTTTGTTCCAGAGCAGGAAAGATCTTGACTGAGCTCCTACAGTCACTGCTTGAGAATGCTCTGGTGTGTGCTGTCCCACTAGTTCTGAGCAACTACTGGGGGGATACCCAGGAAGCAAATAACCAGATTTACTTACCACCTGGTGAATTTCAAGTCATGACTGCAATGGACTTGGAGAGCTCTCGTTTCTAGTCCAGTTTCCATTCTGCTTGCTCTTGCAAAGAAGGCATATGGCAGTACTTTTGCTAGGTGGATCCTGTCAAAATAATTACATTACTTATGGTACAATGCAGGGGAGGTAAGAAAGACAAGCTGTTTGAAAATTATTAATTATTGAAATATTGAAATATTGCAGTTACATGATTTTTTTCAATTTTAATCAACATCTTTCATTAAGTAAATCCTATCTGAATACAGTGTTTCCAAAAGTGTTGGCAACATGTAAGATATAAACCTATATCCACAGAAAGAATGTAGTTTATCATGGCAGCACAGCATCACCTCCAAAGGACATGATACTTGACTGACCAGCTTCCAAGTGAAATTTAAGTGTTGCTTATGACAGATCCATTTCTTATTGGTTTGTCTAAGGGATCAACCTTTCCTTTCAAGTTATCCCAACCAATAAAGCAAACCTATCTTAAGCAGCTCTAACCACAGACCTGTTCAATAGGAGCATCTTCTTAAAAAACAAGGAGAAAAGAATCCCTCTGTCCCTCTGTCCCTCTGTCAAGGGATAGTTGTTCCCTACTTTCATCTTGGTACAGACTAAATTTGGTTCCTTCCTGGTGACTTTTCCCAAAGTCATCTTCATGGAAGAAGGTTAGAGACTGCTGACAGATGGTGATGTGTCTAAACTGCACAAGAGCTTAAAGGGTCTTCAAGATCATTGCGAGACCAGTGATGTTACTGCTGCTGAGGATTAACTTACTACTATTTATTATTATTTATTATTATATAATTAATTATGCTAGGTGCTTAAAGCCATTGCTATTTGTCTTAATTACTTTGCATTTGAATAAAAACCAAACACAGTACTGCTGCTAAACTAGTACAGTTGTGAATGTGAGCACAATTTTGACCTGAATCAGTAGCACAACACACATTCAATTATACCTGTTCACTTTGGGAATGCTAGTCCTCTACCCTCATGTTAAGTGTTTAGTCTTTTGCAATGCTGATTTTGCTGATTTTGCTGATTTTCCTAGTGGCCATTGTGAGAAACAATACCCACTTCTGTCACATAAAAGTACACAAAACTACTGTCAACTTTTGTTTCATTTTGTTCACCTCACTCTGTACATAATGTAGAAAAATGTGTTCAAGACTCTTTCTCCTTCTTGCCTATTGCTTGAATTTTACCTTTAAAAATCAATCTTTTCATACGAACTTGGTTTTATTCTCATCTTTCTTTTCTAATTCACTGTTGACAACTGTCACACTGTGCAAACCACCACCAAAACTCTCACTGAACTGAATGAGAACGAGACCTTTGAGGGCTGCTTTCTACATGTCCTGTCTCATCCTTCCTTCTGTTTTTCAGCCCTGTCATTGCAGACTTTGCCCCAAAGCAGGCTCACATTTCTTCAAACTGCTGCTGCATTATCTTTTGCTTCTCTTTTTCTCTCCCCTGACTTAAAAAATTTTGCCTGCACCACCCATCTTGTGCAGAGTGGGTGTTTCTGCCTCCTGATGTTCTTCTTTCTATCTACATCTAATTTAATTCCCTCTCACACTGAATTAGAGTTTCTGAACTCTTCACAAGTTGTTTTCCATACTCTTTTTGGCCCTTATTCTGGACTGGGTGCCACCATCAGGGCTGGAAACGCTGTTTCTAGCTGGAAGTTCCTTGATACTGAGGAAATGGTTAGAGGACTCTATCTTCAGCTGTTGGGCTGCCAGCCTAGCCTGGAGCTTCTTCTGGTAAGTATCAAGAAACTACAGCAAGATACAAAATTACTCTGATGTTTATACTTGCACCCGGAATTCAGGACACGGAAAGGTGGCCAAGAGCCTGTTCCGTTCTCCTGCCTGAATTGCAACTGTTTCTGCTTGTGCTATTATATAATTTTCACATACCCTCCTGTTGTGTTCATTCCCTTAAATATCTATGAAATATAATTTCTATTTCCAGTTTCATTATAATTTCCCATTAAATTCACTTCCTCAAACCTTCAGACACTTCTTACTTAGATTAGAAGGTCTATGGGTCAGGGACTTTTTTTCTACTGCTGTGTTATACTTTTTCCCCCCCTGTTGCTATTTTCTGTTTGCTATTTATTTCTGTTTCTATTTTCTAAAAAATATCTTCTCTGTGTAATAAATCCATTCTAGATCCCTGAAGCATGGTGGTGACAGATACAGTGAGTTACGTGGGACAATCCTGCCCAACCTTGCCCATCTTCCAGGCATAATAACCAAATGACCCAAGAATGTCTTGAAGCCTCAAAAGCTACATCAGTGTTTGATAACTTGCATTTCTCTTCCCTGCCACTACAATTAATTTTCTCATTTAAACACTCTTCTGTACAACCAAAAGCATTCTATGGACATACAACTCTCAGTAGGTGAGGCAGCAGCCCTCATTCTTCACTCCAAACATTTTAGAGTTCTTTATCATCATGCTTTGTTTTCTTTCAGAAAGACAGAAAGTTTGTGTAGCAACACTTGGTGTATTAAATGTGCAGCAAACATTTCTCCATTCTAAAATTTATAATAATTTTAAGAAGACAGAAATCTGACCAGTAAGAGACACATTAGGTAAGTAAAAGGGTGTTGTAATACACAGCTAATAAGTGATTGCTAAAAAGTGGTCAGTGGTAAAGTATGAATAAAAACGTCTTGAATTAGGAACATTCTAAAGTTTGTTTGGGGTTGTGTATTTTAGTAGATCACAATCAAGCTGGCTGAAGCAGCCATGAAGTTAGTTTATAGCTTCTGAATATGGTACCAGCTTAATAACACTTCATATAGGTTTTCCAACATACTTTCTTAATTGTGCCATCAAATATTAAAAAATATATACTTTTGTAAGGCAAACTGAAGTTTTTATAGAAAAAAGACACCTTTCTTTGCTTTCCTTAGTTGAGATGTTTCACATGTGTGAACTTTGAAGTACTTTGGTTCTAGAAACCCTTCTAAAGCTGAAGCACAAGCTTTGTTTTGCAGGTAAGTTTTGTGTTTTTCCATTCTGCTGTAAAATAAAGACTCTTTTCTGATACTTACTGATTCTTATGACCACTAATGTGAAGATACCATGAAAGTACTTGGTGAAATAAAGGTGTGATTTGTGGACAGCGACAAACAGCGTACTTCTAAATTCTGCCCCTCTAGAAAGTCTTAAATCAAGCTAACAAATACAATAAAATGTCATTAAATTCTTCATAAAAAGCTATTTATGTCAATTGTGATAAACGCAGTGGTGTACACATTTTCAGGCTATCAGTCACTTGAAAATGCAGGGGATCCTTGAGGTTTATGGAGTCTAAGTAATTTATGACAGCTTTTCTATGCTTTTATACTTCAATGATTTGAAAACGTGAACTTTTCTTTATAATATTGCAAGTCTTAACTATAATACATGGCACTCTGAACCAGAAAGGTTTTGAATGCTGAGGATGGAAAGAATTATGCTTTACTTCATCCTTCAAGTGTTTGTATTTTTGAAGTAACAAAAGCCACCATTCCCTTTCACTTGTAGAGCTCTTTTTTACTGTGCTATAGAATTGGGCCTCGTTTGTTGAAGAGATCTTCAGCATGTTCGTCTTGATCCAGAGGAAGCATCACATGTGGAGCGTTGTCATACCCCGGATATCACTGCCCTGAAATGGCTCGTTAAATTCCTGTTCACTGCGTGTATGTGTGTGAACACATATGCACAAAGCTCACCAGAAACATGACACACGTTCTCCTTTGGGTGCTTACCTTTAGTAAGTTAAGCAAAAATATGGTAAATTTAGATTTCAGAGAGCAGCGCTGTGTAAACCAGACACGTCCTCTATCATCTCAACACCTCTCCTGATCAATCCTGTACCAGTTTCTGAGGGATTTGGCCGCGCGTGCCCCGGAGGAGCACTCAGAGCAGCCCTCGCCTCACTCGAAGCCTCCCTCGCTTCGGCTGAGGGGACCGGCCGGACCCGGCCTCTGCGCCGAGGGGGGACGCGCTACCTCTGAAGGGCACACGCGGCCCGGGCCGCTCCCGCCCTACGCCTGAGGGGCCGCCTCGAGGTCCAGGCGAAGCGGGCGTTAGCCCCGGCTCCTCAGGCCGCGCCGCGGGCTGCGCTGTCCATGGTGTGAGGAGAGGCGCGAGCGGCGGGGCTGGGCCGGGGGCGCGGGGCCGGGCGGGGCGAGGCGCGGTCCCCGGGGGCGGGCTGCGGCCCGGCGGAGCCGAGCGGGGCGGGGCGGGCGCGCCCTGAGGCGCCGCCGGAGCCGCCGTTCGCCGCGGCACGAGACCGTGTGCTCACGGCAGCGCGGTCACGTGCGCGCGCCGCGGTCACGTGGGCGTGCCGCTCGCCAGGCGCGTGCCCCCGCCCCGGCGGCGAAGGCCCCTCAGGACAGGATGTAGTCCCGGCTGGGGGCGGCGGAGGGATAACCGGGCGGCGTCAGCTCCCTCTCCGGACCCAGCCGCAGGGCGCGGCGCCTCCTAGCGGGGCCGGGGTAGATCCCGCCGCCGTCGATAGCAGCGGTTCGCTCCGTTTCTCTCGCGAGAGCCCCCCCCCACACTCAGCGGGGTTATGTAACCCGCCCGCCCGCCGCCGGCGGGGCGCGGCCCGAGGGGCGGGATGGGGGCCAGACCAGCGGGAATCCACCGGGGCTCGGGCCCCCTCCCCCCCCGGGGCGCGGCCCCCTCCCCTCCCGCCGGACAATGAGTCCCGTATGCTAATGAGAGTCTCGCGTCACTTCCGCTCTTTCTCGGCCGCCATCTTGGCCAGGGCAGGTTCTGGGCAGGAGGGACCCGGCTGTATTGTCTGCAGGGCGCCTAGGGAGCCCCCCCCCGCCCCGGAGCCCCACACCCCCCGCCCCGGGGACCGAGCCCAGTGAAGCCGCCGCCCCCGCCCCCCGGGACCCGCTCAACCATAGGCCACCCCCCGCACACTCACCCCCCCCCTGCTATCCAGCCCCCTTTGTCTCCCCCGCGCCGCCGCCGGCTCCGCTCCGCCCGCCCGCCCAGGGACCCGGGCGGCGCCAGGGAGGCAGCTCCGCGCACCCCCACCCCCAGCCAGAGGTGCCGGGGAGCGCCCGCCCTCGCTGCTGAGGAGAGCCCCAGTCAGGTAGGTGTGTGCGTGAGTCCGCGGTCCGACCCGGGCGGGGGCAGCCCCCGCCCGCCCCCTCTTCTCCTCCCTCCACCCGGCGATCCCGCGGCCCCCGGCAGCCCTGTCCCCCCACCCCGGCGGCGGGGCGGGAGTCCCGCACCCGCCCGAGGGGCAGGAGCCCCGCGCCGTGCTCGCCGCCCTGCCTGCTGCAGGCGGCGGGCTGCGGAGTTGGCAGGCAGGCCCCCTCCCCCGGCCGCACACATGTTGAAGAGACTTCGGCGCCTTACGGAGGCCGGTTCTGCTTCGGCCGGCTGCGGGGACCGCTGCGCTGCCGGCTTCCCTCCCTCCTACCCGGGGCCCGCGCGGCAGATGCAGTGCCAGCCTCTTCCCTTCCCCCTCCCGGTGGGGGGGACCACACATGGATGTGTCCCGAGAGCGGCTGTGATGGCGAGGGCTGCGCAGGCGGTAAGGCGAAGTGAACGGGATGATGAGTCGGTGAACCGGGTCCAGCATCCCGGCGCTGCCTGCAGCGTGCCGGTAACCCGGCGCAGGTCCCCGCTGGTGGAGTTGGCGCTGGAGCCAGGTCGGAGAGCAGCGCTGACTGCCGTGCGATGAATGGGGAGCAGCCTCCTCCCTCGGCAGCCAAGGTGTCGCTGCCTGCGGGAAAAGGCGCGATCGGTGGCCGGTATCCTAAGCCGAGCACCAGCTGCAGGATGGAGCAACGTTGACTCACCCATCCCTCCTTTCCCTACCCTGGGCTATAGTTACCGACGCCCGTTTTTCAGACAAAGGCGGGGGAATTCAAACCCTAAAGCCTCGCTCAGCTGCCGGGAGCTGCACCCCCCATGTCACCCACCCCCTCCGCTTGGCTGCAGTCCGGGGCTGGGGAGGCTCGCCCGGGGGGTGGTGGGAGGAAGGGCGGGGGTGGAGAGATTTCCAAAACAAGTAGCACGGCGTACGCGATGCTGGTGGTGTGCCCTCACACCACCCTCCCCCTCCCGTTAGTACCGTATTGTAGCTCCCGGTTTATGGCCGTGGAAGAAAAATACCAGCCCCCACCCAAAATGCACCGCAGCCCAACCGGCGGCGCGGAGCCGAGTGCGGGAGGGAGGCGGTAGGGGGCGCCCTCCCCGCGCCGGGCAGGGCTGCGGGGGGGCGGGGAGCGGCACGCGGCCGCAAAGCACCGTCTGCAGCCCCGGCCCCCCCCCCTCCCCGGCACCGCCGGGGCTGCCCCGGCCCCTCACACACAGCGCACTGCCCCGGGCCCTCCGGCCAACACCACCGGGGCTGCCCCGGTACCCTGCACACCCCCACTGGACTGCCCCGGCCCGCTCCCGCCGTCGTACCTGCCGTCCCGGGGCAGACCTCGTCCGCCCGGTGGGGGCCCGGAGCGGGGTGAGGGGGCTTAGAGCCCATGGAGGAGGGTTTCAGGCGGTTTGTCCAGGCTGTGTGGAGGATGTCAGAAATTGTATCAAAACTTGGTTGTAGCTTGTGGTGCCATTTGCGTTATCAACTTGCATGGCTTTTCTCACCCCTCTGAGCATGGCTGCAGCGCGGAAGCTTGCGGTGTGAGGGGTGGGTAGAGCCCCGAGAGCTTTGTCTGGGCCCGTGGCGAGAGTCCGGATAACTGGACACTTTGACGTTTCGGTATTCTTTGTTTACTGGGTGTATTTAAGCCATTTGGTAGGTATGAAAGACGTTTTCATTCCTTAAGGCTCTTCTTGCCGGCTATGTGTCCATTTATTTTTACTACAATTTCCTTCTTCTGTTAGGAGGTAGAAGGCGTGAGGTACTGGAGACACATGATTCCTACCTGTCAGGGCAGCATGGACCAACCTCAGCACAGTCTGTATGTGCTGCAGGCTACCAGCGTTGCTTCCTCTTGCAGGGTCACAGCCACTTGGAAAAACTTTCACTTGGCGGCTCTGGTAACTAATAGTTACAAGTTGCCATGCTGCTAGGTGAGAAAGATGGATCAAACTATTTAAAAAACATGAAAGCTTTTTTTTTTTCTTATTTTAATAACAAACCAAAGCTTGGCGCCTTTTTAGATGTGAATTTGCAGATGTTGGGCAGTAATTTGGTATCAGCAGATGAACATCTACTGTGATATGTGTTGAAATCTTAAAACATTAAAAAGAGACAATTGGAGAGAAACACTATTATTAATAAAATTGCACTTGAGTCTGATGGGTTAACATGATTGGTTCTGATGGTTGTCTGATTAACATCATGATGGGTCTGGTTGTTAACATGATTGTTAGATTTCCTGAGGATTGTTACAGCAAATACTTCAACAAACTTCAGTCAAAATAAAGGTGTCCTTTTTGACACACAACAAATAACTTTTTCTCTTCCTAAAGTATCACTAAGCTAATTTTTATGTACTTCTTTGAAATAATAAACTGCCCTTCACTAAAATTATTTCTTAGCTTTTAAAAATTACTTTTCTGGATATAATAGAAATGCAGTGTGTTTGGGGACAACTCTCTGGGATCATTGCAAACTGCTAGTTTTTTAGTGCCCCGTTATTTATAAGTATGTTGGTTTTTTTTTACCTTGAAGTGATGGTCCATCAGACAGGTTCATAGAAAGCATCTTTTTAGGTCACTACTATTTATGCTTGAAAGTATATTGTGTGGAACTCCTAGAGCTTAAAAGTCATGAAAAGCATGTAAGATCACTTGTGTTAAGTTTCCGGAGGGAGATGAGGTTTGGATATGGGAGGAATGGGGAAGGTGAAAGGTGGCTGCGATTGCCCGAAGGGGAACTGTTGTCTGCTACTCAGAGTGCTTAGCAATGACAGAGCTTCACAGGAGAGTAACTTCATGACTGTGGTGGAAAGTTAGTGCCCTACAGTGTTAAGCATCAGCTGCACAAGCAAAATATCTAGGAAGACTGTGTGTGCTCTTCAGGATGAGATGAATAACTTGATTTTTTTTCTGTGTATGTAGGATAGAAGTTACCAGTTGTCAGAAGATGCCCATTAGCATTTTCAGAATTGGTATGTGTCGCTTACAGTGGTATATTACAACAGCATTTTAATTAAGCTTTAATAGTATAAAGTATAATTTGTTAGGTACTTACCAGCCTGAACTCTGCAGTTACTGAAATCATTATTATATTCTAGATTAATACATGTACAAATTTTCTGTGGAAGGTAAGTTGTGCTTCTGACACACTGCAGAGGGAATAATAGATGATTATTCCCAACCCAGCTTTACCACTCCATAATAACAGTAAATATTGAAAGTAAATATTAAAATTTAAAGTAGCATTTCTGAACTACATAACCATATCAGAATCTTATCAGTAGTCAAAAGTAATACAGCCCCAATGTGTATTTTATAACTTTTTATTAAGAGGGAAGCTGATTTGATTGATATAAAGAAAGAAATTGGAACAAATGAGTTTGTGGGACAGTGCTCATGGGTTAATATATTTATTTTAAGGTGGCTGCAAATAAGATTTAGCAGATTGGGGTGAGGGTTTAGTTGTGTTTTTTTTTCAGAAAGGGGAGGTTATTTTTGCTCAGCTACTTGAAGTTGGTTTAAGAGGGACAAAATTGTATATATTGGGAATGAACAAAACGGTCTCAGATATGATGAGGATCATAGTCTAAAGTCTGTAAGACATGGGTGCCAGGAGAAGGGGCAGTGCATAGCTGTAGGACTGCAGGTGATCAGCTGGATAGTGTGTTCCTCAGATGTCATTTGATCTGCTTTAGCAACATGGGCAAAGATGGGGTATTTCTAAAATTGTTAGTTCAGCTGAGTTTGTGAATTAACAATGCAATGTTTGCTGGGATAATTTTTTTTAAGATGCACGTAACATGCTTGTTTAAAAAACATAACAGCAGACTATGTTGGCCTGCATCTAAACAAGCATTACAGTATTTTTTATCACATTACATTAAGATCTGCTTTATGCTTAGATTTTTTAAAATATATTTGGTATGTTTTTTCTTAACATAATAGTATAATTGTTAAAGGGGAGATAGTCCTGCTCATATAAATAAATATGTTCATACAAGTGTATGTTTCCTGATCGTGTAAGTGATGGAGATGAGAATAAAAGGTGCTGGTCTAAGAATAATGTACATATCTTTAAATGCATTGGAAGAAAAAGAACTCCTGATTATGTTAATTTAGTTTAAAAAAAAAAATCCAACAACTTCTGTATATGTAGAAAGTTTGTTTTGACTCACCTGACACATTTTGGGCAGAATACCCTTGCTTTCCTAGTCAGGATGGCCAAATTGCCCTGTTCATTTTGAGCTTTCAGGAAGTACTTAGATATGGTATAAAAATCAAATACATGTTCTAGATTTGAATAAAGACATTTTTAGAGAGGGTGTAACTTACTTATCTATACCTGAGGGCTCATATGCCTCAAGGAAAAAAACACATTGTGGAGAGCTTGATGTTGAAAGGCAAACATGAGGCTTGAATTTAGTGCCTCGCTCTTATTTCACATTAGTGCTTTTGAATGTGTATGACGGGTATGGTTTTGAATAAGAATGGAATAAATACCATTTTTTCTGCAGTGAGTCACTTGCAGTTACCACCATTTATATTCTTTTTTTTTTTTTAAGGTGGCATTAAAGATGATTCGGATGAAAACTGATACTGGCTGTTGGGTCCTAAACCTGAGTAGTTGACTATGAACTCATCACACCTGCAGGTCCTTGGCTATCTAGATCATGAGGCAAAATGTTCCATTTAAAAATCTAATTCTCAAGTAGCATCTAAAACAATTTACAAGAAACAGAAGCTAAGTAACTGTGTGAACAGCCTGTCCGCTGAAGTAATGCTCTTCAGCTCATGCAGTCACTTCAGGGTAGCAAAGGGTGTGCTCTCAAGCCTGGCCTCACTGTTTGGTGTTTCTTCCCTGCCCCCAGGTCCTCTTCTCTCTTTCAGGCCTCAGCCTTCATGCATTCTTTCTTTCACTCCTTTTTACCTCTTCTGTGTATTGATTTTTGATGTGACTCTGGATCTGATAGTAGCTTGTGCTGCAGCTGGGCCAAAGAAGTTGTTAGTGATGCAGATTCATAGCAGCAACAGTAAGGGGGCAAAATGTCTCTTGAAATCTAAGTAGGCAATGTAATTGTCTTAACGCTTTTCTCCCCCACCCTAAAAAGTGAAACTTAAGTTTGTGATCTTTTCTTCTGTTTTGTTTCCCATTCCTGCTGCTGCTGCTATGAAGCCTTCTGAATATCGAAGGTTCCTGAGTCAGACCGAAGACAGCAGTAGCTGAGGTGGATTAACGCTGGAATGTAGTCAGGGATTGGAACACTTGGGAGCTATGCTTAGACAGAAAGGGAAAGAGGTAAGAAATGTGAAGTGGTAAGACTGATTTTAAGCTCTTGTTTACAGACTTTACTCTATTGTGTCATGTGCACAGCAGCGTGTGTGAAATGGTAAGGCAAAGGAAAAACAATTAGCGTCAGCCTCCTTCACTGACTATTTTTACACTTCCAATACTCAGACGCCAGCCAGTTGGCGAGATCCTGTCAATATCTAATATATCTGCTATCTGAGAAAGCACGTATTGGCAAGGGTTTGGAGGAGCTTGTAGAAGTATTTCTGTGCTCTCTTTTGTTTTGTTGATTTGTTCTGCCACTTACACCAGCATGCAAGCCATGCATTTTACCAGTTAGGACACACTAAGGGATACAGTTTCACTATTGATTTAAATATATCTGTGTCTGTGCTGCCACTGGAAGGGGTGGAATGAGCCACACTCCTGCCACCTTACTTGTACCAGTCCTAGGACTTCTGTTTAGGTGACTGAAGGAGCTGCTCTGCCTGCAAAACACTCCTTTTCAGTTGCACCAGGTCTCTGCTCTGGCAGTTCACACAGTGGTGATGGCAGGAGAACATGACACACAGAAGACAGGACAGGACCTGAGTTTTCACTTGCAGTCTAATCCGATTGCAGTTTCACAATCAGTGTAATCCAGTCATAAATTACGTGTATATGGATTATGTTCTGGCACATTTTCTTCCATGCTGCTTTGTTTAATTATCAAAATGTGATTGTGAGCTTTGGATTGAAAATTTCAGGATGATTCTTGATTTTATTTAAATGGTAGCTGCTAATTCATGAAACATGCTTATATTTCCAAAATAATTTTTATTCTGGGATTGTTCATGTTTAGCTACAATCTAGATGAGGATTATTTTGGAATAGTAATGCATATTCATGCAGCCTTTTTTCCTGATCACTGAAGTGTGGATATCATGGTGTAAGCAAATTATATCCTTTGTGCTTCAATGGTCTCCAGCCTCGATTTGAAATTTCAGCAATATGTGCAGGCTTTATTACATTTCAAACTGAAATCTTTAAGAAATAGACCTAAACAAGTGAGGCTATCATATTGAGTATGTATATTACATATTGATTTCCCTGCACCTATGTGGATGCAGATAAATGTTTATCTTTTGTGTTCTGAAACAGTCACAAAAGATACTATTTAAGATGGCAGTAGGTGTGTAAGCCTACTTCTTGAGCTGCTAGTGCCTCTAATTTAAAATTTCCTATACACTGAAGTATAGTGTGCCCTAGAGAATGGATGCAATTTAAAACTGCTTTTCAGAATGCAGTAGAGATTGGCAGAATTGCTGTGGGTTTTATCATGTGTGTTCACAAGATTCTTCTTTAGAAAATGTTCATATGTAGCTGAGAGCATGCTTCAGCCTGTCATCAAAATAAGAAAACCCAGCAGAAATTCCCAGCAGTGCAAAGGAGCAGATTATTCATCAAGAATAGAAATAAGGAGTTGTGGTTCCCAGAGCAATGGAAATTGGGCCATTTTGTATTTTATATTGGAGCATAGAAATTACGCAGTGTACAGAACTTTTACTACTAAAGTTGTTAAGGAAATAGTTAATTCCCTTTCAGTTTTGCAGTTAGTGTACACGCCCACCAGATGGAGCTTCTGGCAGCAGTGGAAAATTCCAGAAATCAGCAAGAATGAGAAGTGTGTGAAAGACTTAGAAGATCCCTGTCTGCTGGACTGCAGAAGATATTTTTTTTATCCTTTAAATAAAAAAAATAAATGGAGAGTAAGACATATCAGCCTTACTGATTCCTTTCACTGGAACTGTCTTCCATAGAACTTTCTCCTCTGACAGGAAGTTGGAGTTCTCACTGCAAGAGTCACCAAGCTGAAGCTAGACAGTGTGCTCCAAAAAAAAAAAAAAAAAGAGAAAATACTTTCATAAGCCCTTGCTGAAAATTGCATACAACCAATGAAACAGTTAAGGCTCTCAGCATAATACTTTTCTCCAGAGGATTTTTAAGTGGGGTTCAGGTTTTTTTGTACCACATTTTAGATGGACTTCTCTCCTGAAGGAATATTTACGTAGAATGTCCAGAAAAGTGGTGTGAAATGATCCTTTTTGTTTGACACGCAACATTCTTTTTTGAGGTAGCTGATTTAATCTCTGAAGTGATTTTTTAATAATTTTGTTTGTTTGTTTGTTTTTTACAAGGAGACATACAAGAAATAGACTGTTTGGCTGTGAGGGGGAGTTGGGCTGGTTTCATGTGCACAGTGCTGCAAAAGTTTTACAGTAGTTTGACTGGATAGCAAAATACATTGGTTGTTTTCCTTCAGTGCCAGTAATCTCGTAACACGAGAGTTGTGCACACAGAATTGTCTAGTTGGAGTTGAGAGGTGTTTGTTCAAAGTTAGCTGAAGACCATCACGTTACATGGGCAGGAGGTTGGTGTTGCAGATGGTGGAGCTGGTAAGGGTGAGGAGGTGCTCTCTGTTTAAAATGTTGCCATGAGAATAGAGCGCATGCTGTTACAAAACAGCCTCCATCCTCGGATTAGAGCGGCCTTGAAAAATGAGCCCTTAGTTGTCTGGCATTTCAGATGTGCTGTTAAACTGCAAATCTCATTACCTTCACAGGAGATGTGGGTGCACAGCCCTCTGAAAACTAGGCCAGCAGTGCTTAAATAAGGAGGAAAGCAGAGTCCAACAGAAGAAAGTGAAAATGCTTCCTGTAAGCCAGTGATAGACATGTTGGGAGTAGAGTTGTTATTCACTCAGTGCAGGGAGGGGAGATATTTAATTGCAGCTCTTACCTTTACAAGGAATTTTTTGGTAGTTTTTAGTTCTTCAGACTTACCTGTTCTCCCTGCTGGTTCTGCTCCTGGTATTTTTGATTTGTTCACTCTTCCCTGAGATACCTCTCTGCTTCCCGACTATCACTCTTCCTTGCTTTGCTGTCCTGGAATTGTCAGGTCCCAGAGTTCTAACCTCCACCTTGCTGCAGGGAGAGGTTATCATTGCCCTCATGTGAATATAGAATATTCTGCACCATCATATAGAGCATCACTTAACCTGCATATGTGAGGAGGCTGCTTCTCTATTGCTGTGGGAACCATAGATTATTTCAATGCATATTTTTATTTTATTTTAAGAAACAACATTCAGTGTTGCACTAACAGCCTTCTTTGCAAATCTGGTTAATGGCTGGCTTTTCAGAGCATGTCATTAAATGCAGTTACGTGGGCAAATCATTAAAAGTAGACCTTATTTTAAATGCAGTTGGGATAGGGAGATAAACAGTGTCAAGAAACTAACAGTCTTGTTTCATTTCCACCACAACATACAGCTGCTGTCAGCTCTAATATCTGCTACTAGGTTGCACTGTTATATGTAAACCAAGAACTTCTTCAACTTAAAATGCTAGCAAAACAAGGGCTAATATAAAATAATTTTGGATTGTATGAAGTCAGAAAAATGCCAGATGCTTGGTGATTCTTGTCAGCAACACAATGCAGGGAAATGATACTCTGCCTTAGGGAGGCCCAGTATGGGATGAAGTACTTCCCTGTGCTCGGTATTTTTATCTGCAGACTGATACACTAATTATCACTGATCTGCTATCAAGGCTGATGGGTCCTCATCCAGAAGTGTGCTTTCTGGAATGAGGATTCAGATAGAGAGAGGTAATCTGGACTTCAGAGAGAGATACTGGGGCACAAATTCTACTTTCTAGTTAGAAAATAATCCAGTATGAAACAAAATAACCCAACATCCCTACCTATTTGAAGATGTGGTTAGTGGTCTTGTTAGAGCATATGCAATATTAAACTTTGCCTCAATGTGAAGTATTTTAATAATTTTGTCTTTTGAAATTTCATGGAACACAGCATCTTCTGCTGAAACTATACTTGAAGAAAAACAACCTGTACCTTAAGCTGTGGATGTTCTGTCTGAATTATCAATAGAGATTAAAATTAACAATTTTAAACAGTAAAAACCCTTATTACTTGGGAAAGTAATTATAAATGACTCATTTGGTTGTTCCAGACTTCATTATACTAATGTTATGTCTTATGTTTCCAGTCTGTTCAAGACTGAGTTTCTGTCCATTGGTGATGTGAGTTGAAGAGGTATCAGTCTTTCTACAGAAACATAATCATTTACAAGCCATTAGAAAACAAGCTTTATCTTACATCCTACTAGCAGGATTGTGCCTGAAAATTTTAATCTGAGTACTTCCCAAAGGAATGTATGTCCCTAGGGTTGTGGCTGGCAGCCATGTCACCTACTTGATCTTAAGGTGGGACTGTGTTTGTTGGGAACCTTCTAGGAAAAATCACCTGTGCAAAGAGATACTGTTGGTATTTTACTAAGTGCACCTTGTCTACACAGGGTGCAGCTACACTGTTGGTACTGACAGCTCAGATGAGGTGTAGACTGAGGTCCTGAGCACTACATTTAAAAGGTTATACAGAATGTGAATAGGAGCATTCATCTCTGCACCCTGCTGGACTTCTGAATTGGGTAACTTCATTGAAATCTGAGCACCAAACTATTCCTCAGGTAGCATCAACCAGTGGAATCTGTTGTTTAAGCCACAAACCTGCTAGAACTTCCAGCAGCACTGTTAATTTGCTGGAGAGCACTCTGCAGTAGCTCCGTGTCAGTGAAGGTACCATAACCATGGTTTATCATTAGCTTTGGAGTCCTTTGCAACGAAACTTACGTTATAAATGTAAGATTGCCCTGATTACATTTCTTATCTCTTGTCTTTAACACTTTGTTTTGTACAGCAGGATATGATCCTTCTTCTATGTCCGGGCTTTGGCCTCACACAGTAGGTGTAATATAATCGCTGAGGTGGGCGTTCTGGAAGGAGAATTATTTTTGGAGGCTTTTGCATGAAACTTGTCCAATGAGTCTGAGACGCCCAAGCACCATTAATTTTGGAGGTAAATGCCTCATAATATGTACTGAATAGACTGGGAAGAGTTAAGATTTTCATTTAGTGAAGGATGGGCAATAAAACTGTTGAAAGGATAGTTCTGACTGTTTACGTCTGATGTTTGGAGGTTTTGAACTTAAAGGAACACCAACTTGAACTCTAGAAAAATTGGGGATGTGGAGCGGCTTTAAGCTCAATCAGTCTGGCAGCTTCACTGCGTATTAATTAGTTTCCTCATTTAAATATTTTCCCCCTCTTTTGGTTTATTGACACCAACAGAGGCAAAAGTGAAAGATAATTTTTGCTACAAGAGAAATGACCAGACTGCCTGCAGTACTTTCTCATGCTGAAACAAATGGGAGAAACCTGTGACTTGTGATATTGAAGTTGAAAGATACCTAACTTAAGCTTGATGTCCCTTTAAGTTATACCTTGGAATCTGACATTTCTTATTTGAATCTCAATTCAAATGTTTACTTTTGGAAAATCAACTAAAATGTTTTTTATTAAAATATTTTCTATCATTTGTCTATAAATTGGTCTGTCAGAGTGGGCTGGGATATGTACAAAGGGAGGGAAGGGAGGAATGTTGTCATTAACAACAATGAAAAAATAAAGGGGGGGGTTGATCAACAACAACAAACAAAAAGGAAAAAAAACCAACCCCACAAACAGAAAAACAAATGAAAGAAAATATTACAATTAGTCCCAAAAGTTTTTTTTTAAATGACAGATTTTCAGTGTCAGTGCTTGCCTTAGGCAGAGGGGAGTAGTGGTGGTAGAATCATTTGCATGAAATATTATTTACTCTAACATGATATTGTTATTGGAATAAAATCAGGTTACTGATAAAGTTATAAAGATAATGTACATTTTAGAAGTTAATAAGTTGTTTGCTCTAGTAAACAACAGTAATGTGTAGTACTGGCACACAGCCAATAGAGAAATCAAAACTATGTTAAAGATTTACAGTGTCTGGGTCACACTAATAATGTTGATCCTGGATTCTCATTGCTTTCTGATTTTAATGGTAACTGTTACTGAGAAATATTTAATACCTAAAAGCAGGCTGTCTAGTGAGAGCTATCCTACACTGTTTAATGAAATAATTTTTAGCATAATCTGAATTTTACGCACTAACTTGTTATCAAACTGCATGCATTTTTATATTTGGTGCAGCCTTTCCCTTTTAGCATTATTATGAATATTAAGGAATTTGGATTTGAATTATTGAAATTAAAACCATGGGATCATGGTAGATACTTAACAAAGGCAATGGACTAGAGTAGTGGGTGTGTGGGAGGGTATATTATGTAGGGAAAAGGAACAGCTTTTAGAATAAGGGTTTGAAACATTGCTTTTTCTGTAGGAAAAAGATGGAGTATTGCATGCTGGGAACAAGTGCTTTCCATAAGGTAGCTAAATTTTAAAAGTACGTTTGTTTAATTTTGTCTTAGGCTTTGCTTAAGTATTCTAATCTAGTAATTTTGTCCTTTCTGCAGTTTTCATTTTGATTAGAGCTCTGCAAAACTCTCTTCTAAACAAAAATTGAAAAACAAACCTGGGCCACAACTGCAGTTTGATATTTCTGAAACGTTGCTCAGTGTGTACAGAAGACTATTTAAAGGATATTAGCAATAGTATAAATTCTTTCTGTGGTCTGTTTTGTTTTCCAGTATTTCAAAATTGCAGATATTAACACCAGTAAATTTAAAGATGTGAATGTGTTGGATGACTACAGAGAAACTGCCAAAACAGTTTATTAAAAGGTAGTCTTAATTGACGCTTCTTTAAAACAAACAAAAAAACCCCAACAACAAAACGGCAAGAAACCAAAAAGCCCAACTTGTCGGCAGAAACTCCAAGTAAATAGTCACATTCTTTTTTCCTTTGTTCTTGAGAATAGCAAGACATAACATACTTGGAGGAAGTTTGAGTCGATGAGTCAGGACTTATTTCATTAACTGCAGTTAAATGTTTTGGCCAGGTTTCCTGAGGAAACAAAGCTTATACAATTTTTCAGATTGTGGCTTGTCTCCTAATCTCTCCTCCCTCCTCCCAGCCAAGAAAACAGTCCACCATTTTCAACCAAATTTGGTAGAGATGGAGGTCTGAATAAATAAGATAAATAAGCACTTTTAAGTTTCATTAAATGTAGATCTCCAGTAAGAGAAGAAACCCAGGTTTGAATTTTCACAAGTTCCCTTCACAACTCTCCTTTCAGCCTGTTCCTTCAATGGGATGCACCAATGCCAAGTGGCTTCTAAAAACTCTGTGGGAGGAGTCTTAAGGAGGAGGGGAAATAAATCATCCTGCTTAGGCCTGGGATTTTAGGAGGTTGACTTTTCAATGTTGGACATGTGCCAACTGCTGAGGTGCCAGTTAGGTGTTGTGCCTGGAGCTGAACACAGCAACTTGCCTGTCACGATGTGATACGGAGCAAGCAGAGCGTTACTAAGGAAAAGAGAAGCAGCAGTAAATTGTCTGGGCTTAGACTCTGAAGTATTCAGCCCCAAATGAGAGTTGTTGGTGCCTGACTGAGTGCATGTCTAGTATGTTATTCCATGGATACGATATTATTACAGGTACAGCAGCAGCTCATGATGCCCCGTAAAGCTTTTCTTTCCCAGAAAGAAAAGCAGGCTCGTGCCAGGGAAAGGGATATGTTAAAAAAGAGGAGGAGGCGACAAGACTATCTCAAAAGAAGCGTGGAGCCGCAGAAAAATGCAGAGACAATAAAATGGCACAGGGATGATGAGAAGAGGAGAGAAAATGAGCAAGTTAAGGACAAAGATATCAAGAAGCGGTGGAGACAGGATGAGAGAGAACGGCGAAAGAATGTGGACGCTATGAATTGGCACAGGGAAGATGAGAAGAGGGAGAATGAGCGAGGTAAGGACCAAGAAGGCCAAGGACCAGCAAAGAAAGGATGAGGGGGAAAGAGCGACGAAAGGACGGACCTTTTGAAGCAGCAGAGGGATGATGGGGAGAGGGGAAAATAGAGAGCAAGAACAGTTCCATTTTATAATCATGTGCAGAATAATGGAAAATATCTGTATCTTTGAGTTTAAATTTTATAGGAACTCTGCTTTAATGTACTATAGTTCTTACAGAGATAATTATTTTAATAATAATAAGATTGATGGGAGTATAGATGTAGGCAAACTCCAAAGTCACAATGGGATAAAAAGGGCTGGTTTACACATTGCTTACAAAACTGTTTTGCCGACATGAACATACCTAATACTGTCTTGAGCAGTGCAGTTGATAACACTGTGTTTCAGATCAATAAAACATTCAGGTTTTCTCAGTCTTCATAATGTAAGTAAATGAGAGCATTAGGAAGAGAAGGGTCAATGGAACATGCTCGTAAGAGAAGGCAGAAACAATGTTTTATTGTCTTCTTTTTAATAATATGGCCAAGAGATAGTTGTAATTGCATCCTCAGTTTTATTCCAAGGTAAATTATTGAACAAAAGTTGTATGGAAGTGTAAATATCACAGAATGCTTTTAAGAAGCAGTCAGTTCAAGAGATGCACATCTCTGTGTCATTAGATCTAGGTGTTGGCATCAAAGGAGTTGGCATCACATTTGATTTGATAAATTGAGCCAACACCTTGACATCAAATCTGACAAACTGATAAGCATAGGTATTTACATTACAGTAGGAAGAGCCCTTCTAAAGTTGCATTTTTATTAAATTTTATATAGGATTTTTCTCTCTGGAGTTATAAAATTGCTTTGTTTGTTGTTTTTTTTTTTTTTTTTTTTTGCAGTAGCCCTAAAAGTTAGTTGTAAGCCTGTGAACTGGCAGTGGATTTATACTGGAGGAGAGACTAGTCCTTTGGAAGTCTTTCACTCCTTTTTTTCATTCCATAAAAGTGTTTGGCACTCCCTGTTTTGACTGATCAGTTATGATGAAGCAGCCTGGAAGGACATAGCCACAGTAACAGAGAGAAGAGCTGTGTAATTATAAGGCTACTAAATCCTGTGTGGCTGTGCACTGAATGTGGCTGAGTAATTTTATTACACAAAAAAACCCCAAATGGTCACCAGAGTGAATGAGCATAAAGCTTTTCTTTTTAATGCAGATCCTTTCAATTGAGAAAAAAAACAACAACCGAACAAACTTAGTGTTTAGGGGGTAGGGTGAGTGGTAAACATTGCTTATTATGAGTAACATTATATATATTTCATTGTGAGGGGAAAATGCTCTCCAAATGAGTTGCCAGTTTTCCACCTCTGTGTTGCTGTGAGGTTTTAATTGTAGGCCTGGGAATCATCAGCTGATAAACTATATGTCAAGAAAACTGCTAAATGCATGATAAAAAAAAAGGCTTCCTTGAGCTTTGTTTTGACCTGTGACATTTTTCTCTCTTCATCACTAATTTTCATTTGATAGTCACTAGGAAAATTTAATTTTGTAGGTTTCCTTTTCTTGTTTGACTGCTTCTTCTCACTGTTTTCAGCTCTGTGAACTTAGATAAACTTAGAACTATATTCATACAATTTCCAAATGAAAGGAATGAAATAGCCAGAAAGTTGACTTTCCAGTTATTCCTCCAGAATGATTAGCAATGCTGACATCATACTTTTCTTGTATGTAAAATGAAAAAAAAACAAATTTAAAAAATTCCTGTATTCCACTATCTTGGTTCTGCCAGTGGACAAATACTTCAGAAGAATCAGTGGCCACTGCAAAGAGCATTAAGGAGCCTGGCCTGCTCATACAGGTTTGAGATGCCTGAGTAAGAATGAAATGCACTAGGGACTGGGGGTGTTTTTTTGCTTATAGTTTTTGGAGATTCTGTCAGTGTTTTTTACTTGCCATTTCACAGTGATGCTCTTGACAAACCTTGCTGAGTGAAGACTTCTTCCTCAATGAAATGTTTAGGGTTGCCTACAAGTCCATGCTTGCAGGTCATGGAAGGCTTTCCTGATGGTACAAAACCACAGTGTGGTAGTAAGAAAATGCTGTAATTTTCAGTTATAAAAGAGAGGAAAACCCAGAGTAGGTTTTCTAGAAGACCTACACTATTGTTGTCTTGATTCCTTTACACAGCAATATTTTTCCTTCAGATTATTTCTTTAAGTCTTAAACTGTTTCTGGATGAACCTCACCATTTTACTAACAAGCCTGTGACACAGCAGTATACCTGCTGCTTGTTAAAACTGTACAACTGTGCTCAAACATGAAAGAAGCATAGTAAGCACATTGAATAATGGTGTCCAGAAATGAATGTAAGATTTGGAATATTGGCTGGAGATTTCAGTTGAGAGGAAAAGGCTGTCTTGTTCTGAAACTGATGCATCTTCCCCAGAATTGGAACAGCATTGTTTCCTTGTGAGGGTTTGAATCTATACACTAGAAGATGCTCTATTTCATGGTTCTAGACAAAGTTGGCAGAGCTGAAACAGTCTTAACACCTGTTACCTGGTGGTCTCAAAGGCAGCAGGATGCAAGGCAGCTTTTCTGGTGAGGTCCAAAATACAAAGGATCCACTGGAGATTTAAGATTTTAGTTACATTAAAGTCGAAACAGATATTGAGGTCTAAAGACAGGTGCAAGCTTTCTTGTTTTTATCACCTCTGATAATTTGACTGACATAGGGGTTTTTTTTCTTTCCATTTTTCCCTCTTGTGTTCCTTATCCTCTCTCTCCTGGGTGTGTACCCTTCTATAAGGTGATAGTTCTCAAGTTGTGAATATAGTGTATTGTGTGAGATCAGTACTTCCCTCATAAGGGAGGACTGTTTGCACTGAGAAAAACATATTGCATAAGAAAATGTTAATTCTAGCAATATAGAAGTCTAAACCAGGCATGCAGTATTTTATTTTACATTAATTAACTTTCCAAATAATTGCACAGTAATTTATTTTTTTAACTCGTCTTTTGACTCAGTTTTCTAGGTGCTTCCAGTCCTTGGTAACTGATGTGTTAAAGGGCTGAGCTGCATGGCCATGTTAATTTGAAGTGCTTTAAGCTGGTACAGTGAGGATAGTTTATTAAATGCTGAAAGTGGTTTAAAAATCACTTAGAATAACATAACAGGAGGGGGTGTGAGACTTCACAATCTGGATCTTTCTAGAATAGTGCCTGCAATTGTTTCCATCCAGAATTTGAAACACTAGTAAGGGTAGCAAGCTGGTGAAGAGGTGATCTGGAGATGAAAGTCACTGCAAATCTATCAAAATGCTAAAATCTGTTTAAAAAAAAAATGATGTGGAAGAATTTGGGGTTTGTTGAAACTCCTCTGTGGCTATGCAGTGATTAATTTTTAGGCTAGACCTTATTTCCTTTCTGCTTTTGTCATGCCATGCAAATTAGAAGTCTTGATTTCCTGTGTGTTAGGATATTTGCACTGTTCAGTTCCTAAAACTAAGCAGAATTTTTCTCTGTTAATGGGTTTCTCCCTTCTGTTTACTTAAATTATGTTTTTCATGAATATTGTTCACAGTAGCTCCTGAGAGCATGTAAAGGTGTTAAACAATTTTTTCTCTTACAAGTATTTTATTTCACCAGGTATGGCTAGGAAGGTTAGAAAATTGAGTAGAGAGAGAAAGCCTTTTGCTGAGAAGCAATACTAACCTTGAAGTGAGGTCCCTTTTTTATTATAGCAGTGAACCTAAAACTTGGACATAATAATGAATTTAAATCAGTCAGCCTATATTATGTCCTGGCCCATTCCCACTTCAGGTTGTGATTCTGAGTGAACTGAGCTGCTGGCTCCTGTACACTTCTGAAACTTCAGAAGTCTTTGTAGTCATTTTGTGCCCTAATTTTGAGGTTAGAAAATGCACATATCAGAAGTGCACTTGAGATTAAAATCTTCCTTCCTGGGACTCTAACAGACTGTTGAGGGCCCAAGTCAGTGCTTCAGTTCTCTGAAGGAAGATACCATGTACACACTTTGTACGTGGCATTAAGCTCTGTGAAGTCTCTTTAACTGTTGTTCCTCTGCTTACCTTGCAAATACTCCCTGCTTTTTCACAAAACCTTCCCTCCCACCCTCCCTTCAGATTTTTAGATGAAGATCTGAGCGTTCTTCACTCAGGCCTCTTTGTTGACATGTGTGCACTAGCTAGGAGACTTGTCTTAGCTTCTGTTCATGCTTTGCACAGTGGCTGTTACCCTTGGCAGTGGAGTGGTACTGCATGAAGCTTCTCTAAAATAGGTCTTTGCATTTCCAAAATGTGCCTGTGAAATGAAAACTGAAGTGCAGTGTTTATAATTTAGTAATGATATTTTGCTCTTTTATAGCTTGTCTTTTCTACTTACATTTGGCTACTGAATTTTTCTAGGAATCAGTACCTGGCTGTGGAATAGACATTTATGCCAGGTACTGCACAGATACAGAGCAAAAGGTTTCAAGTATTTCTTACACAGTTAGTCTGCTTACTTTGTCATTATTTTGTGACTGGTACAGTCAGACATTTTTGGTACCAGCACACTAAAAATGAGTGAGATTCTCTTACTAAATCAGTCTAATTTTTTCAGTATTTCCTATAATTATTTATTTTAATTAGGTTAGTAATCAATTTTCTTAGGCAATCTGGAGATACTACCTGGATATTTCTAGTAAGGATATTAAGTATTCATTTATTCTCCACCCAGCATTTTAGTGTAGGTTGATGTGTAATTCAGTTTATGAACAAGGGCTGTCCAGTGTATTTGTAGGTGAGACCTAAGACTAGAAGCAGGAAACAGAAGGGCAGACACAAACTGAAGTCTTGCTACGTTTGTTGAATCATGAGCTTGAAAATAACTGGTTGACTTAAGAGATAGATCTCATTATTCCTGTTACTTAATGAGGATAAAAAATGCTCAGGTTTCTCTGCAGAATTATTTTTGCTGAGCACATGTGATGGCTTTGACTTATTTTTCTGTGAATGTGTATACAGGTGCACATTCCCTTACAATATATAATGTATTAAATTTCTGGGACTTGTGCAGGAATGAATAGGATAGTGTAGAACCATATGGGAAAATAATAAAATTAGTTATATCTTGGGTACTATAAAACAGAATACATGGAAATACAGGGTGTCCTGCTTACTAGAATCTTGTGCTGGAATTGTCATTTATTGAGTGGTATCATATCAGGATAAATTAATTCCTCCTTTATGAAAAAAATAAAATGCTGCTGAGCTTCTTTTGAGAGCTAGTTTGAGATCTCAAGAGAGAAGTTCTGTACTGAGCCCATAATATTAGGTTAGTAGCACTTCTTTAACCATCAGGAATTGGTACCTGATAGATGGTGTAAAGCTTGAGCTGCTTGTGCCTTTCAATGGTCTTCACTGAAGTGCAGTGTATTTAATACTGTTCACTGCTGGCATTTCAGTAGAAAAACAGGAGAAACAGCATTAAAGTAAACTATTTTACAGAAGGACCAGTTGCTCTCTGACCCCTTATTATAGGCATCGTTCCCTGTGGGAGATGCTGGATGTAGCAATAGCTTCAGTGCCAGGTGAAAGCACTAGAGGGTTTTGTCAGTACTGGGTGCTGCATTCCTTAGCATCGTGTTCTTTTAAAATAATTACTTTGCTCTAAGCTTCAGAGCAGTAGGAAGCAGCCCTGACAGTGAGGAAGAGATGTTCCAGGTGTGCTCTCAAACATAGACTTCCAGTTAGATAAAGAATGCCTTATTTAAAGAACAGCATGAATGTCTAAATGATTGAGACAATTCCAACTATTTTGATGTCCACATTCAAGGATGCATCAGCCAAGTTGTGTATGTTGCAATTACAACTTGAGTTACCTGCTGTAAATAGAAATTAATGGAGATGCTAAAAGCTTTTTGTAGCCACAGATAACAGTAATATCAGACTATCTGGCTCTCCACTAATTATCATTAAATGGTCAAGAAACTTCCTAAATAAAATGAACTGTATTTTCTTAAGGCAGAGAATTTTGTTAAGATTAGGTGAGTTGCATTCAGCTACCAAGCAGAATTTGTAAACTAAGATTGATCTTCAGTTTTTAGATGTGAAGATCTAATTATATCCTCTATTATGATGTCTTGTGATAGAAAGATGTTGATAATTTCTAGTCTTTAAGACTTGACTGGGAAGCAGGCAAAAGGGCAGAGGCAAGAAGATGGTGCAGATAGAACTATTATTTTCTGGAAGTCCTAAATAATTTGTTTTCTTTATCACTTGAGTTTATATTTGTGGTATATTTGGCATGTCTAGGTATATTAGACACAGTAATTAAGAGAAAGCATTTGATTCTTTTGGTGAAGAACTTGTTAGTGGCATTTTGTACTACAATAACTTGTTTGATAATAAGCATTATTTTGACACTTGTGGCTGACTTTCAAGTTTACAAGTGATTATTGCCTAAAGGCAAACTTTGCTCTAACTCTCCCTTTGTCATGAGAAAAACACCTGCTTCTTTACAAGCAAACTGAGAATATTGTTTAGGTGGGAGCTTTAGTTTTGAAGAAAACAGCCCAGCTTGCTAGAAGCTTTAAAATGTAATGTTTTCATGCACTGATGTTTCTACAGTTGATACTAAGAATTTTGGTTATTCTGGAATAAAATTGCTAGGACATTATATCCTTGGATTTGAAGTTCACTTGGAAGTGTCCTTCAGATCCTGAACATACTTGACTATGCTGCTTCATGTAATTTTTTATGAAAAAATGGAGCATACAGGTAGCTATGAAGAAGCTACTGAAAGCATTTCTGAGCCAGTGCAATCCAGTGAGAGCAACGTGTATTCAGTTGCCTTGAGAGAGAAGGAATTAGCAGAGCCATGATTGATTTCTTGGCTACATTAATATTTTTCACTGGCTCTGTGAACTGCAGCAGCAAGAACTTGTAACAAATGGTTGTTCTTGAGTGAAAAAAAATAAATTCTGTGCTTTGGAAGCAAATTTGTGTTCTTTATTGTAACTTAGTGTTCAGAGTCATACTTCCCAATTCTGTGTAGGGAGGAGAGGTTAAGGAAGCCTACTTGCTTTCCAATTTGTGATCTGTATTTCAGGATATAAATCCACTCTGCAGTATGTGGTATTTTTTTGTTTTCCTATTAATGCAGTTCTAGTATCACGTAAGTCAGATCTGCTTTATAGCTTTAAATAAAGCTATACATACAGTAAATGAAGGAAATTATATTAATTTCTTATCCTACCTACAGTTGAATTCAAGAAGTATTTTTCTCACTGAAGAGAGTCTATTAAATCTATTAAAAGACTGACACAAATCTTGAAGCTCAACTTACCAATTTTCAAATCAGTTAAGATATGTATGCACGAAAGATAAATTGAGTTTTTAGAGTAAATTTCATGCAGATACAAACACTTTATTTTTCAAGTTATTTCCAGATGCAGCCGATTACTCCTGCAATACTTGTTATATCAGTTTGTTGGGTTTTCAAGTACACTCTTTAAGTTTGTCAATATCTGGCTTTATGGCCAGCCTCATTTAAGAAGAAATTAGACAGAAAATGTGGTAGTTTCTTAGTTAATAGTACAGCTCTGATACTGAGTTATCTGGGTAAAATGAGTCAGAAAATTACTAATAATTAAAAGTGCAACACTATCAGACAGAACATATTTGACTTAAACCTTTTCTGTTACTTTCTTTTTCAATAGAAACTATGTTCCAACTTCCTGTCAACAACCTTGGCAGTTTAAGAAAGGCCCGGAAAACTGTGAAAAAAATACTTAGTGACATTGGTTTGGAATACTGTAAAGAACATATAGAAGTAAGTATGATACCTCCCAACTGTTGTAGTTAGAGCTAAAATGCTCCAAAGTTAGTGGGACGTTGAGGTCTTTAGTGTATGACTTTTTTTTTCTAGACCTGGTTCAGGAAATGTCAAATTTGTACTATGAATTTTGAAGGAATACCCTGTGTCCTGTTCCCATGTCATATTCCTCTGTTCTCATCAGCTTAATGGTTCTGGGATTCCATTTAAGCCTTGTTGTTCAGGTGTTGCTACCCCTGCATTGCATTGTTGTACACAATGAATTCATACTTGAGATAAAATGGACCCGTAAATGCTTAAAATTTTAGTATAGATGAGTTACACTTCAGGCTGTATGTGGCTGACTTGATAGATACTGAAGGTAGGTTGTTTTTTGTTTATGTTGGATTCTTAAAAGTAGCACTTGCTAACTGAACATTTAGGAATAAAGCAAGAACTAGGTGTGGTACAGGAGGTTCTTGGGGGACAGAAGATGGTTTTGAGGTTTTCACAAAGTGTCAGTACTAACAGTAGGTGATCAAGTTCAAGAATCACTTCTGTACCTGTGTTTGTTCCTAGGAGGAAAAGGTATTTGTGCTGCTCTTCTGGACAGACTTCTACACTTCTGTCTCAAATGCAGCTTTCTCTCCTGAACACTAACTTCTTTAGTAGGAATTAGGCTTCTTGGACATCATACATGTAGTCACGCTTTAAAAACATATATGGATTCCTGTGTGAAATTAACATCATAAAAAAATCCTGAAAACCAATCAACACATTGTGTCCCCCCACAAAAATAACCCCAAGCAAACAAAAAGGCAAACATCAGAGTTATGGTAAAGCCTCTGTATGATCTTAAATGTTTAGCACTAGCCCAGGAATACTTTCCTCAATGACTGCTTTTGAAAATGGGACGGATATGCAATTACTGTCTTGGGTTAATTAGAAGGATGAGTTCTGAAAACAGTTCTTCAGGTTTCATGATATTGAGACTGTTCACAACTCTTCAGCTCCAAAGAGGTGCATCTTAAATACCCACACTCCTTCAGTTAATGGTATCTACTGTTTGCCAGCAGCACTTAAGAGACCTGCATGGATGCTGGCAAGAGTTGCTTAAGGGAGCAGTTGGTCTTTGGTTTTGATTCTCTGTACTCTCTTCCCATCTTCCCCTTCTGCAGGATTTTAAGCAGTTTGAACCTAATGACTTTTATTTGAAAAACACTACATGGGAAGATGTAGGATTGTGGGACCCATCGCTTACAAAAAACCAGGTTGGTAATGGTTTATGTTGACTCATCTGATTCTAAAGTTGCTTCATACTAAAGGGTGTTTCACAAATATGCCAAGAGCTCTTTCTGCAGTTTGACCCATTGATCTTCATTTGTTGGCTGTTTAAGGGACTGCAAAAAGCTGTATTTGTTTTTTTGTTTTGTTGGGTTTTTTTAAGCAATAATCGTGGTCTGTATCTTAGTAATACGAATAGTCAAATACTGGAGAACTGATTGGTCAAGAAATCATACCCACACTTTGGCAACTGCATATAAAAAGCCCATGTTTTCAAGCTTAGCACAATCTCACCATCCTTCTGGTCAAAAGATCAACAATCTTACAGTGAAGTGGTGAGTTTTTTACCTGTATTTAAATGTTTCATTATCTGTTTTCATCATGTCAGAAAAAGTTTGAATGTGAACACATGGAACTGCTGCTCTCTCCACTAGTGTTGGAGCTCAGTTAGCTGCCTGCCACATCTGAAGATTCTCATAATGTGGCTGTCTGAGATTTGCTTTAGGCATCTGTAGTTCTATATGGTAGAGTTCAGTGGCCCTGTAAGTCTTTGTTTAGGTGTTTGTGAACCCCAGTAACAAAGGAAATTTGAACTGAGCTAGAAGGGAGGGAGTAATACCTGATCTGATTGAACACATCCAAGGCAAGTTGTGTGCACTGCAGTAGCCTCTACCCATGGCACAGTACAGGGTAATACCAGCACTGACAGAACAGTGAGAAGGTGAGAAGTCACTCTACAAAAGAAGCCGCCTTCTAGCATCTGAAAGGTCAGGTGTTGCTCTTACAGGAAATGGGCTCCTGTATTATGATGGATTCTAGTGTAGTGTTAATCTAAAAATGTGTCTTTATTACTGTGCTTCATAAAATACACTGATGTTGTCCTACTTTTCTAGTTAATTCCAGAATAAAAAATACAGTATAAAAGGAGACAGCTTTTGTTTAGTATATTTGTTGTATCTTGTCTCCAGCCTACCAGATGTCTGAGGCTTCAGGAGGTGGACAGAAGAATATAGTCCTACTTACTGATGCAGAGGGAGAGTGCAACTCTCCAGCTACTTCTAATGATCTGTGTGTAGCTTGATGCACAAGACTTGTTTTGACACTCAGGAATGAATGATTGCAACTATTTGAATGTCTTATCTCTTCTGAAATGCCAGATTGCTTGTGGCCATCTCAAAGGCCAATGTAACTGTGGTTTCTGTTACAGTAGTTGACAAGAACTTCATTGGCAACATGTTAAATGTAACAAAGATAAAGGTGCAGGGAAACTGCAAGTGTGGACTTTTCAAATGCCTTTTTTTTTCCCTGATTCAAGATTGTTTTAAAAATCTGGTTTGTGGTTTGATCAGAAGGAAAAGGCTTGGTGGCTTTAAGGGCTTGTGTAGCTCTAGTATATTATGGCTTGGTAAGCTTAAATCTATTTGTTCACCAAAAACAAGTTTTGAAGAGCATCTTTTATGTTAAAGGTTGTAATGGATTAAGGGACTGAAACAGCTACGGTTATAGATCCATCTTGTATCTATAAATGTTTGACAGATTTTGATGGGAAGTAACTTGTGTTCTGGATACTCTTTTCTCCCAGAAATGAGCTTAAGGTGAACTTTTTCATGCAGCTCAGCTGCAAGGAATGAGGGTGGTTGGTTTTTTTTTTTAAAGATGCTTGTGATTTAGCCTTGCATGCTAAGTTCATGGTTAAACTCTTGAGTGACCTCTAAATTGGCACTTGCCACATCATGTGTATGTTCACATGATAAACTCCTTAGGGCCTGACCCGCAGGTCAAAATTGGAAAGAGATTAATCTAAAGGTTTGAGACTATGGCAGTGGATCTTGAGACCATTATTTAGAAACATTATTGTTTAGAGAAGGTCATGGATGTTTTGTTGTTTTTTCTCTTTTTAAACTGCTTTTCAATATTTAGTTTCTGCTTTGTTCTTTGTTTTAAGGACTATCGGACAAAGCCCTTTTGCTGCAGTGCGTGTCCATTTTCCTCGAAGTTCTTTTCAGCCTACAAAAGCCACTTCCGGAATGTTCATAGCGAAGACTTTGAAAATAGGATTCTCCTTAATTGTCCTTACTGTACTTTCAATGCGGACAAAAAGACTTTGGAAACGCACATTAAAATATTTCATGCTCCAAATGCCAGTACACCAAGTGGAGGCATCAGCACTTTTAAAGATAAAAACAAACATGATAGCCTTAAACCTAAGCAGGCTGACAGTGTAGAGCAAGCTGTTTATTACTGTAAGAAGTGCACTTACCGAGATCCTCTGTATGAAATAGTTAGAAAGCACATTTACAGGGAACATTTCCAGCATGTTGCTGCTCCTTATGTAGCGAAGGGAGGTGAAAAGTCACTCAATGGTGCAGTTCCATTAAGTTCCAGTACCCGAGAGGAGGGTAGTATTCACTGCAAACGATGCCTTTTCATGCCGAAATCGTACGAAGCTTTAGTACAGCACGTTATCGAAGACCACGAACGTATAGGATATCAGGTAACTGCAATGATAGGTCACACTAATGTAGTGGTCCCAAGATCTAAACCTTTGATGCTAATAGCTCCAAAACCACAGGATAAAAAGCCTATGGGACTCCCTCAGAGGATGGGTCCCCTTTCCCCTGGGAGTGTTCGATCTCTTTCGTCACAACAGATGATGAACAGACTCACCATACCAAAGCCTACATTAAATTCTGCAGGAGCGAATATGATGTCAAACGTTCACCTGCAACAAAACAATTACGGAGTCAAATCAGTACCACCAAGTTACGTTGGTCAGCCAGGGGGAAGGCTAAACTTAAGTGGTAATGCACCAGTTTCTATTCCACAGCAATCACAAACAATGAAACAGTTTTCAGCAAGTGGAAATGGAAGGCCTTATACTCTTGGAGGGGAACAGAGATCACAGGCCTCCGCAAGATACTCTCTTCAGTCTGCCAATTCATCTTCTCTTTCATCAGCTCAGTTGAAACAGACGTCACTGTCTCAGTCAGCTTCAAGAGTACTAGGTCAGTCTGGCTCAAAATTTCCTGTAGCTGCTACAGGTCCTTCCTCTGTCAATACATCGTCCACACAGAAGTGGAAAATCTGTACAATCTGTAATGAGCTGTTTCCTGAGAACGTGTATAGTGTCCACTTCGAAAAGGAGCACAAGGCTGAGAAGGTGCCTGCAGTAGCTAACTATATAATGAAAATACACAATTTCACTAGCAAATGTCTATACTGTAATCGCTATTTACCCACTGATACTTTGCTTAATCACATGTTGATACATGGTCTGTCTTGTCCGTATTGCCGTTCCACCTTCAATGATGTTGAAAAGATGGCTGCTCACATGCGAATGGCTCATGTTGATGAAGAGATGGGACCTAAAACTGATTCCACTCTAACTTTCGATTTGACATTGCAGCAGGGTAGTCACACAAATATACATCTTCTTGTAACCACCTACAACCTGAGAGATGCTCCTGCTGAATCTGTAGCTTACCATGCTCAGAATACTCCGCCAGTTCCTCCCAAACCACAGCCGAAAATCCAGGAGAAGTCGGATGTACCTGTAAAAAGTTCTCCACAAGCAGCAGTTCCCTACAAAAAAGATGTGGGGAAAACTCTCTGTCCCCTGTGCTTTTCAATCCTAAAAGGACCCATCTCTGATGCACTTGCACATCACCTACGGGAGAGGCATCAAGTAATTCAGACAGTTCACCCAGTTGAGAAAAAGCTAACCTACAAATGCATCCATTGCCTTGGTGTGTATACAAGTAACATGACTGCCTCAACCATAACGCTGCACCTTGTCCACTGCAGAGGTGTTGGGAAGACTCAGAATGGCCAGGACAAAGGCACTTCATCATCTCGGCTAGGTCAGTCTCCAGCTGTAGCACCTGTGAAACGTACTTATGAACACATGGAATTTTCACTAATGAAGAAAAGGAAAATGGATGATGATGACTCCCCCTCTGCCTTTGAGGAGAAGCCTGAAGAACCTGTAGTTCTAGCATTGGACCCCAAGGGTCATGAAGACGATTCCTATGAAGCCAGGAAAACATTTCTTACAAAGTACTTTAATAAGCAACCATATCCCACTAGGAGAGAGATTGAAAAGCTGGCTGCCAGTTTGTGGCTATGGAAATCTGATATTGCATCTCATTTTAGTAACAAAAGGAAGAAATGTGTCAGAGATTGTGAAAAATACAAACCTGGTGTGCTGCTTGGCTTCAATATGAAAGAGTTAAACAAGGTTAAACATGAAATGGATTTTGATGCTGAATGGCTGTTTGAAAACCACGATGAAAAGAATTCCAGAGTCAATGTTAGTAAAACTGTTGATAAAAAAATAAACTTGGAAAAAGACAATGAAAGTTCCTCAGACAGCTATGAAAATATAGAAGAGGAATACAATGAAAGCGGTAGTCCGTTTGGTCAGCGTATTTCTGATATGGGTGAGAAAACCTCTTCTGATAGCGTAGTGGAAAACCCAGAGAACAGCATATCCAAGGAAATAATTGAGGAAAACACATTACAGTCTCCAGAAAAATCTGAACAAAAACAAGAGGAAAGCTCTAAATATGAAGAGATTATTTCTGCTGAAGAACCAACAAAACTGGTAGGTGATGTTTCAGATAGCGAAGGTGATCAGGATGATCAGGATGATGCCGTTGAATGGAAAGATGGAGCTTCACAGTCTGAAAGTGGGCCTGGTTCTCAGCAGGTTTCTGATTTTGAAGATAATACATCAGAAGTAAAACCAGAAGCGTGGACAGATGAATCCTCCCAAAGTGAAGATGCTGGTAGCAGTAAACCTACTGTTGAGACAAAAGGAGGTGGATCTGAAAGTGATGAAGAACAGTCAAAGTGGAAGAATCGTTCCTATGGAAAAGTAGAAGAGTTTTGGTCTAAGGACCAGTCACAATGGAAAAATGCATCAGAGATCGAGGAGAGCTTGTCAAATCAGCAGATGGAATGGCAGAATAGCACAATTGACAGTGAGGATGGAGATCACTTTGACAGTGTGACTGATGGAGTAGCAGAACCAATGCACAGCAGCTTAACTGGTGTGGAGCTGAGTAGCCAGCAAGCATAAGCTGCTGGAGTCAGAGGTGTCAGTAAAATGATCCAATCTACAACTGTCTAAACACTTTCATTTCAGTATGACTGCTAAGCTTCAATTCTAACTGGTACTGCCTTTCGAGTGCTAGGTCATGGCGTGGGGTGGTTGTGGCCACTGTTATTGCAGTGGTTATTTAAGGATGCTGTTGGCTAATCTTGCTTGAGAGTACCTGCTGGGATGAGCAGGGTAACTTAATGTGAAAACAGATAAGCTGGTGGCTCCAGAATGCACAGAGAGAAAAGCAGAGGTTTATTTTATCTGCATTTTCAACATTTATTTCACTCTTGTACATGTTCAGTTGTATGTCTTTTTAAACATTACCCTTTTTCACATGGTAGTGTAGGGCCAACCATACAAGCTACCAGTTCAACGTGTATAGTAGACTATGGGGAAATTGATTTTTTTCATGTATCATTCTGAATAGTTGAAATGTATATTTGTACAGTCTTTTAGACCTATTCAAGTGAAGCTTATGAAATTGTTCTTGTGTACCCATCATAGATTTGTTTCTCTTTTTTAGTGTTGCCCTGCTGTGTAATAAATGCTGTATCTAGTTTACCTAGCAAAAGCTTGAAACTGCTATAGTATGAATTTTGACAAACTTAGTTTTTGCACATAACCTTGTACAATCTCAAAAACAGAGGCCAGCAACATAAAAAATATATCTGGACTCTATTGTATTATAGAATTTTCTTGTTCTGAATATCCTTGACATTACAACTGATGACAAACGTATTTCAGAGCCATTTTCTGAAATCTTTTAAGCTAAAAAAGAAAAATCACACGCAAGAAACGAGTTTGCAGCTACTAATTTTGACACCTTTTAGATCTGTATAAAAGTGTATTGTGTTGAAGCAGCACACTGAAACAAAAGTGCTGTGTTTTGGATATTTAGTTTTATCTTTAGTTAACACCAACAAGGTGTTGTATTCATTTATACCATCTAATATATGACACACTGTTGTAGTATGTATAATTTTGTGATCTTTATTTCCCTTTGTATTCTTCATTTAAGCATCTAAATAAATTGCTGTATTGTGCTTAATGTAAATATTCGCTTTATTACATGCAAGTGCTACATTCCTGTTTGGTATATCCCACCTTGCTGCATTAATTCCTTTCTTTTCCCTTTTTTTTTTTTTTTTTAAGTGCTCCATAGCTCTGCTGTGACATGGATGTTTAGTACTTTCTTCCTGAAGAGACTGATCTCCTTCAAGGATACTGAAAATCTGACAAAACTAACTTTGATTGAATTTGTCTACGCTATTTAGTGTTCTAGAACACTAATTTATAAATAGGATTGTAGTGATTTGCTTCTTGTGCATCCTGGGGAAACAAGGTCTATGAATTCCTTGCATTTTTCATCCCTTTGTACTTACATGAATTAAGATCACATCTTACAAAGTTATCTAGAATATGTCTGAAGCATGATGTAAAGAGGGTAAACGATAGCCAAGGTATTTGAATACTTACCATTTAGGCATGAAGGAGCACACCTTGCAAGCTACAGACTGTTTTGGCTTTGAAGTCATTGGAATGCTAAAAACAAAATCTGTTTGTTAAAATTTGGGATTGGTTTGGTCAAACCAGTCCTGCATTTTGGTGTGTGCAGCACAACAGAGAGCTCCATAACCAAAATCTCATCGAGACAGCGATTTACTGATGGAGGGAATCCAGTTGTGATGAGAACTAAACTATTCTTAATTAGAGCAACGAGTTTGATTTAGACATACATATTAAACATAAAAGAGTACCTACTTTTTGATACTTTACAAGAACTCAATTGACCTATGAAATTTTCATTAATATTATAAAGGAGGAAATAGTTCTGTGCTCATCAACAGTTTAAACAGCAAAATAATTTCACACAGACTTCTTGAGAAAACAACGTGGTATCTCTGTAGCAGTCTCGGGTAGTCACAAACTGTACTTGCCAGGAGTGTAATGAATAAGCCCCTGCATAAACCAGAGATGAGAATATATGTGTGTGCTCTCCTGTTCTGCAGCTAACTTGTGCTGCTAACACTGTCTTGAGTATTTCTGGGTTTTGTTCAACTAATTTATGTATGTGAAGTGATGACTGAGTACAGTTACCTTTTAGGTGAAGATGGTTTAGATTTGTCTTGTTCTTTTCCCCTTCACAGAAGGGATACACACTTTTCTGCTTTTTTTGAAAGGAGTGAAAGTTGGACTGGCTCCCAGTTATGCACTTCAGTGGTAGAAGATACATTTTTAAGAACAATAAAAAACCCAAAACCTGAGCTTCAACTCATTTTGTTAGCAGGTTTTCTGAGCTATTTAACTGAAAGTAACTTTTCAGTATCAGGTAAGAGTTTGATAACTACCACTTACAGATGTCAATCAGGTGGTAATCTTTTTCCCAACAAAGCCAGGCACCTAGAGAAGGTTATTCCTTGCTAAGAAAAGTTGGTTATATTCCTTTCTCCTTCTGGAACCTGCTCTATTTCACAGGAGATTGTCTGAAAACATAAGACATTTCAGAATTTGTGTCATTTCATCTAGACTTAAAGGGATTTTACAAATACATTTTTTAAATACTATTTAAAAAAAGAGAAAAAACAACCAAAAAATCCCCAACAGCTTAATGGTAGTACAACAACCTTTATCTGTTAAGCAATGAAATAAAAAAAACCTTTGTATCATCTTATGAATCTGCATATTTGTCTCAAGATCTGGCAGGGTTAATTTAATGTTAGTGGACTCTATAGTTAAAAGTCAAATTTCCAAATTCTAGTTCCTGTTTGTAGTCAGTGACTATGAAATATGAACACTCTAGAAAGGGCTTAATTTGTCAGAAGGTTCCATTATAGGAAATACCATTTTATATAGTGATTTAAGGTCTTGCACAAAAATATTCTGTCTTATCAAGGAACATCAAGAAAGATTGAAGGTGGTTGTTTTAACTTTTGGCATTAACTTTCTAGTATTTCAAACAAGTTACTCTTCAAATCTGGATTTTAGCCTAGGCAAGAATTCCTTTCTAGATTTGAGGCTAACCACACATTTTTAAGGAATTCAAGAAGCAGAAGAGGTAAATGGCCCAATAAAACTGGAGGAACCTGAAATGCAGTTTGTGTAATCTTAACATATCACACCATTGTCATTGTATGAGATGGAACTTACCCAATTTTTACATTTATTACTGAAGTTCTATAGCAGAGCTCTAGACATGTGCCAGCTGTGCTTGCAGAGTGGCCAGCTCAAGCTGACATCTAAGTTCTGCTGTCTTCAGTGGGAGGCTGTGAAAACACACTGCAGGCTTTGGCCAGCACAACAGGGCAGAAAAACCATTAAAACTTCTCTAAAGAATTTGTTTTAGGCAGTTCACCTGAATGGAAGCAAAGTGAAGTGTGTTTTCCATCTGAAATCCACTATGAAACCTGGAGGTTGTAGGTTGTAACAGCAGTGAATGGTAGGAGGTTATTAGCATACACACTGTTTCTAGACAGGAGACAGCTTTGTACAACAAAAACCCCAATTTCAGAGCTGATGTCACCTGTAATTTGGCTTTTGACAATACCTGAGGTTGGCAGGTACAGTTTGGAGTTGTTAAAGGTTGTGGAATTGTAGATGATGTTTGCTTTCTATGGATGTTCACATGGGCTTGTAATAACTTATTTTGAAGGACTGTTCATTGCACTGACCTGGGGGTGAGACACAGTGGATTAACAAGAACGCTTTTCCTCACTATTCCCCATCCTGTTAGTTCCTCTCTTCAGCAGTAACATTTCTGTAGCAAGAACTTGCCAATTAATATTTGATCCTTTGACATGTATTTTCAAGACAGAAACTTGAATATTCACCCAAGTGTTTTTACAGGGCAGTCCTACCATTCTTATCACCAATAAATTAGTAGGTTTCAAATATCCACTATTGAAGTAAACAGTTTACCATTCTGTAGTATATATATTTCATATATGGTATTAAAACAAGTTTATTTAAATTTTTATCAGTACCAAAAGATTTCAGGAATATGTTGTGTGTAGTGTCTCTATATTTCTCCTAATAAAACAGCTGGTATTTGGATAGGTTGCTGTAAGTAAGAGTATTTTGTTTCTTTTATAACTAATTTGCCTCTCTAATACTATTACAATAACCTGCATTGCAGGGGCAGAGACATTGACTAGTTCTGTCTTCTGTTGCTTTATCTTTTAATTCAACTTTATCTTTCACCATCGGTCCCGCTAATAAATATGAAAAGGTTGAGTTCTTTTATTTCTGCATCAGAAAAGCACTGGTCTCCATGGTTACTTGAAGCCATAGCTTTACTTCCACCATAAGATTTTTTTTTTCTTCCCCTTTACAGAATGTGCATTGGCTCCTCCACCTTGACTTCTTCCACAGGTATTTTTGAAATGAGCATTTATTTCTATTTCTCCATACTGTACTATATGCAAAGCCAATTATCAGAAAATCATACAACCTTCTCTTCCTAACATTCAGGGAACTGGCTGGTTTTTGTTCCTGTAGACCTACTTTGCAGTCAAAAAAACAACAAATCTCCAGGTGGGGAGATGAACTTTGCTACTCCTGGTCCTGGTGAAATAGCACCTGCGTTACAAAACTGCACATCCAAAGGCCTCTAACAGCTTTGCAGAATATTTATTCATACCATTCAAGTTCTGCTACACGACAGCTTTTAAAAGTCTAGCTGCAAATAGAGTGCTGGAAGCTTCAGCCATGTGCAGTTCATTGAATTTTAAACTTCTGACATTGATTTTGTGCTCTCTTGTAAAATCTCAGCATTTGTGAAGCTGGCAATGTTAGCACGTAAACAGTTTTAACGTGCAATACTAGAGCACTCCTCAAGCTTCTGATCACTTTAAGTATAAAAACGAAGATAAACAAAGTGAGGTTTTTACATTTTCTTCATTTATTTAGGAAGCTTATCAAGTAAGTGCAAACTACTGTGATCAAATTTTAGAATAAATGTTCCAGCCTCCCCAGCTACAATACTATCAGAAATTTTTAGCTTCCCTTTAGCAAGCCGAGGATCTGAAATGTAACACTTGCTTCTTCCTAATATCATAAGGTATGAACTGTAAGAATAAACTCAGGCAGCCCTTCCTAAAAACCTTTTGGCAGTCAAAAATTAATTATGTTGATACTTAGTACCTACATAGTTCATAGGAAAAAAGTCTTCAGTTCAGTAGAGTTTTGGCAGGTCACAGGAGCGTGCTGCTGATAGAGGATGCCTCTGAAACAAGAACAGGACGAATTAATCTTACTGTTAATGAACAGGAAATAATGCTTTAAGGAGTTGACCATGTAAAAGAGACATGGTGGTGGGGAAAGGAATCAGCATCTCAGAACTGAAGTTACTTTCTGATACAGGATAATTGACTCTATAAACAAATGCTGAAAATGTGAAGCTGTTTTACTTTCACACCTGATTTTACAGACTTTGCAATTTTAGCTGGATTAATATTGAACAGATAAAAATAGAGTAGAACATGGGGGAAATTAGTTCTAAAGCACAGAAAAATGCAAATTAATTAGTAACAGTGGAAAATACTGACTACAGAAGAAATACAGAAAGGGATTTGGTTTTGCTTCTGGGGTTTTTAAGACTTCAAATAATTGATTAATCCTGAATTGAGGAGATAAAATCGTTTTTCTGTAGAGCAACACTTCAAACCCCTAGCTAAAATCACAGTCCCAATGGAAAGTGAAGAGCCTTTAGAAGTAGACTCAGGATTTCCCATAGCTCATGAAAACACTGTCCCACTCGGATTCATAACTGGTTATTTTAGAACTGCTTATTCTTAGCACTTACTATTCAGAATTCCTCCAAATAGATGATTGCAATGAGAATTTACTTTTTTTTTTTTTTGAGATCTCTGCAATAGTAATCTGATGCTTTGATGAATAATGCCTTATTACTTATATAGTACAACAGGTATTAGGATTTCTAGATATACTTGGTCCCTTCTGACCTGCAGGTACTACGTGTTTTCTATGTACCCCCTTGACACAGGTTATTCCTTTGGGTGACTTCTGTATCTGTGCCATAAATATAAAAGCAACTCCTCCTGTTTTACATCTACCCACACCAAACTTTCTTCAAAGGACACTCTTGTTACAAGATTATGTTAAAGGTACTCTTGCAACCTTCATTATCTTAAAATGTAGCTGCTGAATCAATAGTAAATGAGAGGCAAAGATAACAATCTGTATGGCTTGACAGTATTTTATGAGGAATGGGTCTGAGAAAAGCTTCCTTTCATGATGGTACAAATGCTGCACAGGGTTAAAAGACAAGGGCATGAGGAATGTCTGCTGTGCACATCACACAGACTGAAGATGAAATAATTCCTTTGTGGTCCAGCTGCTGTGAAACTTAAAGGAAAAGTGATATGGTTGCCTGCTAAGGAGAGGAGGAGGGGAGGGAATAGCTTGAAATTCCACAGCCTATTAAAATCATTGAAAGATAAAGGTTTTAGTAGTAACAAATAGCTTGCCACCTCTAGATCACTTGATTCATGTCTATCACAATCTAATAAAGGCCATACTATGGCCCTTAGAAAGTAAGTGCTCTCATTAGGAAGGCATCAGTACCCTACATCCATGCCTAGCACACAATCACTAGTGGCACTGACTACAGCAGCAGCTTGCTGAAGGCCAAGGGGCCATGAGACTAAACGATGTTTATGTCTAATCCAGGCTATGAAGGCTTTGGACAAGGTTCTGTCATTTCACTGTCTTCTGTGAGCACCTACGGCACCTATTCAGTGCTAATACATAAAATAAAGCCTTACTCTCTTTTTTACTTGTCTCTTAGGTCAGGCTGGAGACAGCCAAGGGCAGTGTAGCGAGGTTCCATTGTACCTGAAACACACAAGCTGGAGAGAGATCTCTGCTGAGATGCCCTGTTGCCCTGTATTCTTTGTCCCAAACTTGGAAACTATTAATTAACTTAAAGATCCAACAACGAATGAATAAACTGAGAAAACAAAGATTAAAGGAATTGTAAAGGAATTTAGCATTTGGAAGGCAGTATAATGTGTTTAGATGAAGACAGACCTAATAGTAGAAATGAAAGGATTAAATATTTGAGAGAGATTTTGAAAAATAAAGTAGGCACTACAGCTCTGCACTTGCAGGCGAATAAAAGAACTGGCATGTAGAATCATGCCTGAAAGATTAAAACTTCTGGTGGCAGCTTGAGAGACTTCAGTCAGTTGCATTTTAACAGGCAGCCAAATTATCCAGGCAGACAAGTTGTGTGATGTAACAGCTAAGGCACTAAAAACACCCCTTGAGAGATCCAGCTGAAGCCCCTGAAAGCCAAGCTGCCAGCTGATAAAGCTAAGTACAGGAGAGCAGTAAGAAGATGACCCATTTAAGAGCATAGTGGTTACTCTGACAACTGCAACCCAGCATCAGAACAGCAAAGCTGGGTCAAAAGGTGATCACTTACAGGTTGTATCACATCCAGGAAACAGCTTAATTCACAGAGTTAGATTCTACCTTCTACTGAAGAAAAATAAATGCTGGGTTGAATGTGTCTGCTTGCTTAGTTTCATTTTCACAGCCAGGCTTAAGTCAGCCTGCACAAAAACATTACATTTAAGGCAAGAGCTCTGAGAATTGCTGATGTGGACACAGAAAACTGTTTCCCTTCTACCCACGTATCTACAAGATGCTCCAGAAATCCACTTCTGCTTTATAACACAAATGTAGGGCACCTCCCCCTCAGGGACCATGAGCCCAGCCCAGCTAGACAATTCATCCCTCTGTCCCTGGCTATTCTCTTTCCCAACAGCCTCCCAAACAGATGAGGAACAGGTAGCACTTCCCTTGCTTACATCTGTCATAAATGCACTCTGGGAAGTGGCTGGGGAAGGCAGTAGGTGCAGTCTCTTTGTGGTGCAGTGGCACTGGTACAGCCACCAAGTGCCCCAGCAGAAAGGTCTGGCATCATTATAAGGATTTCTGATCCTATTCCAAACAGTGTTTATCCAGGCTATCTACAGTGTCTGACCACTACAGCTAAAACACTGAGCTATTTTCACAGAGAAAACAGTAGATGACCTGAGAAAATGAGGAGGGATAGTATTTCACACACAAAAAAATACATTAACCTTTATCATGCTGCATCTCTGGCAACTTAGCTTGAACCTTCATTCTTACTCTGACAGCAAGGGCTCCAGATCCACCAAAAAAGAGAGGCCCCTTTAAGGCTACTAAATTTAAAGCCCTTGTAGTTCAACTTATATGTGTTTACAGTACCTGTACTGGGGTAGTTATCCCTCTGAACTGAGCTCCTGATCAATTCTGCTGCTTCAAAGCAGAAAAAGGAGCAATAATAAAATATGCTGGACTGTAGTGTTGACTTTGCCTTAACTACTATTCATGTTTCCAGAGCTCCTGAATCCATTTCCTTTACATCTGCTGCCTGCCACCTGAAGCAGTACTAATATACCTTTCCCTTGACACCAATAAACATATTTTTTCCCGTTGGTTTACAGCAAAAGACGGCGAAGCTTTCTGGAGTGGATCAGCACTGCGACACAGATCCAAAGAAAACAAAGCAGCTCAAGGAGCCCTTCTCTACCAAAACCTGCAACAGCAATTTGAACTCTGCTATGAAAGATAAAAGGGGATCCTTGGCTATCTGGCAATAATTATTTGTCAGATTTGGTCATTCTCACAGGTATTAAAATCAGTATCAAAACAGCAAAAACTGAAACTAGTTTCTTTGGCAGCTCTAAACCAAGCAAACATTCTCACTTTTCCTCAGCAAAATTTCAAAAATTACAATTTGGATTCCTCTCAATCTTGATTTAAAATGTAATTTTATATAAACATAGTAAAATAATTTTCATTTACATTAAAACAGATTTAAGCTCAACATTAAAAACTTACTACTTCAAAATACCTATCAACTTTGACTGTTTCAACCAACCTTTTGATTGCTGCCAGCCCATCCAGCACACTGCTAGTGAACTCTTGAGAGACACTTTGGGGAAAAGTATGAATTAAAGAAACTAAAATGTTCTTCACACATCAGCTCTGGTGCCAAGCACAGCAAACTCACATGTTCTTCTGTTAAACACTTGCTATGTACCAAGAAAGTAATTTGGTAAGGATGTTTTAAAAAGAGAACAAGGGGGCTGATGTCCACTGCTGCCACATCAGAGACCTCTTTTACTTAGGCTGACTTCCATGGTAATCCTTATCTCCCACGTGTGGGGCTACCTACCCCACTGTGCCAAGACAAATGAAACTCAGCTCTTCTATGTGCTGAATAAACAAGCTGCTGAAGATGTAACAAAGCACATCTACACAAATGGGAAGAAACAGTGTAAAACCAGAGTTAAGGCTTGTCCTCAGCTGACTAATATAACTTCTTAGAAACTTCTTAAAGCTTCTCACAGTTGTTTAACCAGCATCAACAAATCACCTTTTAATTTGCAACATAGCAGTAGATTGAGGATTAATCCTAACAATACCCTTACAAAACTAGGCAAACACTACTGCACCTTGGAAAACCAAGGTTTGTGTGATGTGTCCCAACAGACAGCAAGTCATGGCAGAGCCCAAATTTAAATCAGGACTGATGGGAATTCTAGCAAAGCCTGCAGCACTGGTTTAAAACTTCATTGCCTACAGCTGTCCTTCCCCAGAGGTTATTTTGCTCTTAATATGCAGGAGGAAGTGTGTAGCCACATCAGAGCCATCCTAGTTCAGTTTGGCACACTACCTGAAATCACTGACAAAGGTATGTTTGTACTAAGATGCCAAAGCTATTAATTGCAAAAGCCAGAGTACGAGTTTAAGTTCTCCTCTTCAGGACAGTAGTAGCTTTTGTCCTAAGGCAAACATAGTAATGTCAAGCCACTCCAATTTCCAGAACACAAGCTAATTTCTTACCTCCCACAGTATATTTTACCCAGTATGACTTGCAAGAACTGGATTCCATTCTGAACTTCACATGCACAGCATCTTTACTATCCCATCAAGGTAAAGAAACCTATCTATCATTCTTCAAACCCAGAATATGGCTGGATGAAGAGCACAAGCCACAACATTTCCTTTCCTGAGAAAATACAGAAGTCTTTTCTGATTCTGATGCTTGTGCCTGCCATGAGCTGGAGTCAGCTGAGCTGGATACCTGACCTCACTCACAGCACACAAAAATTCCCAGTTATAATCTCTGCAAATTCACTCTTTACAGAATTCTGTTTGAAGACCACCTTACCTTCTCTTTTTTCTTCAAGTCTGTGTGATTACTGTGAAGGCATTCCAGATGATTATTGACTCTTACAATAAAGTTCTTATCTCTGATTGTCTGACAGATCAGGGAGGGGAGTTCTTCCTGTGGTGGTCTCTTACTAGTCTCCTAGTTGGAGAACAAATATAAACTTTGAGTGATACTGTCTCCAAACATAAGGCAATTCTATCACTTTCTAGTATTATTTATGGTCACATAAATAATTCACAGACTGACTGGGCGGGTTTCTTTCTCAAACAATTTATGAAGTAAATAATACACAACAGAAATAGGAAATTTCACTTCCTCACCTGTTTGCTTTGTAGCTCAGAAGACACATGCCTTTTCCCTCTTAGCGGTATCATACTAGCACCTAAATCATAAATCATAAGCTTTTTCTTCCTCTTGTTCTAAACATTCTGTGTAAGCACTTCAGAGCAAGGCCAATTCCATGCAAGCTCCATAAAGCATCATATATATCTTTTTGGCTGAAATTAGTCAGTAATGACAACCTTTCACTTATGACTTATGATTAGAATCTCCTCAAGGGAAGGATAAATCAGGCTTCTCTTTGTGAAGCACAGTACCATGAAAACATGTAAAAACAGTCAAACAGCTATTGTTACCTAAATAGTAACGAGATACATAAAGTCCAGAGAATTTTTTAAAAGCACAGGAGAAATACCCACATCATCTCCTTTTTTTCCCCCTCAATCTCTTCAGCAAAGATTTATTCAACAGCTGCAATAAGGATCACTGCACAAATCAATAGGCTTGCTGAAGCCACAGGAAAGTACAGCTTATTAGCTGTTCAGTAAGGAGACAGAAACACAAGGATGCAGCAGCTCTTCTCCTGCCTGAAGAGCGTGGGATGCAAAAGAGGTGTGACAGCTTTGAAGAACCTCACCACAAAATGTGTTCTGAGTGCACAGTCTGTGCTTAGGTATTGTTGTGAGAAGGAAAAAGGACGTGTGAGTGTGTCAGTTTGAGGGGGACCCTCCTGTTGAAGCCACAGGATTTCAGACTACAGCCCTCTTGCTAACCAACAACCCTCGGACACCAGGGCACTGGGGGGGCTGGACTGCAGTCTTACATCCCAGGAGTTCATCAATGGTTTGTGTGTCTGACCACTGAACAATGTCTGTCCCACTGTCCTCAAGCGAGGCCTGCTGCAAGAGCGGAGTCTCAAAGTGGCAAATACAAATTAAATATAAATGGAAGGTAATTTATTAAAGCAACAGGCATAACAACTTTGAAATAGCTGTTGATAAATGCACTGACTACAATAGCACTATTAATAGATGTTAATATTGCTGACAATAATAACAACACACAGTATGCAATACACCCAGGGATGCTTTCACTCCTACCCACAAGGTGAAAGTCACAATCTCTTACCCAAGGAGGCGTCCCTGCCTGGGGGAAAGAGAGGATGAAGCCCATCGACCTGTTCCAGGGGAGGTGCTCTTCTCTCCCCAAACACAGGATTCAAGGACCAATTTAACCCCTGTTGATGAGGTGGGACTTAGGTCATAACTAGTGTATTGATTGGTTCTTTACAGATTAAAGCACAGGTCCTTCCCAGAAAGTTCAAACAACACACAAGAGAAGTTTTCATTTTCCCACAGGTACGTTATCCAACAGGCCTTCTTCTATTCAGTGGTGGATCTAGCTTCTAAAATCATCATTTTACTAATATACTTTTGCCAGAATGAGCATGTCCTTTGGAAAGGAAAGTCTGTTTTGGTTTTGTTGTTGCCATTTGTGATTGGTCTGACAGCCTGTGTCTATGAGGCTTCCTAAGGCAGACTGCCCTGGCTTCAGCACTCTCAGTCTCCCAATTTATTTCTGAACAAGAAGCAGTAATATATTTGGGGCTGTTCCTCATGTGTTAATCTTCAGGAAAGCCAAAAGGCAGTTGGAGTGAAAGAAAGAATGAGAAAAACTCAAATAACAATAACCCTAGCATTCCTACCTGCAGGAGCACAAATCACAGAACGGAAGGGTTGGAAGGGACCCTGAAAGATCACCTAGTCCAACCCCCCTGCGAGAGCAGGATCCCCTAGAGTAGGACACACAGGAACATGCATCCAGGCAGGTTTTGAATGTCTCCAGAGAAGCAGACTCCACAACCTCTCTGGGCAGCCTGTTCCAGGCTCTGTCACCCTCACAGTGAAAAAGGTTTTCCTCATGTTTACGTGGAACCTCCTGTGCTCCAGCTTGCACCCATTGCCCCTTGTCCTATCACTGGACATCACTGAGAAGAGCCTGGCTCCATCCTCCTGACACCCGCCCTTTATGTATTAATGTAAACATTAAGGAGGTCACCCCTCAGCCTCCTTTTCTCCAAGCTAAAGAGACCCAGCTCCCTCAGCCTTTCCTCATAAGGGAGATGTTCCACTCCCTTAATCATCTTGGTGGCTCTGTGCTGGACTCTTTCAAGCAGTTCCCTGTTCTTCTTGAAATGAGGGGCCCAGAACTGGACACAATATTCCAGATGTGGCCATTTGACTGTCACAATATCCTTCTAACACAAGTATTCTTATTTTACCAGTAAGGTAACTCTATGCATTCTTTGCCATAGTTTTTCTGCAAGGTATGGTCCCAGAATTTCCAGGTCCCTGTCTAGTGGCACAACCTAAAGAAGAATATAAGACAGGGGCAGAACCAAATAGGGACTATTACAGTGAACTGGTTGAAACAAAACAAAAAAATCAAAACAAACCCCAAAACACATGGGACCAGATGCATGCATTTGAGGATGCTAAAGTTGCTGGTTCACATCATTGTGAGGCTGCTGTCAGTCATCTTAAAGATCAGAGCAATCAGAGGAAGTTCTTGACAACTGGAAAAGAGTTAAATATCATGCTTATCTTCAAGAAAGCCAAGGAGTAAGATACGTGGATCTACAGGATGTTCAGCCAAACCTCAGTCCCAAAAAAATTACAGAGCAAGACCTTTTGGACTCCATTTCCAGCACTTCCAAGAAAAGGAGGTGATTGAAAAGAGTCAGCACAGATCGAGTAAGGGCAAACAATGGTTAGCCAACCTAATTAACAACTGGCTAGAAAGCAACTTTGCAGAAAAAGTACTAGTGGTCCTCAGAGACCAGAAGCTGAACCCGAATCAGCAGAGTGCTCTGGCAGAGATCAAAAGTAACAGCATATTGGTATCAGTGTGAGCACAACCAACAGACTGAGGGATGTGATCACTTCCCTGTCTTGGCATAAGACTGAACCTGCAGTACTGTGCCTGCTTTTGCCTCCCCAGGTCATGAAGAATTTACTGGACTGACATACCTGGAGCAAGTCCAGCAGAGGACAATCAAGGCGCTGAGGAGCACATACCCTATGATGAGAGGTTGAGACAGATGGTTTCTTCAGCCTGAAGAAGAGAGGTGCAATTTAGTTGATGTCTTCAACTATCTAATGAGTGAAGACAGAGCTACTTGCAGAGAAAACAGAACTGGACTCAGAACTGTATAGCAAAAAAACCCTACAGGCAATGGATAGAAGATGTGGAAACAGAAATACCAATCAGACACACAGGAAACCTACATGATGACATGGTCAAAGACTGTAGCAGGTGTCCACAGAGGCTGTGAAATCTTCCTTCTTGGAGATGTTCAGCACTTGACTGGACAAGACCCTGTGTGGCCTAATTGAACTTTGATTGCCCCTGCCTTCAACAGGGAGTAGAACCTGATGACCTCCAAATGTTTTAACTTCCATTATTCAGTGATCCTAACTGAGGCACAGAGGCAATAAATTACTTGAATTCTACTTGTGATCTTAACCATGTTAACCCTAAGCTTTAAACTCAGCATTTCTGGGCTATTTATTCCATTCCCTAACTGTTGGGGAATCCCCATGTGATATTAGGGTTAGGTAGATTTTCTGCATTCTTATACAAGTTAAATTATAAATTAAAAAAATGCAGTGCTGCACTCAGATTTTCTAGTGGTGTTCCAAGTAAAATGTGCAAAGTCCAAGTCTGCTGCTATGTCTGTTACTCATATCCAATGCTCAAAATGAATTTATTCATTACTCACTAACGTATCACTTGCTGGCAGTCTCAGTTCAGTTCCCAGGGGACTGGGAGTTATATCCACAAACCTTCGAAGCAGGTGTTAAATAGCTTTTTCCACAAAGGTGCTAAAGTGAATGGCTAGGGAGTCTCAAGGAGCATCTTATCCTGGCTTTCAGTCTTTCTGAAACAACAAGTTAAGGCATAAACAGCAGACTCCAAGGCTGTTAGTACTAGACTCTTAGGAGCACCTTTTTCTTTATTAATGCAGTGTCTGAGTCAAGCACATACAATACCAGAATAGTAATAGCCTGAAATTCTAGGTCCCTTTGCAAATCAATTCATACCAACGCATTTTTTCATCTAAGACATTTAAACATTTGGAGCCTCTTGCAACATGGAACAGCAGCTGAGGCCCCCAAGGAACAATTAAAACTGCTTTCACTTTCTGGAATAATACCACACACAAAAGTAAACAAAAATAATACTATCCATCTGAAGCATGAGGCAGCATTATATTCAGGAAGGAGTCTGTAATTATAGTGAGAATCAAATAAGGCTAATTAAAAAATTGATTGACCACACAGACATGGCAAAGCACAGGGAGTTCATGCTCCTTTCCTTAACTTTGTAAATGATTCACTGTAGTAGTAGCCAAGTCAAGGAAAGCCTGCTTCCCAAGCTGGCACACTGTTTCAGTATTATCATCATACAAAACAACTTCCCAAGCCTTGTCTGAGACTATGATCAAGCAATCAGGCAGTATGGATGTGAGACACATAGGAGCTCAGGCTCACACTACAAAGGCATTTGAATGTAGTCTGAGTGACTAAATAGGAGCCTTTACAGTTTCTGTACTTTGGTTCCACTACCTGTAAAGTGGGGACAATGATGCAGTATGAAACATCATACCTAAGCTTGCCAATTTAATTACACCAGGTCCAGCAGCACTGAAGGAAGGGATGAGGCTGTCATAACATCCCATTATTATTTATGACAACTGTCTCCCCTTCACCTGTTGTGCACCTCACTAAAGAACTTAACTTCATCTTCTTGGAAACTTCTAAAGCACACTGGAAGGCTGCTGTTATGTCCATGTAAGTTTTATTTTCTTCAGGCTGAACACACTCAGCTGTCTTAGTCTCTCTTCATTGATCATATTGTCCAGTCCAAGCACCCTGATGGTTCTCCACTGAGTTCAGCCAAGTTTATCAACTGTGGCTCCCCAAACTAGATGTGGTATTCCAGATAAAGTCTATGGAATGCCCAGTTAAAAAGAATAATCACTTCCCTCCATCTACTGGCCATGTTTCTGTTGATACTGCCCCATCACCAGTCGGCCTTTACTGATGGCACACTGCTAACTCGTGCTTAGCCTATTGTCTAAAAAGATCCCTGGGTCTTTTTCAGTAGAGCTGCTCTACACTCAGTCAATCCTCATCTTGTACCATAGCAGGGTGTTAGTCCATCCCAGGAGCAGCATTTAGTGCTTGTCTTTGTTGAATTTATTAAGATTTATGTGAGCACATCCCTCTGGCCAGCTGATGTCCTCAGAAGGGCAGCCCTGTCCTGGAGCACACCCACTGCAGTCCACAGACTTGAGTAGGGCACATTCTGTCTCCTCCTCCAAGTCATCAATAAAGATATTAGGCAAATGTCTGACAAACTACACCTGTAACTAGCATCCAGGTAGAGCACAAACCAGTAACAACTACTTTTTGAGCCTAATAATCCAATCAGTATTTTCACCTATCTAGTAGTCACCATCTAGATCATAACATCCCAGTTTGGATACAAGGATGGATGCTGTGGGTCTCTGTATCAAAAGACTTCCTAAAGGTACAAGGGCATCAACTGCTCTCCCCTTATCCACAGTTGCATCATAGTCATACCATTCCTGATGACTTCACAGTTAGAAAGAACATTCCTAATAGAGAAACAGTGCTAGAAAAAGTATTCATAAAGGAAAAGTATTAAAACAGATAGGTCCTAGTCCTAATATATTTCTATGTAAGGCAATGGGAATTGAAAGCACACAGCAGCTTGGACCATCCAGCAGATACTAGAAATGTGGCAAAACTGGAAGCATTGGCTTTAGTTTGGCAAAATATTCTAATGCACACTGGGAAGGCATTCAGAGAGACTGACCCACCCACAAGTCAGACCAGATGGAAAATTACACTCAGTTTCCAAGAGTAATACAGCAGGAAACAAAGATCAATGAGGTTTGGCTTGTGTGTCAACCTCTAGTCAGTGGTTGTGATGCTGTTCTACAGGAGTACAAGAAATCTGTACACAAGTACAAGAATAGCCAGCAGGCCTACACTGTCAAATCAAAGCTTAGTAACTTGTCTCCAGCTGAGACCAACAGCTGATGCTTAGAGTATAAAACCAGAGCAAGTATGCAGCATTCCTGCCTTGAACACTCTCCTAACCTATAGGAATTTGAAGCATACAAGTTCCTAGAAAGGTAACTTTCCTAAATGACTTTGTCTGGTAGGATTTTACAGATGTCTTTATTTTACAATTGCAACAGTGAGTTCCAAACTCCAGTGATGTATTCCATGAAAAAAAAAGAGCCTCCTTTAGTTCATTTTGAGGCTATTTCTTAATAATAATTTCTACTTAATATCTCATGCAATTTTAAATTTCAAAGAACTCTAGTGCATTCTACTTCAGCATGGAAAAGAGCAGACTAAAATCATAGTCTGCTTAGCTGTTTCCCAAAGGGATGTGATTCAAAACTCCCATTCCAGATGCCTTTTTTAGTTCTGCTGCAGTAGGACCAGAACTTCAGTCAGTATTAAAGGTGAAGCCACAGACTTACAGAGTGGCTCAGGAAGGTTTTCCTTTCCTTTGTTCGTATTTTTCCTAATAATTCCTAACATTCAAGTATCTTTTTTGCCTGCTATGGAATTGTGAGCTGAAGGTTTTCATAAGGCCATCTTGATTACTTCATGATCTTCTCCAGTGAAAAATGCTAGTGCAGAGACCAATACCATACATTTAAGGCTCAGTTCTATCACCCCTATTTGTACCACCTTGTATTTACTGACATTTCATATTGGCTGCAAGTTCTCCACTCAGTCTCACAATGTTGCAAGATCTGTCTCCAGCTCTCTGCAGTTGGCATCACTTCTGTGATCTCAAAATAACTATGTCAACAAGCTTCCTCCTCTCATTGTATGCCTCATTTTCTAAATAATTTGTGAACACTGAACAACATGCTAGAGATACAGCTAGCATCTGAAAGACTTCTTTCCAGGTCTTTTGGTCTTTTTGCTCAGTAGCAGATAAAATCTTTGGGATCCCAACAGGATGAAGGAGTCAGCAATGCTCTTTTAAGCTTTGCAGGACTGTTGTGGAACATACGTGAATAGTGATTTTTAGCAACCTGACATGCACAACCACAGTGCTTAAATGGGAGGAGAAACAGCACAAAATAAAGGCAGCAACAGTCCCACCACTGATACATGCCTCTATCTCTTTTTTTTTCTATAAACAGATATACAGTTTTGTCTTAATAGCAACTGATGCAAAAAAATGTTGTTATGGTCTGCAAATTATCGTAATAGTTCGGTTTACAATCCTACGTGGTCCTGCTAATCTGGAAATTAAAGAATTAAGCAGGGATGTTGGGGGGGGGGCTTGCATGGGTTAACCAGACTTTTCTGGAAGAGACACTATAAGTGAATGGTTCTCCTTCAATAGGTAAAGTTGTGTCAGCTAAGGGAGAATAAAACAGTCTGTGTGCACTGAGGCAAAGGCAAGGCAAGGTGCCCTGCACACAGAGTCTGGGAATTGCCCCGGGGCTGGAGAACTGGGGAGCCCAGTCCAGCCAAGCCCAGCCAGGGACAAGGGAGCCCGGCTGCAGGGGTGACTCTGGCTGGCACTCACACACACTCGTTTTCTGCAGACTGTCTTGCATTTTTGTTCTTGGCAAACCAGAGCAGCTTGGGAAATACTTGCAGGTTTGGCTATTTAAGCAGAATCAGCCTAGCAGGGAGCACGCAACCATCGCTCAAGATTGGCTTGCAGCATTACTGCTGCTGGAGGAAGAAAATAATTTCCATAATAACTGTTTTGCAGCATACCAGCTATGGTTTCTATAGTATTTTGCCAGCTGAACTACAAAAAAAACAAGGGCAAACATGCTATTTCATACCTTTTTTTTTTCCCCCAAGCCATATTGACACATGGACTCTGCGACAAAATGAATGTTACTGAAGCCCAAAAATATCTGCACTGAATATAAATATATTATGAAATAGCTTCTAAACTCTGCCCTGAAGCACTTTCTGATTGGCTGCCAATGATGTCACACATCCATAAAGCCCAATAAAAGGCATGGTTAACAAGTCTCATTTCTGCGTATGAGCTGCATGCAGCAGGAGACAGAGCAGTCCAGGACAGCCAGGGGGTTAACTGTACCACCTCCCAGGTGGTTAAAACTGCCACCTCAGGCCTCCTGTCAAAGCTGCACCAATGTCTGTGCTTGCAGACTGATCTCAACCATACTTAACCAAGCACTGTTTACTTGGGAGAAAAGCCTTCTTAAAGAATACAGTAAATCACTGTCAGTTTTTAGGTATTAGACATATACTCACACATATGCAAAGTGATTAGTTTAGTCTTATCTGGCAGTTATGATCTTACATTTCAAGTCAAAGGTGAACTAAGTATGGCATCCTTTCCAAACAGGAACTTGACCTTCATCCTGTTTGAATAAACTGGTGTTAAAGTGAGTAACATCTAAAAAAAAAAAACCCAAACAAAACTAAAATGTCCTATTTTAGAAAATTCAAAACTGATGCCAAAACCTTTAAAACATACTACTTTGGCACAAATTGCTCAAACAGTAAAATATGTTAACTCTTTCTGTGCACCAATGCTTACAGGTTGCTTGACAAGGAATACTGGTTTGCAGGTTTAGGTAGTTTTGACAAACAGAGCATTCTATACAAAGAGCAATTTGCTGTATAAACACAAAGTGTGTTTGATGCTCAATAACCAACAATCAATAGTTATTTCTTACAATGAATACAATTCTTGGAGCTGGCTTAGTTTCAAGTGTTATTAGGTAGGTAGCATGTGGTGTAGTAAGGAGTCTTATGCATGAACTCAAAGTATACTGAATTTGATCACCCTATTCTAGGCAGTTTTGCTGCCAAATGTGGGCCAATTTATATATAGTGGCCTATTTAATAGTTTACACTCATCCTTCCAAAGGAAGCAAGGAAGCAGACCACATAGGAATATGAAAATGTTTCCTGATTTGCTACATAAAACATTATTTATTTTTCAAATCCCTGTCTAATGTTTAGGAACATTCAATAGAAATGAAACTGCAAACTACATAGTTAAAATATGGAGCTGCTATAAGGTATGGAATCACTGCCGTGCTCAAAGCTGTACTACAACATAAGAGAAAAGGCTGTGTGTTGTTATCTACCATTGCTCTGTCTCTCTTTTCATATTAATGGCAAAAATACTAAAATCAGTCAAAGGAAAAAAACTCCACAAGCTCAGTGTCTAGAAACATCATGCTTTCCTCGATTATTCCTAAAGGATCCCTTTACCAGCAAACCTCAGCACATACCATCAAATATTTCAAGTGGAACAAATTCATTCACTTGTAAACACCACTTAACTAACTGAAAGCCAGTGACAGAAACCTAGACTGTTAAATCAACTTCAAGCAGGCACTGCATTTCATGTGTTAATACTTGCCATCTGCTCATGTTGCATTTTTTTACCACAGGAAAAAAAATGTGACTGCTGAGTAAAGACACTTAAAAAAAAAAAAAATAGGAGAAACCTGGCCTCACTTAGCCATAAACTGTGGCTTTATTCTTTTACACTGGCACACACACTCTTTGTCTCTCTACTAAAAACAGAAGAACCTATGTAAAATAGTCTTTTTAGCTACTGCTGCTTTATAACAACTACACTAGGAAATCTTAAAAAACAAAGTGCCTGTGCATGTTTGGTACTCCAGACAGCAAGAAATCTGCCTCAGGGAGAAATGCTTGGTAAGAGGTGGGGGGAGGGTAACGTGCTGGTAGACACAGTGGGTAAGGGAACCAACGCATCACCGTGTGTGCGTTTGTGTTGGAGGCTCTGGAAAAAAAAATGCTAGTCCTACGGCTCCTAGAGGCTCCAGCGCAGCAAAGCACCTTTCCTGCAACACCACCATTACATCACCCACAAAACTGCCTGCCAGCCACAGAAAATGGCCCAGCCAGGAAGGGATGGATACCAGCAGACGGAATGGTTCTCCACTTTGTGAAACATGCATTTTTTTAACTTTTTTTCCTTTTTCCCAAAAATCATTTTTTTTAAAAAAATTCCTAACTTCTTACCCCCTTGAAAACTAAAGGTGATCAACATTTTGCTCCAAGAGTTGGGCCTGTGACTTCGAGAATGCCAAGGCAAGCTTTGCTTTAGTTTTGGCTAAAATGGTATTTCCTTTGGTATTCAGTGTGTTTCTAGTAATAATCCTGAAGAGCACGCAAGCATTTCAGCAATCCAGGTGAAAAGGCAATTGCTTTAGCTCCAGGTCACTAAGGGATACATATTTCTGGAGTTATGTGCTATGAAGTTCTGCTTAGCTGTTGCTGAGAAAAAAAATTAAAAATCGCCAGATCTGCATTTGTGCCTTTAACAAGTGTCATGTTTTAAATGTGTGCTTATAAAGAGAGCATCCAATGGACCACTTTGATGGGTGACATCTACAATTAGTATGGAGATACACTGAGCAACAGGTCCTGATCTAGATGGGCAAATTCCAAAGCAAGTTTCTTCACAGAAGCTGTCAGGGAGAGAAGTGCACGTGGTGATTGTGCAAGAGGTGGAAAACTATGCACTGGAAGGTGGACAAAACCTTTTCACAAAAGTCACTGCACAGCAACCATGCATGAACACTGGCTCTAGTATATGCCCCAGTTGCAATGATAAAGTCAATGCATGAAATTGTGAATTCTGGCTAAAGAACTATCTCATCCATTTCCTATTACTAGCCTATATAACAGATTTATCTTCATAAAACTACAGCACAGTGTATCAGCTGCTGGGGTCCTACTCCCAGTGATTGGAAATAGTAAAATTAAAAAAAAAATACTATGGTTGTAACCAAAATAAACAAATGTCAGCATATGTCACACCCAAACGAAAAAAGGACACTAACAGGATATATTTATGTCACAAATCCATGAACACAAGGCATTCTTTATAGTGAAAAACCCCTCATCTAGTCCCAGAACCTTCGTGCTTAAAACTCGTGCCCTTTTTATTGCCACCCTGATCTTTCTTCAGATCTTTCCTCTCCACAAAGGAACCCAGGTGTTTCTTTAATTCACTAAGCATTTCCAACACTTCACTCATTCTCACAATAATGAAACCCATATGTTTAACTACTACTGTCCTCAGTTTCTTCCTTACTGCCCTTTTCCTGAGATTTGAATTCATTTTGTGAGTAGCTTTCTCTGTACTTAAAAAAAGTTGCACAGATTTTATTAACATCTTTCACAATTTTGAAGACAACTGTGAAATTGCTTATTTACTTGAAACAGTTTTGATGCTGGGAAACAAAGATGTGCATCTCTCCTGTTGCAGTGAAGTTCCTGTTTTCAAAAGTATATTGGACCAAGGTTATCCCTCTTAAAGCTACCCATTTAAAAGCTACTTCAAGAATTAATGTGGCAGACTGCATATATTAAACTGAAGGCTCAAAGAGGGAACAGCTTGCATGAAGACACCTGTGGTGATTTTCAACCCCTGTTGGCTTCTCTGCCTCTTCTCTAGTGTCCTTCCACCCTGCAGGAGCTGCTAAACTGCCCCAGTTAAAAGCACAGCATATGCAAGAAAATGAAACTTTGGTTTCACTTTACTTCAACATACCAACAAAAGATCCAGCCACTGTATCTTCTTCACAAGAGCTTGGCAACCACTTCATCTATTTGACTTCTAGTTATTCCTTTTTTCTCATTATTGTCCTGACATAGAGGTATTTATTCTAAACACATTTAACAGTTACACATGCTCCTAGATGACACGCAAAAGGTCCCAAACTAAATCTAAGTGGAGGAATTATGAACAACCACCAACACAAGAGCAGTCATCAGGATGAGCCACAGAGAAGGTCAGTTGGATCCCCCAGGAGACTTCCATATTTAACAGGCTCACACAAAAAAGGCACAGGCACTGAAAACGAGTTGATCAAATACTTTTAAAAAAAGTGGTGGGTGTCCCAAGTAGGAACATCTATGTGGCAGCACAAAGAGATGGAGGAAAGAGCAGAGGAAGGGGGGCAGTTAATTGGACACGTGTGTGAAGCTGGGGGAGGGCAGACAGGAAGGCTGTAATAAACTCCATAAGCAGACAGTGCCACGGGGCTGGAGTAAGACTCCAGCTTTACTCCGGGGGAAAAAGTAAAATCCACATTCATCAGATAATGCCTGTGTAAAAATTTAACACCTTCTGGCTGACCTCGCTTACTCAGGCATTTTGGAGGAGAACAGGCAATTTAGGAACAGCAATGTGTCTTTTAGCCATGCTGGGGTCATCTGTAAAAAGGGAGAGAACAAAAAACTTCTCCAGAATCTGACCCTTCACTTTACCTCTGACCTTGTAAGCAAACTATCTCAAGTACTTTAGTGAAAGCTAAGATTCAGACTAATTTCACAAACAACACGATTTTTTGGACCACTTTGCATATGAGTTGGTAACTCAGGTTACATACTTAGGTTAACTTTCTTTGAAAGTGTTAATACAGGATGAAGATCTTTATTCCCCAGACAGCCTTCATATTTCATTCAATCTTAATTTATACATGTACTTCCAGAAAAAGTCAACCTGATTTACAATAAGAGTGATTCATATGATTTATATGAGAATTGCTCCTTTTTGAGTATCACCTTAGGACACTGTGAAAATCCACAAGCTACAATGTGCTCCGTATTATAAAAGCCAAATCAGAACAAAAATTCCTTTCTAAAATTCCCTCATGCCAACTTCATCCAAACATTAACATAGAAATTACTCTGTGTGGAGTATCTGGAGTATTTTTCTATTTAAGCCTTTTATTAGCCCATAGCATCTTCTTGGTCTTGTACCAGCTTCTGCAGTCATAAAATGGATTCTTTGTTCACCTGCTCTCCTTAATCCTTTAAAAAAGGACTTAAGGTGGAGAGCTGAAGTGCTTCAATAGTTCAGCAAACAAGTTTCATACAGAGAGAGTCACCTACTCAGGGTTCTGTGGACACGTGTAGTGCCAGTAGATTTATGGCACAGCCATAACAAAGTAATTTTATTCCTATCACCAAGATGCTGTGTGTGTTTCGTTTTGCCCATTTGTCTGGTGTGTTAGCCCGAAAGCAGTTTGTGCCTGGAACTACTGTCAATCATGTCCTTTATGATTTAGCACCCTCATCTCAGTTAAGCCATCTAGGCCCCACTTTAAATTGTGAATTCTTATTATTTTTTTAAGTAAAATGTTTGTAAACATAAAAGCATGTTAAAGGTCAACATTTTCTGTGTGCAGAATTAAAAATAGGAATGAAATAAACACAGACATTTTTGCTTTTGTCACACTGAGACCACAATTTCTACAGACATTCCTCTGATGAGACACCATTACAAAAGTATATATTACATGGTTACAGAAATAAGTGGAGGAGCATACCATGCAGTGGAGACAATAATCCACAGAAATATGGTAAAACAAAGTTTCCAACAAGCTCACCACAACTATGGCTGGCAAAAACATAATTTCTCAATGTATTACGATCCATGTGAAATGTTTAACCCTGACATCATCTAATCTGCAGTGTGTTTCTGCATCTCAGCTAGAACTTAAAATGTAGCTCATAGACCATAAACTGAGGAAGACAGTATAACCAAAGAAACCCTGAAACAGGGAAGAGTCAACCTTTTTAGTAGGATAATTCTACTACTTTGGTAAATGTGTTTCATTTTTTTGAACACCAGATGTATAAATGGCACACCTGCAACAAAGAAAGTGGGATGTTGTGAGAAAAATCCACACAAGTAATTCTGCTAAGAAAGGGACCCAACAGCACCTTCCACAACATGCTGCTCTGCTGGCCTAGGGCATTCATGCTAGAGACACAGCAGCCAAGTTTTAGCTTTTATTAAAAAATGAATAGGAACCATGAACCTCTGGGATTGTGAACCATAAGTATTTTACACACATTGTTTTGTAACAATAAGTGCACATAATCCTGTTTAACAATGGATTAAATGGCACAGAGCCTCATATGGAAGACAAATTCAAATATAAACAGAAAATCTGATACAACTGAAGACATCCTGTATTGCCTCTGAACACAGGCCAGTGCAGAGCTGCAACCTGTAACATGCAAATGTTTAAATCACTAGTGACAGCAGTAGCCACTACTTGCTGCATTCCTTACAGGAGCAGCCAAAGGGAGCGTTAGAAAAGAGGAGGGTGAAGAGACATTTACTGCTTATTTCACTGGTGCCAGGTAAACTCTTTTCTGTAACTAATTCACTTTAAATCTGCACAGGTCAATGCTGCCTAAAATATCTCGGAACCAAGATTTTTTTCTTGCCTTTCAAGAGCAAGCATCATAGCCTGGTAAACCATGTTCTGCAGAATATGTTTAAAGCTCAACAATACTAACCAATAGAGTCCCTGGCACTGAACTGTGGAGGAGGAGCTCTTTACATGCAGAGGCTGGGTTTCTGTTTTCTGGCACAGATTATACCAGAAAGGCTCTGTTTTACAAATCTTTGCATATGTAGCCAGAAGCTTTTGTTAGCGAGATGCAATTATAGCTTAAAAACAATGTCTATGACTAATGAAGGTGGCTTTTTGACAAATCAAGTTTTTCTTAGCTGTTTTTATTCATTCATTTGATCACAGTGATGGAATTTTGCAGCAGGAATTGGCTCTGTCTCTTTCCAAACATAAAAGGCCTAATCCTTTTCCATTAGAGAACAGGAAGTCAGAAGCCAATCTTAGCACTGATTAAAAAAATAGAATTTGGATTGTTATTTTAATTTCTTTGTTGCACATAAGCTAGAGATTTTTTTTTCCACTACCATTTCAGCATGATGGCTCGATTAAAAGCTGATGTCTCCCCTAAGGGGCACCTGTTTAGTACAAGAGACCCTTTGCACCAACTGCTCTCTAAAGAGCAGCAATTACACTACAGTTTGCCCCCATCACTATGTATTTAACTCAGAACATGTGCTGCACAAACCCTTATGTGCCACTGTACTGCCCTGTTTTGGACAGTCTAACGATGGCATTTCTAGCATAAAGACTTTTCACACCAGCTCTAGATGCATTGTAAAAAAATTGGTTCAAGTGGGAACAGGCAATATTTTGTATTTTGACTTCTGTTCCTGCACACATGAAAACTACATACTATTATTGTCAATAACATTGTATGTGTGCCTGCTGGACCCTGCCAGCCCAAACTCCCACTTCTCCCCCAGCCTTCCCCAGTGTTCTCAACACACAGGTGTGTATGTGTCTATGCCTACTCCATGTGCAACGTTCAAGCCCCCAGCACTCTCATCTGCTCCTCCAAACCAGTGCCACCACTTGATGTCCAAGCACAGTGTTGCTGCCTCTCTCGAGCTCTTCTGCTACACACCAGACTCAGCAAACTGGTAAGAAACTCTTGCTTCAACTTTGAGAATTGTGCAGGCTCCCTCAAAGGAGCAGATGAATGAGGGCTAAAGCCATGGGAAGCTGAAATCTTGACTTCTGGGCCTACTGCATCCCCTCACTTGAATCTTCCCATTTTTAAGTGTTACCTTTCTCAACACAGAACCAGAATAACCTCTCTGGGGCTCCTGAATCTGTTAATGAATCAGTCCAAATCAGAATGAAACTGGATGAACTTCAAGCATAGCTGCAGATTAAATAAGCTGAACACACCACCAAAGTTCTTAACATAAAATATTAAAGTACATGCCAGATTATTTTCCCCAATATTAAAACATGGTTGGTAGTATTCAGCACTTGAAAATTAGTAAGTTTTAAATATGAACATGGTACACCCCCAGTTTTTAAATACTCTGCTCTATTTTCTCTCTGCTCATCTTTCCCATCTGGTACATATTTTAGTAATAATTTAACAAATATTTTTTTTCCAAGGCTGTCAGAAAAATCTCACAGCATTTTGGAAACACTAAATATTATCTTGTGAGGTAAACTAGGATACAAAGAAGTAGCATGACATATATGTGATCACACATTGTCAGTGGCAAAGCCACAGTAAGAGAAATGCCAATATGTGCTTTGGAGTCTTCAAGAAAAGAAATGGGTAAAACATAGCAAATAGTGATGCTGAAACTGACATCAAGTTACATTTGAAGGATGACAAGCAAAAGTTTAAAAAAATGCACATCCTCAATACAGGAAAGATTTCTTATTCTAATGATTTGTTTTTGTTAAGATTTATTTAAGAAAATTCAAACCCAGCTAGCAAAACCTTAACTCTATGTAGCTCCTCAGTCCTGAGCTCTCCTCTCTCAGAGAATTAACTTACTAACAATCCATGGAGACTGCAGCCAGAAGTCCATGTCCACTTCCACACTTTACACTGGTAACCACTCAAAAGAACAGTTAAGTACAGGTCTCTTTCCTAGATATTTCAGTCAGTCTAACTCATTCATAACTTTTGCTCATTACTCAGCTCAGATGAACCAATAAAGTAACACAGAATGCTTTGTATCACATTACCCACTTCCCAGTGCAATTTGTCAGAATGTACCCCAGGTGTCAGGAAAAACCATTAGCCAGTACTTTAGCCAAGACAAGACAGCAAACTCCACCTCAGATAAGCAGCTGCTGTTCTAGAAATTACCATATTAGTAAAAAGAAAAAGACAATAACAAGCCTCCAGAAAAAAATCAAACATGCACCTTTCAAACAAGCACGCACCTTTTCTTCATACAATTGACTTGAGAGTTTTTGGAGGTTAGGATTTTGTAAGCCTTTCCCTGCAACTATACAAGGATTAAAAGTTACTCTAAAAAATTATATACATATTTGTCAAGATTCTTAGCCAATGACATTGAAAGAAAATTTCTGGCTTTAAGAAAATGCCAGGTAGCACACGGTGCATGAAAAAACAGCAAGAGTTGCTGACATTCAGGTTTTTTCCATTGGCAAATATACTAGTGGGTTTTTTTTTTAAACTCCACATGCTGAAGTTTTATAAAATAGGTTTCCTGTCCTTACTCTAAGATTGCTGAACCCCATCCAGCCATGGCACAGATAACATCTTCGGATAAAAGATTTGAAATCACAGTTTCTCCCATACAAAGTTCAAGCTTTTCTTCCACAGAGCTGCAAACTTCACAAGAGAAAGTTATTTCCTCTGTTCTGTTCCCTCAGGAGGTGTCACATTCTTACAAGCTGACAGACTTACTCAGTTATATTTGTAATTTATATTTAGTATAAGGTCGTTTCTTTTCAGACCACCTCTGGATATTCCCAACACAAAAAGTGAATTCTGATTATTCACTTTTCTCCCACACCTTTCCCAGTGTTACCGTGTGCTGCAAGTCTATATGAAACAACTTTCTGAATACACAAAAAACACTGGCAAAAGTAAAAAAGATAAACATTACAGGATTTTGCTGCACTTTGAAATATAATTGTAAACTAATGAAATGATATTTGCCTTACATTTAAAATAGCATGTATGTTTAACTAGAAGAGGAAAAAACTTAGCTGAAGTACATGTACACGGACACACTCGAATCAAAAGGGGGAACTCTCAAACTTTTTACCCAGTCCCATCAAGGAGAAAAGATACAGAATTTGGATAATATCATTTCAGAACAAGTTAAACTGGTCAGGACAGACCTAGTTTTCAAATGGCAAAAGATGCCAAAAGGGCATCTCTGCAATGAGATCCTACATAACAGGAGAAAAAGGATGGTCAGCTAGAAAGAAACAGATTTGGAGAGTACAGAAACTTGGATAGTTGGTAAGGATCTTACTAGGTTTCAGGCTACAGTCAAACCAAACAGAACATTGCTGTAGAATTTCAAACTCCATTCAGGTACTTAAACAATTCAATCCTTTCCTGCACACTTCTTTGAGAAGTGAATAATCCTTTACCAGTACAGTGCATTCTCATTCAGAGCCAGAATTTACAGTGAGAACCACTGTTATTAACAAGCAGCTGTACTGCATCAAGGGTCCATGCAGCCTAATAATCCCTCTTAAGTGATCATCAGTTGAAGGGATTGCCTAAGGAAAAGTTTAAAGGGTAAATATACAAACCTACTTCCCAGTCTACCAGAATTTGTGGCTGAAGGACAGATGTTTTGTTTAATATCCATTGCTGGATTTTTTTCCGCCATGAATTTATCTAATTACATTAGGGACACATAACATCCTGTGAACATAAATTCTCTGGTATATTAATACATCATGTAAAGTAAGTACATCCCCTTTTGTATTGTGAACCTGCCTGCTGATAATTTCATTGGATGGCCCTAGTTCTTGAATTATGGGAGGGAGTGAATGATCATTTTCTATTCATCCGTTCCACATACAGATGACTTCACAAATCCCTATCCTGTTCTGTCCTCCCTTCAGGCTGAGTCTTCATCTGTTTAGAAATTCCTGAGAAATAACTTTCTTATCTATGCTCATCCTTGTTACCTCTCTCACCAAGCTTTCTAGATGTACTATATTTGGGGAAAATGATGGAAGGGATAAAATCAGTACAGTAGGAAGCTACACCATTCTCTATTTTTCTCTTTTCTTCACTAATACTGTAATTCCATGATGCCTGCAACATGAATACACCATTATGCACCATTTCAAAATTTTTCTTTGTAATTATAAGGGAAAAAAAAAATTGAAAACCCTGTAGTGTCTTCAAGCTGAACTCAAGCCAGCTTCTGAGTAAATAGTTTGGCCTCTTCCACATTCTTACTGGAATCCCAGTTATACAACATAATTTGTATAGGGAGACCAACCTTGCAAAACTTCCAGTTTTGATATATTTTCCAGATATCTGGGTATCTGCTGCAGTTTTAACATGTTTGGAAAGTTTCAGGGAACAAAATCAAGCCAATTCAGATAATGAAATTAATGTGTTGTTTAACTCTTTTGAAAAGCTCCAGTGTCTTCCTAAACTCCAGCAGAGATTTTAAATTGGCAGTAAACTGCCCTCATATCAGGGACATACTTTCCCATTCCTACAAAAATGTTACCAAATTTGGCCAAGTTACAACTCTTTACTGGGTCTATATAAACTGGTTTTCTAAAGATCCACTGAAGTTTGACAGCTGAAAATGAAATCAGTATGCACCACCTCCTGTCCACGCCTCTGTTACCCAGACTGAATATTCATTACTCTCTTTAAACAGTTAAGGTCTGTCCTAGATCTGCTGAAATGGAAACGGATTTTTCCTGCAACTGAAGCTCCCAAAGGTTGCCACGATATCAGACAAAAATGTGAAGTGGTTCAGGTGTACATACATAATCACCAATACCTGTGTATTTTTGCCCACCCAGTATTATGCAGACTGGCACAGAAGCCCCTTGGAAGAACATGAGGAGGGAAACAATGACAGAAGTACAGAAAGGACAAAGAAAGCAGGGAGATAGTTGAGATTAGAACGAAGACCCTGATGGAGATATGCCAAGACTGAGAACATGGCAGATTCACATCGACATGTAGAGGGAAGAATGGAAGGGATGAGTTCAGAAAAGGCTAATTGGAGATTGTGATGAATTGCTGGGGAAACAACAGATTTAGAGAACGACCTGGGAGCTTAGAGAAGGAAAACAGAGTGTAAAGGTACATAGTATGAAGACATAATTGGAAAAGAACAGGGACAGACAGGATGAAGAGTACGTGAAGGTTCCTCAAGTCCCCATCAGATCTCATCCCTGACTCCCAACTTTCTTCTTCTATCAGCAAATACTGCTAAAACTCACTGAAAGAGTTCTCATCCCCTCCAGTGCCCATCCTGGGCAACCCTACAAAGTAATCTCAACGTAACTGACAAAGACTAAATGATGCTTATGTCTCTCACTGCAAGATGATGTATAACAAGTGTCCTATTTGCATATACATACACAGAGAAAATCCTTTCAATTCAGGAGCAAAATGCAGAGCTCCTCAAAAATTACTGCTGGAACTATTGAAAGCCCAAGCAGTAACTCAAAAAAAAAGAATTATTTTTAAAAATGTTTAAATATAAAAAAAATTCCTTTACAGAAGCAAACTGTAGGTAGTTCTTTTACACCACTTAAAATTAATAATTAAATATACTGTAAGGCCACATGTGATACAGAAAGGGTGTTTAACATCACTTTCCCATCTGCTCAAAGAAACTTTAAAAATACTCACCTTTTAAATGACAAGGTAGCTGCCAACTGAAATAACTTGCAAATAGTATTCAGAGAAGTACCATGGCTCTTATCTGCTTCAAGGACTTGTTCTTCTAGGAAGGAAACATGGTGTGCAACCATTTTAACAAATGCCTATGGAGAGAAGAAAAACACCTAATTAAAATTAAATTTAAAAGCACATGTGGTAGGTTTCAACATTATCCTAGCTAGAGATAACAAGTCAAAGAAAAAGCTATGACAAGATTTCAGAGTGCACTATTGCTAATATATATATCCAAGGGACACATACTCATAAGTAGACTGCAGATGTTTACAGCCATAAGAAGGCTAATGGCTTGTCTAGGCTAATTTTTGACCTTACCTAAGGGGAGAGTTTTGCTCCTTTCTCAGCATAGAGAGTATGTAAGCACTTGCATAGTGTGCAGTAGTCTGGCAACATTTCAGCAGTGAGGTGAAAAGCTCTTCAGAACCCACAAAGACACTGCTACTACTTCTGTGGCCGAAGTGGTAGGAGTGAGGAGACAGAAGAGGAAAAGACAACAGGTGATTTTAGCTAAAAAAGATCAGGAATTATTGACCTAAATCATACATGTGCTCAGTTCGAGTTGAAATTGGACCCCTAAGGGAAAGCCAACTAGCAAGAACCGAAGTATTTATTTTGTTAAAATACAGAACAATTTGTAAAGAGTTTTGATGCTCTCTATTAATGATTAATCATAGAATGCCAGGTTGGAAGGGACCTCAAGGATCATCTGGTTCAACCTTTCTAGGTACTATTATAGTTTATATGAGATGGCTCAGCACCCTGTCAAGCTGAGACTTAAAACTGTCCAATGTGGGGGAATCCACCACTTCCCTTGGGAGACAATTCCAATGTTTGATTGTCCTCATGGTGAAAAATGTACCTTCTGTGTCCAATCAGAATCTCCCCAGGAGCAACTTGTGCCCATTACCCCTTGTCTTTTCCATGTGACTCCTTGTAAATAGGGAGTCTCCATCTTCTTGGCAGCCATCCTTCAAGTACTGGAACATGGTAATAAGGTCTCCCCTGAGCCTTCTTTTCTCAAGGCTGAACAAACCCATTTTTCTCAGCCTCTCCTCATATGGCAGGTCCTCCAGTCCTCTGATCATCCTTGTGGCCCTTCTCTGGACCCTCTCCAGCCTGTCCCATCCTTTTTGTAGAGCAGGGATCAAAACTGAACACAATACTCCAGGTGTGGTCTGACAAGCGCTGAGTAGAGCAGGATGATGACTTCTCTATCTCTGTTGGTGATGCCCTTGTTGGTGCAGCCCAGCATCCTGGTGGCTTTCTTCACCACTGCAGTGCACTGTTCACTCATGTTGAGCCTGTTATCCACCAAGACCCCCAGGTCCCTTTCCACAGGGCTGCTCTCCAGCCAGGTGGATCCCAGTCTTAACTGCACTCCTGGGTTATGTGTTCCCAGATGCAAGACCTTACACTTCTCTCCATTGAACTTCATAAGGTTCCTGCTAGCCCATCCTCCAGCCTGTCTAGGTCATCCTGAAGGGTGGCTCTCCCTTCTGGAGTGTCAACCCCTCCACTCATCTTGGGGTATTTTTATTACCAGAATGAGTACATTCAAATCAAGTGCTTTTATAGTGCTATAAGTGTTCTGTAATAGGAGAGCAAACAGACATTGCAAAACAGTAGTAGCTTTCTATTGTAAACAAGCCAACAGTATCTCCTGAGTTACTGGTCTCAACACTACACCCACCAAATATATGTGGACACCTCCCTCAGCAGTGACATAACAGTGCACACAGACATGCTCTGTTATCTTTACAGTGTGTACTTTATATACAACAGAAAGCAAGCACAGACACTCTGGCAGGATCCCTGTGAATGGAATCAGACATTTTCTAATGTTAAATAAAATACAGAATTAATACATAACAAAGGAGCCAAAGCAGAAGAATTCCAGGTTTCTTCTATTGAATTCTTCTGGGTCAATGATAGACTAAAAAACACCCCCCCTATCATAAAGCACATGTGAAAAACAGCTTGGTGATCTGTCTGAGGTAAGGTTCACACTCAGGTAAACTACATCAGAGAAAAATTTGAGCCTGGACTTTCCAAGCAAACTAGTTTGCTAATGTTGGTCTCAGAAAGGAGTAGGGAAAAGCAACTCTTACAGCTAAATGCTAGATAACTACTGTAAATATAAACACAGCTTCGGACATAGCCAGAAAGAGGGAGATGTTGCACAGACCCAGTACAAAAACTGTCAACACAAGGTCAGAGCAGACACAGACAAATCTAAATCTAAACCATCTTTCTTTCAGGGTAGAAACAAACCAATGCAAGACACAGGGGAACTGATTTTCCAGCAAGTAACCTCGGATGGAAGGAAATCATATGCAAATATGATTCAAGAAGAGTCATTCTGCAGCAGTCTGCAGAACCACAGTGACAGAGGAGTTCAAGAGGAATCAGCACATGACAAAGGAAACGATTCTCTTGGTACAGCAAGCTCTCATGAACCAGAGAAAGCAAAACTGATCTTAAGCCCCACATTACAAAACAAGATTTATTTCCCCTCATGCAATTTATTTTACTTTATCTTACTGAAGATTTAGCCAAGTGCTTAGCACAAGCACCAGAGCACAGCAGCCCACAGCAAAAAAACCTGTCCTCCTCTTACTAGGTTTTACTATACTAATTGGAGGAGGGGGCAAGGAGGGAAGGTTTGATTCAGCTTCGTCTTCTAACTGAAGGCAGCAAGACTAATCTTAAGGAAGTAGCAAACCAACAGCACTGAAGTCAGTTAGGAGACAGCACAACCAGAGGATGAATGATGAATTAGAACACAAACCAGGAATGGCACATTGTGTCTAGGGCTGTGAGACCTGATCCTTGCATACAGCGCAGTTTAAGCTGTTCCAGTTTAACAAGCACAGATTCTTATTTGGTATTTTAAAAAAACCCTATTTTTTTTTCCGGAAAAGAAAACAAAAGTAGCTGGAGCCAGAAGTCAAAGATACTGTGCAAATCCTAGCTGCCTCAGAGACTTTTAAAAAATGATCTCTCTATATTATTTTTGAGCCTTTGCTCTCGTATGTTAACACAGAGTAACTTAAAAGGATCACAAGTAAAAGTAACCACTGTAAATTGAACAGCTCAGTGGTGAGAAAAGAGAAAACTGAGGTTTGGTATGCTCCTGAGAAGTCAGCAAACCAAACAAAACAACTTCTTCCTCTCTTTTTCCTAGTGATGAAACCATGTTTCACACTTGAGGGCCTCAGGGAGGAGGTTCCCAAACTGTAAGTCTATGAGACAAAGATAAGCAGTTAGCAGCTGGTCTGTGGAACCATAATATAGCAATATTTACAAACACTCCCCTGGGGCAAGTTCTACAAGAAGGTTCAATGGCTTGAGAACCACTAACCTTTGGTTTTATAAACAGCTGAATATGCTGGAGGATCAACATACATATTAAAAAAAAAAAAAAGAGGAGTATCGAGGAGTATCAAGCATAAGCAGAGATCTTGTGTCTATCCATACATCTGTTCAAGGATTAGCCAAAAAAATTTAAGTAGTTTATTTCCACATGCAACTAAACCAAGTGTGCATCTCTGAACAGAAATAAATTTCAATCATGCTTTAAGACATACAAGAAGTAGAAAGAATTATATCTAAAAAGGTAACCAACAATGACCCATGAAAACAATATAAGAAAAGCATATACAAAAGTATGGTTATTACAATGAAAATTTTTTGCTTATGTGTCACTGGTTCCAATTATAGCTCAGTTAAAAATCACAATTTGATAATTATATTTGAGAGGTGCTGAAACCACTTAAAAGACATTTATTTGCTTTGTTGAAGTCAATGCATTAAGGAAGACATCACAAACAGTTCAACAACTGGCACTAAAATTCTTCTAGCACCATCTTTTCATTGCAAGTTGCTCCTCCCATGGCAAGCATGAGGCATGCTCAACTCTGTTTGCATTGTCACTGTCACTTACCTCCTGCACCAAGTGTCCGTTTTAAGCGCTGTGCCGTGCTGTGCCCAGCCAGGTACAACAGTGTGACAACTGGAAACAGCATTTTGTCTTCCTAGCACTGAGCATACAGCTTCTTCCTCACTGCAATATTCAAATGCATGCATCAAGAGTACTTGTAAGGGAAAAGCAGCAGAACACTCAAAGGAGAAAAGCCAAATCCCTCTATGTGAATACTTCACTGAATGCCCAATTGAAAAAACCAAGATTCTCCTTGCCTTTTGTTGGCATAGACAAAAGACCAAATTATTGCTAGGCACAGAAGCAGGAATCAGTTCAAATACTGCATTATATTTATCAGATTCCCAGATACCATTTGATGTGCTGCTGAAAGGAACCTTACATTGTAGGTACTGCATAGAAAGGCACAGAATCAGCACACTGGCTGCAGTGCTTTGATGTTCCCAGATAAGGTCAATAATCTGCATACTAGGGAACTATTCACAGCCTGCAGGTTGTGGAAAAACGTTTTTAGGGGCAATGCAAAGACAGCATATTGAAACTAGGTTAGTTTTTTGTATAAAAGGTTGGCAAGAGAAGAAGTCACACAGGAGGTTTAAAAGCCCACTGGATCCATCTGAACAAGCTAACCATCTTTCCTTTATTAGAGCCAAAAATGTAAGCTGCATGCTTGATTGACAGGAAAAAGCATGAAGTACACACAAAATCTTAGCATAAGCTCCCAAACAGAAGAATTGAGTGAATGGACTTAATAGTAAATCAGACAGAATACAATCAGCAGTGAAGAGCTATTGATTCAAATGTCGTATCACTGAAGCAATCATCACCTTTCAGGAATGAATTCAAAGGATTTTTGGCCCAAGAAACCCATCTTTTGTATTCTACATTTTGCACAGACTTAATGTGCTGTACTAGAGACTATAAAGCTGACAAATGTAAGCCACGATGTATCAAAAAATAGACTGCATGCTCTGAGGTTCACATGCTCCTTTACAGCTATTTTTGTCAAAAGCTGAATGGAAAAAGAACTGCTTAAACAGCCACTAACACTGAACCATTCTTACAAGGCAGCTATTTCTCCTTTTAAGTCCCTACTAAGCACGTGAGATTTTGATGAGCCAAGCTGTAGTTTCTTTCCACTCTATGTCACTTCCTTCTGGAAGCAATGATGCCCCCTTTCCATCAGCAAGACATGCCAACAACAAAACTGGAAACCTATGACAGAAGTCAAAAAAGGATTAATAACTGGCTATATTGCTGACTGATTTACCTAGAACAAGAAGGATGGCATGATTTCTCTTGAGCAGAATTCACATCCAAGGTGCAAAGATTTGTCCCATAACCAAATAATAATTAGTTAGCTGATGACATTTTGCATAAACTGTGTCAAACACATTTATTTGAGTTTTCAATGGGTTCTTGCAGACCAAAACAGGCTGCTTGGGGACCACCTATGACTTAAAAGTTCTTTCCTTAAGAGTAACCATAACGTATCTCCAAACACTGGGATACATGAACAGGAAAGTGGAAAGGTGCTTCAAAAGCAATATTGGCATTTGCTGTTAACAGAAGACAACGTGCAGAAAGGCCAGCACACCAATGTCTTTCATTTGCACTAAAGCTTGTAACAATAAAGCCATGAAATCGCTTTTCAACTGCCTAAGAAAGTGGCCACATAATTTTCTTACCTGCTTCACTTTATCCTGTCCCACTCCATTCATCTATACAATTCCTAAGAATCATCCAACAAAATAGCTCATAAGCAACAAGTCCCAGGGGAAATGTTGGCTGGTCACTTCATGCCATTAGATGTGCATTCAATACAATTAGCAACCATTGTATTTGCCAGTGACACACGCATTATACAAGATGGTTGAAGACAGAAGAAAAATGTTGTGGTAAGTGCTAATAGAAGACAAGATGGTCAGTGTATCAGTGATCACAAGAGAAAGTCCCTCTAAAAACTCGGTCCACATTACCTGAACTAGCACTCAGGAAGGGTTAAAATGCAGTATCAGTTCCCCTACCTAATTTTACTTTTTTTTTTTTTTAGCCTAAGAAAGGAAAGTTGACTGCAAAAATCACATTCATTAATTTTACATGAGCACCATAACTCAAATAGCCTTCAGACAGCACCACTCTGTGCAGAAAGCCTGAGGTAAGCTAAATAGTAACATATACCTCTTGCTCTAAATGGTTTATCCCAAGCAATTAAGCACCAAGAACAGTGAAGATAATTGGCATGTTACAAATGCTGCAGTGTATCAGTCACAACCCCACCATTAATTAGTACTCTGCTCAGTTCTTACACCCGTATCAACCTCTCGCTTATATTCTGATTGCGGGCTCTAAGAAGACACAACGAGCTTGTTGCATTTGCACGGCATCTAGCACAGGTGGCTTTAATTGGCAGCTGGTGCCCATGAACGTTACCGTAACACACATAATCACAGTCTGCATCAGCCAGCCTAGTGCCACTGTCCCAAAACGATCCAGCTGTTGGAGTACTGGAGCAGCCTTCTGGGAAGGTTTCATAACACAGCTAAGGTAAAGGAAAGGACCATGGAAAACTCAGGCTAATAACTCTCCTATTGACTACTGACACCTCCGGACTGGCGACCCGGGCGGCCAGACCCGCTCACAGGGGGCGGCGCCCGCGGGGCGGCCCGGCCGCGCGCGCCCTAGCGCCACCTGGCGGGCGCCCGTAGCCCTGCCCGCGGCGGTCGGGCTGCCAAGATGGCCGCCCCGCGCGCAGCCTGCCTTCCCGCCCGCTGGGCCGGCGGCGACAGGGCCTCGGGGCACGTACCGTTATCCCGCAGAACTCCTCCTGCCTCCTCAACAGCTCTTCAGTCGTCTGTTCCACTTCTTTCACCTGGTCGGGGAGAAAAACAGTCACAGAGGCCAGGTGGGGGCCTCGGCTGGGCACCACACCACACCCTGTGCCTCGACTCTTCTGCCTTCCCACTGGGGAGCCCAGGCGGAGCTGGCGATATTTAAGCAAACAGCATATCACCGACTCCAAAAGTTAAAAACTCAAACACACCGAATTCATTGTATTGAGAAATGTAAAATTCTGAGGCTCTGGGATGGGCTTTTCACCCCTGCACCAGGAGGTGACCTGTACAACACAGGAGGATGTCCCCAACATCTACCTCTACACACATTTCAAAAGTTCTAGATCTCAAAATGAGTTTTCTGCCAGTGGCATCTAAACCTACAACTCAACACGTATTTCAGCAAGTTTCCTTGCCAAGCATCTCGCTCAAGTTTTGAAGCAGAAAGCTTTATTATAATACTTGCACTTCGTAACACCGAAGTGTGATTTATAAAAGTCAGTTTGAAGTTACAGTCCATGTTATTCACTCAGATAAAATGGTTAAACCCCCCTAAAACCACTAATCATTGGCAAACAGCTAAAAGAAGAAAAAAACCCAAAAAACACCACTTTGATTATTTTGAAGCAGAGAAGAAAAACTAAGAGCTGCTCAGAAGGACAATTTTGGACAGCACTGAAATGTTTTTCCCATATTGGAAAAGGAACCTGTTTTCAGAACTCCAGAAAAACTCAACAGCTACAAGAGCACCTACCTAAAGCCAAGAGCCCAGGAACACCAAGGACAAAAGCTGATAGACTTTCACTCTTAAATGAAATTTAGCATTAAAGACTGTTGTTCACAAAACCCCAGTAAATAACTGCAACTACAAGGAGAACAAACCTTCTATTCTGAGCATCTTCTTTAAAACAAATGAAAACACTGGAGTTCAAATATGGGAAATCGAAATCAGTAAAATTAAAAGGCCACCCCAAATCCTGCATTTGCACTGTAATTTAAATAATTTCCAAAATCCTGAATCTATTCTCCTATCACGTAATATTCTCCAAAATTAAAATAATGAACCTGATTATTTTTGGATTTTTAATAAAGCCAAACAGAGGCAAGTTGTTCCATTTGTTGGGGCTACTTTGCTTTAATGGTCATTGTAAAAATAGACAAGAGCAAGGGTTGCCTTAGCAGAACTCTTTATCATTTTGGCTGTAAGGAATGATCTCATTCCCAAATAAAGTTTTATTTCACCTGGTAATAAAAATAAGGAAACGTGAATCACCTCTGAATTCAAATTGTAGTTATCAATCCAACAGTTGGGCTAACTCCAGAAAGGTTTTGCCATTCTTAAAAGTTCCCAACAACCCCCCAAAACTGGTACAATCACTCTTGTCTGGAACAATATGGCAAAGGGGGGTAGCTTCTGCACCAACACTAAGAAGATGGCAATAGGAAAGGCAAAAGCATTTTGCCAGAGAGGAGGAGCAACAGAGAAACACAAATTACTAGTGAGGCAACAAAGTACACGCACCACTCTAGAAAGGGGGTTCTGAAAAGGCTGCTAGAAGTCATCCAGGCAGCAATTCATCAACCCAGGAGACCAAATCCACCATGCCGAGTGTGCAGTTCTAGGTCTGCAATGATGCAAGGATTTGGGAAGGACTCAATTCCTAGTCACTTCCAGGGGAGTGATTAAAAAACTAGAAAAGAAAATTTACGCTATCATGAAGAGAAAGTAAGAACAACAAACAAGTCTTAAGAACATGGAAGAAATAGTAGATGCTTCCACAAGGGCAAACATGTATGTGCATATATAGGACCTAACGTGGGCTGAGGATAAATACCTATTTCAGTTAGAAGGCAGATACAAGCTCAGGTCATGTTCTGAGTAGCAGGAACGTGACCCAACTTGGCCCAAAAGCTCAGCAACTATATTAGAGCAGCACTGAGTTAAGACTGGTATGTATTATCTCAGAAAAATTGTCAGCAGCTGGCATCTTCATCCACGTAGTGACCACACCTGTCAGCCTACTAAGGTTATTTCCTAAGGTGCTTGTGCCTCACCAACTCTGTGTGAGGTCTCCATGGTGGCGTGAACTATCACACTATATTCATGTTGTAATTTCACTTGCACAAGACTTAAAACCTACCCACAAAGGTTTCACTGCCTCTTTTTTGTGTACGTACCTGGGCAGAAGAAACCTCAAATTACTCCACAGGTTTATCAGGAAGGGTCCATAGATGCAGTAAATCAATGTATGGATTTCAGTCTTGCTAACATGAGTTTACATCCCCTAACAATCTGTTCCATGTCTATCTGAGGTAAAGATTTCTCTGTTGAAAAGCTGTCTTCCTTCTGCTGTTCCTTTGCATGCTTAAATAAAGGAACAGAATTTCCACATCTAATTTCTCCTCAGAAAGAAAGAGCACTCTTCCTCCCCACTGCACGTAGGGTAACTCTGGGAAGATCACTGCTTAGCAACAGAAAAACGCATTCTTTTCAAGTAAGAAAGAGTTCCCAATTATTTCATGTTACTGTAATAAATGTAATATGTTAAAAACTTGTACGCATTGAGTCTGAGAGTCTGATTTTTTCAAGCATTCATAAGGCAGAGCAACATAACTGCTATCTTTTTTGTTAAATGTATTTTACAGCAGAGCAATCCCAGTGGGTGGTGCAAGCATCAGATGGCCTACAGAACAGTATTATCAAACTCCAGAGGCTTCTTGGCAAGTCTGTGCACAGTCAGCTTTACATAAGGTTCAAAGCCACTAATGTACCTACAGGACTAGTACAGTTGGCCAAAACTGATACCAAACTTACAGCTTTGAAAAGGCTGTTCCATGGTGGCAATCATTAAATGCATGACTGTAAAGCAGGTGTAAATTCTACTACTTTGACAGATGATGCATTAAAGAAACATCCATTTAAAGAGGCTGCATTAGCTCTACAGGTTACTATCCTGCTGACTAAACTTGCAGACATGCTTCAGGCAGGTATCTTGCTGCCATTAACAGTCATTCTAACATCCACCACGAGCATCTTGCCTTCATAATGTCCATAGAGATTCAAACATTGGAGTAACCTGTGTTAGAGTACAGAAGCAAAGCTTACTGACACCACTGATAATATGTTAATTCAAACAGCTTCACAGTTAATCTTTACTTTAAAAAGGACTCAACTGTAAATATTTAGCAGTTCCATATGAATTGCAAAAGAGAAAAACACTGTAAGGGCTCAATGTATTGAAGATGCCTTCAGAACTGGTTCAGAGGGGCCTGTTGCAAATTGCAGAATCAACAACATATTTACCATCATCTGTAATTAGGTACTTACTAAACAGGCCACACAAGCTCTTTCCAGGTGATTACAGAACTCACTGCAGTATTTATCATTAAGATCTGAACTAACCCCAACTGAACACATTTCAAAGTTATAATGAAAACATGGAGTGACAAGTGTTTCTTAGTTAAGACTGTAATTTGACAATCATTTTATAATTACATAAGCTGGCACTGGCTATAAAAGTAGTCTATCCTTTTCCATCACTCACTTACGCCCCTAAGGCCAACACTTTGCATGTGAGAGGACAGACATCCACAGTGGAATTAATCGGGAAACTGTTCTGGATTGAAAACTAATGGTTCATTTCTTTGCCAGCTCTTTTAAGCTCAGATCAGTTCTTCAACTCAGTTCATTAGACAGCCAAGTGAAGGCTAGCACTGACAAAAAAAGGCAGCAAGAGGAAGAGACATGTTGGATCTTTCACTAGCAGCATTAACCTAGCATGAAACCTTAGCCAAAGGCACAACAGTACCACTTCCACATGGCATTTTAATGTTCCCATATATCCACTTGTTGATTCTCCTGTTTATTTATGGAAAGAAAAGAAAACAGAATTAAAACCATGACTTCATTTTGTAACTTTGAGGGGAAGAATAGGCAGTTTAGCTTTGAGGTTAGCTTTCCTTTCAGACTCTTTAATGAGTATATACTGCATATGACAATGTCATAGCCTTGTTTGCTACAACTGCTACACAAAATTAAAAAAACATAATGAAAATCGGGAGTTATATGCTAGAGTAAATTGTTATTGCTAAATACAAAATTTAAAAAATGCAAAACTAAGGCAAATCTTTTTAGTAAGGAATTGTAAGCCCACGTTCTGATTTCCACAGAACTGTGATATGTGACAATGCTCAGCTGGCAAGGCAAGGCCCACAGAAAGAGACACTTTAGAAGATGCTTCCACAAAAGCTGTGAATAATCCCCAAGAAGGAAAATACCTAAATTATATTGCTACTTGGAGCAAGCTACCAATATCTGCAATAATCAAGAGAGATCAGTATTAAAACTGGTGTTTAATTTCAGGTGAAGATGCCTGAAGGAAACAGAATGACTTGCAAGTGACAGAGCACACAAGTTGTTGCTGTTTTCCTTGCAAGAACTAACAGGCTTGGCACTCAGTTACAAAAATACACAGTCTGCCATATAACACTGCACAGGAAAATTGTTTTATTCATTGGCAGGTCTTCACTTCTTATTTAACTTGAGTAGCATGCAATAATACCAATAGAACCCTGCTGACATGAACTAGTATTTTAATGAAACTTATTCCCTACTAAGCAGCTTACTTTCCAATGTCATCTTAATCAAGCTTGAAAGCTCATTTTTGCAATTGTTAATAGATGTGTAGATGACTAATAATGTAGATCTTAATCCAGAAGTAAGACAAAAGCTGTCAGTGGTTTAACCACAGGAAAATTATGTGAGTATCATGGACTAAGCATTATATCATCTCCTTGAAAATGCTGAACAGAAAAACAAAACAAAGATCCCAAGTTTTGGATGTGTTTAAGTGATCTGACTTACTGCAAATCATGGATAACCACATATGGAGAGATGAAATTGATGGAGTGATGATGTAAAGGGAGAGGCACAGGAAAAACATTCTCTGAATAGTGAAACTGAACAAGAGTTTCCTATTTATTTTTTTTTCTTGGAGGAAAAAGTAAATCACAAACATTTTACTGCCAAAATGAAGGAAAGGCTGAGGGGAAGCTATTTTAAAGACTGATTTAGGAGTGTCCTTTAACCTGAGAAAATTTTAAATTATTTGCCCAATGAGAACGTTATTCACTTTACCACCAGGCTCAAGTGGCATAAGAGCTACTTCCAGGGCAGAAAGGGGGATACTTCCAAGTGCTCTCTACTTCTGTCTTTGTAGCCTCCTTCTCTTTTTTTGGGGGTGGGTGGAGGAGTGTCTTAGCCTCCAAGGTACAACTTCAAAACCTCCCTCCTTGCCTTCAGGGATCTAAAGCGTCCCCTATCCATTACCAGGATGGTGACAGCGCTATGCAAGATCACCACTGTCACCCTCCGGATTGAGCTCAACAGCCAAACTCGCGTAACTAACTGCACCTGAGATTCTCCAACCAAACATCATTCCACTTAATCGCATCAGTGCTCTGAGCCTGACCTTACCGTGACCAGTAGACCTGGGTTCCACAAAAACAACAGAATAGCAGCCACTGTCACGGTCATTTAAGAAAAGAAGCGTCGAAACACTTATTCAGCTATTCACCAGAGCAGTAGCCCAACTTTATCCAACGCTGCATCCCAGACCTGGGAGACCTGACGACTAGCCCCCCTCAGCCAGAGGGAATGCAAACACCCCTCTAGCTCCAGAAATAAGACAAGCATCACGAGCAGCGAGCTAGTCGGGAGAGAGGGGCAGGAAGGGAGCTCCTCGCACACCCCGCCGAGCAGGGCTCGGGGAAGAGGGGCAGGAGCCTTGGCGGCTCTCGGGCAGGGCGAGCCCCGCGGCTGCTGACGCGGGCACCCGGCAGCCTCGGACCGGACGGCAGTGACTGCTCCCACGGCGACCGTGCCCAGCCCGCCGTGAGCCCCCGGCCCTCCCCCGACCCCCTGGCGGCTGGCACGGGGCGAAGCCCCCCGGCCGCACTTGCAGCTTCCTCCCCTGAACCGCTCCCTCGGGCCCCGATAGCCGGCGCCCCTCGAGAGTCGCCGCCGAGCCCGCCCCTTGCTCCCCGTCTCACGGACCGCCCCTGGGCCGGGGCAGCCCTTCCTTGGCGCCCCCTCCCCTGCGCCTACCTCCTCACCGGGCGACGGGTTTCAGCCGAGCCCCGCTCTCCTCAGCCGCCGCCCCCCGCCCGGGGTTCCGGTGGCTCCTCCGACCGCAGCATCCCTTCCGCGGCGGCTCGCCGCTGGTGCTCGGCTGAGCTCATGGCAGCCGCCGCTCCGCCCCCGGCTGCCGCTCCTCCCCGGCCCAGGCCCGCCGCCTGCCCCGGCCCGCATCGCCTCAGCGCTCCGCGCTCCCCGCCGCGGGCCGCGCGCGCCATCTCGCGAGGAGGGGCGGGAGCGGCAACGGCTGCGGCGCGAGCCGGGGGGGCTGCGGGCGCTCCCCGCGTCCTGGTGCTCGGCCTCAGCGGGGAGCGGCAGGAGACGAGGGCCAAAGGGTCAGCGCAGCCGACGGAAAACTGACCCAACAGCACCAGCTGAAGCCACCGACGCCTCGCCTCCCCTCCCTGGCCGTTTCCCGATAGCGTTTTGCTGTAAGAGCCCTGTACTGCAGCCTGGAGGGCAGAGGCTGGGACACTCGATGGTCAGGTGTACTAGACTCGGTGTCTGTTTTTGAATTAAAAGCAGCAGCGGGAAATACAGCCTTTAAGGTGCTCAGAATTCCTTTCTGCCCTGTTTGCAAGGTGCTTAAATGACTTGAGGTTGGAGCCGTTCAATTTTACACTAGTGCCTGAGTCACAAAAACATCCTGTCCTCCCTGAGGATGGAGTTGTGAGAGACTCCCTGTGGAAGCTTGCAGTTAAAGAGCCTCTTGGTGGATGCTCCTTCACCAGAGAAGATGCTATTCCTTGCATTAGTCTCTTTCACTTGCCGTTACAATTGCACGCTCTCCAGGGCTGGGCAGTGCCTTGATTTGCAGAGTACACAACACAGCCCTGTTCTCTGCTCAAGCCACTCAGGTAGACCCCGAGGGTCTGTAGTCTGTAGCTTTGAAAGAAGTGTCTCTACCAGACAAAGATGCACCAGATAAAACTTCAGAGATTTGGAAAGCATATTTGCAAAGCTTCAACAGATCAGAATGAAATACTCCAAATCATAGATGAACTTGCAAAACTAAGCTAGCTCTCATAGGAGGAAGAGCATGAAGAGTTAGTTGTATTTAGAAGAAACACAAGGAGACAGGGGTGCTCTAAAAGTATAACATCAACTTAGATTCCTCCTGATTATTCCATATAGACTATGCCATTCATGTGAGCATGAATTATTTACTGTAGAAGAATCCACTCAAGACAAAACAGGTCTAAGGAGAACAGATCATGCACCATAATTTCTGTTTTTATGACCAAACAGCTTTGTGACTTCCATGTCTCAGCTGTAAGGTTAGGATAGCCCTTCTACCTTCACTATCCTAACAGTTTTCAGTATAAAGCACAGTCAAAATACAATAAAAGCCACATGTTGAATTACTTCATTTTTTCAAGATACTGACTTTGCAGGATGTCTCAAAAATCAGACAATTTTTCTATATGATACAGATGCAGTTACTAACCACCTTAAGTACTTTTGAAAGACAGTTAATGTTTTATTAAACATCCTAATTGTCTTTTGCAAGCAGGTTTTTCATTACCTTTTAGCTCTATTCTTAAGTTTGCAAAACATCTCTACTCTCATTTTACAGCACAGGGTAGAAAGACTGTGAAGAGCAGACTAAATAACAAGGTTATTAGGGGATTTAAGCTATTAGGATTAAAAAATTTCTGAATTACAAGTCCAAGTGTTTTATGTGACCTTATGAACATTGAGAAAGCCAGAAATGTATGTTCCTCTGTTCCTTGTTTCCAAACATTGCCATTGCATCTGTGACTACTACTAAAAAAAAAAGGCCATATCAGTAACTAGGTATAACCAGGTGCTCAAAAAAAAAAGCATTCTGAAGTCATTGCACCACAGAGACAAAGAACCACGTTCTTCTGGGGAAAGAAAGCATGAGGGCAATAAATACAGCCTTGGATACTTTCTTAAATATAACATCACAAAACCTGATACAAGTATTTCACACTGATGAAATGCTAAGTATTTCTTTATATTATCACGTAATAAAATGGTAGTTCAAGTAGAAAGGAATGTTAACTGGAATGTCAGGAAACTGTATCTTATTAGCAACATTTCAGAATTGCTGTAGTAAGAAATGCTGGTTATAAGCACAGCACTTCTTCAAATTGCTTTGTGCTTCATATTTCTAAAGTACTTTTAAAATCAAACATACTGTATTAAGTCCTCAGAGAAAAAAAAATATCTCCTATCTGAGAGGGAAAGTACACAAGTCATCTATCATTGCTGCACAAGGAGTCTGAATTCTTAAATCTTGGCTACATTCTTGCCTCTCCAAGAACCAGCTGTACCATTTCTTGCATACTTCTACAGCAGCATCCAAGAACAATATTGTTACCATCCAACACATTTTTGCTCATGCTAGTATTGGAAGATTATGAAGCTACCTTGAAGCTGATTTTTCCTCTCTAGCACATCACTACAAGGTTATAGTATCTGAATATCGATACTGACTGGTATTGCAAGGAGAACAAGTTCATCAGAAGTAATTCAGGCAAGTCTGAAACTAGAATGTCACAGCTAGCTGTAAGATAACAAGAAAATTTCAAAGGGCTATTTAGCACTAGTCTAAATCTCTCTCCTGTTGTTATACTAACGAGAGGAGGATTTTCAAATAGTTACTTATGAAAATCCCAGAAACTTTTCGTATCTTCAATCACACATGGATTTTCAATTTCATAAAATAGCTCAAGTCCTAATACCTTGTTAAGAGCTCGAGAAAAGTTAAGTACTGTTGGCATTTAAAGGACAGACGTGTTATTGCACGGTATTTAAGAGTTGCATTCCTTCCTCAAGGAGGCAGCAGCAAGGAAAGTTACAGCCTCCCATTACAATTAAGTTTTAGTTTAGGAAAATGACCAGTAGAGATTACAGCGATATGTAGAAACAGCATTGCTGACCTGCATGTGTATGCAGTTTAGTCTCAATCCTTTAAAGTGTCCCAAATTAGTTTCTGTACTGTGCCTCCACTGCAGATTCAGTCCAGGTCAATATTAGCATTAGTCTCTTCAGTTCTTGTCCACCCTAAAGCTCCCTATCAAGCTTACTTTATCCTCACAGATACGTGCATTCCTGAGGACACGTTCCTTAGCCTTTGCTCCTGCAATAGCCCCACCCCTTGATTCTTAGTGAAAGCTTGCTGGAAGGCACACAGACGTTAATGGATACTAATGGTCCAGCTAAACAGTCTACACTCCTGCTGCAAAAAGCATTTCCTCCCTCAGTGAAAGTGTCCCACACACTTAGTGTCAGTCCCAAGCCAAGAGAACTGGAGATGCCTTTGCAGAGTCTAGGTCAACACCAAGCTAATTCTGTGGAAGTATACCTTGCATGAAATAGTGTCCTCTAGGTCCAGTATGCTTTTGGCCTCCTTAAAAATGACTACTTAAGATAAAATTCACCATGAATCAAATAACTCAAAACTGGTAACTGGGTATGATATTCCATCACACTTTTTCAATCCACCTGTTGATACATAATTTCCTCACACAAAGCTGTTTACATACAGCTTTATTGCTTTTTACTCTTTTTCAGGCTGATTAGTCCTCTAGTACTCAGTTTTGTTATACTAAAACTATTCTATAATCAGATTACTTACTACTATTTTTAGTCTGGTATCCTTTTTTGACAATAGGCAATTAAAACTTTGCTGACCTATAGTTTTTTACAGTAATATTGTGTTATCAGTTTTGTCCTTTATTCCTTTCCTAACTGGTTTTTTATGCCAGCAAGTATGGGGCTGATGTTTTCACTGAACTATCACAGCCCAGGCTGCATTCCTGAGAGGCAAGTCTTCTTGGCACTTATCATTACGTATGCAAATTTAAATTATTTTTCCCCAGACATGCACACTGACCTACACTGAATTGTGTGCCATTTTATTGTCTAATCTCGCAGCCTGTCTGCAATTCTTCAGATTTTGCTCCTCTCATTTTTGTATCTAATTCAAAATATTTGAAGCTTGAAAAAAAAGTCAGCAGCAATATTAGAAAGTTACTTGATCCCACAACAATTCACATGTTGAAGATGAGTCAGTAACTCGGAAATCTCTCCCAGTTTTAGAGCTTTATGCATTTGGACAGGAGCTCTGAAGTTAGAAAAACACTACATCTGAACCTTAATAAGGGCAGGATTAATTTTTAAAACTCATGCCATCTCAAGAACACTATACCAATTTCAGCATTCCTTTAGGAGAGGCGTGAGCTGCTTCTGTGCCAAGAAATATCTTCCAGCTACAGATATTCAGACTCGAGTGCACAGATGAAATAGTGGGTTCTTGCAGCTGTATACCAGTATTAAGATACTGTAGTGGTGCTCTCAGCCTTTTTGTCACCTTCCCATAGCTACTTAGGCAAGTATGAACAGTGCTGAACCATACAAATGAAACTAGTCACGCATATATGAAGGAAGGTACAGAACAGCAGTCATATGATTGGCACCAAGACCAGCAGCCACAAAAGCCCTGCTCAAAAGGACTAAAGAAAACAACTCTTTTGTCACTAGGTAAATGTTTACAAGGGCTGCCAAGGCATTAGATAGGGGAGGAAATATTTGCAAGTGGAATGGGTTTAAGTTAGAACTGTAATACAGTTATAACAAATACTTACAGTAACAGTGAAAACCTTCACATCACCAGCAGCACTTGACAAAGGTGACAGAGGATGAGGAAACATCTCCCAGAATAAGCACATCACAGGTTAGTCAACGGGACTGAAGGACCAATGTTTTGAGCCCTTGTATACTTCCCGTGTGTACATTTGCTCCAGGGAAGGGAACAGAAGCAAACATTTTAAGACAGTTTTGAAAACAGAGCCGACTTAGCTGCCCAAGGGGGGGAAAAATTAACAATTAAACCCAGCTACTTTCACACTTCAGAATAAGAGGATACATTCTTCCTCATTTTTTTACATATCTGACAAAGTAATTGAGAAAACATTTTATTTCTATATCCATTTATTATTCCAGTCTGTAAAAATATAAGACTAATATACAACTACATCTAGCTTGATTTTGTAAAATCAATCTTCATTCAGTGAGATACCAATGTACATTATACATTAAAGTTGTAAGAAAAATACTGATATTTGACATTTTAAACAAGTTCATTCATGTAAAAATCACATTGCAAGTAAAATTTAATTAGAAAATACATAATATTCACAAAAATACACATGTTAAAGACAGCTTGTGAGAACATTGTCCTAAATTTCATTCAGCTGTGGAAAAAAAAATAAAAATGATTCACAGTTAGGCTTGACTTGTCCAGTACCATACCAGAACTTCAAAGTAAATGCATCTTAATTCTCTTAAGAATTTGTTCTTTTTCCTATTAAGGTGCACTTAAATCTCCCAGTTGCAAGTAAGGAAATCCTTGTCCCCCCACTGTACATGTACACAATATATAACACTAGTCAAAAGGAATTTTAGTTTTCCATTCAATTTTGAAATAATTTGGATATTTATAAATTAATTTATAAAATCTGGATTGAAAATACAATTTACATATACAGGATACTTCATACACAAAGATTACATTAATAGCAGCGTAATATTGTCAATCATGCGTAGCATCCTCACTATTACTTTTGGATTTTTTCTTCTTTTTTTAGCTAAAGATAAAATCTATATAAAACAGTCAAGCCTTTAAGTAGTTTCGTCCAAGGAGAAAATTGTAAAGATGTTAAAAATTTAGGAGGTAGTGAATGAAAGGCTAACAATATCAGCATATTTTTAAAAAACCTTATACTGAACCCCAGTACCATTTATCATAAAATTAAGTTTAACCACTCATAATGAAACGTTGATCATCCTGAAGTAACAATTTTAAAATATTTCATAATTAACAGTGTATGCATTAGTAAGATATGGAAGAACTTTAGAAACTTTATGGTAACTGCAGGATTAAGCAATTACATGCTGTGCAGTCTGTCATTGTAACTGTAAATACACGCTTAAAAAAACATTTTTAGGTTTGTTATTTAATGTTTTTATCAAGTCCCAAACGTTTACTTTTACTACATGTTACCAAATTTCTGTAAAATAGAACACGATGTGTGTCAAAGATTATCATCTCACATTTAGATTAATCAGTTTGCAGGAAAGGTCCTAAGAGATGAATTCTCATGCAATTTAGAGTAGGACCCTAGTTAAATTTCTACAAGTCCTTAATACTGGCATATATATTAAAAATATTCATGCATCTCTGAGTAGGGATTAGGTAACAGAGTTTGGCAGCACACTAACCTTGGGTGTTTGTACCTAAGCAGTAAGTTACCTTGCAACCCTAGAATTCTCAGACTCAATCCTTCTGTGTAAGTGAATAGCTCAAAGCTATTATCCCAGCTGCAAAATCCTCATGTACCACATTAGCCTCATAATGTATTTCCACTGAATAAAAACATTACACCTGTATTAAGTGCACTACCAGTTCATTTTCTGTATCTGTGGACCTCATTCTTTTCTCATCCCAGTGCCTTTATTCCTTTGATAATCATACATTCAAGTAAACAAAAGGCACAGAAGTGCAAACTAGCATAATAAAATCAGTCACCTTCCACAGATTATTTCATACAAGAAGGAAAGTCTTTTGATAAAGGAAAAAAAGACATTATAAAGTAAACAATCTTCCTGAAATAAAGGAAGTATAGAGCAGCACTGAGAGAAAACATGTATATTTAAAGTCTACATGTTGCAGAATGAACATTACCTCATTTCACACTAAGTGAAACTAAGTGTAGTTACTTCATTTTTAGTAATTATTAGCAAAATAAGTAAAACACTACAAAATTCTTGCTCATGTTGGAAAAGATTCCAGGGCATCTCTATATGCACACTGAAGAAACCATAAATAAATCTGACAAAGCAGAATTACAACCTGTATTTGCAGAGTACCACTGTCTCTTATGCTAACTCTCCATTAATCAAATGGGCATGAATACCTTTTCTTGACATCTGTGAGACCTGAACTTCAATGGTATTGAAGGCTTGAAAATACTACTGCCCATGAGATATGAATTGTAAATTTGCATTTAGTGAAATGAAACAGCAGTAATTTCTGGCACAATTTGGTCTACATCATTACAAAAATCTTAAATGCAGTTTTAGCCTCCCATATCCTATAAAGACTTTTACAGATGCCTTAACATTAAATGTGCAGTTAGTATCTTGTTAGTAAAGTTACCAGAGGTAGATGTTTCCTCAAGATAGACTGAGGGGAAAAAAAGAAAGGGGTTAGCCTCCTTTCCTGCTCATCACATCTCCCACAGGGTAGAAGATGCTTCCAAAAACTGGCTCTAGTAAGCACAGTGCCACAGTACAGAACTGGTAGCATCCTATTTCTTTCTTAGAGGTTGACACACACAACTGGATCCCTGGCAAGAAGCTCCATCCATTCATCATTCTTCCTAATCCTATTAGCCCTCATCTCATTCTCCTGCCACAACTTCACTTCCCAGAGAAGGGTCAGGTTGGGAACTGAGTGCCAAAGTGGTAAAGCAGGAAACACTAAAACAGAAAAAATAATGCTAGAAGCCTCTCCCTACAATTTTCCTAGTACATTTGCAGCTGATGACATGCATACTTACGCACTAGCAGTATCAGGACTTGTCACCAGTATTTTGTTTTACCTATAACAACTTTGTAATAGTCAAAACACCCAGCCAGTGGTACACAGAAGTATCAGCATTTACCATTTCGTTCCTTATAATGAGTGATTTAACATTACCTGGCTCAAGCAGGCTCTATTAAAGCCTCATTCTACCTTAAACCTTTTTTTAATTCAGGAATTTGATTTAATCTGTAATAACTTGTTCAGGTTTGAAGTCAGTCGCCCTTTACAAAATTCAGACTCACTACAACAAACCTTTGCTAGTAGAGATCTTTACTGCTTTGACTATGACCATGATTTTAACAGAGATTATTTTATGTTCTTTCCATAGCATTAAGTTTACATTTGATTACTTTGAAATTTTCTGGGACTAGCAACTAAATCCAATGATATCCTTAAATAATTGCAAACTAAAACAGGAACAGGTCTTTGATGCTTAAGTGTTAAGACTTTCACATTTGAATTTCAAAATCATAGTCATTAAAAGTAAGCTTATCTGGCCATTAAAAACAGTAAAGGTGCATGACTAATGAGCCTGTGGTTGTACATTCACTTACAAAGGAACAGTCAGTATCAGAAGCCCACACCTTCAAATCCTGACTGTTAAGTTACTGACCACTATCACACATCCCTGTTGCTCAATATGTCACTCAGGGAACTAGACCAACCACGAACACCTCTTTCCACCCCACCTCCTGCTTATTTTTCAGTTTGCTCATACACAGAGCCACACAAACAGCTCTACCAGCTAAACAGCAGTCCAGAACAGGAATGAAGTGGCTACAGCAGCTCCATCATACATAAGCAGCACTTCAGATGAACATGAAACCACAGTACATTAGATAGTCAACCTCACGCAAGAATGGAAGTTCACTTCTGTAGAACCAGTAGTATTCTGCATTAAAAAAAATAAATCAAGTACCTTTAAAAGAAAGCTCACAGCCATTTCTTATTTATCCTTCATTTTCAATTTAAATTTTCCTCATACAATTCCAGTCATTTATCAATTATCTTCTGTCTTTGTGAAGTATTTACATTGAAGTGCAGAATTAACTGAAGTTAGTCAACTTAAATAATTTTTAACTTCTCGTATTTACTTTTTTCCATCTTTTAATCTAACTGCAGTGCTCAGTAGATGGAGAGGTATAAAACACATTCCATATTGAGCCAAATTAAAACACATATGGCATCTTTACTAAATACAATGTACACCATTGTAATTTCATAGCGTTATTATAGTTCCATCTTCTTCTAATGACTTATGGTCTTGATCTTGTACTTCATATTCCATACTAATGCTGCCTGCTGAATGATTCAAGTTCATCTCACTGGAAGGAAGGAATCCATTTTGTGTTGACTCATGGAGCTCAATTTGCGTCAATGATTCTAGGCTTTCGCTGGTAGGTGCAGCTTTTGGAATCTGCTGTGGCTCACCACTGTCTTCAATAATAATGTCCTCTTCATCGCTCTCCTCTTCGCCTTGCAAGAAATTTGCTAAAATATTTGGTGTGCTACTTGGAAGGCTAGATTCAGTAGACTGACCAGAGCTGCCAGAAGTCCGACTATTTCTCACAACGTTATTTCTCTGGTTCGCTGGTCTTACTGTAATGATCAGGTTACGGCTGTTTGCAATCATCATGTCTGTAACTTGATCAAGGCTTTTTCCGGAAACCTCTATTCCATTCACCTCCAGTACTTCATCATTAACAGCCAGTAAGCCTGTGCTTTGAGCCAGACCTCCAGGGACAAGCCTAGATATGAAAATCCCTGGAACTTTCTCTAATCCATGTGGTGTCACTCTGACACTAGAGCCATCTCGTATATAGAATCCAAGGGGTTTGTCAGTTCCATATTTGTAAAGTCGTACCCTACGATGGGTTTCTGGAAGAATATCTACATCTATAATAGAAGACACTGGTCTGAAGTCTTGTGGCATGCTAATGACAATGTGTGGTTTCTTCTTGTGATTATCCGGTCGTAACACATTTGATAAGACATTTTTCTTCCTTGTCATAGTATCCGTACCAAAGGCACTGTAGTCTGCATCTTCTGCAAGACAAGCACATTGATGATTAGATCACTTTATAGACCACATTGCTATCATGTTTCAGGTTAGCAGAATGAATTATCTCATCTAAAAGGTTTCTGGCTTGCTATAGTGAAAGAGCTCCAATGTTATGGGATTCAAAGTTTGTAGTACTCTTGGTTTTCTACTACCAAGGAAAGATAATACACACAAAAATGAAAGCAAGTTAGCAGCAGTAGAGACAAAAATAACTACATTCTAGTTGCTTGAGAGAAAGGTTAGAATGGAAAGAGTAAGTACGTTCCTAGAAACATTTTAATTTTATTCAGAGTAATTCCACTTGTTAGTTTTCTCTCCTCAGGTTTCAGATCATTGGAAAAGAAAGAATGAAAAAGGGAAAGCAGCCAGTGTGCCTATTATTGCCTAGTTCCTGGAAGCTAGCCAAGTGACCTGGATTCAAACTCCAGAAAGCTTATTCCATTCTGCACTCTCTTCCCTGCCCCCATACAATGTAGGTAAAATGGCTGTGGCATGCAGACAAAGAGGGCTTGCACACAAATACTCCAAGCAAAACTGTTCATACAAGCAATGCTGTAACTGCCACAATTTGATATGCAAGTGGCTTAGAATGTTAAAAAAAGATGACATTGAAGTCATGCAACCACTAACGGAAAAGAAAGTGTATCTGCAGAAGCAATTCTGATGTCTAAAATGCCTGTTTACCTAGGGACTTTTCTCTCCCACTTCACCTACTGACACAGCCTGGGAAAAATCTGCATCCCTGCCCAGGATCAGCAGGTAAAAAGGAAGCTAAATCCAGGACTGGGCCAGCAAGAACAATATGAAGTTTCATAAAGACAAGTGCAAAGTCCTGCATCCAGGATGAGATCACCAAAAAGCCCAGTACAGGCGGTGATCTGTGTGGCTGGGGAACAGTCTTGCTGAAAGGGTCCTGGTGGACAAGGTGAACATGATCCTTGGCAAACCGGATCCTTGCATTTTTAGGGGCATTACTAGCAGAGATAAGAGATGTGATCGGGCCACTGTTCAGCACTTGTAAGGCCACGCCTGGAGTACTGTGTCCAGTTCTAGTCCCTACAATTCAAGAAGGATGTAGACAGACTGGAGAGGGACCAAAAGAAGGCCACAAAGATGATCAAAGGGCTGAAGAACCTGCCCTATGAAGAAACACTGAAGCAATGAGACCTTTTCGCCCTGGAGGAGAAAAGGCCTGGGGGGAACCTCATGACAGTATTTCAGTACTTAAAAGGTGGCTGCCAAGAGGACGAAGCCACATGGAGAAGAGGGGCGATGGATACAAGTTGCACTGAGGTTTCATTTCAATCTAATAATTTGTTCTCCCTGTAAAAAAAAAAAATCAAGCTCTAGAGCAACCTCCACAGGGACACAGTGGAGTCCCCATCACTAGAGGTTTTCAAGATGCAATTGGACAGGGTGCTAGATAATCTCATCTAGGTTCTCTTTCCCATAAGAGATTTGACCAGGTGATCTTCTGAGGCCCCTCTCTGTTCTTCAGATGCCTAAGAGTGCTAAGTCAGTTGCATTGAAGAGTGGGCTGATTAAACACAATCCAACCTCCAAAACCAACGCATACAAGAGATGGACCATATCTGAAGTGTAACACATCTCCAAAAATGCAAACTTATTTTCTCTGTAAAATGCATTTTGGGATATCTAACTGACGGAAGATAAGGCATTAAAAATCTGTACTCCACTGCTGAAAATTAACATGCTGATTTTTCAGACAGCATGGAAGAATTTTTCATGTTTGCTTAAAATTTATGATCAAAGAAAAAAAAGTGTGAGAAATGTTGCCCTTATCTCTACCAACAACCCATCCAACCAGTTTTAAGTTACACATCTGGTCATTACACTGGGAGGATTTTTGCAAGTCAATGAGTTGCAATAGCTTCTCTTTTATTTGGAATTACAATTGCTTACAAAACAACTTGGAAAGTGCAATTGTGAAACAGGATACTAGACAGATGGGTTTTGCTTTAAATATCTTTTACTGTTAAATACAAAGTAACACAATAACAGCAAGAAACTTACAGTATAGGTGATGATTTTAGACAAACAATAAACAATGGTGACTTGAATATTCAAAATGAAGTTAATGAGTGCAAAGGTTATTTTTTTAGGTCATTTTTTCCTCTCTTCCACCAGCAGCTGATATGCATGTTGGTGATCTCAAAAACTATGTAAAAGCTTCTAAGTGCAGTGCATGTCTAAGTAGTGTAGATCTGAAATTGCAGGACTTTAGTTTTAAGGCTGCACAATCGATGGTAAATCCAACAAGACCAGAGAAAAACATTTGAAGGACCACAGAAACACAGCCTGGACAAAAGGTATCATTTGCCTCATTTCAAAAGCTTCACTTCTTTTCAGTTTGTAGTGGTGACATATTTAGGCATTTAACACCACATTGCTTCAGAAAAGCTCTGTTCTTTGGCAAGTTCTCCAGAGAGCCAATGAGTAAGTTGGAAGCATTTTGACTGATTAGTTCCATATTCTTCAGACCTTGAGCCGTATTATTTTTTAGTCTAAACTCATCTAAAGAAAACAGGACAGTTGTACATGCACAATTTATTTGTGCTAGAGTGGAAGTTGCTGATACTTCAGATACAGGTACTAACACACTGTTACCAGTGAATCACCAGGTTTCTCCTGCTTTTACTACAAGAGTCCATTTGGAAACAATACACAGGAAAACAGTGTGGCAAACATTATCAGTATTGATTTTCTTACAAGTGCTCTTCCACATGTGTTGCAACATCAAAAGATACTCAGTTTGGGGGTTTTGCTCCTTAAATTCAAAGTGCTCACATTCAGATTCTTGTCAAAGAATTGGACAGAGTAACTGGCATTTAACAAATTCAGTCATATCAAATGTATATTGTATTAGATGTTCACAGCCTGCCACACAGGGTTGTAAAACTTCACCTCCACAATAGGCCACATACCAGGATCCCTCTCCTGCCACTCAGGCCTTCTGTGCCTACATGGCAAGTTTGGCATGTACCAGATATACAAACATATATATTTGTTACATCCAAGAAGTAGATTTACCATGTCCTGCAAATGATCACAGTAGGTTTGTGCTCTTAACCCAACAGTCAGATCAAGAACTATTCACATGGCTTTATAACTTCCTTCCCTGACAAGAACAGAGTTCACAAAAACCACCATCCAATCTGCCTTCCCACAACTACCAGCTGATAAGGCTTATAACTTCTGTCCCAATCACATTTTTCACTGTTAGTGAGAAACACTCAGTTGCAAAAGAACTTTGAAAGAAATATTATGTAAATATATCTTTATGTGAACTAACAGATTCAAAAGTACTTTTAAACAAAAAAATCAGAAAAATGTTTATGGAAAGAGAAATGAATTTTGAAAGTCTTTTTCAGAGACAAACACACAACTGGAAATCTTAACGCTGAGCTGGGTAATCTTGCTTTTAGAAACTTACTAAAGTTATGTGACACATTGTTGAACTAAAAGCATCCCAAAATTGCAAGTGATATATCAAAATACTTATGAAACTATAAAGCACCAGAGGGTAACTGTTCTACATTGTAACCAGTCTTAGTAGTCTTGTAGTTAAAAATTAGCACAAACCTTAAGATAAACAGTTAAAAGTTCCATAATTTGCGATAAAAAGAAATACTGAAAGGTTGATGAAAGCTCATCTCTCCAAATCTTAGCCAAGCAGCATGTCTCTGTTTAACCTCTCTTCCACTGCTAAACAAATTTTCTAAAGCAATATTCTTGAGTACAAAAGCATCTTTGTTCTGGCACCCAGCTAATCAGTTTAAAGCTGCAGTGGAAAATATTTTGGAATAGAGCCAAAGGACAAGGTGTTAACTACAGATAGTGTTAAGGAGAACGTCCACATAGTGCAAGATTTACTTTTTTCCCCTAGGAGTCTCAAGCCCAAGGTGGCACTAATCTGTATACGCTTACTACATGAAATTTAAAATAAAAGCCCACAAATGTCAAGTCTGGTTTCAATTTAACATCATTCAAAACATATATTAAATGCTTTCCTGATCTATTTGCAAAGCAATTTAGAGTTACCCCTCAAGAATTAAAATTTCAAAATACAAATCATTAGTACAATTGAATAGAGATGCAATTTAGCATTTTTAAAATAAGCCCAAACAAATATTGCCTCTTATTTAGTCACGAGCTGTAACAAAATATGGTTCTAGGATATTATGTTTTTAGGAAGAGGACTCAATAGCTAGGATATTCTAAAGACAGCTGTTAAAAATGCCAGCTCTTACTTTTCACCAAAACAGACTTTTTCACTGAGAAGCTTTATCTCCAGAGGCACAAATGAATTAATCAAATAACCCACTTTTTAATATATACAGCCATGTACATGCAGAACTTACAGGAGTTGTATATTGTAATTTAATATCCAGCAAGTCAGTTTTAAGGACATTATAATTAAATATATCTTTTGTGAAGTTATCATCTCTAGTAATCTTGTGTTTATAATGCAGAGTCCCCCCCATTGACCTGCTCTTCAGGGCCCGTGCAGACTCTGTGTGTCATCCCCCCCCCATTTTATCTTCAGTAAGATTTTTCTCACAGACAGAGCGACTCCCATACATCTGGATTTAATCATGATACATCAGTTTAACCTTTAAATTCCAGATGTCAACAGTACCTGTTAATCTGTTAAACTCCAGAATGAAATTCCAAAAAGCAACTGTTTTCCACAAACTGACAAGCCACTCCTGACTTGTGCAGTATTAAGATCCAGCTTAGATTTAGCACTGGAGCAGTTTAAAATATTTTAAAGTAATGTAGTTAAACACAATTATCAAAGTCTAAGGGGAACAATGTGGTTTGATTTCAGCACAGGATCTCCAGGTTTCTTACCACATTAACCAATACTCATAAATGCTTGGGACAGACAACTTTCTAGCTTTCATAAACTAGGAGTCAAAAATCAAACAGAAGAGAAAAAAGTGCTTACTCTGGCATACCAAAATTTCTGAAATTTTGGAGTCATATTATCACACTTATCACTTAATAACACTGCAAAAGAATCTTGTTGCTCCCATTTCAACCCCTTAAGGTGTTCCATGGATGCAAGAAGTTACTTCTATTAGTCCTAGGTTTTACTGTACTCTGCTCATACCTTATGTTAGCTTTCCATAAATTGCATGCAGCTTCTAAATAGGTAAGACAGTATAATACAACTTCCTATTTTGCTATCTTTTAAGATAGAAAAAACTTGGTCTTCCCCACAGAGGCTTTTTGCCAAAGACCTTAGATTTCCAACTATTATTGCTGAAAATACAAAAAATAAAAAGGCGGTTTCATTTGAAAACCCACAGAAATTGTTCACATTATTTAAGAGAAGGTATGAAAGCCACTAGAAGCCCTGCAGGTGGAAAGTAATGTGTCACTTATTAGTTACAGCTCCAAAACAGCCCAGATCAAAGCTGCCCCATCAGCAGCAGGTATTTGTTCAGACATCTGATTTTCAATTACAGAGGTACCCCCAATGAAGGTCTGTGCAAATGGATGAATAATCACACCTTAACAAATTATGCTGCACATATTAGGACATCTCTAACTCCTGCAATTCAACTTTAGTTATAGTCAAATTATCACAAATAAAATACAGAATCAAGTTACTTCCTTATTCTCCATCAAACAAACCTCTGTTCTATATGACAAAGATGCTAATGGAATCAAAGCCTCAATTTAATCAACAGAAGTGATCAAAATAGTCACAACTGATTCAGAACAAAGTACAGTGCTGGAAGTGATGGACTGGGATGCCAGCCCGAGTTCTTTATTCCCTAAAACTCTATAGCCAGAAGGTGGCTAGTCTCAACTGGAACGTGATGACAACTTCCTACATAGCCTTTCCTGCTAATCAATTCTTGGCGTGATAAAATGAAAGTGGGTTAATCTTGTTTCTAGTTCTGTGCATTACACCAAATGAATTCCTTGCACCAGAGTAATAGGAAATAATCCACCACGCTTTAAATAAAGGTACAATGAATAAAGGTATAAGGTGTTATAAATGTAACACTAGTAACAGTCAGAATTAAACACGTAATACTATAACAATCTAAAAACATATGGTGTTAAAATATAACCTCAATAATCCCAGTCTGACAAAGTGGCTTATCTGTTCTCGTCATATGGCTACTGTAAGAGATTAAATGGAATCACAGACCTTTCCTACCTCTAGGTTCTATAAAGGAAACAGCTCATTGCTTTGGCAATTCAGGCCTGAACACATAGGCATTACAATACTATTCTCAATACAAACAAAGCAAATGCATTTTGCCAGCAACACAGCAGCTAGCAAGCAGCCATACTATTTTTTTAATATTGATTTTGTGTTAGGCTGTAGTGGAGCTTGTTAATTTTTCTGGAGTGAGAAAGTAACAAAAGCTTTCAATGTCCAAGTATTTTCTAAGGAAGCCAGTCTTAGTGACAGCCACAAACAGTACACATCTTTATAAAATAGCTAAGCAACAAGCAGTCTGCTATTCAAACAGCAGCTGACTGCCTTATTATAACAGGAACTGCACATGCACCCATTCATAAACATACACACAACGTGTGCACACTCACACCTGTATGCAAGTAAGCAGAAAACACCAAGAAGTGCAGAAATCAGGTTTTCTTAGCTTCTCTGGGTTGAAACAATTTAAAAATCACATCACCAGATTTCTTTCCTCCCCTTCAGTTCCATATACTGAATATGTTTTTCTGGACAAGAACAAATACAACTGTAAATTTTCTTTTTTTTTTTCTTTACCAACAAAAGCAGACACCAGAAGAAGACAACCTAGAAGACATGCTATGTTTAAAGGCAAACCAACAGCAAATGTAAAATGAACAGCACTTGCATTTGAGGTTTGCTAACTGAAATAACCTTGTTATTTTGAAAGCTTCAGAAAGTTTTATTACGAAAGGGTGATAAGAGCAGCATATTATGAAGTTAGTCTTTAATTTATACTGACATGTAATAAGACTTTCAAGATTCCTTTCCATCCTGTAATGGCCTCTCCTTGTCTGATCAAGATGAGAATTTTAAGTGAAAGGCATCCAACATACAGAGCAGAAAGCCCTACAAGTTTAAAGTTTATTTTCCATTTGCTTACACAAAATCAGAAAGAAGCATTTGCTAGAGACTTGACTTTATCTAACTGAACTAAATACAAGCAAAAAAGCACAAAGTATAAATAGGTTGCCTGAGGAAGCTCTTGCAAGAAAGATGAGTTGGATCTTCTCTAATCCATAATTATTACATAATTCAACATGATGAAATAGGACTGAAGTGTTTTTTCCTCCCTACGTCACACTGTTTACTGCAACACAGTGGAAGTGGATAAACAGATGATTCACAGACTTCAAACACACTTACCTTTTCTCTGAATGAAAATCCTGAGTAGGGGATTGGCTGTGGAAACTGCTTTATGATAATTGTCATCATTATTGATAGGCAGCAGGTCTCCATGAATGTCCGTATATCCCACTAGAACATCAACATTTGGTATCTTGTGCACATGCTGCAATAATCCATAGAACTCCTCAAACTTCCCAGGTTTGGATCTCTCCAGAGAAAATCGTCGAAATTCTGCTCCAAACTACAACAAAATATATCTTACATCATTAATATGGAAATCTAACATCCTCAAGCAATAAAACGATTTCAATGTTAAACCAGAAATGTTATGGAATTAAAAGTGCACTCAAAACTACAACCAATAATTTTGAAATGGCATAAAAAGCTCAGTTTAGGCCATTCTTTTGTGCCCCCAAAGTTGTAACAGTTTTGGTCTTGATAAACATGTACTTTTGAATATGCAAAACTTGTTTTCATTGCTCCGTTTTGGTCAAAACGTTCACTAATATGGGAGCCCAGCATTAAGGTGACAAACTAGTGCAAGAACAATTGCAATTCTTACACACTTATGAAACAGTCGTGCTCTCAGTAAGGGACAGAATTCATACCCAACGCTGATGATGGTGGCTCAAAATCATTATTAACCCTCCTATAGTATGTGACTACCTGGAACTTTTTCAGAGAAATTTCAGCGTGCTTTAGACCAGTATGTACAGATTGTTACACAGCTATGGTTCACCTAAGCAATTTGAGTAGTTTTCAGATTCCCAGTTGTTCAGGAAGAAATGAAGAAGCCACTTTGACTGAAGACTATAAAGAATGGCTGCTGCTTTTCAGTACAAACTGTGTGCAGTAAAGCTATAGTTTAGCTGATCTCAAGTCAATTCTGCTCTTGCCTAAAAGGAGATATAAAGGAGGAAAGCAGCCACTACTTAAGAGCATTCAGAAGATTTGCCTCCATGATCAAGGCTCAAATCTTGATTGCATACTCTTAAAATGTGGTTGTATTCACAGTATAAAACAGACAAGATCCAGAAGATATGCAAAAAACCCTTGGAGTCACTGGGACTGTACTTTCAGGGGCAAGATTTGCATTTAGTCAGTACCATTAAACAAAAAAACCCATCTCCCTCGTCCACTCAAGCCTCAGTCTCCTAAATCACCTATATAACACAGTTCTTAAAAAACATGGGCAGGACCCAAAGTAAACAGAATACTGGATAAAAATTACTCCAAAGCCTCCATATCAGGCACACACAACATACCAAAGATGCTAAAAGCAATTAAGAGATAGCAGCAGCCAGATTACTAAAAGCAGACCAGCTTGCATACAAATTAAAAGAGTAATAAACTAGTCAGTAAAAAACAGAAAAAAAAAAGTCAGTCTACATTTTTTTGTGTGAATTCTATCGCTGACCTACAGTGAAGATACAGACTTGAAATAATACCTTTAGCAAGTTTAGTTTTAAGCAGAACAGAAAGGCACGTGGAACAAAATAATCAGACTGAACGTTTGAGTCTCATTGTCACATACTTGGATATATGTTCCCCACAGTAGATAGGAAGGTGCACATTACCAAGCCTCCAGCCCAACCTTTAACTCACATTTGATTACGACCTTTTAGAGAATAAAAGGTTTAGAGTTCTCACATAAAAACAAAGGAATGAAAATAAGGAGAGAAGGACCCCGTTGGTAGCACATTAACACCATATTAACTCCAACACAGCACAGGAAAACAAGCTGCACCTTCCAACACCCCTTCTTCCTCCAAATGTTTCAAATCAAGGAATTATCTGGGAACATCCCTCTTCTAGAAATTCTCCCATTACCGTAGCATTAACAACAAGGCAGAAGGGATGATTCGTCCCTGCTCACAAAAAAAAGCAAAGAAAAGCCAGCAGGAGGAACTCCCATCACGTCAGAAGCAGCATGACATCATGTCTCTCAAATCTTCCTTCAGCTATGTGAAGTATGAATGCCACAGGAATTGTCCAGGCATTGCAGAAGTTTCAATTGTTTGGCTTGGAAAGACTACATGGTTAAAACATAATTCAGTAATAAAGGTTTAAAAAAGCCAACAACCTCACTGTCAATTTGAAGTAAATGTTAAATCCTATTGCATCAAGCATACAAAGGCACAGATTTTCAACAGTGCGAGTTTTTTTTTTCCATAGGTTCTCAAACATAGTTGGTGCAAACACCAACAGACTAATAAACTGGCTACTACTTGCTAACATGGTTTGCCATATGCTCAACAATATTCTAAAGCATATTTTAAAAATGACAAAACAAGGCAATTTCATAGTTTAAACCCCTGAAATGTTTTCATTTTATACCAAATGTTACACTCATTCCATTAAACGGGCTGCACTTAGAATTAACAGGAGGTTTAGAGGAGCTGCAATACTGGTAAAGACTCAGTGAAGAAGAGAGATGGCTTCTGGACACCTGAGCTCTTTACAAAGCATGCTGTTACACTGGTAACTCATCTGGGAAATGCAGTACAAGCCACTTCAGCCTGCTAGGAAGTTACTAGAGAAACTCACTTAAGTAAGACTGACTTACAAGAAACATCTTTAAGTGCTCTGTAACACAGCACACTGCTGCTATACTGTAAGTCTCCAGCAACAACAGGACATTAACTACAGTAACCATACATGCCTTATCAATATATTATTCTGCAAAAAAAAAAATTCCACATCAAAAGTGCGGGGAACACAACACACACCTGAATTTTGTATCTTAAGAACTAGAAGTTTATTTGAGGGCTCTCATACCATCAACAGGAACTCTAATCTGGGGTATAAAACTTGATTTTTCAATGATGAGAGAAAGGACTAGCTGGAATTAATACACTATGGTGATTCCCCAGGGCAAGTTCAGACTTGTTACCCAAATTGAATAAACTAGACCAACAAAAGGATTTTTCTCATATAACTGCAACTACAGTTGGGCTGTGCTGGCAAAGCTTTGTCAGTTGGGGCATGATATTGACTTGGAGTATCTAAATAAAGAGCTGTACATCGCTGAAAAGCCTTCAAAGCTTGTATCACTCCACAGTAATGGTCCTCTCCACCTCCCCCAAAGCCTCTTTCTTTCTGGGTAGACTTTATTGTTTTCATAAAAGGAAGATGACTCCTATGCAATATTAAAATCAAGGTGCTGTTAAATAATGCATTAGCAACAAGTAGCTCTAGGAATGCCTTGAAACCTGCTTCATAACATGCACTTAAGAGACAGTCCCTATTCATTAGGACTTCTACACTTCCCTGTACAAACACCAAATAACACATCACAGAGGTGATGCCTTGATATATTTGAAATCAATGAAAATATATAAGGGGGGGAATAGTAAGCTTAGAGTTTTGGGCTCAGGTAACAAGTATTTTTTAATAAACACATTGTACTGTTTTCAATCTTACAAGAGCAGAGATGAAAAATAGAAGACTTCACCAACCACAGCAACAGCTATGCTTAACTAGTATTTGCAATCATAGCTACCAGCTACTCCCGTGCTTTCTGGTTTTGTCCACATGAAAGTTAATTTAACACTGCAAAGAAATAATAATTTAAGCTGGAGAGACCAGCCATACATTTTGTAGACGTTTCAGCACTATGTTTATCCTTCAAAAAAACCCAGATAAGTCCTGAATGCTTCACCTATACTACTGCTGTACCACTTCATCGGCAGGAAAGGAAGATGCACAATATAGACAGATTGTAGACAAGGGTTTAAAAAAAGCCCACAAGACATTTTTCTACCAATGGAAGAAAATATACTCCCATGTAGGTGTGCTTGCAATTGGCCCAGACAATGAAAAGGGGGTTTTAACGCAAATTATACACATTTAATTAACAAGCTGACACCCCACCTATTACTGCACATTCAAAACTTACAATTCTTAACTGCAGAATTACTTGTGGGAAAAAATGACCAGGATAAACCAGAACAAAAACCTAATCTCTTTCATAACATCAAAGTTTTGTCAGCAAGAGTTTGTCTAACCAGCACATAAAAAATTAACAACAAGAAATACAGATACATCCATGAAAGCTTCAACAAGAAATTGTTGGTATAAGCCCTAACATAGAGATTAACACAGTCATAAAACAATTGCCAGTGTAAAATCTTCAGACAGCCTCTAAAACATGGCAAGCTCTACTTTGAGATGCTAGCCGCGGCTTACCTCTACCAAGAAATTCAACTTACAAGAATATGGTCTACCCCACAAAAAAAAACCCCAAAAAGTACAGAAGCACATGGTCATTAGGTTAAATTAAAGAAGTAGAGAAACAGTCACCAAGTTAAACAAATGTATTCTTCTAATTCAGACAAAGAACAGGTTTTAGAGTCTGGGAATTATTACTCTAAACAGCTCTTTTAGCCCAGATATCTCAAGCCTTCCCCAAACATCTACTTTTGTGGATGTCTTTTAGTCTACGCAGAAACTAAGGGACCATCTCCAACAACCTGGTCTCGTAAAACACTTAAAAAAACACCTATTTTTCCTCCCCTGCAGACAGGGCGTTCAGTAAGCGACACCACCACCCAACTCTCACTTCCTCAGCCTTTAACATCTGAGCAGCCTGAGGAGACCAGAGGGAGCTGGCTGGGAAAGGGACAGGCAGGTGGAGAAGAGAGCCCGCCCCCAGCCGCAGCCCGGGGACCACCGCCTCACGCTGCCCGGGGGCCTGAGGGGCCCTCAAGCGACATCACGGCGGCGCCCCGGCGGACATCGGCCCCTCGCCCCCGGTGCCACCTCCAGCAGGTGAGTCAGCAGCTCTCCCTGCCCCCCGTCCCCTCACCGCCCCCCCCCCCCACTTCTCACCGCCCTTCTCCACCGCGACACCACGACCGGCCGCCCCCGCAGGGCAGGGCAAGGCCAAGCTGGGCCGGCTCCTTCCCGCCCCGTCGCTGCCCGCGGCCCTCAAGCGCGGTGGCCAGCACCCACCTTGCTCTTCACCTCCATGGTGCCCAGGCCCCGGCTGCCCGCAGCCCCGCGGTGAGGCCGGTTCATGCCGCCAGAGGGTCGGTGTATCGTCTTCTCTCCTCTCTCTCCCCCGGGTGAGCCCCGTACGCGCTGCGAGAAGAGAAGAGAGGCAGAAGGGGAGAGCGAGCGGCGCGGCCCGAAGCCAACTGCCCCCAGCAACCGCGGCCGCTCCGCCGGCTCCTGCCGCCGCGACGCCTCCGCCCTCAGACAGGGGGGAGTGGGCGGGGCCACGGCGGCTCCTGGCACCTGCCGCGCCGCCGAGCCAGCGGCCAGCCGCGGAAGCGGGGCGGGGCACCCGCGCGGGGCCCCACAGCGCCTGCGCCGCAGGGCGGGGCGCCGGCCGCAGGGGGCGGGGCCGCGCACCTGCTGCTGGCGAGTACGCGCAGTCGGCGGTGGGCGGGAGGGGCCGCGCACCTGCGGCGGGCTCGGCGGGGTTCCAAGATGGAGGTAGCCGCCCGGCGCGGGTGAGGAGGATGGGTTGTTGTGTCATAAGGAAGTAATTTTTTTATTATTTTTTTTTCCTCCTCTCCTAGGGAGCAGGTGTGGGATGTGCCTCGGCAACCTTTGCCCTGGAGTAGTCGGGTCCGCTGTGTACACACGGGGCCCGGGGGGCTGAAGCGCGGTTCCCCGCCTTTTCCTCCGGCGCCTCAGCGCGTCGCCCCCTGTAGAAAGGCCGGCCTGGTCTTGGGCTGCGCCCCTCGCCCTGGGGAGCCGCTGGCCCGAACCTCCGCGCCTTCCCACAGCGTCGGGGAGGAGGGTCAGGCAGCTCGCCAGGCCCCGGCGCCTCACAGCCTGTGTGCGAGGAGCCCCAGGGCCAGGCTGCCTTGGAGGCGGGTGGCATCAGGACACCTCAGACATTTTAGGATCCTGCGAATTTAACACAGAAAATGCCCCGGTGTTAGAGTATCTATTGATAGATTACAGAAATTAAGTCTAGATCAGGCTAAAATCTTGAAGGATCCATTTGTATGCCCATCCGCAGCGTAAAGGTGTTAGTGGAGTTTGTTTTCATTTTAACCACAAGTAATATCGCAGGATCTGGTAGCATATCAGAGTGGTTGTCTTAGGTAACCTTGTTTATTGGTTTAATTCCAAGATAGATCAAATATTTTCACGTAAACCTCTGCTTAGCTACCGTGAGAGAGGTACTGACAAACCCCCTTAGCGGAGAGACCCATGAACACATTGCAGTCTGAAGAAAAGTAACTTTTCACTTACTACTTGTATTGGTAAGAAGAAAGCATGTAGATTAATCTGGTTGTGCCAACAAACCTTTGAAATAGGGGTCTCTCCCTAATCTATAGACCTGGTAGAAAAGAACTCGGTGAGAGGCATCCTTGTGTAGATGTTATGCAGGTGGCTGTGAAGGGAGAACAAACAACTCCTTGCAGATGAGGCTAGGTACGAGTGTCTAGCCAGTTCTCAAGTCTCAGCTGGCAATCAGTAATTAAAAAAGAAAACATCCAGTGCTGAATCATTTTTAAGTTGGTGCCCTTTTTTCTACAGTTGATCTTACTCCCGTCATGCCAAAGGCAAAGAAATTGCAGCTATCACTCAGGCCAAGCCAAGTTGTAATTAGTACAGAGGATATTGTTAATTGTTAAGTATAGTTTGGTGTCAGACAGTGTCTAGGCTAATTCAAGTCTTCCCAGCCTTTATGTATTATGTTTTGGTTTTACACTGCAAAAGTATACATAGACAATTCAGTCTGTAAGTTTAGATAAAATCTGTGATCCTGGTGTAAATAGAAGATAGCTTACAGCTATGTGAGCAAGACTATATAAAACCTCTTATTTTGTCATTTTATAATTAGAAAATTGAAAAGAGTTTGGACTGCTTGCTATTTCTGTCTCCTACAGCATGCTTTGCTTAATGAGCTGTGGGAAAGCACAGAGTGCAACTGACAGAACAGTGCCTTCTCCAGGTTTTAAAGCTATTGGTTTGCCTTTTTTCTTTGGGAAAGGAGGAGGAAGAACCTCCTGAAGACCATATGTGCTTGAAGCCATTGTGCAGCTAGTTTTAGTGCTATAGATCTATGGAGTAAAGAGAATTCATTTTTTTGTTGTGCATTCCTAGCATGGTTGGAGTGCCATGCCAAGGGTGTGGTAGCATGCTTAAGGAGTCAGGGCAAAGTCATTTCAAGTCACTGGAACCAACCTAATAAAAAGTATTAATCACGGGCTTGCTTTCATCACAAGGAACTGATGTATGAGGAAGGAATGTGATAAACAATTTGATCTCAGATAAAGGTATAGAGAGAGGCAGGCTTTTTGTGCCGTTGTAACACAAGTTTATAGAGCTATTTTAGTCACAAGTTCTGTAAAACCTGTGATTCAGACTTGATCAAGCTATTCACAGCACTTCAGTTTCAGCTTCTGCGAAGTGGAAAGACAGGTTGGATTTCCTAATCTCTGGAGAGCTTGAGAAGTTTTTTGGGAGGCTTTTTTCCCCCCTTTGTTGTAGTGTAGAAATTCAATCACCAAGTCCACTATGGAGTATAGGAAGATTCTACTGAAATGCTTCTTTCTGATCTCAAGACTTCCCACTTTTTAAGTGGAATGGTATTCTGTATAGCCCTCCTGGGAGCTGAAAGAGCACTTCCAAGATAAAGCATAGAAAATGTCTGCCAGTGCATGTTAATTGTTATTGATGACCCACCTAAACTTCTACTGGATAGTTCAGAGCTTATGCTGGTTTTGTATTGAACATAAACTATTTACACTGTCAGTGCCAGCTCAGAAAAGTGGTTTTTAGATTCAGTAGACTGTAATCCAGTCTTGTCTTGGAGTTGTTGAGAGGTTGCTTTTTGGGGTTTTTTGTTGTTGTTTGGTGGTTGGTTTGTTTGGGTTTTTTTTGTATGGGAAGATAAAAATAAAAGGGACAAGGAAAGCTTTATTTAAAAAAACAATAATAAGAAAGTAGTACCAGAGATTCTCCTGCTTTCTTTAAAGAAGACTAAAATGTGTACCTGCAGACTTCCGTTTTGATACCTTCTGCAATGTTGATACATTAATCTTGCAAACCAGTTATATTTCCCTACACAGAGAGCAGTTTTCAAGAACAATGAATATGCAGGATAACTGCATTTTCAGAATATTAGGGACATGTAACCTCAGATTGCTTTTACCTTCCCGTTAAGTGACTGGTACAGACAAACCATTTTTGTCTTAAAGACATCTGATATTCACAAATGAAAATAATATATATTGTGATATTTAGAGGTGCCCATGAAGCCATGAAAATACATTTCGTAACATTCTGTTAATAATCCTGATCCTGGAGCAGGATATGTGAATTTACAAATGTTGCATTAGAGAGAGAGAATTTGAGAGGGGTAGCTTGTTGTGTTTTATCTCCATGAAATACAATCCATACCAACAGCACTATACAAATTTAAGAGCAAAGGTCACCAAGTAAATCCCTTTGCATGGCAGTTCAGCTAATTTATCAGTAATATTTAAATAACACCTGTATAATAAAAACTGAATTTCTTATCCTGAAATTGTGACAGTTGTGGGATTTTCTGTATTTTAATTTTGATCTGGGTTTGTTTTTTTGTTTTTGTTTTGGTTTTCTTTATTTTTTTTATTTTCTTGATGCTGGAAACCAATAGTCGGTTTAGTAATTAATGTATTTTTTTTTTAAGTGTACAGCTGTAAAATTAATTTTTAGCATGGAAGCAGTGGTATAAAGTATTTTGCTTTTCTTGTGTAGAAATTGGCAACAGAGTCCAGTCCTACCCATGGTGTATTGGCTGTTTAGGTAAAAGTATGTGAGTGTAGTTCAAAAGTGCTCTCAAGCTAGGGACTGCTGCTTTTCTGCCTAGATTTTATCAATGCATTTTTTGTACCTGTACTTGCCTCTTTCAAGACTTTAATTTCCTTCAAGACTTTTCTTTTTCCTTTAATTTCTACTCTCTGAGGTTTATAACTAAAATACCTGAAAGCTTTAAATGCTTTTTCTTCCCATTCATCTAGAAATCCATTTCTATTCAATGACTCTGGATTACTCTGAAATTCTTCCTTATTTAAACACAGTAGTACTAATCACAGCCGACATCTGACTTGCACATGTGTGTAGGGTTTAATGATTTAACTCTTACTGGCTAAAGTGCTCAAAAGAAACCATGATGATGCTTGAGCTGTACAAGGCAATAGATAAGACTTCAGTGTTTCTGTCCTCAAAGTAATTTGTGAACATCACTTTTTTGTCTTTCCAGTGCTCAGCAATTCCTGAGTTCTAAAAATTTGGAAATACTATGACAAACCAGAGGAATAAACACTCCCAAATTTATTTTAAATTTAACTTGGTACAGATGAGAATTTTAATTTTGCCTTTTTCCTAGAGAAACAGATAAAAAGCTCTGCCTAATAAACCTTTTGGCATAAAGACTTTGCTTTTAAGCTTGTGTGGAAAGCCTATTACTGCTCTGTGGGTAAAACAATCCTCTCTGCTAGTGGCTGTAACCTGCAGTAAGTAACATTTTAAGTGCCACCAGCTGAATAATGAGTACGTGTGCCTTTTACTACAAAGAGGCATTTTTTATACGGAATAGAGGTTGATAGATCTTAAAATTATTTTTCACTACACACAGTATGCTTATAAAGCAAATTATTTGGCTTTGTCTGTTGTTAAAAGTAATTTCCTATCAATCAAGGATAACATTTAAAGTGAGCAAGCTACTACAGATTCTAGCAGTTTAATCTTTTATAAACATCCAGCTCCTGTTACACAGCACCTTACTTCACAGCTAGATTGCACTGTGTCATCTTCATGTCCTCCAGCGTGTGATGTTTGAACACTGCATCACTTGGCAATGTGTGATTTTGACATCTCTCAGGAGCAAGTTCATACGTCACCCATGTAAGCAAGTCCCTCCTGCCCCAATACTTCGGCAGGTGCTCTTTGAGAAATCTTGCATTTAACTCCCTGCTCCTGAGCTCGCAGGACTCGGTCAGAACTGCCAGAAACAGATTTGTGTCCTGCCGGGTCAAACTGCTTTGATAGGAGTGTTCCAAGGAAGGGAAGTAATGGCAAGACCTGTTGTGGTTCCGTTACTTTTCTGACTGTGAGAAAATTAATTTTTATCTACATCTAATTGCAAAAATAATTATATCGCTTTATAAAATACATAACATTTCTTTATTAAGATTGAATGACTGTTGGGTAACAGGCGGGTCATCCACCATTGCTCATACGTGCTCAAAAACCGAAGCACTGGAACCTCCTGCGCCGCTTAGGACCTAATGTACAAATGCAGAAGGTGGATTTGCCGGTTGAGAACGGAATCTCGCGGGGATTGGCCGTTCACATCATGCGTGGGAGGCTGTGGTGGCGGCACCGGGGCACACGCTGTCGCTGCTGTCCGCCCCGGCCCCTCCCGTGGCTGCGGCGGGCCGGCAGGGGGCGCTGCGGGCCGGCAGGGGGCGCTGCGGGCCGGCAGGGGGCGCTGCGGGCCGGCAGGGGGCGCTGCGGGCCGGCAGGGGGCGCTGCGGGCCGGCAGGGGGCGCTGCGGGCCGGCAGGGGGCGCTGCGGGCCGGCAGGGGGCGCTGCGGGCCGGCAGGGGGCGCTGCGGGCCGGCAGGGGGCGCTGTGCCCCACCCCGGCGGGGGCTCCCGCCGGCGGGAGGGGCCGGCCCTGGCCGGGGACCGGGAAGGTTCGTGCTACCGGAGGTGCACGGCGTGTTTAGTCGTTAAATTGGCAGTGTCTGCTCCGAATGTTTCTAGTACGGTGACTGCTCTCATAACCTCACGTGTTGTTGTAATTCATATATAAAACTAATCTTGTGATGGTTTAATATTTCATTTATTTATTGTTGAAATCGTAAGACGAACTTAGAAACGTTTTAGGAAAATGTGAATTATTAGGAACAAGTTCTAAAAAAATATAAAGCAATTATTGTATTTAGGCAATTCAAATAAATATAGGCGTTTTCTCCGCAGTACTTTTATGTGTGCGTACATGAACAAGTCAAACTCAGTGAAAATAGGCTAGAAACAGGCAAACATTTATACACTAACATAATAGAGCTGTCACTGTTTATCAACCAAGTAGTACCGATGCAGTGGTAATAAGTAAAAATAGAAAAGTACAAGCCAAAGGGAATAGAAAAGTAAGTCAAGTTTTCCATGTATGTCACATTCACAAATACTGAATCCATGTGAGTTCAGCCACTGTCCCAGTCGTGTTCAGCTCTTAGAAGATACTCTTTGCTTCTGTTGGCTCATCTCTTAGTTTCCCTCCTGAGTTAATAACATGAACTATGAACTCCAATGCAGATAGATGCACAAAGAAGCAAAAATAATCATGTGCTTAGAATTCTGGATGTGTGTAATTACAGTTTAATCTTACTATAACACACCCTCAGAAACTCTTGAGTAAATGCTCAGGGCTGCTTTGCTATAACATGGTCTGAAGTTTATTGTGTTACAGTAATGAAAGTGCCTAGTTAATATATTGATAGACTGATAGATAATCTACTTCTATACAGATTACTTCATATTTATTAACATTTAAGTAGCATTCTAAAATTAAAATAATATAAAATAAAAAAAGGATGGGGCAGAGATACAAGCGAATGTTTCCATACATATTGCTTGCATTAAGAGCAGCAAGAAAAATGAGTGTTTTCTCCAGGTCAGCCTGGTGTAAAGGATCATACTAATAGGGCTAACTACTGAGTTATTAACTATTGCTATTATAAACAGAGCTATGGTTTATAGCAGCCTTTCTAAAAGTCAGTTTAGTCTGGATCTCCCTGAGAAGCCTGATCTGCTCGTGGAGTTTGCTGTCTGTAGTACAATTGGTTTCAAAAACAAAAAAAAATACTTAATTCAGTACTTAAACAATAACATTATAGTTCATCTGATTATGCCAGAACAGTGGTGAGCCTGAAACACTAAATGTATAATGTTGTTGAAATAATCCTGAATATTTGATGATCTTTGAATATCACTGGTACACAACTTGGTAGATGTTGAGTGACTGAATTTGTGAAGTGCTTTGAGATCCTTGGAAGATATGTACTAGCATTTTTTTAATGTCCCTTTAGGTCTAAGAGACATCAGAGTGTGTATTATTTTTTCACTGCAAATATTATAATAGTGCCAGCAATGAAGTATTTACTGCTTTTCATATGCGTGAGAATACTAAACATTTATTTTTAAAGGAAATTCCAGAGGACTATGAAACTAGCTTGTAACAATAATTTGTAGGTTTGTGTCCATTGTTTTCAAGAATATGTAAATTGTTACGTTATAGAACTTGCTTTGAACCCTGCTACATAATTAGCCCCACTAAACATCAGTATTCAATTTGGAAAATCTGTAGCCAAGTGTTTTATTAGAATTTCATGGAAAAGGAGAATGTGAACAAAACCATAGAGCAAATAATCTGAAATGCAGTTAAAAATAATGAAAACCAAGCACCAGCCACATAAACACACCAGATGAAGACACAGCAAATGAAGATCATAAAAAATAAACTGGAATGAAACCACATAAGGCAAGTCCTCAGTTGAAGTAAAAAGGGACATCTGCACTGGGAATGAGGGAACCTTGGTCATTTGCATTAGCTGAGGGTCTGGTCTGTGAAATTTATTGTAAGTTTCATGTTTAGGAGGAAATGACAGTAATAGTAAGGGCTTTTGGTCATTTGGTAGTGTAGGGTTCCTGCAGAGATTTGCTGTTCTGACAAATGTCCTCCTGCAAATCCAGTTAAGTTGATTTCAGACAGCCCCTGTGCTCCACTCTGCTGTGGGGCTGGCAGGCAAAGACATGAGTCCACACTGAAACTGCAGCAGTTCACAGTCCACATTTTAGGGTAGTCCTGTAGCTGCATGAGCTGGTCTGACACTGTCCACACGGCTGAGTCCGAGGCTTGAGTGCACATCCAGCTTTGAGACTGGCCTGCAAGATTGGGAAACCTCAGCAGAGGGGCAGGGCATGTAGCTGGCTGCATCTTGAGCTACTGCAGATGTATTTGCCAGGGACAGGATTCTTCAAACAGACAGTGTGATTGATTATAAAAACCCCCAAATACTAGGAAAATCAAAACAGTTAGTAGACTGTTAGAATATGTCATCTACTTACCTGTACAAGCCCAGGTATTTGCATCTCCCTGCTCTGTCTTGCTAGATACTCCAGTTCCAACACTAGTCTTTTCCATGGTGTATTACCATTGCCTTTTCCAGCATTCCAAGCCCCACTCAGTTTCAAGATATGGTATAAAACCCACTTCTACCTGCGTCTCAGCGCCGTTTTTTCTAATATATATAACACCTGAAGTGCTTCAGTTGTTTGCTCAGCCAACTCCATCAGTCCATCTGGGTTTGTCTCCAGCTGCTCTCAATTTCATGTGTGTCAATTCCCTCATGCATCTTCTTAAAAAGATATTCAGCTGTGCAAGAGATCTTCCCTTGCTTCTTTCAAGACTTTCCTTTAGGTGTGTGCAGAGAAAAATACAAATCCTCATGAACTTTGTGAATTACTGCAAAAGAAAATATCTCTGTCCTAACAGGTCCTTGTATGGGATCTCTGGTCATCTGGTGCCTTGAAAACTTTAGTTTGTGTTTTGTCCTCCTAAAACAGAATGGAAGAGTTTGGTATTTGTCCTGGATGTTGCTGAATATGGTCAAAAGGGGAGCAAATGATGAGTAATAAAGTTATCGTAAGAGCATGTCCAAATTCTGTACAGTGAACTCATTTACTTCATGGGGAGTGTCTAGCTTCCTGTGCTGTCTGTCCATCAGCAGGCTAACCTGATGGGAAATGGTGCTAAAAAACACTGGGGAAAAGGGAAAGTGGATGAAACGTACCCTAATCCAAGGTGCTTTGCTCAAGGCAGGAACGTGTTTGTGTGTTGGTGTTTACAAAAGGCCTGGCAAGGCATTGTTCAAAAGAAAAGAGGTGTGATGGTGTGGGTTCATGTAGTGAGGCAAGGACATGGGGAGGATTGCAGCCTGCTTTCTACATCACAATTTCACGTCTTTTTGCCAGGATTATCTGGAAGGTGTCTAGAAAGCTAGCAGGAGGGAGCTCAATCTCGAGGAACAGGACCTGCCTCAAGAAGCAACAAGGTCAGTAGTGGGTGCAGCAGGGTGGGCCTGGAGTGGACCCTGGTTAACAAAGGATCAAAGACAGGGCAAATTACTTGTCTTCAGTAATAGAAAACCTATGGAAGGGTAGGGAAAAAGGGAGGAGGCAGTTAGAAAGAAAGAAAGATTATGATTAGGGAACGACTGAGGAGTTGTGAAAGGTGGGAGTCTTAAAGGGGATGGAGTGTGGGGTAAGGGGAGGAGTGAGCAATGGATGGGGAAGATGGGAAGGGAGGGAATTAGGGCACAGGAGAAAATGCCTGAGAAGAAGTGAAGGGGTAAGAGCTGGGGGAGCAGGGGAACGGAGGAATAAACAGGAGGGGCAGGCGGGGGTGTCCCCGCGCGTGTGGCTGGTTTGCCATTGCCCTGCGGCGCGGTGGGGCCTGGAGCAGAACAGCTGGAGTAAGGAAGAGGGCGCTTGGGATGCTCCCTGATTAATAGCAGAGGGTCCGGGCCGTGACCGCAGGCTCGGCATGTGCTGGAGCCGCGCTGCACTTTCCCAGCCCCCCTGCCAGGATGAGGGGGGTGGGAGGAAGGGAGGGAGGCAGGCAGGCAACGAGCGGGACGGGGCGAGCGGCATCCAGCAGCCAACAAGCGCTCCGGAGCCGTGGTTCCTGGAAGCGGAGCCCAGCTGGGGGACAGGCAGAGGCGATAAGCGGCGGCTATCGGGGCCCTCCCGGCTGGCCCGGCCTCCCCGCGCCGCCGTCAGCCGCCGCGGAAGCGGAGCTGAGCTACTCTCCGCGCCCCGCCGCCGAGAGGGCAGGTAGGAAGCACCTGGGCGCGGAGGACCGCGGAGCGGATCCCGCCGGGGACACCCAGGAGGAACCTCGGCTGCCGGCACCGGGCGGGCGAAGGCGGCGTACCGCCCCGCGGCGGAGGGACGGGGCAGGGGCACGTCGGTAACGCCGCTTCGGGCACCTGGCAGAGAGACGGGGTGTCCGAGACGTGAGGGGCAACCGGGGAGGCACCGGCACCGCATCGGTAGGTGAGAGCTGCAGGACACCGAGAGGGGGGCATGTCACCCACAGGGGGGTATGTTCCTTAAAGACTGCGGGCGTCTGTGAACAGGAAAGCTTCGAAGGACGCTGATATTCCTACAGAGGCTGGCACCGGCACAAAGAGGTGCGGTAGCTTTTGATTCAGGGGTAGACGGGTTCACACCAGGAAACGCCCAGGAACCCCCTGGGAGTTGAACGCCTGGCTGGAGCAGGTGGAAAGGTGAGAGGAGCACGGCAATGTTTATGCCATCTTGTAGGGTTTGTGTTTTGGAGGTGTCGTTGTATGGGCTGGTTATATTTTAGTGAACTCTTCTCGTTTGTGCAGAGATTACATTTTATTTGCTCATAAATACGAATTGAGGTTTTGGGTCACAGCCCAGTTAAATTTTGCTTCAGAGTTTAATTTCCCCTTTTAAAAAGTGTTTTAAATAAGTTGGGCCATATGGAAATTGAGTTGTTCATCAACCAAAGAAACTTGAAGGAATTTGAAAAACAAGGTTACATATTTCTTAAGCCATTTCTTGAGTATTGAACCAGAGTCAGAGAACAGCACCAGTACTCAAAACTCCTGATTCAGTCATTTCCTTTGTTGGGATCAAGACTTAATCCGTCTCTACCTGTGTTTTCACAGCTGTAAAATGGGAGCTATACCTATTAATGAGGGGCATTACATACTCTTTTTTGAAATACCTTAGTTAAAAAGAAAACCCACAAACCAACAGAGGAAGACCATTTGTAAGAGTAATAAACAATGCAAAATGTACCTGAGGGAACATTCATGTTGAATGGAGAGAGATACCTCAGAAAGATGTGTCTAAAGGAACATGCATATTAGAAACACCTTCTCTGTTGTATTTATTTCTCGTGCAGTTAATCACTTACATGCTGCTGCTCTGAATTCTGCAGGGTGCATGACATAAGCACCACATGTAGTAGCGCAGGAAAAACTGCAAAAAAACCTGCCAAAATGGGATGGAGCTGTAACTGAATGGCATGGCAAACCCACTTTGTGCCCCAGGTCTAGAGAGAAACTTGTATGAGATACAACACATGATGTGGTAGTGAACAACTAGCTTGGTAAAGTTTTTCTGAATACTATTTAGAGGAACTAAAGGGCTTCCCTGAGATGACAGGTCCTATGTCCCTGTCTAGTACTCAATTCTCAAGTCAGTCAGGAGCTGCAGTGAAGCAGTGGTATTTCTGTTAACAGCATAGAGCCAAGAATGGGGAAATATAGGCCAAACAGTGAGTTATGTAATGGTATTCTCTAAGGGGTTGTATAAAAATGAAATTATTTCCTTCTGTCAAGACAAAGAGCAGCTGTACAGTTGTCCTAGCCCTGGGTTCCTTAGGAGCAATCCATGCAGGGAGCTGGGACCCTGTAATAGCAGATCCACCAGTACCACTTTATTCCCTTCCTCAGCTAATTCCTTCACGAATATTGCTTTGCAATGTTCTCATAAAGAACCTATGAAGTGGAATAGAGCCATTATGGTTAGGAAGGGAAAACAGACTTAGTCTGTGAGGAGGGAAAAGTTATTATTTTAATGTGTGTCTTTCTCAGGGGTTTGAGGGGTGATAATGCGGAGTTATAGTGCACCACGACAAAACAGAGATTCTGTTTATAGAAAGTTATACAAGTTAAAGTAAGGGAGTGAGAACTGCCTCAGAAGGTTTATTAGTTATGCCATTTGAATTAAATAAATAGAAGGTTAGATTGGAAGTAAAGGAGATATTTTATGTAAAATATTAGTTTTAATATTATTAAATATACACACCCTGTCTTAGCCAAAACACTGAGTAAAAGGGAACAGACAGAGTTGAATTATCCAGACTGTTATTGGCCAGAACTGGATTTTGGAAGGTGATTGGCTGGTGACAATCCAAAATTATGCAGATAGCAAGTCTTATGAAGGATGTCAGCTGGCCTTTAATGACTAGAGATGCCCAGGGTCCTGGGTTTAATTCTGATGATAAGGTGGCACCTACCAGTTTTTATCAATTTTTTTCAACTTTTGAGTTTGTGTTGCCAGTTTATTCTCCCTGAGCACATACTGCTTTAAACCAGTAAGTCTTCAGAGACAGAATGCCTGAAAACCATAATTTTTATTCAATTCAACTTTTAAAGGAAAAATCCTTGGTTTTCAGCCAATAAATGCATTTAATCATTAGTAATTTAGAGGATCAGAACACCAAGACGGTCTTGTTTTTTTTGTCAGAAATACAGAAAATACTGTAAGTGTAGTTAGCAAACCAATTTAAATGTAACTGATCTAGATTTGGATTTAGCTGTTTCACATTAAATAATAAAATTTATTTCATGGGGAACTTGAAATGCAATTATTATTGGAAAAGTAACTATGTCAGTGATATTTTGTTATTCATCAGATACGTTCTTTCCGTGAGTTCATCCCTGATCTGCTTGATGGAGTAGCAAAAATCCACTTTCACTATTTTTTTTAACTCTTGCTACTCCAGGCTGTGTTAAGTCAATGGAGTAGCCCTTGCCAATTGCTCTGGCCCTTGTATCATTCCATATGATGATACAGAGAAAGTATTCCTCTTCCCTGTGAGGGTGAGGTGAGACACTGGAGCAGGTTGCCCAGGGAAGTTGTGGATGCCCCCTCTCTGGAAGTGTTCAAGGGCAGGTTGGGTGGGACTCTGAGCAACCTGGTCTAGTGGAAGGTGTCTCTGCCCATGCAGGGGGGTTGGGACTAGATGATGTTTAAGGTCCCTTCCAACCCAAATCCAAACCATTCTAGTGAATTGAGATCCATGGTAGAGTTTATATCTTGAGGTGTCAATCTCGGTTGCAGAGTAATGCACCCATAACAACTCACTGGATTATGTCATAGAGTACAGCTTTAAGATTTCAGACTAACTTGTCAGAATTCTGTGATTTAAAAGTTAGTTCATTTGTTGACTTAACAAACTGAATTTGGGCTGTAAGCTTTCGTTCTTGTTTTTCTTTCCCTTCTCTACAACTAAATTGTTCAGACTGCGAATTCTGAGAACACTGGCATACTCGGGCTGGGATATCCAAGACTTACATTAAGCATCAATAAATACCTAAAATTTCAAGTAGAGCCAATAAGATTGATTGGTCCTCAAGAGCTCAGGGAGCCAAGGGCTGCATGTTTCCATACGGGTGACTAATAGGGGCATCTGAGTTTAACAGACACCTCAGATGTTTTGGCCTTATGTGCTCCTGACGTATCTCATCTGTAAAATGGTGATAATACAGTAATGTTTACATAGCACTAGGGTGAGAATAAGAAATCAATATTTTTCCATTATGTAGGGGGAGTTATATTTATGATTAGGGAATGAACACTATTCCTTTTAGCTGAACACTTTCCTCATTTCATATGGTAGGGGCAGTCATATCAAAGCACTCATCATTTTGTTTAAAAAAAAGCTGGCTCATAGCATGCGTGCTTACAACAAGAGTTCTCCCTAACCATTGTAGAGACATTTTTTAATTTATTTAACAAGTTAATTAGATTACCTTGTGATCTTAAGTTATGCATAAGTATCGGTTGCTTAATGTTATGTGCACCTATCAAGGCAAAAAGGTTATGTGATGACATGTATTTGCAGATCTCTTTCTGTTTCACATTCTTGCAGACCAGAACAACAACATAACTTTCTTTCAGGATAGTTAATGTTCTGGCCCAGTATTATAGCACCAGATGTGTTGCCACAGAAACAATTTAAAGGGAGAAGGAATTGCAAGCAAATTGTTTTTCTAGTGGAAAATGTTTTAGAGCCTCTGATTGGTTTGTGTGTGTGTGTTATATGTGTGCACAGCAGAGAATAAGGGAAAATTTCGTTTTTTTGTTTCATACATCTGGTAGCATTTTAAAATTCTCTATACAATGTTGAAAATCGAAAAATATTCTACTGTGGTCATGAGTTACGTACCTCGGAGACTTTTTTTTATTAAATCCTGACTCATTTTTAGAAACTTTTTCCTTGAAAAGCATGCAGTGTGCTAGCTGATTTACTTAGTTCTCCTTGCAACATGCTTTGGAAAATATTTCCAGTAATAGTTGTTTCTGTGAAAGTAAGGAAACATTTGACTATGTAAAATTGTCCCAGATATTGATGTTGGGAATTAATAGCACATTCTTACTTACTACAATTGACATGCTGATGAAAAGAGGGAATGTATATAGGCAATAGTTTGAGTTAGTCTTACTTAGGAAGCCGTAAAGCAGCCAAACCCCTTGATTTTATCTAGCATTTCTTTTTCTCAGAATAGTTGCCACAGGACACTCAATTAAACATATCCTTTTCTCAACTATTATGAAAATATTTGTCTGAACAAAATGCAGCATGAATTACCTTAGTTTGCCCTTTTCACTTTTTTTGACCACAGAAGGGTATCTTTATCCTGTAGTTTTGCATACTATTTGGGGTAGAATAGTGAGAAAACCATTCAGGAAGGCAAAAGTTACAGCAGAACTGGTTGGTGCATGCAGTAATTGTGTCAGAAACTCTCCAGATGTGGATGCATCTAGTATTTGCAAAAAGAGATTTTTATTGTCGAATTTATGCTGAGTTTTGAGCAAATTAATTCAAGCTAACAAAAATGCTGATGGAAGTGTCTGCACTAGGATTCCAATTTTAGTGTAGACGTATCATAAATTACAGCATCTCTAACTAACACTGGTGAGAAAGCCTTGTATAAACTTGACTGAAAAATCTGGGAAAAATTTAAGAAGGCCGGGATCCACACATAAAGGGACTTGTTTACACAGTTCTTTGTCATTCATGCATTTGGAAGGTCCTTCTCCCTGAGAACTTTGAAATACTATTCGTTGGGTAGCTAAAGGAACCATAATTGCATTTATCTTACCAAAAGCCAGGGTGAAGTTTGTGTCTCTTTGGAGTGATGGAAAAATTTTACCACATGCCTCTTTGTGCATAATGCTACCCTGTGATTTTGGAGGATAATGGACATACAGTGTTGTGCTAAGAAGCCTTCTTTTATTAGTTGTTTGTTTAGTATTTTCACTCTGTGAATTTTTTTTTTTCATTTAGGCATACTTTTAAATGTCCCTCAGTCTGAAAATATGTATTTTATTCCCTTTGTTCCTAATTTTTTATTCAAATCTGGGATCTTCCCTGTTCCATATATGAAAGTTGTTTATAACAATTGTTTGTGTTCAGGTATACTTGGGTTAGGAAGAGTTACTTATGCTTATGAAAATAGTGTAACCTTATTTTAGGTGGCCTACAAGAGTAATCTTAATCTATCAGTTTGGGAATTAGACTGCATCCTATGTTACACGTTTGAGTTTTGGCAGGTTCACAGACATGTACATCACCAAACAAGATCTGCCATAAAGATAAGAAATTAATTTCTCTTTTGCATTCCTTATTCAGGCAGAACTCCAATTCTGGGTGTGGAAGGAATGCAGAGCTGGGCCTAGAGCTTGTGTCTGCACAGGTTAGAAATGAACTCTCAGTGTAAAATTTGGATCTGAGTCTGCATCCGTATTTTGCTAGAAGACCACAGATACTTGAATCCAGGCTTCTGGTTTGGGTGCTCTTTGGGGCTGAATCAGGCCTTATGATTGCCAACTGATCCAAACACCTCCTTAATTAGTTCACATCTCTTTAGTTTCATCCCGTGAGAAGATAGGTTAATCTTGCTTTAGATGCTGGAACTTTCCCAGACAGACATTGTAAACTAGAAGTATAGGTACTTACACTTTTCTTAAAAATGTCCTTTGGGCCTGAAATTTCTTGTGCTTGGTTTCAATCCAGTATTGAGTAAGACTGGAAAGTCTGAATAATGTCAATTCAGCTGCATTTGAGTTATTCAAGTGCATTTTAAAAATACGTACTTTCCACTTACATTTTTTCCATAATTCTCTGCACTTACATAACCTCTGTTTTATTATTTAAATTGCCACAGACTTAAGAGGGGAAAATCATTCTCTGGGACTGGGACTCAACAGATAAACAGGGAGGCAATTCGAAGACCTCAGTGTGCTTTAAAATCTTAATGTTTACTGCTTTAGTGTTATGAATAGGTTTATATTACTACTAGTGCAGACCAAATGCAATGTAAAGAAACTTCTGTTTATCTATGTGCTGAATTGCTGCAATTTCTACATTATCACAGCATCACTCTATGTTTATTCTATAGATATATATATATAACTGCACATTACTCTGTGCCTTTTTTCATGCTTTTAGTACGATAGTATACGCCCAGACTTCATAAAATCTGTCACTAGGCTTTTGTTATTCATTGTCTGAAATGGAAGCCCACACAGTGATCCTGAAGGTAATGCCACCTTTGAAGAGAGTCCTGCATGTAGAAAGCCTGTAGAAAGCTGACGGGAAATACTACTTTAATTAACCACAACTCCCACAGAAACAATAGAGCTCTCCTTTGTGTAACTGCTGAAGTCACTGGATCTTGTTCCTAATTCCACTGAGGCTCGGTTGTGACCCTCCCATTTTCTGAAGCGTTCACATGCCAATGTGTTGTGCAACCAACATAATTTGTTAACAAATAAAGAAGAATTTAAATAACCTTAGAAAATCAGTGCAGGCATCCCAGCTGCCTGCAAACAAACATCAGAAGTGCAAAACAAGTAAGTAGCAGTGCAAAGTATCTCAAAATTGCTTAAGCTTGGGTTCTTCAGGAGCAAAACCACAAGCCTAAGGAGTATGTGCTCTGCAGGAGAAGGCTTTGGATAAATATACTGCATCTTCTGGTAAGATCTGTCCAGACATAATTTCTGTCTGCCCAGCCTAGCTTGTTTTCTCCAGAGCTGTAGTAATACATGATGAATCTTTCCCCCATATGTGTATGAATTTGACTGCTTTTAGTTTGATTTAAAGCAATAAGCAAGTATAGTTTGACCTGTAATTGTCAGATTATCTTTACAATACAGTAAAACTGTAGCTTGTAAAATATTTCTCTTGAGTAAGCCAAGTCACATGGAGCAAAACACCATTTTTCTATTAAAACATCGAATGCACTGTGTACCATTGCTGCTATAGCTGTGTCAGGATCTGGATTTAATTGTGGATCTGGATTAGTATATTGTTGGAATCACTTGTCAACATGTAAATTTTGTATCTGAATAGCCATTTCTGAATTTTGAAGGTCACCCAAGAGTGATTTTTCTGCCAGTGAGTTCTCTGGGCTGTACACTCTCAGTGACAATTCTGTAGAGGATCACAAATGTGAGTTCATAAGATCAATGATCCATTTGCTGATGGCTGGAGGGTCATATTGCAAGTGTGGGAAAGCTGCCAGGGGACACAGAACATCACAGAGACGTAGTGTTCTGTCTACTGCCTCTCCAGCCAGGCACGGGTCCTCATTAGTGGGAAGGTGTATCACTGCAGTGCTTATAGCACCTTTCAGCATTCTGGACACTGATGCCATCAGCTCAGGCTCGTCTGGCAGGATGTGTGATGATTATATCTTTCACAAATCATGTCTGTCTGATGCCAAAAAAGCAGATCAGTGCACACATAATGCCTTGATATCACTGGAGCCATCACTATAATGTGATGTTTAACTGTTTTGCCTATGTATTGTCCTGAAATTTAAAGTTATTTGCTAGTGATCTCATCCGTCCCCAGGACTCCTTAAATTATCAGTCAAGCAACAGCAATGTGAATATGGACATCCATTCTTGTGTTAGATCTCTCTGTAGTTCTAAGCACTGTAACTTAATGCAAACCTGACTGTCATTTCCCTACGTACCACATTCTGGAGGTGACTCTTGTTTGTCCTCGTTCCATTAGGACAATAGGAGCTGATGAACTAAGGATCAGTGTGTACAGTGAATTGATTGATACCTTGAGCCTTTTGCTTTTTGGTCTAGAGTAAGAGCTCTTCATGCTCCTGAGTCAGTGTGCACATTGGCATTACCATTTACCCCTTCCACCTTCAAAGGCAACTGAGAGAACTTTCTTAAAGGGGGCCCAATTTTGTGAAGTGGCACGATCCTACTCTGCAAGAGTGGTCTCTATTATAATTGGCTCATAGGTAAGCATGGGTAACATAGGCTGTCAATTTACATCACAAAAATAAGTCTTATAAGGCATGAAGGACTTTTTTTATATGAACTGAGAATTGTAGTTGTTCTACACTTGCCATGTAGCCATACTAAGCTTTATTCTGTCTTAAAAGTAGTACTGCTATAATTGTGTCTCAGCTGAGGGGTTTTTTAATGATATAGCCATATGACACTAAGAGCTTCAGCAGCTATATTGCAGTGTTGTATGCTAATATATCATGATACAGAATATAATACAATTGATCCTTTTCCCTGATGCTTTATAGCAGTGCATCTGTACCAGCAAAGTCCTTGCAGTATCTAAAGACACACAAGTAATAACCTCCTCTCTATAGCTGTTAAGTCCCTGTCTATATTGCAGATTCCTGCTCTCAGCTACATTGGTAAGGACTGGGGAAAATGGTTTATTTTACCAATGTGGGTGAATTAGCAAAAGATGCAAGTATTGAAGCAGTTCCAGTGCACAGTGAGCTTGTGCATTTGTTAGTACTGATTGTTTTAGGTCTGAGGGATAGTTTTAACTATGCTGATAGAAAGCACAGACTTACCAAATTGCTCCATTAATTCTAGGAGAACTTTTGTAGTAAATAGTACCAATATTCTGATGGCTGTGAGATGCTGGTACTAGAGGTAACAGAAGGTGTTCACATGGAAGGATTTTTTACATTATCTGCAAAACTAGATGTAGTAAAACAACAGAGCTTTCTTGTGTAGCTATATAGATCTATCTTGTATAAAGTTTCTGGCATAGCTGTGGGCACTAAGAGGAATGTTAAAAAATGAAACCCATAAAGATTTAGCTCTGCTGGCAAAATACTCATGTGAGAATACTCCTTTTGCTTGTTCTCCTGTGGAGAGAGGCAGAAGCAAACTGACAGAAGACCTCAGTTATCTCTTCTGTTGGAGTTTTGTTGTACTTACACATAGATGCCGAGTAAACCAGTCCAAGGTTTAAGAAAAACTCCTTGTGATGCTGAAAAATATGAAACACTAAGCAGATGTGACTGTTAGTTGCAGTAAAAGCTTTGAGTCCTCAGGGAACAAACAATTGGCTTCAAAGTCTTTGAAGAAATTTGAGCCAGAGAGCTGACATTTTTTTTTTTGTGCACAAAACTGAAAAGCATTTTCATGAGTGACTCTTGTCGTGTTTGTTGATGATATTCCTAACATTTCAAGGGACCTTAAAATTAGATTAGCTTTTGGCCTAAATGTTGGAGTGGTTTGATCTCAACTGATCCTGCTACTGAGCAACTTCTGCGTAGCACTTCCAGTTATGTCTGCCTTTTTTTGCCAGTGAGTAGCTCTCTTGTGGTTGGGCTGGGTGATGTAGAAGAGCCTGACATTTCCAGGAATTTATTATCTCTGGCAGAAGCCTTGTTAATGTCACCTACTGATAAGTGAGAAAGTAAACATGTGGCTGATGAGGCCGTGCACTGCCATGGCTTACCACTAGTCTGATTCCATGTCACAGCACACAGTGGTCATCCAAAGAAAAATTCTTCTGCCACTAATAAATTTTTTGAATTCTTTCAACTCCATTGTTTTGATTGTAACTTACCTACTTTTTGCTCCTTTCTAATGTAGAAATATTTTTTTCTTGTGTACAAATTTCAGTCATATTAGAGAGATCATTGTCTAGTTTTGCTAGAAACACTTCTGATTTAAGAAATAAGTGTGACAACAGTTTTAACCTTTAATGAATTTCAAGAGGGAGTTTTCACATGCCCAAACAGATTCTTTTTATTTCCTGACTGTGAAATATTTGAATTAAATAGCAGTAGCAAAAACACAGGGCTGAAGAAAGGAAGTGTATAAAGGCCAAGGCAGATCTGCAATCAGTTGCTCTGGTGGAAGTTATCTCCACTGTCCTTTAGAGATGTGTTGTCAGAACTACCCAACTTCCAGGGAAATAGCTGCTTTAGAAAAAAAACTTGAAACAGAAGTTTTTGCTAAGCTTCTTTAGGCTGAAATATGTTTAAGGGGCATTCTGGGGCGTAATGATGATTGTAGTTTGACTCTTCTGATTTTAAAATTTTTAAGAGTATTGTTGTAATTCTGTTTAGGCTTGAAATAATTGAAAAATCTATGTTCTAGGCAGAACCAGACTGACAGAACTTGAGTATCCAGTTTAAGAGTAAATTGTAGTCCAGTTTAGACTGCATTTCACCTAACTGCAAAATCATGGTACACTTAGTCTTTCAGCCATTTCCAAAGCCATCTCCTTTTGAATGTTTAATATTTAAGAACCAATTAGTTCCATTTTGTTTTGTTTGGATAGTTTGCAATTAAGCATTCTTTCAAGTGGGCTTTATTTAGCTAATTCTGTCACAAAAATAAGCTCTAAGGGAATGGAGAGAAGTTCAAGCTAGCCAATGTTTATTTTTATTATTAATAATTTATATTATGGTAGTCCCCAGGGGAACTAGGGCCCCACTAAACCCAGTTTCCTTCTCATGTGATGACTGTATCTCACAAAGCCTTAAACAGCATACAATTCTGTTTTGCTGCTGTGGCTCAGTGCAAGGGACCACTCTGCACTTCAAGGGAATGTAGTGATGGAGAGCAGGTAATGACAAATCAAGAATTGTTTTTTGAAGAAGTTTAAGCTGGGAACCAGGGAGAAAACCTGATGCATCTATTCTATAGAAAGCCAATCACTAGTGCATTTTTCCAGTGTTAGTGCCAAATCATGACCTCAAAAGTCTTGTTCATCTTCTCTCTGAAGTTATGGCAATGCTCCCAGTGACTTTGATGCAAGCAAGATTGGGCAGAGAAGCAATGGTCCTAAAGACCTTATCTATTTCTGTACTAGCTGCAGAAGATACTTTATATTCTAAGAAGAGACCGATGGGCAAAGTTAGCTTAAAATTTGTTCATGTTTAGTCAGATTTCTATCAGAAGTTACAGTTTTCATGGCATCTGATCCTAAATAATTGGCCTACCTTGTGTTTTACCAAAGTCTGGAAAGAAGTGATTTAAAGTCCTTTCATACCTGCTACATGCAGAGGAGAGACAGAGCCAAATCCTGATTTCTGTAAATAGATTGATTTCAATAGTTAACCACAGCTCATATAAACTGAGGATCTGGACTGCACCCTATGGGATAGTGGTGTGAGTTAAGTGGGTAGAACTGCCACTAGGATGAACAGGGCTGTGAAGTGGAAGTGCCTTCAAGTTATTGTAGGAGTGCAAATTTGCAGCATCAGTGGATTTACCATCCTTCTCCCCTCCCCTTATGTGGAAGCACCAGTCTTTTCTGTACTCTTACCATACTTCCAAATTCAAAAATCTCAACAGAGGTTTTCCTCACCTATCTGTTCCGTATTCCTGTCCTCATTAGTTCACTTTAAAGGGGGTAAAACATCTGTTTCCAAGTACAGCTGTGTGGTTAGTATGTAGGCCTTTTTTTTTTTCCCATACAGAAATCACTAAATCTGGCCATTTAAGACACAGATTTTATAGGAGCTAGAGTTGGGCTGTGCAAAGTTCACCTCATTAAAAACAAACCCAAACCAAATAAAAGCAGAGAATAACAGCATAAAAAATGTGGGCCATTGGTAAGAAATGAAAGGGAAAGTACAAATATAGCCATATATATTCAAAGGTTCTTGGTTTTTCCCACAAGTAAAGTTTACATGCTTGTGGAGTGTCTACAGAAATGGAGCACGAGTACAGAACAGTGTTAGGATTGCTGTGACAGCTAGCCTAATTTTTAGAAAATACCATGAGTTCAAGCTCGTGTTAGAAGCTACTGAGTAAATTCAGCCTTGATAAAATGTTCAGACACACCAAATAATTATTGACGCCTCAGCTGTTAGTTGGCCAATGAGAGACATTCTAAGTTGTCTTCATTTTGAGCTCTCTTTCTAAGAACCACACCCTTTTAAATTATCTTAACAAAGGTACAGTTATTCACTAATCAGTAATGGAAATACTGACTTTGAAACAGAAAAGTTTGTCTACTCAGCATTAAAGATAATACTTTGCTTTAAAACATACCATTTCTCTCTTATATGACATTTTGTATAGTCTTCCTCTTTGTTTTTTTTTTTCTTTGGGATACAGATTGTAACATACCAATCTCATTATTTCTGTGGCACAAGGTTGTCTTGAAACATTTATGGGAATAAAACATGGTTGCCATAGGAAGTTGACTTCATGTTTTAATTCTTCATAAAGGGACAATTTTCTTGATCAAACAGCTAAATCACAGTTTCTGCCACTTAAGAAGCATCCCCCAGGAGACATGCCAGTATATTGTGGTTCACAGATTTCAGTATCTGAAGGTATTAAAATGCATCCAACACCCTGTGCACATCAGATTTCAGTGTGACTGGAAGTTTGTCATCTGTTTTGGTTAATATATCCTTCTCAGTGTAATAATCAAAACATATATCTATCCATCATGGTGGTTTCTATTGAAGCTTAGACTTGGGACTTTCCACAATCCTAAGGCTGAGATAAAGGACCTTCCTTATTTCATAATTGACCTGGAAATAAGTTTTTAGAAGGCTCCTGCATTAGTTGATGGATGGAGACATGATCACACCTGGTAGTCTATCTGTAATATACATTCAGGCATAGATCAGGGAAAACAAGGAGAATGAGAGATGTATTAAAGAAGAACATTCCTAGGGATTCCTAATTAAGAGGGAGGAACCTCTCAAGGACAGAATTGGTAGGATTCAGTGCCTTGCTGCTAGGCAAATTTTCCTTTGTCAGAAATGGAAGTGCCTGTTCATCACTTGTAAATTGCTCTCCCTCAGCGCCATCTGCTTCTTCTCTCGTTAGGAATTTGTTTTTAAGTATTCATTGTAATGTAACTAACTGCAGACTCAAATTCTGCCAAAGCTGAAAAAGCTGCAAGTCAGGCTAGCATGTGGAGCCTGCCACATTCCTGAATCTCTGATTCAGGCTTGCAAGTTTGTCATCAAGTTTGAAATTGAAACCAGAGGAGCCAGCAGCAAGCCCTGTGCTCATAAATCAGCTGATAATGGGTGAATTGTTCTGTGCCTTCCCCTGAGGAGGAAAGCAAAACTCGATGCAAAAGTACTCACAGCAACCAGAAGGGCTGTGATCTAGGCAAGCATGGAGAAACTACGTGTGGCTAAATGAAAATGCCACTTACTGGCAAAGGAAATAACCAGGGGTTTTGGTTATTTGCAATCACTGATTGTTTTCTTATTACAACAGTACCAAAAAGTTACAGTGAGATTTACAGCCAACCTTGATTCCGAGTAACAAATTTCCATAAAAGAAATAGGCACAATAGAGCAGTGTGTGATCGTGACAAGGTCTCCTTTGTGCTTCATTTGTTTGATATCTGCTGCCACTAGAGGGAGGTACGAAATTGACCACAAAATTATGTTTTGAAAAATAGTTTCCAGGTCATTAACTAAGTACGGGCCAACATTTGCTGCCGGGATTCTACGGGAAATCTGGAATAAATGACTGATTAATTTCCTCTGGATGTGCACCAGTGTCACTGAGAATAGAACTTGGATCTGTATGCTTAGATGAAAACTAATTAGAAATACAGTAACATCTTGAATTGCAGGCTTGAAAAACAGGTCACCTTGGACTTGAAAGTTGAGTTCCATGTTCAAAGAACTACCTTAGAAATGGTTACATCAGAGACACGACCTCCAGCACAGGAGAAGCTGTCTGAGGGGACTGCTTATGGTATTTAAATTTATTGCTGCACAGGAAGCCTAGACTCCAGAACTTCATTTCCAGAAGCTGGCATAAAGCTATAGAAGGGCCTAATGACTAAAGCAATAACTTGGATCAAAGCCATTTATCTGATTTTTATGGCTTGAATATGGCTAGGAGGAAAGCATGTCAGATATGTAGTATTTAAGTATATATTTAATAGTTGAATCTGCCTAGATTGAATTTTCAAAAGTACCAAATGAGGTACACACTGAAGCCCCATCTTTCTAAAAGATGTGAGTTATGAATGTAATTTGTATTAAAAACCAACTGATCTAACTCCTAAGAGCCTAAATGACTTTTGAGAGTGGGTTTGTATTCCTAAATAATTTCAGATTTTTAAAATACAACCTGGCAGATGTAAATTTACTGCAAAGTGGAGAGCCCATCTAATGGTCTGAGTTAAACAGGTTTAGTTCAAGGAGTTCTGGGTGACACATGTGCAGGTTTGTAGAGTAGCAAAATCTTCCACTTGTAGCAAAATTGCTATGTAATGGCTCACAATTGCTTCATCTGAAGACAGCAGAAATACCTGGTGACTATGAGCAGAAGAATGATGGTTCATGGCTCTCTACAGCTATATCCAGTGGACTTCACAGCTCTGCAGCTAAACATACCTCTTTGGTAGAAGATGGTTTCCAGGATGGATTGCATTTTTCTGCAAAGAAGGCCGAATAAGCTCAGCTGTCTATATTGTTTTATTCCCATTATAGGAACCAGGGGGCAGAAAGGAATGAGTAAGAGTGAGGTGGGAGAGCAAGAGACATGCAAGGGAGAAGCAAAATTTACCTCTTACTGCCTCAGAGATGTATGATTAAAGTACTAAGAGGAAAATTTTGAAAAGCTCATCACAGGTAGCTATTTGTCTCTATGATCTCAATTTTCAAAAAATCTGTTTTACCATATAAAACCAAAATACCATTTTCCATATGTATAATTGCACTGGTTCTTCCCCTGTCTGTGCAGTGGACTAGTTACAGGTTATTTGTGTTGGTGTGAGACACCAGTTCCAGACAGCTGATACCCACAAGTCAGAATTCCTGTGCTACAGTGAATTACATATAACCTTTTCAGATTCTGCTGTGAATCCTTGTGCTGTGAATCTTTTCCACAGAAAATGTGTAGCTGAATAAAAGTTTCCCTATTTGAGTGTAATGCTGTGTTAAAATAGCTATATTGAGATGTAGCATCAAGGAAACTTTCTGTCTTCCTAATTCAAATGACTTTTCATCTCTAGAAAAATAAGCAGAGAACTTTTTCTTAGTTCTGCCAATAACAGTAAAAATAGAATGTTTATCTAACAATTGAACAAAAATGCTTAAAAGTTAAGGGGTTTTAATCATAAATTTGGAATGTTTATCTAGCAGAGTAGTCATTGCTACTGAGGTCAATGGGTTTTCTAAAGAATGCTAAAGAGCAAAGATTAAATACAGTGTGTATTTTCCCAGTGGACTCAACACTGTACACAAGATAGTCACTTTGTTCTTTGTTCCCTCAGCTTTCATTACACCTGCCTTTAGAGTAATTAGGGCTGAGTGATGATGTTATCACATCTCAGGAGTTTCATTAAGTTTAATGGTCTGGATTCTTTAGATGTCCAACTCTGCAAAGTAAGTGCCAAGGTCTAGAAATTCCCAGCCTTTTCCAGGGTGCACAGAAATCACACAAAGCTTCAGGGGTTTAGGCCCAGATCAGCCCTAAGATTTTGTTCAAAAAGTTTGACAGTATCATAATACACCAGGGCAATTTGATTCATTTTATTTATCAGTGTCATGAAAGAGTCAAATGCCATTGTCTGCCGCAAGTGTTTTGAAATGGATACCACCCATCATAAGCATCCAGAAGTGTTACTTAATTCCATTGTTCCCAAGTCTTGAAATAAATGAAAGGAAGAAAAAGAATTGTGAATACATCAATGTGATGGTAGACAAATGTAGCCTAGTTTGTAAAATCGGTCTTAAATTTGACTTACGTGAGAAAATTTATTTTGCAATTATATTAGCATTGTCTTTTTGCCTATTAAGTGTTTGCAGTATATATTTCTGTCAGCTGACCCTAATAGAGATGCAGCTACAGCAGAAAAACAGCTATTGTGGTGGAGTTTATCATAAATTCAGGGAAGTGAAATGAGTAAGAGCACCTCTGACTGAAGGTTTTTTTGACACAGTAGATGATTAGTTGGAATCACAGATAATTTATAGAGTAAGTTCAGAGAATATCTCTGGAGTCCTAAATATTCATCTACTTAATCACTACTGCTTTTGGTTATGTATACTGAAAACTGAATCTCAGTAGAGATGGTATAGAACCAGTACATATTAGTGTCAAATTTGTTTGGCTGTCATGGAGCTGAAGTAAATTTTACAAAACCATGCTTTAAAAAGATATATATTCTAGGTGACAACCCTACAATAAAATCTATGCACGATGCTATGCAGAAATCCACTTACTGAGAGGATTTTCCATATAGGTATTTTCCATATTTTCAAATTTTCCATATTTTCAATATAAGCCACATATTTTAGGGTCAGAACTGCAGTTCCTCCAATAAAAATTTGAGCACATCTGATACTGAGAAAAGGATTATGTTGTGATAGCACAAAGTTAAATCAACTCTGTTCAGTTTCTACAGCAAGAAGATAGAATGGCTTTATTGTCCTTCCCAGTAAAGCTAATGTATTTAAAAATAAAATTATGTATAAAAATAACAGCAATAATTAAAAAAAGTAAGGAGAAAGTTTGCATCAAGCAGTGTCAGACAAACTGTCATCATCACTTCATGTATCCAGAAGCACAAACATGATCCTAAGACATTGAAGTGATTGACATTTGAGAGTTTGTCATAGAATCATAGGATCATAGAATCCTAGGGGTTGGAAGGGACCTCGGAAGATCATCCAGTCCAACCCCCCCTGCCAGGCAGGGTCACCTAGAGCACATCACACAGGAACTTGTCCAGGTGGGTTTTGAATGTCTCCAGCAAAGGAGACTCCACAACCTCCCTGGGCAGCCTGTTCCAGTGCTCTGTCACTCTCACAGTAAAAAAGATTTTTATGATATTCACCTTGAACCTCCTATTGTTTGTGTTCAGTCATTGTGTTTATTTTCTAGAGGGACTAATAATTTACTTGATTTCAAACTGGCTTTTATTTCGTTTGGCAGCTGCTGCTCGCTGAAGCCAGAGAACAGCAGGTACTGATATGCTGAGGGTAATAAGTAGCCACTTGTTGCCCGGGCTATCAAGTCAGTGTGTGTGTCCACAATGAGCTGATGGAAACACAAGTCTGGTACAGTTTTTGCAGACACACAACTATAAGCAAGTATATGTCTCTTAACCAACTGGTCGTTCACGACTGGAACACCCTAAATTTCAAGGAAACATGAATACCTTCCTCTAGCAATAGTTCGCCAAGTTCAGGTGAACCTCTTAGAGATATTAAAAGAAAAAAACATGGCTACTAATTTAAAGTAAAAAACAAAAGCAGAAATATTTTGCAAGAAGTCAGTGAGTCATATTTTCCTCATGAAACTGTTGAAACTGTTGTGCCCAGAAACAATTAAATATGTGACTAGGGCTGGAAAAGTTTAGCCATAAACACAAACAGACACCAGCTTTTTGTTTGTAGAGGATGAAGGTCATTTGGCTTGAGGAATATCCTAATACTAACAGAGACAAAGCAGAACATGCAGTTTGAGTGTCCTCACTGCTGCATGGAATCTCAAATGTTTTTAGCCTAACGTGTCTGGATACTTGGTAACACTGAAGGATAAATGACTGGGGCAAATCATTTGTCCATCATGGAAATAAGGACAAACAACCATATTCCTTTAATTTGAAAACAATGCTCTCTTGATTTATATTGAAAACACATTTCTGAGACCTGAAATCTCAATCTTACAAAACTGCACATATTAAAATGTTGGAGTAGTTCAGTACCTGGCAGTTTGGAGGTTGGGTTAAGACTAACAGGCATTATAAAACTTTTTCAAGATGTCTTGTTTTTTTTTCCAGTAGTTTGGTGTTGCATTGCCCCTGGAAATAGTCTCCTTCAATTTGGCCTGATACTTTTGCACTCTGCATACACCAGCCCCAACTAGCTACTGCGTTCACATCCTGTGCTTTTTGGGAAGATTAAAAGTGAGGAAGTACCTCTGCTCCCACGGGTTATAATCCCTGTATTTATCAGATTTGGAGATACTGGCCTACGCAGCAGAGGTTACAGGTTGGAAGACAGATTTGAACTCAGCTTTGTCGGGGGTCCTTATCTGATTTATTTCTAGCCTAAAGGGAGAGTTGAATTTGAGATGTGTCCAGATGCTTTTTCTCAGGGGCAGTTATAATGTAGCTCAGCACTTTTATACAGACACTCTGGCTAGCAAAACCCTCTGTTTAAACAACTGCATTTATAAATCTTTCTTATAAATAAAATGTTGTCTTGACATCCTACTTATGGTGTTCTACTTAGAAGTGTGAAATGAGCTGTAAGATTTCTAGGTGCTACAAAAGTGTATCTGCAGATGTGTATCAAGAGGTATTTGACTTGGTCGACATATTTTCCAAGTAAGAAAGATAACCTTTTTAATGGTGCTTTCTTAACATTATTTAGATTCTCTTCATTCTTATAAGATGGAACTGTGAAAATGTGCTTGCAAATTGCTTTTGAATGTAGCTGCAGAACATGACACGGTCAGTGGCCTTGAGGACTGAGCTTTGTGCAGTTAAAAACAACAAACAACCCATGAGAACTTCTAAATGCTCATGGCTATGCACAAGTGAGGTCCAATTCATCTCTCATTTCTACTCATTTGCAAGTGTATTTTCTTGAATTCCAGAATTATATTTGATTTATAAAAACACATGTGGCAACAGAATCAAGTCTAGGCAATTTATTTCTTTCACCAACCAAGTTTGAGGGGGGCTGTAGATTTTCAACTTAATTTTTCACATCTATAGTTCAATACCACAGATTTTTACTTCAGGAGCCTTCTCAGAATTTTCTGTGTCCTCTTCCCTGTCAGGGGTCTGCCTTTTCTGTTTGTTTTGTATCTATATGCTTTGAAGGCTTTCCGTCTCATGCTATGCAGGATTTAGGCATCCTATAAAATTAGACAAACTTTTCCTGCACTTTCTCACTCCCTTTCACATGTGAACTAATTTTCCCAGGTTAGAGAGCTATAGAATAGATCCTGGGAGTCTGGCTTAGCCTTGAGGGATGTGGTCAATAACCATGAGGCTATTCCTTTTATTTCTTCCTTTAACAGCTTGTTATGCGATTACATTTTTCAGTAAGTTGCATGTTTTTTTTCCGACTAATGATCCTTTTGATGGGGTGACTGTTCACAGACTAAAAAGCATCTGAAAACTAGAGGAAAGAATGGAAAATATTTTGAAACTTCAGCTGTGTTAGGATCCAAGTACAATCTCTGATTAAAGGTATTAAGGAGGCATCCTTTCGAAGCAAGAGAACATATGTGCTGTACAGTTTGATTAAAAGGTGATTAAGATGCACTTAAGTTTTTCCATGTAACAGATTTCTATTGATACTTCTGAAGCTGTGGAGTCATGTGGACTTTGAAGCACTGAGATAAAAATACCTTGCCATGCCTAACACCTCCTTTGATAAACTAGGCATCTTGCAAAGTAGCTGTTAAATCAACTTGATCATTTTCACATCATGTTCTGAAATGTTTTGCCTGGTTTTCACAGATGTATTGAAGAGCTTGGCACAGCTTGTAGAGCAGGCAAAGAAATGGGAGTCTTAGACCTCAGCCCAGGGAACTGACTGAGTGGTTTCTAATGAAATAGTCAGGTCTCACTGAAGGATCCCTGCTAGTGGGAATCCATAACAACTTTTGTTACTGCTATGGTAGATAATGATACTTAAAGCATATTCACAGTAATTCCCTATACTTGTAGACTAGCCCAGAAGTAGCAAAACGCTCCAATCTCAGCCCTCTCAGGAAGTATAGTTCAACTGTTCAGTTCTTTCTCACTCTGGAAAAGAGAGCATTGAGTTACGTTGCTCTCCAAGATAGTGGCAGAGCCAGAAGAGTCTTATCCTGATGTTTCTGGGCCAGTCTGACTAATTGTAGCCATGCTAGTGGGATAATGTCAGCATAGGGTGAGTGCAGATGTTTCTTTCCAGTATCTACTCTGATAGATCAAGAGCTCACTGTTCTTCAGAGCACATTCTGTAGTGTAAGAGAAACTTTTGCATGGAGCATCTCCATGTAGAGTCCTTTACTGGAGTTTGTACTTCTTTCTCCAAATAGATACTCCAGCTTTTTGTTTTACTTAGTTTTACTCAGTGTGGTGTTTATATTACACCATCTTGAGGGGGGAAGGAAGAAAATTTTTCTGTATATTAACTGTCTGGGTGATTTTCTACAGCTGCTTTGAAGGATATGTCTGTTACTTATATTGTAACTTGGATTCTATAGACATATGGCAGAGAACACAATTCTCCAGAAAGCAAAAGAGTTTGACTGATGGAAAACAGAAAAGCACAATCCAAGAGAAATCCTGCCAGAGGAGGAGCATGAACCTGAAATTTACTGTTGAAACCAGACTTCTTTTTGCCTTGGGCTGAAGTACCACACTCAGCCAGTTCTACCATTGACTTCAGCGGGGCTCTGCACAGATGCAAGGAACTGTTTTTTTGGACTTGACTGAGTCTGGAGCTTAAGTATTGTTCTGGCATCCATACTGATTTGGAAATACACTGGTTGGCCTGAACTCCTTAAGCAGTGGGACAATTACAGGGTTTCTAAAAAACTGGGAATATGGAGAGCCTGTGAATTGAGGCTATTCTGGTTTTTACACAGTGAGTTTGTAAAATCAATCAGAAATTGAAGTGGGCATGAGAGACTTCATCTTAGACTATTCAGTCACTTATTAATTGTACTGTGGATGGCAACAGAGGAAATGTGTATAGCAGACAAGTTGTTTTTTTTTCTATTTAATCTACTTGTTCTGACTTTTCACTTTCATGCAGCTCAACACTTGCAGCAGCACAGGTCTAAGTCTGAACTGCCAAGAAGGTTTTGACTCATCTGTTTTTCTGTTTATTTCAGAAGCTGATAGACTCACGGGCTGGCAATCATGTCGGTCAAACTCACATTTGTCTCTCCTGGTGATGGGGGTGGTATCAGCAGGAGTTGTTCCTTCACTGGATTCAGCACTGTGCAAAGCAGGAAATTAGCGTAAGTAACACAAAAAGAAACATCAATGCATAGAAATTGTTCCTTAATATTTTTTTTTTGTCTTAAGAGTACTGAGTGTTCTCACTGATACACTTCACACCCTACTGTCTTTCTGCTGCACACACTGTACTGCAGAGATGGCTGGGTTTTAGAGGTTATGTATCAGACTGTTAATAGTGTTTATTTCTTCTAGAAAAATGAAGGGCTGCAACCCTTTCTGCTAGCAGCCTGGTTTTAACTGATGTTTTCTGACTTAAACCTTCTGAATAGTTATTTAAAATATAATAGACCTTAAAAAAAATGGGGATGTTAATGGTGAATCCTGGCAAAATGTGTAACTGAACCCAGCTCAGGTTCTTCTGGAGTTATTTAAGCAGAGCAGCATTACAGGAGAGGAAGGGCTGCTTTCTGGCAGTGCCACAAATGAGAGGAAGGAAGGAATACAAAGAGGCCAAGAAGGCCACTGAAAATTCACTGCCATCAGTGACAGGTCTGTAGTACAGCCAAGGTTGCAGCCCAGTCTTCAGTCAAGCTCTGTAATTGCTAAACCATCCTGCACTGTTTTTCCCTTTTTGCTAATCATAAATTGATGGGTAGTATTACTCCATGTAGAGAACTGTGCAGCTTTTCCACTAGAAGTGCTCTTGTTCTTTTTCTGAATGTCGTGATCCCTCTCTAGCCTGGTAAGTGCTTTTAGAAGATACAGTATTTCAGTGGAAAATTAATATAATCTCTGACTGCCAATGCATGTTAGAATAATAACAATGTGATTCATTTAGCAGTATAATATAGAAGTATTGGAAGGTATGCCTCTAAAAGTATTGTACTTTAAAAAATCCTATAGTGTGTCAGTAAAATACCTGACTCATGTAATAAAATATATTTTCAAAGAACCAAATGCCTGAACTAACCTTTTAGTTAAACTCAGCATGGTAAAGTATGAACAAACATGAAATTCCAGCATGATTATGATGTAATCAAGAGGTCTTTATGTTTTAATAAATTGATTTGTTGTGGAATCTGAAAAAGAATATTACACCTCACAAATACTGGACATCTAAAATGACACCAATCTCTAAGATCATAAGAAAAACACTGTCAATAAATTAAATAAACAGACCTGAGCTCAAGTACATAGTGGGAGTTCTAGCAGGGATAGGATCTACCAGGAGAAGTGTTGGAACAGCTGTTTCTCCAGCAAAGGCACAGTCCAGCCGGGTAATAACGCCCCAAACAGAAGAGTTCATATATCCCTTAGGATTATTCTGTTACTTTTACCTGCAAAGGTTTTCAAACCAAATGCCTCTCTTTCTGCATTTTTTATGATGTTGCTTTTCATGTTTTAAGTGTTCAGACAGACAGTTCTGTTCAGGGATTACCACAATAAGGAAAGCCTGTGTACTAGGTGCTCAGTCGCAGCTCAGTGAACACCCAAGAGTTTTCCTCAGCATACTGAAGAAAATTTTAATCACCCTTTCCTAACTTATCTCTCCCTCAGGCACTGTTGCAAAACACAGCAGGAGATTGCAGGGGCCCTATGCAAGGTCTAGCCAAAGGATGACACGCAAATCAGGTCCACATGGAGATTCTTAAGCAGATGCTAAATATACTTCTGCGTTTCTTCAGCAGCTTCCTTTGAGGCTCTCAGTCAGACACACTATTTCGTTTTTCCTCACAATAGTCTCCACAGGAAGTAAATATTATTACTGTTATCTATAAAGTGGGAAATCTAATACTTAAATCATTAAGTTCACAAGGGAAAGCAGCAACATAGCATCTAGCTTTTAGCGACTGTCCCTAAACGCCCATGTCAGCTACTTAACTTTTCTATGAAATGTATGAAAATGGGATTCTCAACATCAATGCACAGAGTATGTGTAGGCTACAAAAGTCAGCAGGAGATACTGAGGAAAACAGTGAGTTTTTAAATCCCCAGCTGATTGCAGTGCTTAGATGCTATACTTCAACTGCAGGGGAATTATTTCCTGAATTTAGGTTTTGTAGTCCAAAACTCTGAAGGTAAATATCAGAGTCTTGTCTTTTCTGAGCTCCAAATGATTTGGTTAATTAATACTTTACATTAAGCCTCAAAAAAACCCAAAATAATAATTGGGATGAAGAAATTAACTATCCAGTAATGTTTGGCAACACCTAATTTGATTAGATTTTTTTTTCAGATTACATGTTAAAAAATTGAGTTAAGTGGAAATTTAGCATTAGGATAATTAAAGTGGTTACTCAAAGGTTTCTATAATAGGACTAGGAACAGCTCTCAGGTGTGCTGGGCCTAGGGTTTAATCAGCACAGTCAATAATCTCCTTAGGCCTCAGTCACATGCCTAGAACTTAAAACAGCCAGTGGCTAAGTATTAAGCCTGTGAAAGGTCATAGCTTCTCCAGGTGAGCTGAATTTGGGGCAGAGCTTGTAGAGAAGGTGGAAAGCTTCTCTGAGAGCAACTGGTTGGCTTGGCTTGGTGAAATGGAAAACTTCTTAGATAGTGGTATTTTAGAGGCTTGACTTAGAGAGAGTATTAACAAAGCTATATAAAAATAACTTAGAGGAGTATAGAGGTAGGAAGAGATAGGCAGGAATGTGATAATGTGAAAGAACCATTAGCAGAAAGTTCATTTTCTGGTTTAAGTATTATAGTTTTATATAACTAATGACTAGAGGTGTTCTAACTCTTCAGGTTAGCACAAAAAATCCTGCGTGTGGGACTTTTGTTTTTGCACTTGCTTTTAAAATTAAGTAAGTGAGGTGTTAGACACTGAAAAACCCACCTTGATAATGACATCTTAGATGCAATCTGGCAGGGCTTTAAGCCATCATTTAAATGCATGGTGAATACAGGCAATGAAATAGCTATTTTTAAAGGATATTAACTTCATCAGTTAGGCGATGAGCAGATCAAAAGTTTGTTGCCTCATTTTCCTGAACTGCAGGTGAGAGTTAGAATGGGAATGTCCTTGTCCTGCAGCGTGGCTTACTCGACTAGTTCAGTTGTTGACCCAACAACTGGTGTGAATGTTCACACAGAAACAGAGCCTTAGCTGGCTGCCACACATGTGTGTTTAAGACAATTGGTAGCAGTATAAACATTAGCTTGTTATTGACCTGTTACAAAAATGAGCTTTTCTTTTTCTTGCTCAGTGCTTCCCTCCCCATCCTTCCCCAAGAAATGGGGACTTGTACAACTTTTGAAAAAGACAAAAAAGAACCACTAGGCTTCTCAGAGTCTGTATCAAGCTTGGAGAAGGAAATGTTTCTTGTTGAAATTATTATTGTTGAAGTTACAAAAAACCTGCAGCTTTTCTGCACTAGGTATTTAGGGCTGGACTTTAACTTTCTGTTGTCATCTGTGAAAGTATTCTCAGTGTGTTCAAGAGCTTTGCTCTTTGGTGTAAGGGTAAATGGTACTGGGCATATGACCTGTAGCCTGGAAGCTTTGTGGGTTAGGCATCTTTTTTCTCCCAAGTGATGGGTTTTGCATCTTTCCCGTATTTCTTTTCTCTTTCCACAGAAAGTCTCTCAGCAGAAGTTCAGTGAGATCAAGAATGTCACTGAAATCACCCAAGGCATATCATTCCCTGCAGAAGGGAGCAGTCATCTGGGATCCAAAGCCACTGCAGGTGAAGAAAATTTTTGAAGCTTTGAAGAAAGGACTTAAGTAATGACTTTTAAAATATTGTAATTTGCCTTACCTAGTCATGCTGCTTCAGTTTGTGTGTTACTGTTCTCTGTCTCCATCTGGCATCACTTAAACATGTCTAGTGACTCTCCCAGACACTGGCTTGGGACCTTGTAAAACAAGTTTCATTCACTCTCAGACAGTCTGCTTGCAAACAAAGTGCTCTGATGTTTTGTTTGTTCTTAGTTTGCTACACTTCTCTAAAAAGTCAGTTACAAGTAGAACTCTACGGGGAGATGCTCCATCTCTTGAGAAGCAACTATGCTCTCTTGAGAGAGGTTTTCAGAGCATGCAGAGTGGCAGGCAGGAAGTCTGCAGATCAAGGAGAGGCTTGGGTAGGGATGGGACAGCCAGACCTGGAGGGTGATTGGCAGAAAGTGTCTGGAGGAGGGAGCTGTGTGGAGTTTGCTTTGACTCCAAAAACTGACTTAAAACCAAGTTTCAAAATGAGGGTGTGCCCTGAAAGGACATGGTGGGGAGGCTGGTTCATAAACCATTTCTATTCTCTCTGTGGTAATTAGAGAGCACTTAAAGTAAATAATTAGATATGCTAGTGGTGTGTTTTGGGTTTTTTTCTTTAATTCTATTAAAAGAAAAAAACACTCTGGAGTTCAAAAGTCCTTTTTAATCTCTGGGTGGCTTGTGAGGGGAAAGGTCTAAGCAGATGCACCTGAAAACTTCCATTGACTTGATGTGATGAAACAGAACTGTAATATAATTCCATCTTATGGCAATGTAAAAAATATTATCTTGCTTTAAATGTAGTATTATTTTAGAGTCTTTATTATGGTTGACTGAACAGCCAGTGTTGCATCAGTACAGACTTGAGTGAAAAGGCTTAAGACCAATTTTGTCTGTTGTCTTGGTCTGGCAGATGTGGGGTATATACAGCAGATGTAGTAGAGATCAAAGGATGAGCTGGCAATCTGAATTTAGGTTATTCTGGCTTTGAGGAAGCTGTCACTTACCTCATAGAAACACTGATATTATTCAGTGTTGAAATAGCAAATAGAACATGGGTGAGCTTGCTCTCTTGGTTTTACAGACTAGAAAGGAAATGGTGGTGAGTGCTGTTTGCCTCTATCTGTGATTGAAACTGGTTATCTTTGAGTCCTCTAATCTTATTATACAGAAATACATCTCAAATAATTACAGTTGATGTTGATGGGTCTAGTCTAATATCATAGGGACTTCATTTACACCCTGAAGCTACTTTTTGGAAGGTAAAATACTTTTCCTTGGATTTGTAAACTCTGTAGCTCTTTCTGCTGCCATCCTAACAATTCCTTCACATATGTTGTTGCTGTCCTCAGAGTTTTGCTGCTGTATTAATTCTGAAATTAGTTTGTTTTCTTAAGCAAAGAACATGAAAATGCACTGTAATAATACATTGTAAACTCAGATGTGTAACATTTTTATTCTAATGGAAGACTATAAAGTCATAGCCCTAAAAATGTCAGTCAATGTCTTATTAGTGGATTTAGATTTAAAACAAATAATGAAACCAAATGTTTTTGCAGAGTTTAGAATTTATCAGAGCTTAGGGAGGAGAAACCATAAAGTGGATCAGAAGTTGTTCCCAGTTGTGCAGGGAATGCCATATGATCAGACTCCTGCCAAAACTGAGTAGCTAACTAATTGACTAAAGTAACCTACAGAAAACAACTGTATCAAATAGCAATGCAACATCCAAATTTTAAGTAGATGCAGACTGAGTCCACTTGGTGCTGGGGTGATTTGAATTTTTAGTACAGTACATGTTTTACGTGCCTGTTTCTTTATAGCTCTAGCAAATAACTCTTTATTCTGTTAACCATCTGGGTACCATTCCAATAACTCTTTATTCTGCTAACCATCTGGGTACCATTCCATCAAGCTGGCAGTTCTAACACACTTAAATCTAGAAGTGATGAAGCTTTTCTAAAAGGAAAGTGAACCCTGTTCTGCCACCAGCCTTGGCTACTTCTGCACTGAGCTGTTAATAGGCAAGAGTGTAAAGAGCAGACAGCTGAATGCTGGAGCCACTGGGTGTCTTGGGGGAACTGGTTTTGTAACAGTAAGACAATGAAATGCATCAAAGCAAATGTGAAGAAGTGCAGCTGTCTAAAAGTTATATTCACTGCTCGGAGATTGTCTTATAATGTAGTATTTACCAGGTGACTCTTTTTCTTTTAAGCATAAGAGGAAAAAGTTACCTAAGTCTACCCTCTATTAAAAGCAAAGTTGGAAGAAGATGGTTTCAGCAGAAATAGTTTAAGGCCTTGTGGGAACTCCTAAGGGACATGCAAGCAACTCCATAAAAGCCAACTGGCACCAAGTGCTTCACACCTTGCAAAATAGTTCCCATTCTGGAAAAAGTAATGGTTACATTAAGAAAACATCTAGCAGACTAAAAGGTGGTATTCATCTCTGTTTGCTAAAACACTGACTGCCACATGCCATACCTTACACATGGACTACTTCTGTGAGCTTGGTTTTGTAGTGCAAGTGTTTCATCTTGCAATTCCTTGACTTTGTAAGATGGAGTTGGTTGATGTTACTCCTCAGTAACTGTAAGAAAAGACTTGCTCAACAAATGAACCGGTCTTCTGTCTTACAGAAAAGGTTTCAGAAGACCAAACAGAAATAGTTAGAGAAATCTGAAAAGGAGATCTGCAGGCTGAATTATGTGTGTGTTAGAAACTTCCTGTTCTCCTCCTACATCCCTCCTTTTCTCTTGCCTTTAGAAGTACTTCCAGGTCTACTGCCTTGGTTTGTTTTGTCCCACATTCCCAGACTAAAGCCTGTCTTTCACCTGAATGATCTATTTTAGATGAAGGGAAACAAGAAATAGTGTGAATGAGTGCAGTGTGTACATGTATATAACTTAAGCAGCAGGGGTGGCCTTCCTGAATTGAACTGCAGCATTCCACATCTTGAGGGATTAAAAAGGATTCAGGAGGATTCCTAATGTATAGCATCTTTAAAAGTCAGGTAACCATTACCAGCATCTGCTGGCACTTATTGTGTACAAGTGCTCCTCTAGGAATGACTTTGTATTTAGGACAGATACTTGTCTAGGGAAACCACCCTTTCTTATCTGTTAACCCATGTCCTTCTCTATAGCCATTCACATCTCTAGAGAATAAAAGAAGTCTCCTAGAGAAGGAAATTGCTTTTTAATGTTCTGCTGAAAGATTCTTTGAGGATGCATTATAATGAATGTACCAGAAGAATGTAATGCTGGGTTTTCTTCCTCTCTAGTGAATATTTGGAAGCACATCAGGCTGAATTGGATTATCTCTCTGGTCGACACAAAGATACAAAAAGGAACTCCAGATTGGTAAGATACTGCTAATGTTAAATACTTAAATGACTTGAAAAAATAAATCACAAAAGTAGATGCTCTCTCACATCTGGGACTCCCAGGGGATTTCCAGTTAAACACCAAGGTGAGATCCAGCAAGGCATCACAACCGGGAATCTGCTAAGCAAGTTAGCTCTCAATGTGAGAATTAAACTTGAGATTTCCCATTTTCAGCATCCAGCTGTGTTTTTCAGATCATGTGCCTTTACTGGGATGGTAGCTCCTTGTGCCTGTGTATTAATCAGTGTTCATACCTGACTACATGGATGGAAACAGTGATAAAGATTGGGTTTTGTTTCCCACAGCTGGTGAATGTGTCCTAGTAAAGTAGTCTTCATGTTTACAACTCCCTAGAAGTACCTTCAGCAACAGTGTTAATTTAATGACAACTGACAGATCCAACTTTGTCTTTCATTTGGGAAATAATAGCTAGATTAACAAATACATCAGAAACTCCCATGTAATATGACCAATGTCCAATTCCTTGTTATAGCTGGTAGTGAGACTCTTAGAGTCTCATTTCAAGCATCTATGAAAACAAACCAACCAACCATGCACAGAAAATGAAACTACTTCTAAAAACGTTGGACTGTCTCCTTGTACTAAACGATGTGTCTTAATTTAGTGAGACTCAAGATATGCATAGAGACTCTTGCAGTAAATATGGAAATATTGTTGATATCTACAAATACACGTTCTCTTGCTCAGCCTGTGCTATTTCTCTTTCAGGCTTTCTACTATGACCTGGATAAGGTAAGACTTGCAAGGATGAGATGGAATGTTGCAAACGGAGAAAAATTGATGTGTCTACTGTGTTGCTTAAAGGCATGTTTAGGAAATAATGTTTGAAGTCCCTCCCTCTCTTTCTTCTCTTCAAAAGCAAATTCGCTCTGTGGAGAGGTATATCAGAAAACTGGAGTTTCACATAAGCAAGGTAAGGAGTTTCATCTCTTGTATCTGTAAGGCTTACATTGCTATATAAGCAAACTAAATTAAAAGTACTCTGATTATAATTAATCTGAAAGAGGGTAATGGTGGGTACTTTCTGAAAACTGCAACCACTCTCTTTAAAGAAGGAGGTGATTTTTATTTATTTATTTTCTTGAATGGTTCTATTCAGGCTGAATGTTGGGTGCAACCCAACCTGAGTTTGCCTGTGAAACTAGTTTGCTCACTCTGCCAGTCTATTCAGAAAATGCTGCTGTGGGAAGACTTGCATTTCTCCCCCCTCTTCCCACAAGGGGCCAAATAGGCAGCTCTTTGGGGTGCATGTCTGCTGTCTCTCATCTGCTTCTGAGGAATCACATCTCCCCTCTGACACAGCTAAACATGTAGGTGTTTTTAGCTGTGTTGAGGGAATGAGTTTCCTGCTCCCCAAGTAATTTTTCCCTGAACCAAGTGTTATTCTACTCCTTGTCTCCTAGTCTGATAATAGCAGAGGGAATTGTTTCTCAGTATCCCATGCTTTTTTTCAGGAATGTCTACAAACTGTTGCACTCTAATCAGTCCATAAAATGCAGGACTTGCAGCATTCTGCAGTACTATGATGATGGGATTTGGTTGGTTTTTTTGCCAGGAAAGACTGCTGATGTTTCTTTTCAAAAATTATTAAAACTATGCCGGGGTAATTCTTGTTCCTTCTTCCCCCACCACCCAAATCTTAAAGGTAGAAGAGCTCTATGAAGCTTACTGTATCCAGTGCAGACTACGAGATGGGGCCACTAATATGAAACATGCCTTTTCCTTGTCTCCTTCCACAAAAGCCTCCAGAGAAAGCCTAGTGGAGCTTTACAAGAACTTCCAAGAGTGCACAGAGGTAGGAAATGCTACACATATGTAATGGAGACCTAATTGTTCTTAGAAAAAATGTACCAGGACTTGCTGCCAGCTTTTTTTTTAAATGGTGTGTGTCAAAAATTTATCAGGTGAATGAAATACAGGTACATAATGTGAACTGAAGCTTGTGAGATAAATACCTTTTGGGCAAAGCTCTTGAGTTCTATGCCCTTGTTTTGCTCCTACTCAACTTGACTTCATGCATTCCTGAAGACAAGTAAAAAATCTTAAATTTCTGTTTTGATACTGGAGTCCATTATAACTTCCACTGGAAGTAATGGGATGAGAACTGAAGTTCACTTTTCTGTGGAGCAGCAAAAAAAATGCCAAAAACCCCAAGTCCTTTAAAGATGAGATAAGAAAATGACATGTATGGTAAGGCAGCTAGTCTGCACTGCTTTTCAGCCATAGTGACTGTTCAGTCTTTTCTCTAGGACATGTGCTTTATAGAAGGGGCGTTGGAGGTCCATTTGGGAGAGTTTCACTTGAAGATGAAAGGTATGTTCCTTTCTTGTTTCCTTCAAGACTCATCAGTTGATTTTGGGTTTCCTGTGTAACAATCTGATCCATTGAGAGTCCATTTATTCAATGTCAGTTGCTTCCACTGGCTTTCTGGATCAGATCTTGAACAGAATTTTGGCAAACTTGGGTTTCCTTCAGCACTGTAAAACAGATCAGCAAAGGTATTTTATATTTGAGTACAAAAGCTGACAAGCTTGCTTTCCTCAGCTCAGTTGAAGTTTGTCCTCCTAAGACTGTTTTGGACTAATGGCATAGCTTCTGCATGGAGTTGAGCAAGATAGCCAGACAGTAACTTTATTTATGGCAAGCTCAGGCTTTGGGGGACGTTGTAAAACTCTACAAGTATTAGGAGTTTTCCTTCTCTTTCCAGGGTTGGTGGGCTTTGCACGTCTCTGCCCGGGAGACCAGTATGAGGTGCAGTATTCAGCAGTTCATTTTGTCCTTTATTTTACTGCTGGGAGTTTGCAGTAGAGAACAGGAGAGCAAGGGCCCAACATGTAGAAGGGGAGCTGGAACCAGACTGTGGTAAACCCGTTCACTGTTCTGATGGGAACAATGTTTTGGCACAGTTACTCTGCCTTCTGAGACTGAAGAGGGAAAGGTGTGATTTAAAGTGTTATGGGAGGGTTTAAAAGGTGGCAGTGATTCTCTGTTAAAACCTACCTGTCATATCTTTGTCTTCAAAGTTGCCCTGGATCAAGTAACAGTTGCTGCCTGATTCTTGGAAGATTGCCCTTGGCATGATTTGAATGCATCTTAGTTTCTTACTGGGTTGTTTTCTTTCATTCCAAATGAATCCCAGTGTGCCTTGTATTTCAGTAGCACGACACGTGCTACACAATGGAGTTTTGCAGTTCTTCTAGAATGGGTGGGATGTGTCACTTGACACTGAGTTATGGCATTAAAACCTGCAACCTGAATTCCTACCTGCAGTCTTCTAGCTTTAACCAAGTTCCTAAATGTGTAACAATCAAAGGAATGGCTTTGCCTCTGCTGTGCTGAACAGTGGGAGGCCTATGGACTGAAGGGAATGTTCTGGGATATGCTGACCCAGCATCCTTTTTTCTTCGTGGTTTCTAGGTGTTTGTGCGACTGGGGCGCCAAAAATGGAGGTTGAAAGGCAAGATTGAGACTGATGACAGCCAGACGTGGGATGAGGAAGAAAAGATTTTTATACCAAATCTCCACGAGAAGTTTGAAATCAAGGTGTGGTGTATAATGGTTGGATTGGAATCAGTGGGTTGACAGGTCTCCTGCCATGTTACTCACCTGTTAGGCTACCAAGCACTTGTCAAAATTCTTAAGTAGTATTTTCCTAGCCATGTAAAATGGCAGTTAATCAGCATTCTACTTACTGAACAGACATCTACTTCTCTTTTTCCTTTGCTCCTGGCACTTGAAAATATTAGTGCATCTCCTTTCACACATTCTAGAGTCTGGGATATGTGGGTGGTTGGTTGGGGTTTGGTTTTGTTTGTTGTTTGGTGGTTTTTTTTGTTTTAAAAAGTCCCAGATCAATATTGGGGATTTTCTAGGGTGAAGTCTAGATGTGAAGACCAAAAGATGTATATGTATATATTTATATCACACATATGGAATATTAAGACCTTGAAGTACTGTTCTCTATTGGAAAAGAGAAATATGTATATGGAAAGCATATCATTGCACAGATTCTTTTGTCATGTTTTACTTGAGAGATGCCCCATATCTGCAAAGAACCAATGACATTTATATGTGGTATAAACTGTGTGTACTTTGTATCTTTATTTAGAGTTCTGACACTTTTTTTTAGTGCCTGGGAGGGTGTAATATCTTCTATGGTAAGGGACCAGTGCAAGTGGCCTGGGAAATGTAAATGAACTTGTGGGTACCTCTTGGGGGAAGCTTGGAGTTTTCATAGACCCCTGTGCAGCTGCTGCTGGCATTGGCTCTGGCATTTACCTAGCAGGTGGAGTTAATCCTTAAACAGCATTTCCACTGTAGTCTGGCATCTTTCATGGGCTGGATTCTGCAGTGTGACTCCTGTCAGCCTAAAAGGAGCTGAGATTGAAGGCTGTGCTGGATCCTATTCTACTAGGAAACTGTGCCAGTGCAGGGTTTCAAGTTCTGGCAGCTGTGTTAAAGCAGCTATTGCAATGTTCCCCTCCTATCTGGCAGCAAGAACTGGGTTACATAGGAGAGACTCTTTGGCATCTTGCCAGCACAGCCTTTGGAAATGTGCTTATAATGTGTTTTTTTGCTGTCACTGCACAATGAAGATCAGGTGAGAGGCTAACTCAGATCTGTTTCCCTGTAACAGTTGTAAAAACTTGTATTACTCTGTATGACAACTATTGCTTTACTCCTTTTGTCAGCTTCTGAAAGTCTACTGACTGTTCTCCACAATCTCTTGCTCTTTCTGCTTTCTACTCAGTAATCTTCACCCAGTACAAATACATAGCAGGCTTAAACATTTTTTTTTAGAAAACTGAGGAGTGCCAAAGAGTGTTCCAAGAGGAGCCTAGCAACAAAACTTTTGGTAGCTCTTAAAGGAGATGTAGGCATGTAACTGATTCCTGGTGGACCTTAGGCACTTGTGCTGAAGTTGTGTGCTGATTCTGATGCTTTATGTGATTCTAGAACAATTTATCTTCAAATTGAAGTATTTTTTAATAGCAAATGTTTGATTAGATTTTTTTAAGTTGCTGAAGAAGCTAAGTGCCAGGCTAGAAAAATACGCAGACCTGTAACTGCATTGATAACAAACTCGGAGCTACCTGTAGAGCTAGAGGAAAGAACTGACATTTACAAGTTCTGATTTAAGTCCACAGCTGAGCTCAGGACAATTAGAAAGGTCACAGTGGATTCAGGCACTTCTACTTCCAGATTCTTTAGGCAATCAAGAGCTGAAACAGTCTAGAGTAGGTAGGCTACTATACTTCACTGTAATATATATATATTTATGATAGTGTTGTTCTAATAAGTAGACAAGCTAAACTCTGTACTATAGATGGCAACTAGTTGTATGTATACCAGAGCTAGAATTTCCAAATTTCAGACTAAGTTTTATTAAAATCATAGCCTATCAAATTATGTTGTCAGAAGTGCTGTACAGCTCTGTCTCTCCCCAACTTCTTTCCTCTTTTCTAGCCATCTATGACATACTCCTGGTGGGGATATCAGCTCACAAAAAGTTTAGAAGCCCAGAATTGAGTATACTGGTTTTAAAGTTTGTTGTGGACCTCAGAGTAGATGTGAGCCTGGGATGTTCACCTTTCCATGCACATGACTTAGGGTTGTCTGGTAAGATGAAAATGGGTATGTTTGTCCCTGCAGGTGACAGAGCTGCGAGGACTGGCCACTATTCTAGTTGGTGTTGTGACATGTGATACCATCAACTTCTTTACAACCAAGCCTCAGGCAATCATTGTGGATATAACTGAACTGGGCACCATCAAGCTACAGCTGGAAGTCCTCTGGAAGTAAGTACAGCTTCAAATGAAAAATGCTGGAGCTAAATATTTGAAATAACTTCAAGGCTCCTAAGTATGTTGCTTAGTAGTATTCAACACCATAGTCCTCTTTCTGTTTGCAGAGCAGGTGCAGGATAGATAGCAGCCACATGCTTCCTCACAGCAACCCCAGCCACTGTGCCTGGTCTCTGACTCTGTGGGACCAATCCTCAGGAAGGGGAGGGGGGAAGAGACAGAAGCTGTTTCTGTGACCCTTCAGTTCTTTGTGTTGATGTTACCAGAGCCATGGCTACCCACAGGACCTGACTAGTAGGCTTTGAGTTAGCTCACTACTCTTCAGATGAGTATTCAAGTCACGTACATCTATAAAACATAATAATCTTAAAGATCATGAAATGAAACCAAAAATAGTAGCTTATAGGCACAGTGAAAAAGTATATAGTTGAAATTTTAGGACCATCACTGTTCCAAGGTCATGATTTGTTAAAAACGAAGCTTTCCCAAAGATTTAGCACCTTCATGTTTGCACTGTGATTAGTTATCAGTATCAGGTCTGTTTGTGCACTACAGGAAAGCTTGGTTACAGATGCACTTGTGAAATAGCTGAGGATTTTCATGCTGCCTGTGACTTGTTAAATTGTTTTATAATTCAAATTAGTAAATTTATTTTTGTAGTGGATCACTGATGCTATTAAAAGCAAATTGTCACTTTTGTGGATGCTGCACTGGAACTCCTTCCTCATTCTAAACACATAGCCATAAATTTTTCAAGTCATACTAGTATTTCTTCTTTATGGCACTCTTTACTTATACTTTATATGGCTTACTGCAGTCCTCAGTCCTTCCCAACCCAACATGGCAAGGAGGCATACCTCCATAATAAGGACCTTCTTGAAAGGCCACTTTGGGATGACTTGTGGATCTAGGCACTTTCCAGGAAAAGCAGAAACTGAACCATGTTTAGATTAGGAGGAGCAGGGAGCAATGACTTGCAAGCCAGACTAACCTATGACTCAGCCTTATACAGCTCTTTTATTTCTGGCCATGCTGGTTTCTTGTTTTCTTAAAAGTTACCCAAAAATAATAAAAAAAACCCATGTGTGTGTTGAATGTGTCGTTTGCCAAATGTGCCCAAGAGCCAAACATGTCTTTCAGTAAGAGAGAGGCTTCCCTGCCCTTAGGGTAAAGTAACCAAAAGTACTTTACTATCAGACTTGTTTTTTCAGGTCTTAATACCCTCTTTCTACTTTTAATTACCTTTGAAGGCATCATTTGATTTACACCTTGTCCCTGTCAAAAGCCACCAGCAGTAGAAATGCCACAAAGTTTATGTTGTGATTCCTATTTGAGTGTTGATAAACAATTTTCAGGTTGGGGAAAGAAAAGCTTTATTGATCAACACACTATTTTGCGAATGTCTTTTGTGTATAGTGTGGTTCTTGACATTTACTGTTGACTTGTACATGGAATTGGGCTGAAACATCAGTCTTGGCAACAGCATCTGAACATTATTTTCAAAGCCACATTGCTCTCACTCAATGAGAAATAAACACTCAGCAGCGTTTTGCCCCCACCTGTTGCCTATGACACTTTTTCCTCCTGAGATCTAACACTGGGCAGCAGTATACCTTTTATTTTGGTGAGGTGCTGCAGCTGCTCTGAAGCTTTTGAGGCCTGTGTTTCTTATTTGGGAAGCTGAACCATTAATGAGTTGGGTAACAAGGCCTCATTCCAGAAGCTTGCTGTGATCTTGCATTATATGCTCTATGAAACTTCCCCTTACTGATGCCAAGTTACATATGTGTTGCCATTGGACTCTGAAAGCAGAGACATTGATGGCAGAGTTACTGAAATCTGTGTGGAGTGGGGATGGTGGAAGTTGCATGATATAGTAGTGGGGAAGGAAGGAGAGAAGTGGGGGATATAAAGGTTCTTATACATTCCCAGCAAAGTCTGATGCTGTTGTTTGTCATCTCTCACCCTGCAACAAACACAAGCCACCAAAACTTGCATTGGCTTTAATCTGAATGTAAAATTATCAAAAGCTGTGTATGTGGCTCAGGAGCAGAAAGGACTGCAGGCACAACCCTCTGCTTGCAGAGCCTTTTTTCCCTATGACCTCAAGCCTAACATGTTAAGAAGCAGTGAAGGAGACATACTATCTTTATTGAGCTGGGTATAAAATCTCTTTTGGCAGATAGCATATTTATAGTGGAGTCTGGAAGAGATCACTTTGACTCTCTTCTTGTTAACCCATACAAATTGCATCTAATGGATCAATTCACTTCATTTACTTTCGCTGGATCTACTTCCTTGCCTTTCCTCACTGTCGATAACTTGCATAAGTAATTATGCACATAAATTGTTCTTTCAGAAGGACTGTAAGAGGAAAACACCTTCCTCTTCTGGGATATTGCATAGTTTCTCAGATAACAGCCTAAATCTCCAAAACAAATTATATTTGAATAAATTTTCTGAAAAAAATACCATTTAAATTATGTTGACACTTGATTGTTGCAGTAGCTCGCAGCTCAGCGTGCAGCTTTTGATTGACAAGATGAGCACATCTGTGGCATGTGGGACAACCATCACCCAGCTTTTAGAGTTGGCAACAGCTGAACTGGGAGCAGGGTTAGCAGTGACACATTCTTCTTAGGGAGTTAATCCCCACTTGGAATTTTTTAGCTTATGAGAGAAATCTGGCTGCATGTCTTTACTGTGTTTAAGTTTTGTGAAATGTGTTGGTATCCTACCAAGTGCTTTCTCCAGGATACTTCTGCACAGAACTGGCAAGCTCCTCCTCTTTTAACAGCCTGTTTGCTGAAGTTGTTTACAGAAAAGTTGTGTGGCGATAACTCGGTGTTTCTGTTTTCAAAGATAGGACACTCAAAATAACAGCTGCTTTTTGCTTTGATTTAAGAATAATCAAACAAATCCAGCCGATTTGCCCGAACTTCCCTGAGAGGCAAGCTCTCAAACTAGACCTGCTTTGTCAGAAATCCAAATGTAGATCACTGTTCCACTTCTAAATGTGTATTTCCTTTAAATAGGCCACTAGTCTTCTGGGCTCTAACAGAAGTTCCTTCAACTCCTTTCTAGATTATGCACCTCTGAATGTGTGTGAATGAGCTTGGGCCGGTTGCAGGACAGCTTTGTTGGCCAGTTTGGCAGAAGACTTTGGTTTTTTTGCCAACCTAAACAGCAGTCTGAATTCTCTCTCTCTCACACACATGAAGGACAAAGAGAGAGCCTGTATTCTTTTTTCAGAATTTCAGTTAGCACCCCATACTGGGATCTAAGGGCACCATCCAGCCAGAACCACTCTTGTAATTTCTGCTTGCTTTGAGTCTGTGCTGGCCTGGCTCACAAGGGTTCATAGAGTAGGAGGAAAAAAAAACCCACAACCTTAAGGGAGAATAAAAAAGGAAACTTATTTCTTGGATACATAGCTACTGACATTCTTGCTCTTATAGATGAAAACTTACATGTGCAGGTAGTTACACAGGTATCTTTGGGCAGTAGCATCTCTGCTTTTGATGGAAGTGATGTTTCATAGCTTAGTCTTGTGATAAGCTGTGCTAACCTTGAAACTGGTGCTTATTATGCTTTAATGGGCAGGAGAAACCTAGCAACAATCACACTGTTAAAATTGCATGGGCATTTTCACCTGTGTCAATAGAGGAAAGAAAGAAATTTCATTATTAACAGCAAGTCTAATGCAGTTGACCAGAATTATTTTTTTTGTATTAATGCAAATTTGGATTCCCAGGCTTAGTAGTGGCATTCAGACAGGTCTATCCACCAAGATCCCTTCTGGCCTGGTGGTGTTTAATACCTGCAGGAGTTGGACAGAAGGGAAGTGATTAGGGTACAGTCTTGGCAGTGGGAGAAAGGAACACAGATCCCCTGGGTTCAAGACTGAGTTGAGTTCAGCTCTTACATGCTGTGCCTGATTACTTATGTTCCCCTGAGAACATAAACCAGGAAGTGTCCTCCTTACACACCCAACAAAAAAATGCAGCAGGATGATGGAAATAGTGGAAATCTCAAGTCTTTAATCCCCCCATAGGTTTGGGGGTTATGAAAGAACAATATCTCATTGGGAATCCATGCTCAGTGCTGGCAAGGCTGAGGCACCTCTGAATGCGTGTGGATGCAAAGCTTCTAGTGTTGTGGGAGGTTCAATCTAGGAAACACAAGCTTTGGTGAATTGTAAACCCCTTCAGGGTCAGGCTGGGCATGTGTGTTTCAGACCTGAACACTGAAGTCCTGCAATGGTGCTAAGGCAAGCTGAAGGGGAGTTATGTGCTGCTTTTACATGGGCCCTGACAATGATGGCATTGTAGTGTTGTGCATGTAATGCCAACATTGTAATAATTAGTCACAACCAAAGGCCAATGTGTTTGGCTCTGTAGAATGGGGACAACAAAGATGATCAGAGATGTGGGACCACTTCCATTTTTTAATAGAATTTTTCAGTCTTGAAAAGGTGTTAATGGATAATACTGTACAGGCATATAGATGGTTGTTATGGGGAATGTGGAAAGTGTTAGCCACTGTTTCTCTCAGTACAGCCACAGAGACAGACAGACACACACACCCCCCAAGTTAAAGTACTTGTTCCACAATGTAAAGTTAAACAATGAAAGTTCTGCATACTTTTGACCTACACGGGGATTTTGTGTCAATGATTTCAGGAAGTAACTAGACAAACTAAGGAAAAGTGTATGACAATTAAAGGCCATAGTCTGCTTGCAAAGTCTGGTGCATGACAGATCTAAGCTGTGGATTGCCTCAGGTTTGAGTATATGTCTGGGGAAAGCCCACTATATTTGACTTACTTCCTATGTTTTTCCCCTACTGGCTTCTGTCAATGTCAAGGTGCTGGGGGAGATGGATTCATAGATCTGTCCCAGTATGATGTTTTGTTTACTGGACAAATGTGGAACAAGATGATGGATCATGCCCAAAGAGCTTACCATCAAGAGCTAATAGATGCTTTAGAGCAGACTTCATTCTTTCCTTCACCCTTTGTTTTGCTCTCTTAACTTGTTATCTTGCAGTAATAGGGGACCGTGTGCTTGTTTGGAGGGCAGCTGAATAGTTGTGTTTTGCTAGAAGGTTTTAGTAATTGTCAGAGACAAAACAGATTTAGCTTGTTGTTCCCGTCCCTTTCCTCCAAATTGTTATTTTGCATTACTGCATTGCTATATTAAAAGCTAAAAATGAAAAATCTGAGGAATGGATCACTGTGACTCTTCTTAAGAAATACTATGGGTGAGAGTAATTTGCTTCCATCAGTAAACATAGCAGGCTTTGGCTGAAAGACTCTTACTGTCAAAAACCCTATTTGTTTTCTTCATAGTGAGACAATGCAGATGGTTGGTAATGTGACTCCATGGAACTGACCTGTTTCATGAACCCCAGCTGGGTGACACTGGTTAATTTAGCCAATTAACCTGTATTAGGCGAGCTCACTGAGCATCACCTCCACACTGAGGAAGACAGTGGTGTGTTGCACTGCAGGATGCTGTTGAGAATTGTCCCTGTGCAACATGAGAAGCTAGAGAGAATTGGAGCTCTGCTTCTCAACGTTCGGTAGAGAGCAGAACTTCATTCCCCTGTAATTGATTAGTCCTAATTATTTTTTGGATTTTTTCAGACTTCTAGTGGTTCTATATTGTACAGCTAAATGCAGCTGACTTTATCCTGCTGTTTGGTCATCACATTCATATCGATGGGATTACATACTTGTTATAAACAATTAAGTTGTTTTCAAACTGCCAGTGCTTAAGTGGAAAGCCAAACGTTTGATGCCACAAGGCGTATCAGTAGGGAACAAACGTAACATGTGGAAAAACCAAACTTGCTTTACTTAACTTTCAATGTTTTCCCTCTCCTGGTCAACAGAATTCATTTTGGGAGACAGTTCATCCAAGTTTCCTTAGACTGCTTTGCAAAGGAGTTGGGAAACTAATGGCTATGATGTAGTAGGTAATAGGAAGTCTTTGCATCAGGGCTTGTCAAACTCTTGCAGACCATAGCCAGGGTCCTCTGGGGCTATAACTGGGCTCATCCATGACTGTCTGAACCACACGATTTGCCACTGCACAAACTTCCTCTGCCAGCAAAAGGAGGTGTTTATTGATATTTGAAGGATAATGAGGCTTTTTTTAGTGGCTTTTCCAAATGGTGTGTGCTCTGCAGGAGGGAAATTAATGACAGTTTTCCTTTATTACATGTGTTATATTTCCTTTCTGTCTGGTATGGTGTATGTCTCTCTAGCTGCCCAGTGGCTGTCAGCAAGCAGCCTATACTGTACTTGCCAGCACTGGTGTCTGTGTAGGACACTGCAGAAGGACAGAGAGCACTTCAGACTGTTGGCCTGTTGGACTCTTCTTCCAAAGGCTGTGACACAGGTCTCTGTCTAATGGGTGTTTAGAATTTGGTGTAAAACACACAACCTTTTCACCTACCTCTTTCTCTGCTTGTGCAACATAGATACTGTTCTTAGAGGCAGTCTCTCTCTTTTTTTTTTTTTTTGTTTTATATTGTTTACTGAATGTCAGATAAAATTCTAACAGCTATTCCTGCTGCTAAACATTTCTGTGCTTTCTGGTTTTACTGATACTTAGGCCTTTGTATCTTCTGCTACAGCCCCTTTGACACAGAGAACCTGTTTTTGTCACCTGGATCCACTGCCAAGTTTTCTGTGGGTAGCAGGAAGAGCTCTTTATATAATTGGACCCCACCAAATACTCCCAGCTTCAGAGAGAAATACTACCTGGTGAGTATGCAGAGCAAAGCAAAGCACAGACTCAGTGTATTAGATCAGGCTGTTGAAGAGCACACTCAGAAGTGTGACACTGTACTGCTCCAAGGCTGCTGCAGTTTATTTTGGGGCTTTGTTGTTTTATTGACTCCTATTTTTTTTGAGTTCCATTTTAGATTTTGTAAAACAAGAACAACCTGCCCAAACGTTCCTCTTGGCAGGCAGAATGATAGAGATGTGGGCATTTGCTCTAATAATCTACAATGGGAATCAAGCTAGGAACCAGTCTGCCCCAGTAGCCATGGAGCAGATTGGTGCCTTGGAGGTGCTCTGTGAAACAAGCCTTCCTCTTTCTCAACCCTGCCTTTGCCAAATGTAGCCCAAGGAAATAGAAAACCCTGTCCTCTTTCTCAGTCATTCAAGAGGGTTTTGTTTTAATGGTTATTTTGTATGATCCTGTTAATTCTGCCATACCTCTCAAGTACTGATACCATCATATATGTGTTCCCCTGACATCAAGGCTAAGTCAGGTTTGGTGTTGCCTCCCCAGGGCAGCAGAATATGCAGTTGTCTTCAGAAAGGTATAGTATTTGTACAGGGTATGTTGGACTCTTAAAAATGAACATTTTCTTGTAACCACTGCATTCGTATCCTATCCTGAGCTGATGTAACACAAAAGCTGCTTGGCAAGGTTCTTTTTCCAGAAACAATTTTTTAGCTGTCTTGGCAACTTTAATCTGAAAGATCTGAAGCGCAGTTACTACTGCTCCACTTAATTCATCCAGTAGGCTCTTAGTACTTTGTTTAAATAGTTTCTTTTGTCCAGTCTATGCTGGCTTGGCTCCCTTGTGCAGGAGAGCCCTGTGGTTTTGATCAGATTGGGTGAGTCCTTTTCCAAGAACAAGAGACCATAGTTCTGTCTTAGGTGAGATCTCATGCTTTTCAATTGTATACATGCTCACTTACTATTCTGTTTGCTGCAGTCTGTTTTGCAGCAAAAGCAGAACCAAGGGGATGTCAGTGATGAAGCTCAGCCTCCCAGCATATTGAGCTACTTGGCTGCCTGTGATTTTGATGTACATGGGAGGAGCAAGCCTTGCAATCCTGCAGAGACAAGTGAGGCAGGCTCGGTCAGCTCTGAGGATCAGAAGGGGACAGAATCCAGAAATACAACTCCAGCTCTAAACCACAGGACGTTGCCACTGGTGATTATTCAAGAGACTTGTGCAGAAGAGCGACAGCACCCTCTTCCAAATCACACGACTCTAGATATCCTGAAGAAGACTCCGTGTGTGGATGGATTTCCAAATAACCCATCAAGTTTTCTGAATCGCTACAGAGGGAGCAGAGATTCTTTCAACCAGACCAGAATTCTCCGTCTGGCAGAGCAAGAAGACATTAGTCAGAAAAGCTTGAATGCTGCAAATGACCTAAAACTAGATGGACATACAAAGTCAATGGAGAAGACTCTTCAAGAAGTGTTAAGTTTACTGAAATTACATGATGTTGGGCAAGTCCAGCTGGAAAAACTGGAATACCAGGTTTCATCGCTGAGGGATAAATTAAAGGTATGGTAGTGTTTTACTTTTTGTAGATGGTGTGGCTTCCACTGTTACTCCTAAAACTGTAGAAGTTTCATGACTCTCTATAGGATTTAACTTGATGTATCAATGGCATGTTCCCAAAAAGTAAATTCGGCCACCAGAGGTCAGGCACTGCTCAGGAAAGGCAGCGTTGCACAGTGCCTGCACAGGAGCACTGCTGCACAGCACCTCTCGGAGGCAGCCTTCAAATGCTCTGTGCAGATCAATAATCTGGGAAAATAAATTAAGAAACTGCTTACAGGCAAAGTGGAAACTTGTCTGGGCTAGGCAGAATCTGCATTGTATGTCAGAGCCTCTGCTTTTTTTTTTTCTTCTAATTTTTTTTGACGTTTTTCAGATATACTATACCATGGAAATCCAAAGAAGAATACAGACATTAAAATATTCAGGCATATTTTAAATTAAATTAGCAACATTATTTTTCTGTGCCAAGAGCTGACTTTCCTGCTGTGTCAAGAATGAAATCAGAAAAACAAACTGATTTTTATTGAGTGACTTGAAAAACAGCAAAGAACTCATGCAAAATGGTTTGATAACGACAAATAACATTCTTCCTTCTATTCCATCAACAGCTAAAGACACTTCATCACAAACATTTATCTATGGAAAGTTTAATGGTGGAGACAGTACTGGAAAGTTTTGACTTTTTGAATGCTGACTGTAGTGCTGATGAGCTTTCATTATTTGGAAGCATAAGGACAGCCAGTGTCAGGTATGTATCTGCAGCACAAGGAAAAAGGATAAGGAGGGCTGATCCCAGGAACACTTCCCAATACACTGTACTTGGCTAAGTCATGAGAGCTGCTATTGGTATGAACATCCAGGATAGAAACCAATTTATTTTAATATTCGGAGATTCATAATTCAAATACCTTCCAGATTGAAATGGCAGGAAACTTAACCTGAACTCCTGGAAAACACTGCAGAATAATACCTGCAGGATAAGATGGAAAGCTTAACATGTAGGACTGCAGGAAACAGGCTTACCAGGATGATGGGGAACAGTTCTGCAGTAGCAAGGGAGAGCTATAAGTAACTTGCAGAGCTCTTCTGTGTGTTTTTTTCTTTTGAATTTAATTTTGCATTTTGCAAGTTGTGTAGCATTGAAACTTCCAGAGCTACAAGCCTGATCCTGGGAGATCAGACCAAGGGATTTGGTTGTTACATGTACTGCTTTTGAAGTTCACCTGCTGCAAATGAGTCAGCAACTCAGTTCACATTATCTGGAAGCATCTTTTCCTAGTAGTGATTCTCTAAAATGGGATTTTATGGCATCATCTGATCTGGTATGACTGTTGCAGGATGACTTTTAGGAATAAAGTTGTCATGTTCTTAAGAAGTGTTTTAAATGCAATAAAAATTGTTATCTGTTAAATGCCACTTGGTTTGTACTTTTGCAACTTGCTTGAAAGCTACTACTGAGTCTGCTACTGATGCACACCTTCATTTGGTGATGAGGTAATGTTTTGACTACTTTTTCCCCTCATCTCAACAGCACAAACAATGACAACACACTTCAGTCCCTGAGCTGTGACATGAGAACAGAACCAAGAGATGTAACTACTGGTGATGACAACTTAGACACACTTTTAATAACTCATCTGAAGCTGTGCAAAGGTCTTTTGCAGGTAAGGAGTAGCTGTGGGTTTCCTGGGCACTGCTTATACTTCTTGGTTCTGGTTACAGACAAAAGTGAATATGGAGCTGGTTGTTTTACAAAAGCAGAAAGACTCAGAATAGAAACTGAGTCAAAAAAAATGCAGCATATACACGCGTATGCACAGAACACATCCTACAAAACTCTGCAGCTTTATTTTTTTTTATTTCAGCCTCTGGGTTTTGCTGAAGCTCTAGGTCATACCTTTATGCCCAAAGCAGGCTGCTAATGCAGTGGGGCAGATCTGGGTCGAATTGTGTATCGATAACAGGTGATCAATTTTTTAATGAACAGTGTAACTGTTAGTGTTGATCTGCTATACAGCTGTCAATGTACAGGGGCAGAGAGGAACATCAAATGTCAGCCTGTTCCAGCATCATACGATTTACTCATCCTGTTCTGCTGAGCAGCTTTGCACTCAGAAGCAGCTTGTCCTTGCTGTGACAGGAAAAGAGGCCTTTTGGGAGCAGCTGGTGTATTTTCTCACAGATTTTAGAAGTTTAATTCTAAGAAACCGTCGTTCCTGTTGAGCTTGATACTGCCTTTGTTTCAGCTACTAAGATAAGCATGTTACATTTCAGAAATTGAAGTCACCAAATGTAGCCCGAGTTGTCCAGGAGAGCATTTTGGAAGAAGTATCAGAGCAGACGCGAGTCCTGGGGGATGTCTTGGATATGTCTGTTGAAGAGCGTGAGTAACCTCATTATTTCAGGACACGTCAGAGATATGAGAGGTACAGGTAACTGAAGCTTCTCCAGACACATCAGGGTTTCATTCTAAATTTCTTACAAATATTCATATAATTAAAACAACTCTTATATGTAGATTCTTAGAAAAAACAGGGCTCATCATTTGTTTGTTTTACCCCCACAAAGCAGGAAAAGATTTGAAGAAGTTTGGCTCAAAAAAACAGCTGAACGGGTACGTCTTAGAAACAGGGATGTTACAGATGATGGAGTTTGCAGTCAAAGAACAGCAGAATAGCCTTAAAATCCTGTCCTCTATCTGTGCTTTTGTTTAATAGGCAAACGGCTCCACTTCTGTATGAATTTGCAATAAAAGTTGGGTGTGCAATTTTTCCCATTGCAGACCTTCCCCCTATGAAATTCTTCCATTGACTGTTGGATGTGACAAAGTGATAAAGGCACAGTGGGAGACTTTGAAGGCTTTTGTTCTTATCTTGGTAAATATAGTGGCAAGAGTGCAAATTTTAGTGGGAAGCATGTGCTGCTAAATTTTATCCTGAAGGATGTGAGAATAAACTGTTCCCTGGAGCAAGGTTCCAAAGGGCCCTGGCACAATATAATGAGCCAAGTGTAGAAGTCTCAAATGCAAAACACAACTTCAGCATCTCTGTAGGTAAGAGTGAGAAATGAAAGGTTTTAAATGATAGTGAGAAACCACAGAGAATTGCTTCAAGTGCTCTTCTGAAGTGTTTGATGAAAGCCTGCCTCAGCCTGTGTGCTGTGGTTGAGTTCTCCACTTGTGAAGGTATGTGTGACAGGATCTCTAAAATGCTTGGAAGCAGCACATCTCTTGCTGGTGGAAGTGGAAACAGTTGAATTCACAGAAAATTCTTAAACTTGACTCAGATGCTGGGATAAAATTAATAATGCGAGGCAGGAGAGCTGCTAGGCATCTCATTCAGGTCTCATAATGACAGTTTATGAGCTCAACCCAAGCTTGGTGAAATCAATGCTTGCAGATGTTAAAATACTGGCAGCAAATCTCCAGCTTTGAACAAAGCTGTCTCTATAATGCAAATACAAGTCATGCTGACATGTCTCTAGATCTGCCATCTGGTGCCTAATTTCTCCTGTAAAATCCAAAATGTACTAGAGCTCACTAACAAACTAAAATGTGATTTTTATTTTTATTTTTTTGTCCCCCAGTTATTCAGAAGACTAAAAAGAAGAAGCAATATCTGAAAATCTGGAGTGATCTTGCAGAGCCTGGCACAATCTTGTTTGCTTCAGCAGACAGATTCCATCATGCACTAAAATACACATTGACACTCAAAGTGAAGGAAAAATACCCTGGTCAATTAGAAGCAGGTACCAGTTTGTTCCTTGAACACAAGGCCCCTCTGGTTTAATTTTATTTCACGGCTAAAAATTGCCCTTGTGCATTTTAAAAAGAAATTAAAAATCTTACTTAGTGTTTTAAGCAGCTTCCATCTAATCAACCTATCATTTTATCTTCTTTTCTTTGTGTTGCTTTCAGTATTGCGGAGGTTGCTAGAGCAGATCACCACCTGTGATGGGTTGCTCCCCTCCCTGTACCTCCAAACAGAACCAGTTACTTTATTCCAATTTTATAGCTACCTGGAGAAACACCACATTACCAGCCTGGAGAAACACGTGGGAAAACTTGCTAAAGAAGGTAATGGCAGCACTTGGCTCCTTTGCTGGAACTCCCAAGCCAAGCAGCTGGCTGCTGCTTTCCAGGTTACTACTCAGAATACACTTTCAGAGCAGAAAACAGCCCAACCATTGCCCTGACAATTTATTTTCTTTCTAATTTCCCCTATGACCATGCACTTTTAATTAGAACAGGAAAGACATGTTTGACTCCCATATTTAACCAGGTAGAAATGAAGCAGGGGTGTGAAGGATGGGTTTATCTTAAGTGCCCTAAAAAGTGAGTTCTGTGATATTCTGAAGTTAAGGCAGGAACAACATTGGCAGCAATCTGCAGCTGGATTCAAGGACTGAGTAAATGTCTGTAGCTTTGTGTGACTATAGCAGCTGTAATCAGACACAGATAATAGCAATAAAATTTCAGAGGTTACTAACATGCATTTTCTAGCATGAGGTAACCAGTGTCTTGCTGAAGCCTAGTCCAACACAGGAAAGTACTTTAAAACTTAGTCTGTACCAGAAAAGAGTTATTTGAAAAATACTTCTGACATTGGCTGCACCTTTAGTCTTATTTTGATGCAAATGACTAATCTGGTGGGGAGCTAAGAACTTGTGCATTGCTAGTCACTGAAAAAGACCTAGAATGTTCTTCAAATTGAAACTGTCAATCCAGTGTCTGATATCTTATTTTTTAAAAGACAGAGGGTTTGCTCTTCGACCAGTGCAACTAGCTCTTTCAGAGATATTTAAAAGTATTTTGCTTTATTGTGTTTTCCTTATTTTAGGATTAGCCTGCTTGTCCCAATGCCCAAAGGTGTAGGAGGTCTTTTGCACTATACTTCGTACTTAATGCACCTAGGTCCTAAAAGAAGCAGAGCTTTGCTGCATCCTGTGGACTGATCCTGTGAAATAATAATCTCTGCTCCATTTGTCAGTCTGGGTGTAGGAGGAAATGAAACAATGAAAGGGAAAGAGACAGGGTGGTCAAAGGGGCAGTCATCCTGATTTGTGGCCCGCAAATGCTTGGCTACTTATTAGCCTTGTGAATACCTTCATGTGGTTAGAGGAGACTGAATTAGAGAGGAGTTTGTCTTCTCTTGGCAATGTCTTAATTTTTCAGTTGGTGAAGTTGAGTCCTTTCACTTGCAGTGATGCTAATTGAGGAGCTACAATGCCCTGGGCGGCTGAAGACTCTTAAAAAATTGAAAGGAAAGCGACTGAACAAACTCCAGCCTCTGCCACAGACTTTACGGCTACTTGGGATTTTGCAGCTAGATGACAACCACCGTGTCAGCAAAGCAGCCACATCCTGCCTCTCCCGTGCAGCAGCAAACAAGAACTTTAGGGAAAAGGTAAAGACTGCAGTTCTACCAGCTTTTCTAAACAGGTGCTGAAATACATGGAACTTGTGTTATCCTAGAGTAGCGCTGTTGCCCTCTCCACACTTAATTAAACTATTCACTAGAGCCTGAACTACATCACTGCTCAAGTGACTTCTACATCCTTTATTCAATTTCAGGTATGTCAGTCTGAATTTGAGTGATTGATTACACTAAAGTTTATAAAGCTTTTTCTTTTTTTTTTCTTTTCATGCAGGCTCTCTTTTTTTACACTGATGCTTTAGCTGACTGTGATGCAAGACTTCAGCAAGCTGCATGTTTGGCCCTTAAAAACCTCCGAGTAAGTGTTTTACAGCTGTACTTTCCCTGTGCATGTCTGGCCAAAATTGCTAGATGCAAAAGTGTATCTCTTTTTTTCTTTTTTCCTCCCTAGCTGGTAGGGTTACTATTTCAGCTTCCTTCTATTTGGAATTAATAAACTTGGCTACCAAGCTATTAATGCTGTGATTCCGAAGGCAGAAGGAGCTGCAGATGTCTCTGAGTGTCTCAGTTGGATCCAACAGGCACAGTACAGTGGCTGAAAGGATCTTTTCTAACTTCTACAATATTGTCAGTGGTGAAGGACAACACTCTGACTGGGGGACACCTAGCATATAGAAAAATGAGCAACAGTCAGCTATATATATGGAGTCAGCTTTAAATATAAAAAAAAAAAGTTAAATCAGATCACTTGTTTTAACAATAACCAATTCTAGTCAGAAAATAAGAAGAATATTTGCATTACTGTTATAAGAAATGGTCAGAAGATGTAAAGCTTTCCAGCAGCCCTAAGTCTGTAGTAAGTCAGTTTGCACACAAGGGATTATAGTGAGTAAAGTTGTAGTCATAAGATCAACCCAACAAATCAGCCTTATTCTTAGTCAGATTTGTAAAGCAACTGTTGCTTGCACAACCTGCATTAACTCTTTCAGTGAAGGTCCTGATTGCTTTATGCTAATTTAATGGTACTACAGCCATGAATTTTACCCTTGAACTTTTATACTTTTCCATGCCCCAAAACAGGAGGGAAAATAGCAGAGGTGAGATTGTGGTCAGAAAAAACTGCAAGGTGATATGTTGGGGGAGAAAATAAAGGTCACAATTACAATTCCGATGTAAGGAAACATGGCTGTTAGTATGCATGTGTTTACCTTGCACAAAATCTCCATCAGAATGCTTGCTGAAAAGCAAATTTTTCTTTTCTTAAACAGGGTGTTGAGAGTATTGAGCAGGTTGCCTGCCTGTGCCAGTCTGAAACAGAGGAAGTTAGGAATGCAGCCAGGGAAACGACACTATCCTTTGGTAAGTCTGCTGTGCAACTTTAAAATACAGATTCTGAAGAAGTAATGTGAAATAGTGCAGAACCAGAGCAAGCCTGAAGTTCAGCCTGAACATATCTAGGACAATGGAAATGTTTCATGAACAGCTATTTCATACCATTAAGAAACTTTGTGCCCATATAATAACCAAAGACTCTCACTAAAGTTTGTAGAACCATACCAAGGAGATAAAGTGGTAGGATAAAGTGCTGTAAGAACCATTAAACTTTTTAAAAAGGTGGCAGATGAGCACTGAATGTGCTGACAGTGCTGCTGGAGTACTGAATAGTAGTACTGGCATCAGCAATTTTCTTCTCATAGATTTTGTAAAAAGGACATTTTAAAACAGGCAGATCACTGCTGTCAGTGTTACCAATGTGCTACTCTCTGGGTATCTGTGCTTCTACTGAGGGCACAGGAGAACTGCCCAGGCTAAATACCTTAAATGCACAGCTCCTAGAGGGGATGTCCAGTTTCTCTAGGAGACCGTCATTTCCCTGTTCAGTTCTTCCTAAAACCACTTCAATTCATGCTTAGTTCTGGGGATCTGCAGGCTTGATTCACAGAAGCACTTGGAGCCACATGTATTACAAAAACAAGTTTTTCCAACTGTGATGTTCCAAATCATTACTCATGTAGAAATATTTACAGGTGGCCTGATTTTCTATGGTGGCTTCTAGCGGTTTTTGAACACTTAGTCCCTTAGAGATGTGTTTGTCACTACTGAAAGTTCTTGTTAGTTATGAACAAGGTCCCAACAGAAGTATTTCTAGAGTGTCACTTTTCTCTGGGTGTTTCTAACTGCCTTCTCTTCCTCAGCATGTGATACATTTTCTCTTTTTCCGTAGGTGAAAAGGGACGTCAAGCCTTTGAGAAAATGGACAGAATTTGCTGTGAATTAAGAGAAACTGTACAACAAGAGGCTGAAATTGAAATCACAGTATTTTAGTTGTGGAATATGAGGAGCTGAATCATATTGTCCTCACAGCCACAGATGGGTACCTGAGGATTTTGTTTTGATGTTTATCAGTGTCTGGTTTACTCATGCCCTGCTATATACATGCTGCATACTGAGTACAGGTTTCTTTCCAAAGCAGGGAGAGTTTGCAGTCTACAGTAAGCAGGCTGGAATACATTTTCTCACTGTCTCTCTCAGCACATGATGAAATACCAAGTGCTGGACAAATAAAAGCTAGGATCTCTTAGAATATGGAACCAGGCTCTCACTTCAGTTAAATTTGCCATCTCACTGGAATTACCTGCCCCTGCTCAAACTGTAAATCGAATATCATCTATTTTCTCATAAAGTATTTTATTAATTTGGCATTTCTCAAAGAGGAGAGAAATTTTCACACTCCAACAGTCCATCTAGAAACAGATTGTTTACATTGACTGCCACATGCATTAGAAAAACCCAGTGGTGATTTCCATTTCTTGTACAATTTAGTTGCAGAAGGAGAGCTTGTTACTTCAAAAGCCAGTTTCTTCATAATCGTTGCAAGTTAGGCCAGGTTCAAGCAAGGACTGACAAGGATATGTGCTGAGTGTATATCCTCAGCAGTTTACAACAGGAAGGTATGTATTGTATTTGCTGTGTACAGGTCTGACATATGGACAGCTCTGTGTAAGTTGTTTTGTGGTTTGTTTTTTTTTTTTACATTAGTTATAGATCAAGACTTCTCACAATCATACACCCATTGTCAGGCCCCTTACTCAACACTTCTTTAACTTAGTGGAAGTAAGTCATCAAGAGAAGCCTGGCTTCAGGTAAAATACTTGAAAGGGCTTGGCTTGTGTGTATATATTTTTTAAAATATATATATATTACTTTTCTATTCAGTATTTATTTGTTGGATTTCATACTGTTATCTAAACTTCTAATAAAACTTTTGAGACAAGTCCCTGGAAGTGCTTTACCCTGATGTGCTTGTAGCATTGTGAATAGGTATAAGGCAATAAAACCCCAAAGGGAATTAAGAAACTTAAATGACACATCTTAGCTTGATATACAGTATCATCTTCTGTGTGTTCTGTCTGTGAAAGGTTCAGCTTTGTACCATTGTCAACAGGCTGAGATACTATTCTGCTGGTGGTATTTAGTCTGGAAAGGCACAGCTTGCTTGTGCAGTCGGGGTCTTTCCTGAGGAGCTCTGAATAGCAAGACCATGGTGTTTAGGTCATGCTATCCCCTAGCAGAGTGAAACTTAATAGGCTGCTTATCTGTGCTGTAACTCTAGTTTTAATTTACAGGTCTCTTTACAAATTAGGGAAATAAGTTGTTCTACTTGGATAAATTCACTGCTTCCCCAGTCCTTTCTTCACCAGAAGGGGGAAAGAGCTGATGATTTGTAAGAGGCAGGGCAGCCCAGTCATCTTTTTCAGAAGGCAACCTGAGCTGGGTTGATGCTTAAACAGTAAATTGCTGAGAGAGTCTGAGGGGCAGTGCATGTTTTAGTACCACTTTATGTAACTACTGAAAATGCTCTTTTCAAGCACCTCTCCTCCAATTGCAGCTTTCCTTAAAAATGCAAACAAAAAGCTGAATAATTCAAACAACATGGAAACTTGATGGCTGCAGCTGCTGTAACAGACAGGTCCTGGAAAGCCCGAGGGATTGGAAGCTGGTGCTGATCCGTGCAGAGCTGTCAGTCTTACAAGAGAGCATGTAGGCAGCAAGTGGAGCCTGGTGCTTCGATGCCAGGCCAAGACCACAGCCCTTCTCAAACATTCTCTGTGAACAGGGACCACAAGGAAATGTGCTGATGGGGAAGGGATAGAGGGATAGGAGGCAGCTTTCAACACATTTCAACAAGCTTAACTCCTGAAGACGCTTACGGGCTTTGAGGGGTTTGGCTGAAAGTGACAGAGTGGAGGAGGGAGATGTGTGTGTCAGGGAGAGCCCTGGGATACTCCTTGCACATGCTCTCTCTTACCGGAGCTCTGACCTACAAGTAAGCACCTACTGCAACATTTAACTCACTTTCCTCTACCAACCAACCCCACCAAATACCATGCTAGCCCAGGTTTGCAAGTGGTTCAGGCCAGGAGCAAAGGGCTCCAGCCCTGAGAAGACAGGAAGCAATAAGACGCTCACATACGTTCTTTAAAAAACAGAATTTTATTGTTACAACTCAAAGGAGAACTGAAAACTTGTATGGGGAATTGAAAAACTGTACAACTTGACTATCACCTGTGAGGTCTTTGCAGCGGCTTACACAAAAGACAAGATACCTGAAAATGCATTATACCAAAACATTTAGCTTTTTTGGTTTTTTATTTTCTTAAAAAAAAGTTTATTCTATGGCAATCTGTAAAAAAGAAAGACCTGATGAGTAAATATTTGCTTAAGGCATATAGCAGAGCAGCTCACTAACTTTCTAACATGGAATACATTCTATTTTATTAAAGATTATATAGTTATTAAAGAAGATTATAAATATAAACACAACAGAAAGTAAAATAAGTATAAATATTTATAAACATCATAAATAACATAATAGAAATAATATAAACAATACAAATAAAATATAAACGTTATTATAATGTACAATAAAATATATAGTAATATATTACACAGGAAATACTTAAAATGATTAATAACAAATTAAATATATCCCATAGTCTGGAATATTGTAATAATTACACAATAATCTACAATACATAAAATATAAATAATACTATAAGTAATTATATAATATGACATACTCTATAAATATAAAATAAATAATAGTATGTAATTTCCTTTAAAATAAAAATATAAAATAAAATTTTATGTAAACATAAATGATCTATATAACAAGAAACGCAATATAAAGTATAAATATACAACTATTATAAAAACAATAAAACTATATAATAGACATACAATAATATAAATAGCATATAAAGAATAAAGATAAAATATAAATGTTACAATAATTATAATAATTACACAATCATCTACAATACATAAAAATATAAATACTATAAATAGCTATATATGAAATACTCTATAAAATATAATAAAACAGTAATTTACTTCAAAATAAGTTAAATATAAAATTTTAAATAAAACCTAAATAATATAATGGTATATATAACAATATAAACAATATATACAATATATTCGACCATGTAACAATTACTTTCAGCCATCAAAATGTATCAATATATATCCTACAGATACTTTTTCAGACAGTAAATTACAGTAACATGTAATACAATATACAATAATATATTCCACAGGAGTGCCATCAACGATCACATCACTCGTGAGACTCCTCCTGTGAAGAAAACAAGAGGATTTTGTTTTGATCTCCAGTTTGGCCAGAGCCCTGGTCTACAACCAACTTCTATCACGTCTGTACTGGGGCTGCTGCCACGGGGATTTGCCATTGCTCCTGGGTATGGCCAGAGCCTGCTCCCACCAAGTCAGAGGCTGTTCTCACCTGTCCAGAAGTAGGCACCTTGTGCTGGTCAGAGAGAGGTGTGCGTGTGTCTGGCTGCAGCAGACCTCTGCAACATCTCCTCAGTCGCCTTCGTTCACGTTCCACCTGCACATGGGATAGGAGAGAGGGTCACAGAAACCTGCCACCCACGAGCAAAAGGACCTCTAGGCATCCCGGCTGGGAGATTGCTGCTCAGAGACTGTTACTGCCCCAGAGGACGCTGGGGGCAAAAAGCACTCAAAGTAGACTAGGAAAGAGAGAGAGCAAGAGGAAACAGTTCCTGACACAGGAGTGTCAAATGTGTGCGTGTGGGGACACTGGGGCAAGAAGGGTGGTACTGGAGTGAACCTGCATTTTGCAAAGGCAGTGGGGTGCCAGAGAGAGAGAGAAAAGACAGAAGGGTGTGTCCACAGGGCAGAGTGGGAGAGGGGAGGACACAGAGGACTCCGGAGTGCTGCCTGTCGCAGCGTGTTGTGTCCCAGAGGACCGCGAGGCTTTGCAAAGGCAGTGAAAGCTGTTTTACCTGCTCAAGAGTCCTCCTGAGGTCAGAATTGTATTCCTCGAGGTCAGACTTCTCAAGTTCCAGCCTTGCAACTGCTTGACACAGGCATTCCAGCTGCTGCAACAGCAGTCTTTTCTCCGAGAGCCACGATAGCTGCTCCCCTTCTGTGACAGCCTGCTGGGTATTCAGAAGGGAGGATATGGGAGCTGGTGCCACGCAAAGGTTAGAAGGGCCACAATCAACAAGCTGCAGAGAGTGGCCAGACTCAGGAATGGACAGTGCTACGTCCCTTCCTCTCCTCCTGGTCCAAAACAGGCCAAAAACAACACACTGTCTTCCGAGGCAAGCTTCTCCAGATCCCCTTAGGAAAAGCCACACAAATTTGCCTTCATGTATTTTGGACTGTGGCACAAGTACATCCTAAATGTGCAATGAAACCTTTAGCCTGATCGGACAAGGGTACAAATTCCATCAAGTTTAGGACATCAGTTTGGTCAGCTGTGCCCCTTCCTTTCTGTGCCCAACCCTAAGCACGACATGCTCGCTAAGCTTGCCAGGCAGGAGAGAGCCAGTGACCCACCCCAGCTGTTGGACTTGGATTTCACTCTAACACCACGCTTCAGAATTCTTTCAGTAGTTCTAGGCTAGACAGAAAACATTCTAGCAGGTGAAGCAAGCCCGCTGGCTGCACTCATTGTTTCCTTGGCCACGCAGGTCGTGTATTTACGGGAATACATATTCCCATCTCTTTATGGGAAACATCATTAGAATCCCTTTATAGACATCTTAGGTGACTGATGCTCAACACAGTGCCTACCTGGTGAGGAAGCCGGTCCGTGTCCCCCTCTGAAACCATACTCTTCAGCACAGCCACTTCTGCCCGCAATGCCCTGTTGGCCGTTTCACTGTTGGCAAGGGCAAGAGCCAGAGCTTCTGCCTTCTCTTTCCATTGGACTTCTCTGCTTCCAGTCTGCTTCAAAATAGCAGTCACACGCTCCAGTTCTTCCCCCTTTGCTCTGCGCTCAGCTTCCAGCTGTTGGGTTAGCTCCTTCTGCCTTTGCAAGGAACAGTCTCTCTCCTGGAGAATTTTCTTCTTCTCTTCTTCTTCTTCCTCCCATTTTTGGAGTCTCTGGATTTGTTTCTGTAGGGTCTTTGTGCCATCTTTCCATCGCAAAGCCGATGTTATTTGTTTCAGGAGTTGACTCTGCCTCCTAAGCTCTTGTTCTCTCGCTGTCAGAGTCTCCTCTAAACACCTGACTCTCTCTCTCTGGTACTTGATCTCTTCATCCTTCTTTGTCAGACTCTGCTGAACGTGCTGGAGATCTTCCCAAAGACCTTTTATTTCCTCTTCTAAAACTTTTTGCTGACCTTGAGCGTTGGTCTCTTGTTCCCTCTCACGCAAGTCTTCTGCCAGGAACTCCTCTTGCTCCACCTGATGTCTAACCTCTTCATTCTTCTCAGTTAGCCTAAGCTGGAGATTCTGCAAGGTCTTTGGTTCTTCTTCTTGGCGCTGGAGTTTCTGCATAAGAGTTTCAATGTCTTCATCTCTCTTCATCACCATTTTCAGGTGTTCAAGGCTTGCGTGCAGAGATTTTGCCCGTTCTCTCTCCATTTCCAGTTCTTGCATCTGCTGAGTCAGAGACATAAACTCCAAGTTTTTTTCCATCAGCTTTCCTTGCACGCATTCCAGAGCCACCTGCAGATTTCTCACTTCCGATGCACCTTCTTGTTCTAGAGCAGTTGTCTTCCCCATCAGGAACGTGATCTCCTGCTCTCTCTCCTTGAGCTCCTTGCTCATCTTGCTGACAGCGGCCCTCTGCACTTCTCCCTGCTTCTCCAGCTCCCTTATCTGTTCTTGCTGGGATCTGATCTCCCGGTCTCTCTCTTCGAGGGCTTTGCTCATCTTGCTGACAGCAACACTTTGTTTTTCTTTCTGCTCCTCCAGCTCCTGTATCTGTTCTTGCTGGGATTCCATCTTCTGTTTTTTCTCACGTGTGTGCTTCGTAACCTGATCAACAAGAGCCTTATGCATTTCTGTCTGCTCTTCCAGCATTCTCATCTGCTCCTGGTGCAACTTCATTTCTTCCTCCCTCTCCGAGAGGGTGGCAGTCATATGAGCAAGGGTCTCCTGCAAAGCTTTTCCTTCTGCTGCCTCTTTCTGGAGCATCTGGATTTTCTCCCACTGCGTTTCCACTTGCTCATTTTTAATTTTTAAGAGAGACAAAGTAGCTTGAAGCTCTCGTTCAAGGCAGTGATTCATCTCTGTTGCTGCATTTGCTCGGGTTTCAGAGGCTAAGACTGATTCCTGCAGAAGCTTCATCTCCCGTATCAGTTCTTCTGTAACGGCTTGCAGTCTGTCCTGTTCACGCTGCAGAACAGGGAGGAAAAGATTCAGTAATTCCATCTATAGAGGTTTGCTTTTTGTACCAGATTTGAGGCTCCTGCCCCAGTGGCAATCAAGGGCTGCCCCTCTCTCCCTGCCTCTTGGGATGTTGTAGTAGACCTTTCCTGCACCACCCTTTAAGCTGCATCTTCCCCAGCTTACTCGCACAGCCCCATCATCCTTTTGGCCCTTCTCTGAACCTTTTCTAGCTAGCTCTGGTGTGTTTTTTGGGGAGGAGCTGCCAGAACTGCAGCCAGTACTTGCAGCCCAGCCCTCTGTTGAACTCATCTTCTGCCCATACTGAGTCACCGAATACGTGGCTGCGTTTGCTGTCCCAGCACAGTCCTGTGGGTCTTCAGGTGCCTTCCAGCACGAGCTGCCTGCCCCTAGCAATGTGTGGCCTATGATAGATGATTGCTGCCATTTCAGGTGCTCTGGTTATTCTTCTTCTAAAGCCAACCCACAAAGCTTGCTGGAAGAATTGAGAAGCGTATTGTTTCATACCAGGTCTTGCAGGAGCTTGTTTCTCTCTACTTTGTGCTCAGTTTCCTGAAGCCTCAGGCTATTTTCATACTGCTGTTCTGCCCGCAGGAGCTGCTGCGCCATGTCTTCCCATTCCTGCTTTATGAAGGCTCTCTCTGCTTCCAGCTCACATTGGAGGTACTTGACTTGCCCTGCAAACACGACAAGGGGCAAGATTCAGAGTCTACACAAACAATGGTTCTGCCTTCACTGACCTCAAGCCGTTCAGATCTCAGTGAAGGAAGGATCTGCCTCCAGCTCCCTCACTCCTCAGAACCTCTGTGGACAGAACCTCTGTGGACAGAGAACTATATTTATACCATCCTCCCAAGGCAGGGGGATCACCAGAAACAAAGAACAGGAGGCTCTCACCTTCCATCACCTCCTTGGCCTGCGTCACTGCGTGGAGCTGGATTTCCAGGTCACTCTTGACCATCTCCAGCTGAGATAAGCGGTGTTGAGTCTCCAACAGGCTGGATTCCAGGGTCTTCTTTGCTGACCTGCAAGTTGCCCATGCAGAGCAAAGTGAGTCTCTTGCTCCTGATACCCACAGGGAGTTACTCCGGTAAAAAGTGGTTCAGGATCCCTACAGCTGAGTACAGAAAATGTGTGGCATGGAAACTTGTCTACAGAAAGTGTATTTCTGCCACTTAAAATAGCAATGCAGGCCCCTCCGAGGGAATGCCCAGGCTTTCCTTATGATCTAGCATAGCACACAAAGCCCAGCTGCATTTGATCTCAGGAGCTGCATCTTAAGTCTTAGAACCCTGATACAGCAGAAGCACAAAATCTTGTTCCTTCCCTGTGTTACTTCTCCACGAGTCTCCAAGCAGCAGGTGGTAAGGAGTACAGGACGCAGACATCGGTGTCGGGCAAGAATTCCCAAAGACTGGCGAGAATGCAAAAGAGGTTTCCCTGCTGCTGATGTAACCAACTGCACCACAGGTAACAGGAGTTAGCTTAGAAATGGAAGGCCCTCAAGATTTTCAGCATGAACTTTACCCTAAATGGCAGTGTCCTACTCACAACGTCTGCATGGAATAGCCTTGAATTCTGAAGATCCCACGTCAAGCCACTTGGTAAGGAAAAGATCTACGTTCGAATCCACAAAACAAGAAACCAAAACCAAAGAGAAACTCCAGGTTTCAGCAAACGTCTGCGTGGTTTAAATATTTTTCAGTTCAGAGCCAAGAGAGCTTGCTTTGGACTTCACACAGGAATGTGCAAGGGGGCATAAGCATGAGCTCAGGGTTCAGGAGACCTTTGCTAGCTCCAGCTGTCAGAAGATAACACTCAAATCATGGAGTAAGTTTTGGGTTTTTTTTGCTTGAGGTGCTTGCGTTTTCTGGCTATGGAAGGTGAAAACATCCAAAAAGCACAGAGGATGCAAGAAATCCTCGTGTAATGACTACCACCTTTATAAATGAGAGACACTAAATAATGTCCTGCCTAGGCTGTCCTCCCTGCCTTTACCTGGCCTCTGCCAGCTGCTCTGAAAGGCTTTGTCTGTCCTGCTCCATGGCTGCCAGTCGCTTCTCTAAGATGGCCTTCTCATGCAGCAGCAGTTCCCTCTCTTCACACACTTTGGCCAGAGTGTGTCCTTGGCGAGAGGAATTCTGCTGCAGCGGCTCCAGGCCACGGCGAGCTGACTCCTGGCTGGAAACCTGAAAGTGGGACAAAACACAGTTAGAGTCCTTTCTCTGGAGTTCTGTGCAGAGCCAGCCAGTGCCACTTCTGAATCAGGTAGAGGAGAAAAGAGCCCCTGTTCTGTGGGCTGAAAGTTAAAGAGCATCTGCTGTTACCACACTAACACCCGGGGCTGCCACCAGGCACTGGCACTGTTAACTTCAAAAGGATGTGTAAGGCCCTACTGGGCTGCCCGGGGCCAGACAGCTCCTTCATGACAAACATGCATGTGGCTTCCTGCCTGCCTGGAAGTGATTTCTGAAGAAAGAAAATGTTTAGTCAGATTGCTGTGTTCCCTTCACTACCGGTAGCATCCATCCCTTTCCCCCGTTTGCGGGCTATCTCAGGAGCTCATGGCTTCTTCTGGGCACAACACTGCCATGACTAGAGAGAGGAAGGGACAGGAACGGTGTTACTCAATGTGAGCAGCTCCCCTCAGTCTCCCACTGTTGATCTCTCACAGCAAGGTACCCTCAGCTTAGGACAGTGTGTGCTCACTTTGACTTGAAGCCTGGGAATGCTCTCCTGCCCTTCCTTTCCTAGGTTTACTTTAGCCATGAAGCAGAAAGGAAAGCACAGAGCTAACTGGACAAAACACAGATGGGCAAACTTACTGTGCTGCTTTAAACCCTCAGAGAGCCAAATCCTGCTTTCCTCTGTCCTTGCTTCGGGGAGTTGTTTTTTCAGACTGCATCAACGAATGCTACATACACCATCTTTAGTGAGCAACCTGCACACTCACCCCTGCTGCTTCCAGCTGCTGCTCCAACTCCTGACTCTGAGCCCGGTACTTCATTACCTAGATGGGCACACAGAAGGAAGATGAGGGAATGCAGCTTGTGAAGACTGGGCTCCTCCTGCATTAGCTTTTCTCTCAGTCTGCTGCTACGGTCAAGAAATCATGATGATAGAGCAGAACTGCCCGTTCTCTAATATTAAAGACAGGGAGGCAGGGTTTCTTTCCCACATTGTGCTGTCTGTCCCGGCGAGGCCGCGCGTTTAACCCCCGACATCTCTGCCACCGAGTCCCCTCTCAGCGCGGCGCGGGCGGCCCGGGAACCCCGTCCCGTCCCCGGGGCAGCTCCCCCCGGGCTGGCACCCCCCGCTCCTCACCTTCTCCTTGAGCTGCCGGATCACCAGCCCCTGCTGGTACCGCATCTCCTCCGAGCGCTGCAGCTGGCTCAGCAGGGAGCTCGGGACGTGCGCCTCCCCGGCCTCCATGGCCATGACGGGCTTGGCAGCTGAGCCCTCCGCCCGCGGGGCTCTGCCAGCTGCCAGTCCCCGCGGCGCGGGCTGCTCCACCGGGCGCGAACGGCAGCTGGGCCGCAAGGCGGGGGAGCCGGGCTCGCTCGAGGCCGCTCTGTGGCAAAGCTAAGCTTTTCTCTTTGCGCGTCTTCGGCGCTGCCGCGGGAAAGAGACCGCCCGAGCAACACCTCCCTCCAACGAGCTCTCCGCAGAGACCGTTAACGGCTCCGCTGCACGCGCTGCCTGAGGGGCGTGGCCACCGGTGGTGCCGGCGCAGGGGGCGGGGCGGGGGCCGGGCCGGGGCGGGGGCCGGGCCGGGCCGGGCCGGGCGGCTCTGGAAGGTTCCACGTCGCGCGGGGCCGTGGGCTGGCGGTGGCGGCTGAAGCGGATCGCTGCCTTCCCCAGGCGCGGGAAGGCTTTCGGGCAGCGCCGGGTGAGCGGGCAAGGTGAGGGCGGCCGGGGGCACCTGGCGGGCCGGGGTGGCGGCGGGCTGAGGGGGGGCTGATGGTGGGACTGAGGGGGGAGCTGGCTTGGGGGCTGACGGTGGGATTGAGGCGGGGGACTGAGGGGGCAGCTGAGGCGGGCGGGCGACTCGGACCGTGGTGGCTGATGGCGGTTCTCGTTTCCCCGGCAGTGAGGGTGGTCGGCAGAGCTCATCATGGCTTCTCGTCTCGGAGGTGCAGTACTCGGAGGTGAGCAGCGGCTGCGGCGGGGGGAGGAGGCAGCAATTTCACTCACCGCAGGTGCTTGTAGTCAGTCTTTTGGGGAATGCATTGGGCTCTAAACGTAGGGAGGCTGACTTCATTCTGGCCACCCAAAAGATTGGTCTTTGCCTTCCTTAGGCGTCAAAGGGCCTGGAAAGCCCGAGGGATTGGAAGCTGGTGCTGATCCGTGCAGAGCTGTCAGTCTTACAAGAGAGCATGTAGGCAGCAAGTGGAGCCTGGTGCTTCGATGCCAGGCCAAGACCACAGCCCTTCTCAAACATTCTCTGTGAACAGGGACCACAAGGAAATGTGCTGATGGGGAAGGGATAGAGGGATAGGAGGCAGCTTTCAACACATTTCAACAAGCTTAACTCCTGAAGACGCTTACGGGCTTTGAGGGGTTTGGCTGAAAGTGACAGAGTGGAGGAGGGAGATGTGTGTGTCAGGGAGAGCCCTGGGATACTCCTTGCACATGCTCTCTCTTACCGGAGCTCTGACCTACAAGTAAGCACCTACTGCAACATTTAACTCACTTTCCTCTACCAACCAACCCCACCAAATACCATGCTAGCCCAGGTTTGCAAGTGGTTCAGGCCAGGAGCAAAGGGCTCCAGCCCTGAGAAGACAGGAAGCAATAAGACGCTCACATACGTTCTTTAAAAAACAGAATTTTATTGTTACAACTCAAAGGAGAACTGAAAACTTGTATGGGGAATTGAAAAACTGTACAACTTGACTATCGCCTGTGAGGTCTTTGCAGCGGCTTACACAAAAGACAAGATACCTGAAAATGCATTATACCAAAACATTTAGCTTTTTTGGTTTTTTATTTTCTTAAAAAAAGTTTATTCTATGGCAATCTGTAAAAAAGAAAGACCTGATGAGTAAATATTTGCTTAAGGCATATAGCAGAGCAGCTCACTAACTTTCTAACATGGAATACATTCTATTTTATTAAAGATTATATAGTTATTAAAGAAGATTATAAATATAAACACAACAGAAAGTAAAATAAGTATAAATATTTATAAACATCATAAATAACATAATAGAAATAATATAAACAATACAAATAAAATATAAACGTTATTATAATGTACAATAAAATATATAGTAATATATTACACAGGAAATACTTAAAATGATTAATAACAAATTAAATATATCCCATAGTCTGGAATATTGTAATAATTACACAATAATCTACAATACATAAAATATAAATAATACTATAAGTAATTATATAATATGACATACTCTATAAATATAAAATAAATAATAGTATGTAATTTCCTTTAAAATAAAAATATAAAATAAAATTTTATGTAAACATAAATGATCTATATAACAAGAAACGCAATATAAAGTATAAATATACAACTATTATAAAAACAATAAAACTATATAATAGACATACAATAATATAAATAGCATATAAAGAATAAAGATAAAATATAAATGTTACAATAATTATAATAATTACACAATCATCTACAATACATAAAAATATAAATACTATAAATAGCTATATATGAAATACTCTATAAAATATAATAAAACAGTAATTTACTTCAAAATAAGTTAAATATAAAATTTTAAATAAAACCTAAATAATATAATGGTATATATAACAATATAAACAATATATACAATATATTCGACCATGTAACAATTACTTTCAGCCATCAAAATGTATCAATATATATCCTACAGATACTTTTTCAGACAGTAAATTACAGTAACATGTAATACAATATACAATAATATATTCCACAGGAGTGCCATCAACGATCACATCACTCGTGAGACTCCTCCTGTGAAGAAAACAAGAGGATTTTGTTTTGATCTCCAGTTTGGCCAGAGCCCTGGTCTACAACCAACTTCTATCACGTCTGTACTGGGGCTGCTGCCACGGGGATTTGCCATTGCTCCTGGGTATGGCCAGAGCCTGCTCCCACCAAGTCAGAGGCTGTTCTCACCTGTCCAGAAGTAGGCACCTTGTGCTGGTCAGAGAGAGGTGTGCGTGTGTCTGGCTGCAGCAGACCTCTGCAACATCTCCTCAGTCGCCTTCGTTCACGTTCCACCTGCACATGGGATAGGAGAGAGGGTCACAGAAACCTGCCACCCACGAGCAAAAGGACCTCTAGGCATCCCGGCTGGGAGATTGCTGCTCAGAGACTGTTACTGCCCCAGAGGACGCTGGGGGCAAAAAGCACTCAAAGTAGACTAGGAAAGAGAGAGAGCAAGAGGAAACAGTTCCTGACACAGGAGTGTCAAATGTGTGCGTGTGGGGACACTGGGGCAAGAAGGGTGGTACTGGAGTGAACCTGCATTTTGCAAAGGCAGTGGGGTGCCAGAGAGAGAGAGAAAAGACAGAAGGGTGTGTCCACAGGGCAGAGTGGGAGAGGGGAGGACACAGAGGACTCCGGAGTGCTGCCTGTCGCAGCGTGTTGTGTCCCAGAGGACCGCGAGGCTTTGCAAAGGCAGTGAAAGCTGTTTTACCTGCTCAAGAGTCCTCCTGAGGTCAGAATTGTATTCCTCGAGGTCAGACTTCTCAAGTTCCAGCCTTGCAACTGCTTGACACAGGCATTCCAGCTGCTGCAACAGCAGTCTTTTCTCCGAGAGCCACGATAGCTGCTCCCCTTCTGTGACAGCCTGCTGGGTATTCAGAAGGGAGGATATGGGAGCTGGTGCCACGCAAAGGTTAGAAGGGCCACAATCAACAAGCTGCAGAGAGTGGCCAGACTCAGGAATGGACAGTGCTACGTCCCTTCCTCTCCTCCTGGTCCAAAACAGGCCAAAAACAACACACTGTCTTCCGAGGCAAGCTTCTCCAGATCCCCTTAGGAAAAGCCACACAAATTTGCCTTCATGTATTTTGGACTGTGGCACAAGTACATCCTAAATGTGCAATGAAACCTTTAGCCTGATCGGACAAGGGTACAAATTCCATCAAGTTTAGGACATCAGTTTGGTCAGCTGTGCCCCTTCCTTTCTGTGCCCAACCCTAAGCACGACATGCTCGCTAAGCTTGCCAGGCAGGAGAGAGCCAGTGACCCACCCCAGCTGTTGGACTTGGATTTCCCTCTAACACCACGCTTCAGAATTCTTTCAGTAGTTCTAGGCTAGACAGAAAACATTCTAGCAGGTGAAGCAAGCCCGCTGGCTGCACTCATTGTTTCCTTGGCCATGCAGGTCGTGTATTTACGGGAATACATATTCCCATCTCTTTATGGGAAACATCATTAGAATCCCTTTATAGACATCTTAGGTGACTGATGCTCAACACAGTGCCTACCTGGTGAGGAAGCCGGTCCGTGTCCCCCTCTGAAACCATACTCTTCAGCACAGCCACTTCTGCCCGCAATGCCCTGTTGGCCGTTTCACTGTTGGCAAGGGCAAGAGCCAGAGCTTCTGCCTTCTCTTTCCATTGGACTTCTCTGCTTCCAGTCTGCTTCAAAATAGCAGTCACACGCTCCAGTTCTTCCCCCTTTGCTCTGCGCTCAGCTTCCAGCTGTTGGGTTAGCTCCTTCTGCCTTTGCAAGGAACAGTCTCTCTCCTGGAGAATTTTCTTCTTCTCTTCTTCTTCTTCCTCCCATTTTTGGAGTCTCTGGATTTGTTTCTGTAGGGTCTTTGTGCCATCTTTCCATCGCAAAGCCGATGTTATTTGTTTCAGGAGTTGACTCTGCCTCCTAAGCTCTTGTTCTCTCGCTGTCAGAGTCTCCTCTAAACACCTGACTCTCTCTCTCTGGTACTTGATCTCTTCATCCTTCTTTGTCAGACTCTGCTGAACGTGCTGGAGATCTTCCCAAAGACCTTTTATTTCCTCTTCTAAAACTTTTTGCTGACCTTGAGCATTGGTCTCTTGTTCCCTCTCAGGCAAGTCTTCTGCCAGGAACTCCTCTTGCTCCACCTGATGTCTAACCTCTTCATTCTTCTCAGTTAGCCTAAGCTGGAGATTCTGCAAGGTCTTTGGTTCTTCTTCTTGGCGCTGGAGTTTCTGCATAAGAGTTTCAATGTCTTCATCTCTCTTCATCACCATTTTCAGGTGTTCAAGGCTTGCGTGCAGAGATTTTGCCCGTTCTCTCTCCATTTCCAGTTCTTGCATCTGCTGAGTCAGAGACATAAACTCCAAGTTTTTTTCCATCAGCTTTCCTTGCACGCATTCCAGAGCCACCTGCAGATTTCTCACTTCCGATGCACCTTCTTGTTCTAGAGCAGTTGTCTTCCCCATCAGGAACGTGATCTCCTGCTCTCTCTCCTTGAGCTCCTTGCTCATCTTGCTGACAGCGGCCCTCTGCATTTCTCCCTGCTTCTCCAGCTCCCTTATCTGTTCTTGCTGGGATCTGATCTCCCGGTCTCTCTCTTCGAGGGCTTTGCTCATCTTGCTGACAGCAACACTTTGTTTTTCTTTCTGCTCCTCCAGCTCCTGTATCTGTTCTTGCTGGGATTCCATCTTCTGTTTTTTCTCACGTGTGTGCTTCGTAACCTGATCAACAAGAGCCTTATGCATTTCTGTCTGCTTTTCCAGCATTCTCATCTGCTCCTGGTGCAACTTCATTTCTTCCTCCCTCTCCGAGAGGGTGGCAGTCATATGAGCAAGGGTCTCCTGCAAAGCTTTTCCTTCTGCTGCCTCTTTCTGGAGCATCTGGATTTTCTCCCACTGCGTTTCCACTTGCTCATTTTTAATTTTTAAGAGAGACAAAGTAGCTTGAAGCTCTCGTTCAAGGCAGTGATTCATCTCTGTTGCTGCATTTGCTCGGGTTTCAGAGGCTAAGACTGATTCCTGCAGAAGCTTCATCTCCCGTATCAGTTCTTCTGTAACGGCTTGCAGTCTGTCCTGTTCACGCTGCAGAACAGGGAGGAAAAGATTCAGTAATTCCATCTATAGAGGTTTGCTTTTTGTACCAGATTTGAGGCTCCTGCCCCAGTGGCAATCAAGGGCTGCCCCTCTCTCCCTGCCTCTTGGGATGTTGTAGTAGACCTTTCCTGCACCACCCTTTAAGCTGCATCTTCCCCAGCTTACTCGCACAGCCCCATCATCCTTTTGGCCCTTCTCTGAACCTTTTCTAGCTAGCTCTGGTGTGTTTTTTGGGGAGGAGCTGCCAGAACTGCAGCCAGTACTTGCAGCCCAGCCCTCTGTTGAACTCATCTTCTGCCCATACTGAGTCACCGAATACGTGGCTGCGTTTGCTGTCCCAGCACAGTCCTGTGGGTCTTCAGGTGCCTTCCAGCACGAGCTGCCTGCCCCTAGCAATGTGTGGCCTATGATAGATGATTGCTGCCATTTCAGGTGCTCTGGTTATTCTTCTTCTAAAGCCAACCCACAAAGCTTGCTGGAAGAATTGAGAAGCGTATTGTTTCATACCAGGTCTTGCAGGAGCTTGTTTCTCTCTACTTTGTGCTCAGTTTCCTGAAGCCTCAGGCTATTTTCATACTGCTGTTCTGCCCGCAGGAGCTGCTGCGCCATGTCTTCCCATTCCTGCTTTATGAAGGCTCTCTCTGCTTCCAGCTCACATTGGAGGTACTTGACTTGCCCTGCAAACACGACAAGGGGCAAGATTCAGAGTCTACACAAACAATGGTTCTGCCTTCACTGACCTCAAGCCGTTCAGATCTCAGTGAAGGAAGGATCTGCCTCCAGCTCCCTCACTCCTCAGAACCTCTGTGGACAGAACCTCTGTGGACAGAGAACTATATTTATACCATCCTCCCAAGGCAGGGGGATCACCAGAAACAAAGAACAGGAGGCTCTCACCTTCCATCACCTCCTTGGCCTGCGTCACTGCGTGGAGCTGGATTTCCAGGTCACTCTTGACCATCTCCAGCTGAGATAAGCGGTGTTGAGTCTCCAACAGGCTGGATTCCAGGGTCTTCTTTGCTGACCTGCAAGTTGCCCATGCAGAGCAAAGTGAGTCTCTTGCTCCTGATACCCACAGGGAGTTACTCCGGTAAAAAGTGGTTCAGGATCCCTACAGCTGAGTACAGAAAATGTGTGGCATGGAAACTTGTCTACAGGAAGTGTATTTCTGCCACTTAAAATAGCAATGCAGGCCCCTCCGAGGGAATGCCCAGGCTTTCCTTATGATCTAGCATAGCACACAAAGCCCAGCTGCATTTGATCTCAGGAGCTGCATCTTAAGTCTTAGAACCCTGATACAGCAGAAGCACAAAATCTTGTTCCTTCCCTGTGTTACTTCTCCACGAGTCTCCAAGCAGCAGGTGGTAAGGAGTACAGGACGCAGACATCGGTGTCGGGCAAGAATTCCCAAAGACTGGCGAGAATGCAAAAGAGGTTTCCCTGCTGCTGATGTAACCAACTGCACCACAGGTAACAGGAGTTAGCTTAGAAATGGAAGGCCCTCAAGATTTTCAGCATGAACTTTACCCTAAATGGCAGTGTCCTACTCACAACGTCTGCATGGAATAGCCTTGAATTCTGAAGATCCCACGTCAAGCCACTTGGTAAGGAAAAGATCTACGTTCGAATCCACAAAACAAGAAACCAAAACCAAAGAGAAACTCCAGGTTTCAGCAAACGTCTGCGTGGTTTAAATATTTTTCAGTTCAGAGCCAAGAGAGCTTGCTTTGGACTTCACACAGGAATGTGCAAGGGGGCATAAGCATGAGCTCAGGGTTCAGGAGACCTTTGCTAGCTCCAGCTGTCAGAAGATAACACTCAAATCATGGAATAAGTTTTGGGATTTTTTTTCCTTGAGGTGCTTGCGTTTTCTGGCTATGGAAGGTGAAAACATCCAAAAAGCACAGAGGATGCAAGAAATCCTCGTGTAATGACTACCACCTTTATAAATGAGAGACACTAAATAATGTCCTGCCTAGGCTGTCCTCCCTGCCTTTACCTGGCCTCTGCCAGCTGCTCTGAAAGGCTTTGTCTGTCCTGCTCCATGGCTGCCAGTCGCTTCTCTAAGATGGCCTTCTCATGCAGCAGCAGTTCCCTCTCTTCACACACTTTGGCCAGAGTGTGTCCTTGGCGAGAGGAATTCTGCTGCAGCGGCTCCAGGCCACGGCGAGCTGACTCCTGGCTGGAAACCTGAAAGTGGGACAAAACACAGTTAGAGTCCTTTCTCTGGAGTTCTGTGCAGAGCCAGCCAGTGCCACTTCTGAATCAGGTAGAGGAGAAAAGAGCCCCTGTTCTGTGGGCTGAAAGTTAAAGAGCATCTGCTGTTACCACACTAACACCCGGGGCTGCCACCAGGCACTGGCACTGTTAACTTCAAAAGGATGTGTAAGGCCCTACTGGGCTGCCCGGGGCCAGACAGCTCCTTCATGACAAACATGCATGTGGCTTCCTGCCTGCCTGGAAGTGATTTCTGAAGAAAGAAAATGTTTAGTCAGATTGCTGTGTTCCCTTCACTACCGGTAGCATCCATCCCTTTCCCCCGTTTGCGGGCTATCTCAGGAGCTCATGGCTTCTTCTGGGCACAACACTGCCATGACTAGAGAGAGGAAGGGACAGGAACGGTGTTACTCAATGTGAGCAGCTCCCCTCAGTCTCCCACTGTTGATCTCTCACAGCAAGGTACCCTCAGCTTAGGACAGTGTGTGCTCACTTTGACTTGAAGCCTGGGAATGCTCTCCTGCCCTTCCTTTCCTAGGTTTACTTTAGCCATGAAGCAGAAAGGAAAGCACAGAGCTAACTGGACAAAACACAGATGGGCAAACTTACTGTGCTGTTTTAAACCCTCAGAGAGCCAAATCCTGCTTTCCTCTGTCCTTGCTTCGGGGAGTTGTTTTTTCAGACTGCATCAACGAATGCTACATACACCATCTTTAGTGAGCAACCTGCACACTCACCCCTGCTGCTTCCAGCTGCTGCTCCAACTCCTGACTCTGAGCCCGGTACTTCATTACCTAGATGGGCACACAGAAGGAAGATGAGGGAATGCAGCTTGTGAAGACTGGGCTCCTCCTGCATTAGCTTTTCTCTCAGTCTGCTGCTACGGTCAAGAAATCATGATGATAGAGCAGAACTGCCCGTTCTCTAATATTAAAGACAGGGAGGCAGGGTTTCTTTCCCACATTGTGCTGTCTGTCCCGGCGAGGCCGCGCGTTTAACCCCCGACATCTCTGCCACCGAGTCCCCTCTCAGCGCGGCGCGGGCGGCCCGGGAACCCCGTCCCGTCCCCGGGGCAGCTCCCCCCGGGCTGGCACCCCCCGCTCCTCACCTTCTCCTTGAGCTGCCGGATCACCAGCCCCTGCTGGTACCGCATCTCCTCCGAGCGCTGCAGCTGGCTCAGCAGGGAGCTCGGGACGTGCGCCTCCCCGGCCTCCATGGCCATGACGGGCTTGGCAGCTGAGCCCTCCGCCCGCGGGGCTCTGCCAGCTGCCAGTCCCCGCGGCGCGGGCTGCTCCACCGGGCGCGAACGGCAGCTGGGCCGCAAGGCGGGGGAGCCGGGCTCGCTCGAGGCCGCTCTGTGGCAAAGCTAAGCTTTTCTCTTTGCGCGTCTTCGGCGCTGCCGCGGGAAAGAGACCGCCCGAGCAACACCTCCCTCCAACGAGCTCTCCGCAGAGACCGTTAACGGCTCCGCTGCACGCGCTGCCTGAGGGGCGTGGCCACCGGCGGTGCCGGCGCAGGGGGCGGGGCGGGGGCCGGGCCGGGCCGGGCCGGGCGGCTCTGGAAGGTTCCACGTCGCGCGGGGCCGTGGGCTGGCGGTGGCGGCTGAAGCGGATCGCTGCCTTCCCCAGGCGCGGGAAGGCTTTCGGGCAGCGCCGGGTGAGCGGGCAAGGTGAGGGCGGCCGGGGGCACCTGGCGGGCCGGGGTGGCGGCGGGCTGAGGGGGGGCTGATGGTGGGACTGAGGGGGGAGCTGGCTTGGGGGCTGACGGTGGGATTGAGGCGGGGGGCTGGGGGGGAGCTGAGGGGGGGGGAGCTGAGGGGGGGACTGAGGGGGCAGCTGAGGCGGGCGGGCGACTCGGACCGTGGTGGCTGATGGCGGTTCTCGTTTCCCCGGCAGTGAGGGTGGTCGGCAGAGCTCATCATGGCTTCTCGTCTCGGAGGTGCAGTACTCGGAGGTGAGCAGCGGCTGCGGCGGGGGGAGGAGGCAGCAATTTCACTCACCGCAGGTGCTTGTAGTCAGTCTTTTGGGGAATGCGTTGGGCTCTAAACGTAGGGAGGCTGACTTCATTCTGGCCACCCAAAAGATTGGTCTTTGCCTTCCTTAGGCGTCAAAGGGCCTGGAAAGCCCGAGGGATTGGAAGCTGGTGCTGATCCGTGCAGAGCTGTCAGTCTTACAAGAGAGCATGTAGGCAGCAAGTGGAGCCTGGTGCTTCGATGCCAGGCCAAGACCACAGCCCTTCTCAAACATTCTCTGTGAACAGGGACCACAAGGAAATGTGCTGATGGGGAAGGGATAGAGGGATAGGAGGCAGCTTTCAACACATTTCAACAAGCTTAACTCCTGAAGACGCTTACGGGCTTTGAGGGGTTTGGCTGAAAGTGACAGAGTGGAGGAGGGAGATGTGTGTGTCAGGGAGAGCCCTGGGATACTCCTTGCACATGCTCTCTCTTACCGGAGCTCTGACCTACAAGTAAGCACCTACTGCAACATTTAACTCACTTTCCTCTACCAACCAACCCCACCAAATACCATGCTAGCCCAGGTTTGCAAGTGGTTCAGGCCAGGAGCAAAGGGCTCCAGCCCTGAGAAGACAGGAAGCAATAAGACGCTCACATACGTTCTTTAAAAAACAGAATTTTATTGTTACAACTCAAAGGAGAACTGAAAACTTGTATGGGGAATTGAAAAACTGTACAACTTGACTATCACCTGTGAGGTCTTTGCAGCGGCTTACACAAAAGACAAGATACCTGAAAATGCATTATACCAAAACATTTAGCTTTTTTGGTTTTTTATTTTCTTAAAAAAAGTTTATTCTATGGCAATCTGTAAAAAAGAAAGACCTGATGAGTAAATATTTGCTTAAGGCATATAGCAGAGCAGCTCACTAACTTTCTAACATGGAATACATTCTATTTTATTAAAGATTATATAGTTATTAAAGAAGATTATAAATATAAACACAACAGAAAGTAAAATAAGTATATAAATATTTATAAACATCATAAATAACATAATAGAAATAATATAAACAATACAAATAAAATATAAACGTTATTATAATGTACAATAAAATATATAGTAATATATTACACAGGAAATACTTAAAATGATTAATAACAAATTAAATATATCCCATAGTCTGGAATATTGTAATAATTACACAATAATCTACAATACATAAAATATAAATAATACTATAAGTAATTATATAATATGACATACTCTATAAATATAAAATAAATAGTATGTAATTTCCTTTAAAATAAAATATAAAATAAAATTTTATGTAAACATAAATGATCTATATAACAAGAAACGCAATATAAAGTATAAATATACAACTATTATAAAAACAATAAAACTATATAATAGACATACAATAATATAAATAGCATATAAAGAATAAAGATAAAATATAAATGTTACAATAATTATAGTAATTACACAATCACTACAATACATAAAAATATAAATACTATAAATAGCTATATATGAAATACTCTATAAAATATAATAAAACAGTAATTTACTTCAAAATAAGTTAAATATAAAATTTTAAATAAAACCTAAATAATATAATGGTATATATAACAATATAAACAATATATACAATATATTCGACCATGTAACAATTACTTTCAGCCATCAAAATGTATCAATATATATCCTACAGATACTTTTTCAGACAGTAAATTACAGTAACATGTAATACAATATACAATAATATATTCCACAGGAGTGCCATCAACGATCACATCACTCGTGAGACTCCTCCTGTGAAGAAAACAAGAGGATTTTGTTTTGATCTCCAGTTTGGCCAGAGCCCTGGTCTACAACCAACTTCTATCACGTCTGTACTGGGGCTGCTGCCACGGGGATTTGCCATTGCTCCTGAGTATGGCCAGAGCCTGCTCCCACCAAGTCAGAGGCTGTTCTCACCTGTCCAGAAGTAGGCACCTTGTGCTGGTCAGAGAGAGGTGTGCGTGTGTCTGGCTGCAGCAGACCTCTGCAACATCTCCTCAGTCGCCTTCGTTCACGTTCCACCTGCACATGGGATAGGAGAGAGGGTCACAGAAACCTGCCACCCACGAGCAAAAGGACCTCTAGGCATCCCGGCTGGGAGATTGCTGCTCAGAGACTGTTACTGCCCCAGAGGACGCTGGGGGCAAAAAGCACTCAAAGTAGACTAGGAAAGAGAGAGAGCAAGAGGAAACAGTTCCTGACACAGGAGTGTCAAATGTGTGCGTGTGGGGACACTGGGGCAAGAAGGGTGGTACTGGAGTGAACCTGCATTTTGCAAAGGCAGTGGGGTGCCAGAGAGAGAGAGAAAAGACAGAAGGGTGTGTCCACAGGGCAGAGTGGGAGAGGGGAGGACACAGAGGACTCCGGAGTGCTGCCTGTCGCAGCGTGTTGTGTCCCAGAGGACCGCGAGGCTTTGCAAAGGCAGTGAAAGCTGTTTTACCTGCTCAAGAGTCCTCCTGAGGTCAGAATTGTATTCCTCGAGGTCAGACTTCTCAAGTTCCAGCCTTGCAACTGCTTGACACAGGCATTCCAGCTGCTGCAACAGCAGTCTTTTCTCCGAGAGCCACGATAGCTGCTCCCCTTCTGTGACAGCCTGCTGGGTATTCAGAAGGGAGGATATGGGAGCTGGTGCCACGCAAAGGTTAGAAGGGCCACAATCAACAAGCTGCAGAGAGTGGCCAGACTCAGGAATGGACAGTGCTACGTCCCTTCCTCTCCTCCTGGTCCAAAACAGGCCAAAAACAACACACTGTCTTCCGAGGCAAGCTTCTCCAGATCCCCTTAGGAAAAGCCACACAAATTTGCCTTCATGTATTTTGGACTGTGGCACAAGTACATCCTAAATGTGCAATGAAACCTTTAGCCTGATCGGACAAGGGTACAAATTCCATCAAGTTTAGGACATCAGTTTGGTCAGCTGTGCCCCTTCCTTTCTGTGCCCAACCCTAAGCACGACATGCTCGCTAAGCTTGCCAGGCAGGAGAGAGCCAGTGACCCACCCCAGCTGTTGGACTTGGATTTCCCTCTAACACCACGCTTCAGAATTCTTTCAGTAGTTCTAGGCTAGACAGAAAACATTCTAGCAGGTGAAGCAAGCCCGCTGGCTGCACTCATTGTTTCCTTGGCCATGCAGGTCGTGTATTTACGGGAATACATATTCCCATCTCTTTATGGGAAACATCATTAGAATCCCTTTATAGACATCTTAGGTGACTGATGCTCAACACAGTGCCTACCTGGTGAGGAAGCCGGTCCGTGTCCCCCTCTGAAACCATACTCTTCAGCACAGCCACTTCTGCCCGCAATGCCCTGTTGGCCGTTTCACTGTTGGCAAGGGCAAGAGCCAGAGCTTCTGCCTTCTCTTTCCATTGGACTTCTCTGCTTCCAGTCTGCTTCAAAATAGCAGTCACACGCTCCAGTTCTTCCCCCTTTGCTCTGCGCTCAGCTTCCAGCTGTTGGGTTAGCTCCTTCTGCCTTTGCAAGGAACAGTCTCTCTCCTGGAGAATTTTCTTCTTCTCTTCTTCTTCTTCCTCCCATTTTTGGAGTCTCTGGATTTGTTTCTGTAGGGTCTTTGTGCCATCTTTCCATCGCAAAGCCGATGTTATTTGTTTCAGGAGTTGACTCTGCCTCCTAAGCTCTTGTTCTCTCGCTGTCAGAGTCTCCTCTAAACACCTGACTCTCTCTCTCTGGTACTTGATCTCTTCATCCTTCTTTGTCAGACTCTGCTGAACGTGCTGGAGATCTTCCCAAAGACCTTTTATTTCCTCTTCTAAAACTTTTTGCTGACCTTGAGCGTTGGTCTCTTGTTCCCTCTCAGGCAAGTCTTCTGCCAGGAACTCCTCTTGCTCCACCTGATGTCTAACCTCTTCATTCTTCTCAGTTAGCCTAAGCTGGAGATTCTGCAAGGTCTTTGGTTCTTCTTCTTGGCGCTGGAGTTTCTGCATAAGAGTTTCAATGTCTTCATCTCTCTTCATCACCATTTTCAGGTGTTCAAGGCTTGCGTGCAGAGATTTTGCCCGTTCTCTCTCCATTTCCAGTTCTTGCATCTGCTGAGTCAGAGACATAAACTCCAAGTTTTTTTCCATCAGCTTTCCTTGCACGCATTCCAGAGCCACCTGCAGATTTCTCACTTCCGATGCACCTTCTTGTTCTAGAGCAGTTGTCTTCCCCATCAGGAACGTGATCTCCTGCTCTCTCTCCTTGAGCTCCTTGCTCATCTTGCTGACAGCGGCCCTCTGCATTTCTCCCTGCTTCTCCAGCTCCCTTATCTGTTCTTGCTGGGATCTGATCTCCCGGTCTCTCTCTTCGAGGGCTTTGCTCATCTTGCTGACAGCAACACTTTGTTTTTCTTTCTGCTCCTCCAGCTCCTGTATCTGTTCTTGCTGGGATTCCATCTTCTGTTTTTTCTCACGTGTGTGCTTCGTAACCTGATCAACAAGAGCCTTATGCATTTCTGTCTGCTTTTCCAGCATTCTCATCTGCTCCTGGTGCAACTTCATTTCTTCCTCCCTCTCCGAGAGGGTGGCAGTCATATGAGCAAGGGTCTCCTGCAAAGCTTTTCCTTCTGCTGCCTCTTTCTGGAGCATCTGGATTTTCTCCCACTGCGTTTCCACTTGCTCATTTTTAATTTTTAAGAGAGACAAAGTAGCTTGAAGCTCTCGTTCAAGGCAGTGATTCATCTCTGTTGCTGCATTTGCTCGGGTTTCAGAGGCTAAGACTGATTCCTGCAGAAGCTTCATCTCCCGTATCAGTTCTTCTGTAACGGCTTGCAGTCTGTCCTGTTCACGCTGCAGAACAGGGAGGAAAAGATTCAGTAATTCCATCTATAGAGGTTTGCTTTTTGTACCAGATTTGAGGCTCCTGCCCCAGTGGCAATCAAGGGCTGCCCCTCTCTCCCTGCCTCTTGGGATGTTGTAGTAGACCTTTCCTGCACCACCCTTTAAGCTGCATCTTCCCCAGCTTACTCGCACAGCCCCATCATCCTTTTGGCCCTTCTCTGAACCTTTTCTAGCTAGCTCTGGTGTGTTTTTTGGGGAGGAGCTGCCAGAACTGCAGCCAGTACTTGCAGCCCAGCCCTCTGTTGAACTCATCTTCTGCCCATACTGAGTCACCGAATACGTGGCTGCGTTTGCTGTCCCAGCACAGTCCTGTGGGTCTTCAGGTGCCTTCCAGCACGAGCTGCCTGCCCCTAGCAATGTGTGGCCTATGATAGATGATTGCTGCCATTTCAGGTGCTCTGGTTATTCTTCTTCTAAAGCCAACCCACAAAGCTTGCTGGAAGAATTGAGAAGCGTATTGTTTCATACCAGGTCTTGCAGGAGCTTGTTTCTCTCTACTTTGTGCTCAGTTTCCTGAAGCCTCAGGCTATTTTCATACTGCTGTTCTGCCCGCAGGAGCTGCTGCGCCATGTCTTCCCATTCCTGCTTTATGAAGGCTCTCTCTGCTTCCAGCTCACATTGGAGGTACTGACTTGCCCTGCAAACACGACAAGGGGCAAGATTCAGAGTCTACACAAACAATGGTTCTGCCTTCACTGACCTCAAGCCGTTCAGATCTCAGTGAAGGAAGGATCTGCCTCCAGCTCCCTCACTCCTCAGAACCTCTGTGGACAGAACCTCTGTGGACAGAGAACTATATTTATACCATCCTCCCAAGGCAGGGGGATCACCAGAAACAAAGAACAGGAGGCTCTCACCTTCCATCACCTCCTTGGCCTGCGTCACTGTGTGGAGCTGGATTTCCAGGTCACTCTTGACCATCTCCAGCTGAGATAAGCGGTGTTGAGTCTCCAACAGGCTGGATTCCAGGGTCTTCTTTGCTGACCTGCAAGTTGCCCATGCAGAGCAAAGTGAGTCTCTTGCTCCTGATACCCACAGGGAGTTACTCCGGTAAAAAGTGGTTCAGGATCCCTACAGCTGAGTACAGAAAATGTGTGGCATGGAAACTTGTCTACAGGAAGTGTATTTCTGCCACTTAAAATAGCAATGCAGGCCCCTCTGAGGGAATGCCCAGGCTTTCCTTATGATCTAGCATAGCACACAAAGCCCAGCTGCATTTGATCTCAGGAGCTGCATCTTAAGTCTTAGAACCCTGATACAGCAGAAGCACAAAATCTTGTTCCTTCCCTGTGTTACTTCTCCACGAGTCTCCAAGCAGCAGGTGGTAAGGAGTACAGGATGCAGACATCGGTGTCGGGCAAGAATTCCCAAAGACTGGCGAGAATGCAAAAGAGGTTTCCCTGCTGCTGATGTAACCAACTGCACCACAGGTAACAGGAGTTAGCTTAGAAATGGAAGGCCCTCAAGATTTTCAGCATGAACTTTACCCTAAATGGCAGTGTCCTACTCACAACGTCTGCATGGAATAGCCTTGAATTCTGAAGATCCCACGTCAAGCCACTTGGTAAGGAAAAGATCTACGTTCGAATCCACAAAACAAGAAACCAAAACCAAAGAGAAACTCCAGGTTTCAGCAAACGTCTGCGTGGTTTAAATATTTTTCAGTTCAGAGCCAAGAGAGCTTGCTTTGGACTTCACACAGGAATGTGCAAGGGGGCATAAGCATGAGCTCAGGGTTCAGGAGACCTTTGCTAGCTCCAGCTGTCAGAAGATAACACTCAAATCATGGAATAAGTTTTGGGTTTTTTTTGCTTGAGGTGCTTGCGTTTTCTGGCTATGGAAGGTGAAAACATCCAAAAAGCACAGAGGATGCAAGAAATCCTCGTGTAATGACTACCACCTTTATAAATGAGAGACACTAAATAATGTCCTGCCTAGGCTGTCCTCCCTGCCTTTACCTGGCCTCTGCCAGCTGCTCTGAAAGGCTTTGTCTGTCCTGCTCCATGGCTGCCAGTCGCTTCTCTAAGATGGCCTTCTCATGCAGCAGCAGTTCCCTCTCTTCACACACTTTGGCCAGAGTGTGTCCTTGGCGAGAGGAATTCTGCTGCAGCGGCTCCAGGCCACGGCGAGCTGACTCCTGGCTGGAAACCTGAAAGTGGGACAAAACACAGTTAGAGTCCTTTCTCTGGAGTTCTGTGCAGAGCCAGCCAGTGCCACTTCTGAATCAGGTAGAGGAGAAAAGAGCCCCTGTTCTGTGGGCTGAAAGTTAAAGAGCATCTGCTGTTACCACACTAACACCCGGGGCTGCCACCAGGCACTGGCACTGTTAACTTCAAAAGGATGTGTAAGGCCCTACTGGGCTGCCCGGGGCCAGACAGCTCCTTCATGACAAACATGCATGTGGCTTCCTGCCTGCCTGGAAGTGATTTCTGAAGAAAGAAAATGTTTAGTCAGATTGCTGTGTTCCCTTCACTACCGGTAGCATCCATCCCTTTCCCCCGTTTGCGGGCTATCTCAGGAGCTCATGGCTTCTTCTGGGCACAACACTGCCATGACTAGAGAGAGGAAGGGACAGGAACGGTGTTACTCAATGTGAGCAGCTCCCCTCAGTCTCCCACTGTTGATCTCTCACAGCAAGGTACCCTCAGCTTAGGACAGTGTGTGCTCACTTTGACTTGAAGCCTGGGAATGCTCTCCTGCCCTTCCTTTCCTAGGTTTACTTTAGCCATGAAGCAGAAAGGAAAGCACAGAGCTAACTGGACAAAACACAGATGGGCAAACTTACTGTGCTGCTTTAAACCCTCAGAGAGCCAAATCCTGCTTTCCTCTGTCCTTGCTTCGGGGAGTTGTTTTTTCAGACTGCATCAACGAATGCTACATACACCATCTTTAGTGAGCAACCTGCACACTCACCCCTGCTGCTTCCAGCTGCTGCTCCAACTCCTGACTCTGAGCCCGGTACTTCATTACCTAGATGGGCACACAGAAGGAAGATGAGGGAATGCAGCTTGTGAAGACTGGGCTCCTCCTGCATTAGCTTTTCTCTCAGTCTGCTGCTACGGTCAAGAAATCATGATGATAGAGCAGAACTGCCCGTTCTCTAATATTAAAGAAAGGGAGGCAGGGTTTCTTTCCCACATTGTGCTGTTTGTCCCGGCGAGGCCGCGCGTTTAACCCCCGACATCTCTGCCACCGAGTCCCCTCTCAGCGCGGCGCGGCGCGGGCGGCCCGGGAACCCCGTCCCGTCCCCGGGGCAGCTCCCCCCCGGGCTGGCACCCCCCGCTCCTCACCTTCTCCTTGAGCTGCCGGATCACCAGCCCCTGCTGGTACCGCATCTCCTCCGAGCGCTGCAGCTGGCTCAGCAGGGAGCTCGGGACGTGCGCCTCCCCGGCCTCCATGGCCATGACGGGCTTGGCAGCTGAGCCCTCCGCCCGCGGGGCTCTGCCAGCTGCCAGTCCCCGCGGCGCGGGCTGCTCCACCGGGCGCGAACGGCAGCTGGGCCGCAAGGCGGGGGAGCCGGGCTCGCTCGAGGCCGCTCTGTGGCAAAGCTAAGCTTTTCTCTTTGCGCGTCTTCGGCGCTGCCGCGGGAAAGAGACCGCCCGAGCAACACCTCCCTCCAACGAGCTCTCCGCAGAGACCGTTAACGGCTCCGCTGCACGCGCTGCCTGAGGGGCGTGGCCACCGGTGGTGCCGGCGCAGGGGGCGGGGCGGGGGCCGGGCCGGGCCGGGCCGGGCGGCTCTGGAAGGTTCCACGTCGCGCGGGGCCGTGGGCTGGCGGTGGCGGCTGAAGCGGATCGCTGCCTTCCCCAGGCGCGGGAAGGCTTTCGGGCAGCGCCGGGTGAGCGGGCAAGGTGAGGGCGGCCGGGGGCACCTGGCGGGCCGGGGTGGCGGCGGGCTGAGGGGGGGCTGATGGTGGGACTGAGGGGGGAGCTGGCTTGGGGGCTGACGGTGGGATTGAGGCGGGGTCTGGGGGGGAGCTGAGGGGGGGGAGCTGAGGGGGGGACTGAGGGGGCAGCTGAGGCGGGCGGGCGACTCGGACCGTGGTGGCTGATGGCGGTTCTCGTTTCCCCGGCAGTGAGGGTGGTCGGCAGAGCTCATCATGGCTTCTCGTCTCGGAGGTGCAGTACTCGGAGGTGAGCAGCGGCTGCGGCGGGGGGAGGAGGCAGCAATTTCACTCACCGCAGGTGCTTGTAGTCAGTCTTTTGGGGAATGCGTTGGGCTCTAAACGTAGGGAGGCTGACTTCATTCTGGCCACCCAAAAGATTGGTCTTTGCCTTCCTTAGGCGTCAAAGGGCCTGGAAAGCCCGAGGGATTGGAAGCTGGTGCTGATCCGTGCAGAGCTGTCAGTCTTACAAGAGAGCATGTAGGCAGCAAGTGGAGCCTGGTGCTTCGATGCCAGGCCAAGACCACAGCCCTTCTCAAACATTCTCTGTGAACAGGGACCACAAGGAAATGTGCTGATGGGGAAGGGATAGAGGGATAGGAGGCAGCTTTCAACACATTTCAACAAGCTTAACTCCTGAAGACGCTTACGGGCTTTGAGGGGTTTGGCTGAAAGTGACAGTGGAGGAGGGAGATGTGTGTGTCAGGGAGAGCCCTGGGATACTCCTTGCACATGCTCTCTCTTACCGGAGCTCTGACCTACAAGTAAGCACCTACTGCAACATTTAACTCACTTTCCTCTACCAACCAACCCCACCAAATACCATGCTAGCCCAGGTTTGCAAGTGGTTCAGGCCAGGAGCAAAGGGCTCCAGCCCTGAGAAGACAGGAAGCAATAAGACGCTCACATACGTTCTTTAAAAAACAGAATTTTATTGTTACAACTCAAAGGAGAACTGAAAACTTGTATGGGGAATTGAAAAACTGTACAACTTGACTATCACCTGTGAGGTCTTTGCAGCGGCTTACACAAAAGACAAGATACCTGAAAATGCATTATACCAAAACATTTAGCTTTTTTGGTTTTTTATTTTCTTAAAAAAAGTTTATTCTATGGCAATCTGTAAAAAAGAAAGACCTGATGAGTAAATATTTGCTTAAGGCATATAGCAGAGCAGCTCACTAACTTTCTAACATGGAATACATTCTATTTTATTAAAGATTATATAGTTATTAAAGAAGATTATAAATATAAACACAACAGAAAGTAAAATAAGTATATAAATATTTATAAACATCATAAATAACATAATAGAAATAATATAAACAATACAAATAAAATATAAACGTTATTATAATGTACAATAAAATATATAGTAATATATTACACAGGAAATACTTAAAATGATTAATAACAAATTAAATATATCCCATAGTCTGGAATATTGTAATAATTACACAATAATCTACAATACATAAAATATAAATAATACTATAAGTAATTATATAATATGACATACTCTATAAATATAAAATAAATAGTATGTAATTTCCTTTAAAATAAAAATATAAAATAAAATTTTATGTAAACATAAATGATCTATATAACAAGAAACGCAATATAAAGTATAAATATACAACTATTATAAAAACAATAAAACTATATAATAGACATACAATAATATAAATAGCATATAAAGAATAAAGATAAAATATAAATGTTACAATAATTATAGTAATTACACAATCACCTACAATACATAAAAATATAAATACTATAAATAGCTATATATGAAATACTCTATAAAATATAATAAAACAGTAATTTACTTCAAAATAAGTTAAATATAAAATTTTAAATAAAACCTAAATAATATAATGGTATATATAACAATATAAACAATATATACAATATATTCGACCATGTAACAATTACTTTCAGCCATCAAAATGTATCAATATATATCCTACAGATACTTTTTCAGACAGTAAATTACAGTAACATGTAATACAATATACAATAATATATTCCACAGGAGTGCCATCAACGATCACATCACTCGTGAGACTCCTCCTGTGAAGAAAACAAGAGGATTTTGTTTTGATCTCCAGTTTGGCCAGAGCCCTGGTCTACAACCAACTTCTATCACGTCTGTACTGGGGCTGCTGCCACGGGGATTTGCCATTGCTCCTGGGTATGGCCAGAGCCTGCTCCCACCAAGTCAGAGGCTGTTCTCACCTGTCCAGAAGTAGGCACCTTGTGCTGGTCAGAGAGAGGTGTGCGTGTGTCTGGCTGCAGCAGACCTCTGCAACATCTCCTCAGTCGCCTTCGTTCACGTTCCACCTGCACATGGGATAGGAGAGAGGGTCACAGAAACCTGCCACCCACGAGCAAAAGGACCTCTAGGCATCCCGGCTGGGAGATTGCTGCTCAGAGACTGTTACTGCCCCAGAGGACGCTGGGGGCAAAAAGCACTCAAAGTAGACTAGGAAAGAGAGAGAGCAAGAGGAAACAGTTCCTGACACAGGAGTGTCAAATGTGTGCGTGTGGGGACACTGGGGCAAGAAGGGTGGTACTGGAGTGAACCTGCATTTTGCAAAGGCAGTGGGGTGCCAGAGAGAGAGAGAAAAGACAGAAGGGTGTGTCCACAGGGCAGAGTGGGAGAGGGGAGGACACAGAGGACTCCGGAGTGCTGCCTGTCGCAGCGTGTTGTGTCCCAGAGGACCGCGAGGCTTTGCAAAGGCAGTGAAAGCTGTTTTACCTGCTCAAGAGTCCTCCTGAGGTCAGAATTGTATTCCTCGAGGTCAGACTTCTCAAGTTCCAGCCTTGCAACTGCTTGACACAGGCATTCCAGCTGCTGCAACAGCAGTCTTTTCTCCGAGAGCCACGATAGCTGCTCCCCTTCTGTGACAGCCTGCTGGGTATTCAGAAGGGAGGATATGGGAGCTGGTGCCACGCAAAGGTTAGAAGGGCCACAATCAACAAGCTGCAGAGAGTGGCCAGACTCAGGAATGGACAGTGCTACGTCCCTTCCTCTCCTCCTGGTCCAAAACAGGCCAAAAACAACACACTGTCTTCCGAGGCAAGCTTCTCCAGATCCCCTTAGGAAAAGCCACACAAATTTGCCTTCATGTATTTTGGACTGTGGCACAAGTACATCCTAAATGTGCAATGAAACCTTTAGCCTGATCGGACAAGGGTACAAATTCCATCAAGTTTAGGACATCAGTTTGGTCAGCTGTGCCCCTTCCTTTCTGTGCCCAACCCTAAGCACGACATGCTCGCTAAGCTTGCCAGGCAGGAGAGAGCCAGTGACCCACCCCAGCTGTTGGACTTGGATTTCCCTCTAACACCACGCTTCAGAATTCTTTCAGTAGTTCTAGGCTAGACAGAAAACATTCTAGCAGGTGAAGCAAGCCCGCTGGCTGCACTCATTGTTTCCTTGGCCATGCAGGTCGTGTATTTACGGGAATACATATTCCCATCTCTTTATGGGAAACATCATTAGAATCCCTTTATAGACATCTTAGGTGACTGATGCTCAACACAGTGCCTACCTGGTGAGGAAGCCGGTCCGTGTCCCCCTCTGAAACCATACTCTTCAGCACAGCCACTTCTGCCCGCAATGCCCTGTTGGCCGTTTCACTGTTGGCAAGGGCAAGAGCCAGAGCTTCTGCCTTCTCTTTCCATTGGACTTCTCTGCTTCCAGTCTGCTTCAAAATAGCAGTCACACGCTCCAGTTCTTCCCCCTTTGCTCTGCGCTCAGCTTCCAGCTGTTGGGTTAGCTCCTTCTGCCTTTGCAAGGAACAGTCTCTCTCCTGGAGAATTTTCTTCTTCTCTTCTTCTTCTTCCTCCCATTTTTGGAGTCTCTGGATTTGTTTCTGTAGGGTCTTTGTGCCATCTTTCCATCGCAAAGCCGATGTTATTTGTTTCAGGAGTTGACTCTGCCTCCTAAGCTCTTGTTCTCTCGCTGTCAGAGTCTCCTCTAAACACCTGACTCTCTCTCTCTGGTACTTGATCTCTTCATCCTTCTTTGTCAGACTCTGCTGAACGTGCTGGAGATCTTCCCAAAGACCTTTTATTTCCTCTTCTAAAACTTTTTGCTGACCTTGAGCGTTGGTCTCTTGTTCCCTCTCAGGCAAGTCTTCTGCCAGGAACTCCTCTTGCTCCACCTGATGTCTAACCTCTTCATTCTTCTCAGTTAGCCTAAGCTGGAGATTCTGCAAGGTCTTTGGTTCTTCTTCTTGGCGCTGGAGTTTCTGCATAAGAGTTTCAATGTCTTCATCTCTCTTCATCACCATTTTCTGAAGCCAACTCACTTCCTTCCGGTGCAGTGTTAGTGCTGCTTTCCTCCTTTCTTCACTACCCCGGGAAACGTTCATTTGCTTGAGGAATGTTTCCTCCTTTTCCTGGCACGCCTCACATTGCTTTCTAAGGGATAAAATTTCTTGCTCTTTCTCCTGTAGCACCTCTTGAAGATGCTGCAGATTTCCCTTCAGCTGTTTAGAGTCTTGCTCCTCTTTTTGGAAAGTCTCGATCAGTTTCTTCTGACATTCAATAATTAAGTCCTTTTCTTTCAGTAGTGCTGCAGTGCATTCCAAGTCTCTGTGTAAGGCATTCATCTGTTCTTCAGTTTTTTCCTCATAGTTCCTTGTTTGTTTCTGGAACGTCTACAAGCGTGTCTTTGTCTTTTAAAGTTTCTAAGGTCTGCTCCAGTTGGTCAAGGACAATCCTCAACTGCATTTCCGTGACTTCTTCAGCTTCCTGCATTTGCTTTTCTTGTGATGGAAGCGCTTGATCATTTTTAGACAAAGCAAGTGTCATCTTGACTACTTTACCATGAAACTCTTGCAGGTGCCCCTCTTGCTGTTCCTTGTACTGCTGCAAGAATCTTAACTGATGCCTTTGAGAATCACACTCCCTCTCTCTGTCCTTGAGTTCTGCCCTCAGGTGTTCAAGGCTTGCGTGCAGAGATTTTGCCCGTTCTCTCTCCATTTCCAGTTCTTGCATCTGCTGAGTCAGAGACATAAACTCCAAGTTTTTTTCCATCAGCTTTCCTTGCACGCATTCCAGAGCCACCTGCAGATTTCTCACTTCCGATGCACCTTCTTGTTCTAGAGCAGTTGTCTTCCCCATCAGGAATGTGATCTCCTGCTCTCTCTCCTTGAGCTCCTTGCTCATCTTGCTGACAGCGGCCCTCTGCATTTCTCCCTGCTTCTCCAGCTCCCTTATCTGTTCTTGCTGGGATCTGATCTCCCGGTCTCTCTCTTCGAGGGCTTTGCTCATCTTGCTGACAGCAACACTTTGTTTTTCTTTCTGCTCCTCCAGCTCCTGTATCTGTTCTTGCTGGGATTCCATCTTCTGTTTTTTCTCACGTGTGTGCTTCGTAACCTGATCAACAAGAGCCTTATGCATTTCTGTCTGCTTTTCCAGCATTCTCATCTGCTCCTGGTGCAACTTCATTTCTTCCTCCCTCTCCGAGAGGGTGGCAGTCATATGAGCAAGGGTCTCCTGCAAAGCTTTTCCTTCTGCTGCCTCTTTCTGGAGCATCTGGATTTCTCCCACTGCGTTTCCACTTGCTCATTTTTAATTTTTAAGAGAGACAAAGTAGCTTGAAGCTCTCGTTCAAGGCAGTGATTCATCTCTGTTGCTGCATTTGCTCGGGTTTCAGAGGCTAAGACTGATTCCTGCAGAAGCTTCATCTCCCGTATCAGTTCTTCTGTAACGGCTTGCAGTCTGTCCTGTTCACGCTGCAGAACAGGGAGGAAAAGATTCAGTAATTCCATCTATAGAGGTTTGCTTTTTGTACCAGATTTGAGGCTCCTGCCCCAGTGGCAATCAAGGGCTGCCCCTCTCTCCCTGCCTCTTGGGATGTTGTAGTAGACCTTTCCTGCACCACCCTTTAAGCTGCATCTTCCCCAGCTTACTCGCACAGCCCCATCATCCTTTTGGCCCTTCTCTGAACCTTTTCTAGCTAGCTCTGGTGTGTTTTTTGGGGAGGAGCTGCCAGAACTGCAGCCAGTACTTGCAGCCCAGCCCTCTGTTGAACTCATCTTCTGCCCATACTGAGTCACCGAATACGTGGCTGCGTTTGCTGTCCCAGCACAGTCCTGTGGGTCTTCAGGTGCCTTCCAGCACGAGCTGCCTGCCCCTAGCAATGTGTGGCCTATGATAGATGATTGCTGCCATTTCAGGTGCTCTGGTTATTCTTCTTCTAAAGCCAACCCACAAAGCTTGCTGGAAGAATTGAGAAGCGTATTGTTTCATACCAGGTCTTGCAGGAGCTTGTTTCTCTCTACTTTGTGCTCAGTTTCCTGAAGCCTCAGGCTATTTTCATACTGCTGTTCTGCCCGCAGGAGCTGCTGCGCCATGTCTTCCCATTCCTGCTTTATGAAGGCTCTCTCTGCTTCCAGCTCACATTGGAGGTACTTGACTTGCCCTGCAAACACGACAAGGGGCAAGATTCAGAGTCTACACAAACAATGGTTCTGCCTTCACTGACCTCAAGCCGTTCAGATCTCAGTGAAGGAAGGATCTGCCTCCAGCTCCCTCACTCCTCAGAACCTCTGTGGACAGAACCTCTGTGGACAGAGAACTATATTTATACCATCCTCCCAAGGCAGGGGGATCACCAGAAACAAAGAACAGGAGGCTCTCACCTTCCATCACCTCCTTGGCCTGCGTCACTGCGTGGAGCTGGATTTCCAGGTCACTCTTGACCATCTCCAGCTGAGATAAGCGGTGTTGAGTCTCCAACAGGCTGGATTCCAGGGTCTTCTTTGCTGACCTGCAAGTTGCCCATGCAGAGCAAAGTGAGTCTCTTGCTCCTGATACCCACAGGGAGTTACTCCGGTAAAAAAGTGGTTCAGGATCCCTACAGCTGAGTACAGAAAATGTGTGGCATGGAAACTTGTCTACAGGAAGTGTATTTCTGCCACTTAAAATAGCAATGCAGGCCCCTCTGAGGGAATGCCCAGGCTTTCCTTATGATCTAGCATAGCACACAAAGCCCAGCTGCATTTGATCTCAGGAGCTGCATCTTAAGTCTTAGAACCCTGATACAGCAGAAGCACAAAATCTTGTTCCTTCCCTGTGTTACTTCTCCACGAGTCTCCAAGCAGCAGGTGGTAAGGAGTACAGGATGCAGACATCGGTGTCGGGCAAGAATTCCCAAAGACTGGCGAGAATGCAAAAGAGGTTTCCCTGCTGCTGATGTAACCAACTGCACCACAGGTAACAGGAGTTAGCTTAGAAATGGAAGGCCCTCAAGATTTTCAGCATGAACTTTACCCTAAATGGCAGTGTCCTACTCACAACGTCTGCATGGAATAGCCTTGAATTCTGAAGATCCCACGTCAAGCCACTTGGTAAGGAAAAGATCTACGTTCGAATCCACAAAACAAGAAACCAAAACCAAAGAGAAACTCCAGGTTTCAGCAAACGTCTGCGTGGTTTAAATATTTTTCAGTTCAGAGCCAAGAGAGCTTGCTTTGGACTTCACACAGGAATGTGCAAGGGGGCATAAGCATGAGCTCAGGGTTCAGGAGACCTTTGCTAGCTCCAGCTGTCAGAAGATAACACTCAAATCATGGAATAAGTTTTGGGATTTTTTTTCCTTGAGGTGCTTGCGTTTTCTGGCTATGGAAGGTGAAAACATCCAGAAAGCACAGAGGATGCAAGAAATCCTCGTGTAATGACTACTACCTTTATAAATGAGAGACACTAAATAATGTCCTGCCTAGGCTGTCCTCCCTGCCTTTACCTGGCCTCTGCCAGCTGCTCTGAAAGGCTTTGTCTGTCCTGCTCCATGGCTGCCAGTCGCTTCTCTAAGATGGCCTTCTCATGCAGCAGCAGTTCCCTCTCTTCACACACTTTGGCCAGAGTGTGTCCTTGGCGAGAGGAATTCTGCTGCAGCGGCTCCAGGCCACGGCGAGCTGACTCCTGGCTGGAAACCTGAAAGTGGGACAAAACACAGTTAGAGTCCTTTCTCTGGAGTTCTGTGCAGAGCCAGCCAGTGCCACTTCTGAATCAGGTAGAGGAGAAAAGAGCCCCTGTTCTGTGGGCTGAAAGTTAAAGAGCATCTGCTGTTACCACACTAACACCCGGGGCTGCCACCAGGCACTGGCACTGTTAACTTCAAAAGGATGTGTAAGGCCCTACTGGGCTGCCCGGGGCCAGACAGCTCCTTCATGACAAACATGCATGTGGCTTCCTGCCTGCCTGGAAGTGATTTCTGAAGAAAGAAAATGTTTAGTCAGATTGCTGTGTTCCCTTCACTACCGGTAGCATCCATCCCTTTCCCCCGTTTGCGGGCTATCTCAGGAGCTCATGGCTTCTTCTGGGCACAACACTGCCATGACTAGAGAGAGGAAGGGACAGGAACGGTGTTACTCAATGTGAGCAGCTCCCCTCAGTCTCCCACTGTTGATCTCTCACAGCAAGGTACCCTCAGCTTAGGACAGTGTGTGCTCACTTTGACTTGAAGCCTGGGAATGCTCTCCTGCCCTTCCTTTCCTAGGTTTACTTTAGCCATGAAGCAGAAAGGAAAGCACAGAGCTAACTGGACAAAACACAGATGGGCAAACTTACTGTGCTGCTTTAAACCCTCAGAGAGCCAAATCCTGCTTTCCTCTGTCCTTGCTTCGGGGAGTTGTTTTTTTCAGACTGCATCAACGAATGCTACATACACCATCTTTAGTGAGCAACCTGCACACTCACCCCTGCTGCTTCCAGCTGCTGCTCCAACTCCTGACTCTGAGCCCGGTACTTCATTACCTAGATGGGCACACAGAAGGAAGATGAGGGAATGCAGCTTGTGAAGACTGGGCTCCTCCTGCATTAGCTTTTCTCTCAGTCTGCTGCTACGGTCAAGAAATCATGATGATAGAGCAGAACTGCCCGTTCTCTAATATTAAAGACAGGGAGGCAGGGTTTCTTTCCCACATTGTGCTGTCTGTCCCGGCGAGGCCGCGCGTTTAACCCCCGACATCTCTGCCACCGAGTCCCCTCTCAGCGCGGCGCGGGCGGCCCGGGAACCCCGTCCCGTCCCCGGGGCAGCTCCCCCCGGGCTGGCACCCCCCGCTCCTCACCTTCTCCTTGAGCTGCCGGATCACCAGCCCCTGCTGGTACCGCATCTCCTCCGAGCGCTGCAGCTGGCTCAGCAGGGAGCTCGGGACGTGCGCCTCCCCGGCCTCCATGGCCATGACGGGCTTGGCAGCTGAGCCCTCCGCCCGCGGGGCTCTGCCAGCTGCCAGTCCCCGCGGCGCGGGCTGCTCCACCGGGCGCGAACGGCAGCTGGGCCGCAAGGCGGGGGAGCCGGGCTCGCTCGAGGCCGCTCTGTGGCAAAGCTAAGCTTTTCTCTTTGCGCGTCTTCGGCGCTGCCGCGGGAAAGAGACCGCCCGAGCAACACCTCCCTCCAACGAGCTCTCCGCAGAGACCGTTAACGGCTCCGCTGCACGCGCTGCCTGAGGGGCGTGGCCACCGGTGGTGCCGGCGCAGGGGGCGGGGCGGGGGCCGGGCCGGGCCGGGCCGGGCGGCTCTGGAAGGTTCCACGTCGCGCGGGGCCGTGGGCTGGCGGTGGCGGCTGAAGCGGATCGCTGCCTTCCCCAGGCGCGGGAAGGCTTTCGGGCAGCGCCGGGTGAGCGGGCAAGGTGAGGGCGGCCGGGGGCACCTGGCGGGCCGGGGTGGCGGCGGGCTGAGGGGGGGCTGATGGTGGGACTGAGGGGGGAGCTGGCTTGGGGGCTGACGGTGGGATTGAGGCGGGGGGCTGGGGGGGAGCTGAGGGGGGGGAGTTGAGGGGGGGACTGAGGGGGCAGCTGAGGCGGGCGGGCGACTCGGACCGTGGTGGCTGATGGCGGTTCTCGTTTCCCCGGCAGTGAGGGTGGTCGGCAGAGCTCATCATGGCTTCTCGTCTCGGAGGTGCAGTACTCGGAGGTGAGCAGCGGCTGCGGCGGGGGGAGGAGGCAGCAATTTCACTCGCCGCAGGTGCTTGTAGTCAGTCTTTTGGGGAATGCGTTGGGCTCTAAACGTAGGGAGGCTGACTTCATTCTGGCCACCCAAAAGATTGGTCTTTGCCTTCCTTAGGCGTCAAAGGGCCTGGAAAGCCCGAGGGATTGGAAGCTGGTGCTGATCCGTGCAGAGCTGTCAGTCTTACAAGAGAGCATGTAGGCAGCAAGTGGAGCCTGGTGCTTCGATGCCAGGCCAAGACCACAGCCCTTCTCAAACATTCTCTGTGAACAGGGACCACAAGGAAATGTGCTGATGGGGAAGGGATAGAGGGATAGGAGGCAGCTTTCAACACATTTCAACAAGCTTAACTCCTGAAGACGCTTACGGGCTTTGAGGGGTTTGGCTGAAAGTGACAGAGTGGAGGAGGGAGATGTATGTGTCAGGGAGAGAGCCCTGGGATACTCCTTGCACATGCTCTCTCTTACCGGAGCTCTGACCTACAAGTAAGCACCTACTGCAACATTTAACTCACTTTCCTCTACCAACCAACCCCACCAAATACCATGCTAGCCCAGGTTTGCAAGTGGTTCAGGCCAGGAGCAAAGGGCTCCAGCCCTGAGAAGACAGGAAGCAATAAGACGCTCACATACGTTCTTTAAAAAACAGAATTTTATTGTTACAACTCAAAGGAGAACTGAAAACTTGTATGGGGAATTGAAAAACTGTACAACTTGACTATCACCTGTGAGGTCTTTGCAGCGGCTTACACAAAAGACAAGATACCTGAAAATGCATTATACCAAAACATTTAGCTTTTTTGGTTTTTTATTTTCTTAAAAAAAGTTTATTCTATGGCAATCTGTAAAAAGAAAGACCTGATGAGTAAATATTTGCTTAAGGCATATAGCAGAGCAGCTCACTAACTTTCTAACAAGTTTAACATGGATATTGTCCATTTTCCAAGAACAGGTTAACCAATACACCCACTTTGAAAGTCTACTGTATATACACACCCAAACTACTACATACATACATACACAGGACATCAAAACAAAAATTACAGTTCAGTACTGTAAGCCTTATACACACCTCACTGGGCCTTACAGACACCTCCACTGTCTGTGCCAGGAGAGCCCATGTTGTGGCTTTGGAACAGGTAAAGAAATGGCCAAATACACAGATGCTCACGACTTTTTAATCATCTGCAGCAGCTCTCTTCTGAACAATTTGTAAGTGAATTTTTCTGGATTCAAAGGAAGCATGCTTTGCTTTCCTTGCAAGACTGAAACTTTAAATATTCCCTCTTGGGAATTGCATGTCACAGGTAGTTTTGGTTTTTTTTTTTTTATAATGGGCCACCCCTTCAGGAGCCTGTACTTCTGCAGATCAGAGCCTGCTGCTGATCTCTGGCAGCAGCAGCTTTCCTCTCCCTCCTCCTGTGCAGCTTTAGAGGTGGCACAGCAAGTCACACACCCTGGCCATTGCTTGCCTCAAGTGACCAGAGGTGAGGTGTGAATAGGGCTTCCTGAACTCCCTGGAATGTCTGTACTGAACTTACTCAGCTGGAATGAACCAGCCAAACACCCGGGTTACACGGAGGACGCAGCAATTCAATAGGAAGTCATGCCAAGTAGGAGGCGAGTACACGTCACCTGATAAACACCACATCAGCCTAGCGCTGAGCGGAGACACTTTCAGCAGCACCCTCTGAATCACAGCCACTTAATGATCAGGTCATGCAAATGTAATCTGGGCACATCAGTAAGCACAAAGAGAAGTTCTTTCCCCTTTCAAGCACATGGTATTTAATCAGGACACTAGAAGACTTTACATGCATTTTAATACAAATGGGGTACAAATGTTGCATTACAACAATATTCTACCAGATGATGGAAAGAATAGTGGGGACAAAGCAATCACATACTGTTATTAAATACACAGATGAGCCATTATATATTACCATTTTTCTATACTCATTTTTCATGTTTCCAATAATATAACTAAATAGTGACTCATTACAACATTCCTCCTTTCAAGTACTGGTCTGACCAACAGTCTCGTAGGTAAAGTATTGATTCCCAGTACTACCTGAGGATTTATTACTGTACTTTTGAAAAGCCCTTGATGCAAGCTTAACAAAACACAAAATAGAAATAAATCCCCCCACCCCCTTCACTAACTTATTCACTGAAAGAAAAGAGATATACCTACAGACAGCTTTGCAAAAATAAATATGGAGTGGAGAGAGACTTACATAAGATACTCCATAGCTATGTTTGCACTGAGAATGGTGGTTAAGTGCTATAAATCTAGAAAGCCTTTAAAAATAAAAAACTGATTAGTAACACTGTTGCAAATCAGCTGTCATGGTTCAGTTTCAATCACTGCAGCTTTCAATAGTGAGTTTACTCTTGTCCTCTGCACCATGACATGAGCAAAGAAATCTTTGCAGTTGTTCAAACTAATAATAATTTGATAATAACAAAAGGAACAGCATTGACTAAGACTGTTTAGTGCAATGCCAAATTCCAGTCACAATTCTACCAATGCACCCAAATCCTTATTTACAAGCACTGCACGTTATTCAAGCCCTGGGCCTGTGCACAGGCCCTGATGGAGCAGGACAACGGCAACACAGCTTGCCATAGGACAAAACCACCCCTCTCAGCTTACCCTAGGATAGCAACAACCCTGTCTGCAGAGGTGCAAGACTGAGCCTCTTGCACCACTATGTCCTACAGTTACTGAAGAGCATCATCTTCAAGCCATTATTTTAAATCTTTGCTTTAAAAAAAGCAGAACACAAACGCTTGCATCATAAGCCAACTGATACGTTCAGAGATCAACATGTCTTCTGTTGAACTTTTTATGTCTTAAGGAAGCTGCCACAGCATTAATTGCTCTGGATTTATTGAAATGCTTTCCTGTTCACTGCTTGCAGTGCCTCCAAGTATGGTACCTCTCCGGCCCTTGCAGGACGCACATTATTTCTTACGGAGCAGATGGAGAGTGAAACTGCATTTTACATTCCAAATGATGAGGTTAAGGAACTGGTCCTTCTGAATGCCAACTGCACAGCTGCAAAATGCTGGTGGACGTGTTTTGGTTGAATTTCCCTTCCTGTTTCTCTCTCCTCAACCTCTCCTAACCCAGAATATAAAAGTAAAAACAGCTTTACAAAGGATGGTGCAATGTAAATAGGCATATGTGCAAGTAGAGTGCAACAAAAAGTCATGGAGGAGATATACTTATAAAAAAAAAAAAAAAAGGAAAAAAATAGCTTGGCATGTTGGGATACCCTGAGCAAATGCAGAAGCCTGTATCTATAAACACATGTAAAACACTAAGCTCTTTAAGAACAGTTATGCCAAGATTAAATATATCAATACCACAGGCACTGCCCACAACTCAGTCTTCAATGGTGATGCAAGTTAAAAAAAAAAATCAACAAAAACACAACCACAAACACCTCTCCCCCCAATGCCCTCCCCTTCCAAAAAGTTTACATTCTTCAGGTGTGTGGGTTTATTTTTCTTTTTTTGGGAACTCATCAATAGAAGTACTGTATTTGGTTACAACACTTGGAGAGTACAAGCAAGTTTCACTTGTGCCTAGTTTTTCTGAAACAAAAAAGAAAAAACTGGCTTTTTAAAAAAGGCTAAAAACAACAATGTGTTGTAATTCTATTATTTAGTTTAAAAATAAAAGAAGAGAATAAAAGGAAAACAGACTATTTGGCATTTTCTCTGCTTACTCCTGAATATTTTAAGGCCCTGAGATTAGAATATTATGTTCTTGGGACCACAGGGCTAGATAAAACCCTAGTGCATCAATTCTCTCTTGAAGCCCTAACGAAAGTTCTGGCCTGTCAACCTAAGATCCACCTCCAGTGAGACAAGGCCCACATGCTTCAAACAGCTTTCTTTCAGAGCTTGTTACAAACTGATCAAATCGTTGGTGTTTTCTGCAGGGTCGATCTTGCTAGCATGTCCATCAATGAAAACACACCCTGTAACAGAGATAAGCTCCTGCTGTGAGGAAAGTGAACATGCATATATTCACTAGAAATGGCTTCCAAGTTGTCACCATGTTCTCATCATCCTCTTCTGAGTTTTCTGACTTCATCGACTCTTCTTTGTGGGGCGGGACACGCAGACTTTCACCAACAGTTCTCCTCCGAATTTCAGTGTCTTGACTAGTGCTTAAGAACAAAGAAACAAATATTCAGTACTAGATTCCCCATTGAGGAGGGAAGCCACAGACCCTACAAAAGCATGGCCCCACACACTGAAAATCACAGACAAGGCTGGAAATCTTGCTCTCAGGAGCTCCAGCAGATGGCAAACCAAAGCCTGTCACTCATTATTATAGTTCTGACTATTAAATGACAGGTTTAGAACAGTGCTTGTCATCAAAAGCCATTCTAGGGAGTATTTTCTGCCCTTTGAAGAATAAACTTAGTTTTAAACACCATCTACTCCCATTGCTTATCACAGATCTGCTACCTTGACTGATACAATACTGAACTAGCATAAATCCAACCTAAATCCAGGCCAGGAGAACATTAAGGCTCTAAAATCAAGCACCCACCCAGAAAGTTAGAAAATGGTGGAACTGTGGTTGCTCATGCAGCCGTAACTTAAGAATGGCTAAATGCATTGCATTTACTTTACTGAGAAATTCTGATTTATACAGTAGCTAATGAGAAGACACAAGACAGCAGCTTTAAATCCATAGTCTTCATTAGGTGTGGAAAACATTAGGTGGCATCTCACATCTCAGGCAAATATTCTGGTAACAACTGTAACAAAGGGAAGATAAAGGGAGGTGCTACCATGCCACACTTTTCCTACTTCCAAGATTTTTCTTTTTAGTAAAGATGTTTGAAATTTGGATATTTCACTTCCAGCATCTCCCTGATGAATTAAGAAAAATCCTGATCAAAAGATTTCACACTGAGCAGGAAAACACTTCCGTTTTATCTGCTTGCCTCCAGCAGCTTGGAGGGAGACAACAGGTTCAGCTCATGGCCTCAGCCTCTCTACTGCTTCTTTTTACAGAATCACAGAACAGAAGGGGTTGGAAGGGACCCTGAAAGATCACCTAGTCCAACCCCCCTGCCACAGCAGGATCCCCTAGAGTAGGACACACAGGAACATGCATCCAGGCAGGTTTTGAATGTCTCCAGAGAAGCAGACTCCACAACCTCTCTGGGCAGCCTGTTCCAGGCTCTGTCACCCTCACAGTGAAAAAGGTTTTCCTCATGTTTACGTGGAACCTCCTGTGCTCCAGCTTGCACCCATTGCCTCTTGTCCTATCATTGGACATCACTGAGAAGAGCCTGGCTCCATCCTCCTGACACCCACCCTTTATGTATTAATGTAAACATTAATGAGGTCACCCCTCAGCTTCCTCTTCTCCAAGCTAAAGAGACCCAGCTCCCTCAGCCTTTCCTCATAAGGGAGATGTTCCACTCAATCATCTTTGTAGCTCTGTGCTGGACTCTTTTCAAGCAGTTATATAGAAGAATGATTATTGGAAACATCTCACTCATCTCCAGTTCCCAGAGTCACACCCTCCCCCACTAGTTCACATAAATAAAACATGTTATCTGCCAGCTCCATATGCTGAAGAGGGTCTAGTCATGAGGACAATACTAAAAATTGGTATTTTATTCCAGTATTCCTAAGGGGAGGTGAAGATGTCTTGTCAGGAGACCATCTAGTGGGGGAACATTAAACTTTTCCTTGATTGTCCCTGGTGGATGTACTAGGTTTTTTATTATTATTTTGATCTTTTTTGTTCTGTGTGGTGTTCATTCGGTTGTTCTAAATAGAACTAGTTAGCAGGCAGGATGCCAGCAGCTTGGGATGCATTTTCACGCGTTGCACACCACTGCCATAAATCGGGAGTGACCTCTAGTGGTAAAGCCGGCAGGATCCTCGGCTTCCCCGCTGTGCCACCGCTCCCGTACACCGCGTTTCTCTCCCTCTACTCCTTTCATCAAAAGTGTCTTAGAAATGTGAAATTAATTGAAAGCAAAGGTCAGCTAAAGCTAGTCAGCCTAGTTTTCAGCTAGTGAAAGAACTTCTCTGTAACTTAACATACACCGTGTGAAAATCAGGACTAAACCACCTCATTATGCTGTCACTTTTCTTTTACTGCAGCAGGATCCTGTAAGAGGCCCTAGCTTATGTGTGAAGTTAAAAGAACATGAGCCTAAGACGTTTGCTGAAAAGATTTTGAGTTGGAACTACTATTAGACTAACTTGATCAAGGCCTACTCAGGGCCTTCTGTATGAAATGTCATTTATGAGCAGATGTCCTACAACTTGTCAACACTAAGACAACTGGGACAGTTGTAAAGTGGGAAACTAAATGACTTACCTGTCTGTGATCAGTGGTACAGATGAATGAGCTCTGCCATCTGGAACCATCTCTTCCACAGTGCTGACTGAACATGTAACCTCTTCCTCTACTGCTTGATGTTTAGGAAAGAATTCTGTGTGTTCATGCATCCTTCCATTGTGCATTTCTGAGGTTCGCTTTGGTGGTCTGGGAGGTGGTGGGGTGTGTTCAGGTGGAGGGTCCAGATCTTCATTGGAGAGCTCTTTCCACTGTTCCTTCAGGAAGGAAAAACCCTATTAAGCTTCTCTCAATTCCTTTAATGTAAGCTTTCAACTTTGCTATGACAGGGTCTTTACCTTTCCATCTATTTGCATAGGATTTAATCACAATACTTAAACTTTTGGCACACTGGAAAATTTTTATTACCTGAAATGAAAGACAGGGCCCATGCAGCCAGTCTCCAGCCCAGTGACAGTGTGGAAAAGTACACAAGGCCACCTGTTACACTACACATACTTTTTGAAGGTTCTTCATACAACACTTCGGGTCTTCACAGATAGTAAAGCATTGTATTTAAGGACCCCATAATATAAAATTTTACTGAAGTCAAAGCAAGCATGATAGTTAAAGTTTCTTCCTCTTGTGTTCATCCCACGTATTTGTTACAGTTAAACCAGAGTTGCAGCTCACTACAAGAGACTGTGCAGTCAATAGTACTCACTTGCACTGAAGCATCTCCCATGATGAATTTTGCCCCTTCAATAACAGCTAGGTAGGAGAAACGCAGCTGGTCAGCTGTCTGTATGAGTCCCATTCTGTACTTCCTCATTTCCAGGAGAACCTGTTTAACGTCCACAGAAGAAGGATCTTTCCGTTTGTCCATCTGAAGATAAAAATTGGAAACATGCTTTATGCTATGATGAGATTCAATGCAATGACTCATTTTGTAGTATAGCCTTCAGAATATCCTCCACACTACAGAATTAAACTAATAAAAACTGGTATTGGCAGCTATTTATTTGGCCTCTAGGAAGTTAGAGAAAGGAAAACACACTAGGCCTCCAACATGTTGTACATTTTTCCCTTTTTTGTCTTTCTCAGTGTGAAAATGTAAGTAGGAAAAAAATAAAAGGATATTTTAACCTAGGCCTAACTTGTATGTATCAGCTGCTCTCACACGGTGACAGAGCAAAGCCAAGGGAACTCCAGTTTTATCATAAAATCAGGGTAATTTCCCTCTGCCTACAGGCGAGGTTGACTCTGTAAAAGGAAACATTTATTTTGCATTTTCAGGATAGGTAACACTATTACTGAGCAGGCATCTAGTGTTTTAGTTTTCTTAACCACAAGGACAAAGCCTTTCTTTGCAAATCACCCTAAAAACTACAGCCTTTTCTTCCCCAGACTTAAAATGGCCAGTTAAGAATGAGATCTGCCTTGGAATACACTTCCAAACCAGAATATGAGCAGGATAATGGGAAATAGCATGCAACAATACTTCACAGAACATACCACGGCTCTTTGTGAGCCTACAACAAACCATTCCTCAAAATAGCTCTATGGAAATAGCATATCATCTGGAATGAGCAGCTCTTACCAGTAGAAGACACGTATCCACCAAACAGAAAGTTCCTGATCTCCCGATTCCTGCGCTACAGTGCACCACAACTGGTCCATGCTCGGGGTTTAGTGAGCCAGACTCTCTCACTTTGAACAGGAAATTGAGGAATGAAGCAGGTGACTCCGGGACGCCAAAGTCAGGCCACGTAGTATAATGAAAGTGCAGAATCTCTCTAGTTTCCTGTGTCTGTAGAGAGAGTATTTAGGACATCTGTTAGCTCGTACCCACCAGGCAGAAGCAGTTAGAGCACCGTTGCCTACAGCCATGTTCTAATGAACTAATACAATTCCTCATTCATTTTCCTAGCAAAGGATAATAGTCACCTACATATTTAGACATCCAGCTTTAGACATTTTTACATTTAGGTCAATTTCAAATTTGTGCCTTTGGAAAATTTTTAGCTACTTCCTTTGAAAAGAACTCTGACTCACATGGAACAGAGGCATGTGCCTCCTCAGCTTTGTATGCTGCTCAGACCACACTGCTGCCACTGCATCTTTAGAACAGCTGACTTAAATTCAAATGTCAAAGTTCCACCAGTCTGAGGGAGCTTTTATAGCTGCACAGTTAAGAAACTACAAATAATTGTATCATGTTGCAAAGGTCTCAATTTTGAGCAAAGGAAATTGGGTAAGAAAATTTACAACATGGTTTGTTTTTTCCAGTACAGTTCAAATGCATGTATGGCAATGAGATAGTTGGCACCTTCCAATTTCTAACAACAAAAAATTATTTGAAGATTTCTCACAATGAAGTACCTCAAGTTATAGAAGCCCTTTGCACTTCCTGCAAACAAAGCCTTTACACTATGACAGCTGTTCCTTAACAGGTTTGTTCTCAACCTGAAGACTGTCTTCCAAGACAACTAAATCACTGGTGCTCACATCCTCCTAGAATACTGAGCTACAACCCTTAAACATCTCTACAGCAGACGTTGTAGTTAATACACACCACAAACTACAGCAACTAGATTCTTACTCAGCCACAATTTAGTCAAATCCCTATCTGCTGTCTCATGTTTCCTGGCAGGATGAAGCATGCAAGATGCTAAAAGATGAGCAAAGCAGTAACTGTTGTCTTCCAGCAGTGAGTAGTACCAGGACAGAGCAGAACTCAGGCTAGCACATCACCACATACACACCCAGGTCAGCAGCACCTCGGACTTCATCTTCACTGACCTGCAGGCAGCGAAAGTTAATGGTGCTCTTCCTTAGCCAGTCTCCCCAAGGGCTTTAGATTAGCCCTCACTGCTCTAACACAGGGCAGTGCTGGAAAGGAGAGGTGGGAAACAGCATCTCTACTTTTATTTTGGTATTGCAAAAAAAAAAAAAAAAAAGAAAATAAGGAAAAAAAAACTTATTTCTTTTAAAACTAGTGGCCTGATCCTTGTACTGAGGTCCATACAGCTCATTGCAGGACCAGGGCTAAACAGTTCCTGCTTTCTGATGAAGGCCATCAATACAAAACGTGATGATTTAAGCCAAAACCTAAAAATCACCAGCAAAAAGCTTCAGTGACAGGAAGAGCAATTATTTCAGCTGTAACACAAACACAGCAGAACATCTGCTAAGGGGTTTTATAAAGGGTTCTCAGAAAGGTAGGCACTTGCTAACCTTCTCACTAAGTGTACGGTCATTTTCATCTCTTGGCTGTAGTTTCCCCAGATACGTTTGACAAATATTTAAGAGTTTGATTTACACAACACACAAAGTAGAGGCTGAGGAACAGTCTCATGCAGAACCACCAATTCTGGAATAAAATCTGCTATCATTTGTGACCGTCTTTTTCAAGACCTTGTTGATGAGGAGGTGAATCTCACCTCAGAGAGGCTGAAGACTCTGACTGGTAATACATCCTGTACTTACTGTAAGGTTTTCCAATTCTAGCTGTCGTACTGTGTAATACGATTTTATATCTTCAGATATCAATGTTAGTTTCAAGTTTGTATCTTCAAAAAACATTTCTTTCTCCTCTTTCCGTGGCCAGTACTGTGCACACTTTACCTAAAACCAAATAGGAGACATTTATGTGTCACTTATGTCTGTGTAAAAGGCAAGGAATAAACATCCTTAAATACATTTCCTTATGAGACAATTTCTTCATCTGCTTTTATTATAAGGAGCACCAGTTCTAGCATCAAGAATACCAGTCCTCCTTTATGTTGCAGAACCACATCTTCACTGACTCTTTTCTATGAGTCAAATTATTTTGACTCTGACTGAACTAATATAAATACCTAAGGATTGAGGGTAGGTTTGTTTAGGTAGGGCTATCTTTGTTCTACTTGTAAGCTGAAAGAGTGGGAAGCTATGGAATCCAATCAAAATCACCAAAACCACTACTTATTTTAGGTTGTGTCAGAATAAACAAATACAAGTCTGCTGAAATCTGAATTTTAGTCTACTCTGCATTTTATTTATAATCCTCATGTCAAACATTTACATTTCAAAAGAAGAGAGAGATGTTAACAAGACAGAACATACTGTGAAAAAGTGTTATGAGTTCCATGAATAAGCTGCATATAGAGAATTACAACATTGCTGATTTGCAAGTGTAACATCGGATGAGATTTTGGGTTATTACATTCCCTCACCACAAAAATAAAAATAGCAGTGAGATCATTTTGATTTTACATGACACAATTTAAAGTGCCAAACAAAAAAACCCTAAATTCAGCAAACATTCCCATTACATACTCCAGGCTGAATTTCAATTTTTTCAGTAAAGTTTCCCAGACAGCTCAGTTTTGCAAGGACTGCTACATGCTGAAATGAGTCAACCAAACAGAAAAGTAGCACATTTTGCAGCATGCAGGAGAAAAGTGAAACTAAAGGAACTCGTCAGCAACACAAATAGATTTGGCAACCACGTTTCTGACAGTCAAATCTAAGAATATTGTGAGTGGGAGAACTGGCCTGCTACTGCTGCCACTGAGCACTGCTCCTCTGAACTGGGATTACAACCACCACTTGCCCACACCTCAACATGCAAGAAGAATGGATTGTTTGACATGGCTAATGCCTCTTATTCAAGGGCAAATAATATGGCTTTGAAGTTGTGGTGGATGAAGAATGAAAGAAGAACAGCATTATCAAGACTAAGATGATTTCTGACAGCATTTTAATAAATACAAAAAACCCTTTGGTATTGTGTTCATAGGTTACTAACACTAATTTTGCTCAGACTAATTCTAGTTTTTATTCGAAATACACCTTCAAGTTTATTGGGGTATAGAATGCAGTTATAATTCTCTCCACTTTTGTTTTTTTAATTAATGTTCAAGAGAGAGCAACTAGCTTTGTGTCTAATTTCTCCACCAAATGTGTCTGCAAACAATATTTTGTTGTGCTCAGCTGTAGGTCTCTCACTGCTGTTTGCTGAGAAGTGTAAGCAGCCTGCCCTAAGGGATCACAATAATTAATTTTGTCCAAAACTATTGGCAGTGCAGAGAATGAGCAGGAATGGTTGGAAAGGAAGAAACTATTGAAAAACATGGTTACTGCATCTCTTTTGAAGATTAAATTTCACTTGCACTACAAAAAAAGCAAAACACTCAAAAATCAAGACTGCGGTTTATTAAAACACAACTCATTGCACAAGAATCTTTCTGATTATTTGGAATTTTTTCCTGATTATGCAAAAGCATGTACCACCCAGTTATCACTGGTGGGTACCCAGCATACCCACTGCCCCCCACCCAAAGTGTCTTTATACAGACCACACTGTAACGTTCAACTTGAAATTGTGCATTTCTACCAGTCCTTAACATTGCTTTTGTCTCAGATTTGCACAGCTGCCAAGTCCACTTTAAGGATGGCAGCTGTGGAATTAGCACAGAGGCAGCACTCTGACCCCTGGATGAAAACCATGCCTGATGGTTCCTGTCTGCTCCACCATCAGAAAGGCTAAGGCATTTCCTTCTTAAGACAGCAGCTACTCCATGTGCCCAAAGAACCAGAACTTTTTACCTACCTGAAGGTAAGTTACAATAACCCCAACTGTTTGTTCACTGATCATTTCCCTTCATCCTCTGTCTTGTCTAATGTAAACTTCCTAAAAGGCCTGAAGAGAACTTAGCCCACTGCATTTGTCCTAGCAAGCAAAGCACTGGCTCAACTGCTCGCTCCACATCACCCAGAAGATAACTGCTTAAGACAGATACCAGAAGTACTTTGAATTGCACTCCCATTCTCCTCATACTCTCTAAAGTCTTTTGTAAAACAATGACACTGGTGGAGAAACAATACACTTAATGACACATTTAATGATCAGAATTCTTATTACATGAAGGAAACTTGGAGTAAAAAATGGCTCTGTAACTATTTCAAAACCATTTCATAATGCTTGTGAATAAACGCTTGATGTAAATGGCCTTTGAGAGGTGTAATCTGCACACACAGAAAAAGACCACGTTCAGATACTTAGGTTAGCAGTAGAGACCAAATATTCATTTGTGTGGAGAGTCATACTGTGATGATGCCTTTTTTTAGCCAAATTCAGAAGAAATTAAGACCTACAATTACAAACGGAATAATTTTCTGAGTGCACTAAGATCAGTTTAGCAAGTATTCAATTCTAGGCATGATTTTACATACAATTACTGATGGTTATAGTCTCTCCATCCCCTCCCCATTCTTTGGGTTGGTTTTTGGTTTTGTTTTTTAAAAAAGAAAAAACCAAACATGCAACAAACACATAGCTAGAACTGGGTAAGCACTTACGGATCCCTTTTCCATCACTCTGTTCAACATGACAACACCACGGCTTTTCTGTTCCCAAACCATCTCCCAAAAGTGACCACAAGTATTTGGCAAAGGTCCCTGCAGAGACAGAATCCCCAGAAATAAGCATTATTTTCTGTTCATGTCAGTGCAATGTTCCCCAGTAAAAGTTACTGCACTAGACAATTAATTTATACAAGGAACAAGCAACTTCTCATTTCAAACTGTAAAAAAAAATAAAAATGCAGTGATACAGCTTTAAGTTCTATTTTCCCACTCTGAATCTACCCATGAAAGCATGGCTAATCTTTCCCCCCAGACAGAGAAGGAAGAGAGAAGCAGTCTCATTTACGAGAAGAGAACTGGGAGTGAAACATGCTGAGAGAATTTTCTTAGGAAAGGTAAACATATAATGGGGAAATAAAACCTCATTGACTAACTGGGAGCAGAATTAACATCTATGTTGAACTATTCTGCTATACATCATTGTTATTCGTAATACTTGAAAATTACTAGACTGAATGGACAAACATTCAGAAGACTGAAACAGTGCCAGATCAGTAACAAACTGCACAGAATTCCAGAATCTTCATGTATCTGCTTCGGGCCTGAACAAAATTTTAACTCCTTTTACTATCTACTCACAAAGTAGATTTCCTTACAACTTTTTGTTTGTGCTATGTTCCTTTGCTATTCTTTACTCCTAAACCATTGCTCTGAGTTTTGGGCAACACAAACCAGCACAACTGTCTCTCTCATTATTTGCTCTCCATCACTTTACTCAAACAAAACAGCAGGCCAGGGTCTTCAGAAAGAATTACTAGATTCAAACAAAGCCATTCAAACCCATTGAATTCTGGATCACAATAGATAACTGGTACCAGTTAGCTGCACATTTGACTATTCCACATACCAGTTCAACCCCACGATCAAACCCCCAGTCCTAAATAAGTGGAGTAAGAGCTGTGTGCACAGAATCAGTTTCACATTGAACACTGCACTGCTCACTTCTTAGAATATTTATCTGTATTCTCTAGAAACAGGAAGGAAGAGCTGCTGCTTGAAAATATTAATCCCAGTCTACCTTTATCTAGAGTTTGGGAGGAAGGGATAAGAAAAAAAGTCAAGATTAGAGACCAGGGCAGTCTCCAGGGAACCAAACATTTAGGAAAAACATGAATTTTGGCACAGTTGCTAGTTCTCAGAATAAGACAACAGGGTATCCAGGTATTTTTAAATCTGTAAATAGGTGTGGAATTTACAAGTGCAGTGAAAAAAGCCACTTCCCTCCTTGCTCAAAAAATTCCCATCACTGAAGTCTGTATTCATAACTTTCACATTAAAGGTAGAAGCATCAGCATTGCCCCACTTAAACCCTTTTGAAGCCGTGTTATTAGGAGGTAGATTTATTTGTAAATACTACAATAACAGCACTTTCAGAAGGATGTTTAACAAGAAATATGTGGTGGAGCATACTGCTTCTTTGACACAGAAGCTCAGGTGCAAGAAATTCCCTAATATATTTTAGTTAACTTCTGCCCCCCTCAACATAACACAAATTCCTATTATATTTAAAGTGTGTTATTTCAAATAGGTTTTGAACATCTTGAAGTTCATGCACATAGTTGTGTAAATGTAAAGCCCTCCCATGAAGTGAGGTTCACCTCTGTTCAGAGAATTTATCAGTCAACTTATCAGTCAAAGACTACTGGTCTGAAGCCTTTGTGCTGACCTTCCATGTAGAAGTATGATTCATTTCAACCACATCTAAATGTTGCTTGTCATAACCAAACAGATTTTTAGAAATACGTTATCTTCTAATCTACATGGGTCTAAAGTCAAATATACAAAGTGGCCAAAATACTCTACAAGATGTCAGTCAGTGCTGACAGGAAGCAGGAGGAAATAAGTAGTATTTGTGTAGAACTGTTCTATGTGTAAGTTTATATACACACAGTGTTTATACACACTCAACTAGCTTTGCAATAAAACAAACATAATAAGGCTAAAGAAAACCCATGAAAAACAACTCAAATTGCTGTATGATTTTTACTATCCATTGCCAGCAATTACCTGGGTAAGGATGTAGCTCCTTTGGGCCTCTTCCATTTTTATCAAACTAGCATTGATATAGTCATTGTCACCTTGGTTTAGCTTAATTCGACTGTGATCAACTGCAGCATAATTAGAAAACAACAGTTAATGTATATGCAACATAGCACAATTCATGCACAACCTCATCAGGTGCTAGGACCAAAACAGCTGAGTTATCCTGAAGAATGAAAAGAGCTCCATCAGAAGTGCTCACTGCTGCTTGTAACTGGGAGTACAACCCCAGTATTGCAGGAGCTGCCCTGCAGCAGAGCAGCCAAGGTAGGCTGTGCTCTGCCTTCCAAGAATACATTGCAAGAATGGAAGTGTTTGCATCTCAAGTAATCACAATGGTAATTAGCAAACCAGATCACACTGACCTATCTGTAAAGTTACTGAGTTACTGTTTTTAAATACATCTAGTTACACAACTGCTTATCTTTTGCAGCTTAAACATTAAAACCCAGCTTGTTCAAGGTTGTTAAAGGGCTTGCCTAAACATATGCTGGACAAACAGAACAGAGACTTCTTACAGACATTTAGCTACTTTTCCCAACCCAACCACACCTTAATGTACAGAAAGTATGATCAAAATTCAATAACTACAGCAAAAGTAATTTTATTGCTCTTTTGTTAGTGTCAGCTTGCTCCATTTAGGATTAAAAAAACCAAACCAACAAAAAAAACCCACATACAAGAGTTCCCACATTTTGCAAGGGCACCAAACAGATGGGAAGCAGTATTAGCTACAGGCAAAAGGGAATTTTGTTACTCACAACCCCAAATACTACAACTGTTTAGTAAAGCAAACTATGTGCAACATTATTGTTCCTAGTTGATTGCCCCAAAGGCGTTGGTAACTTACAGCCACCAAGTACAGAAGTTTCCCAATGTACATCCTCCTCTTGTCTCTGAACAGCAAACAGACATTTGCCCTGTGACAGAGCCTGTGGAAACTGCATTTCAAACAGGCAGCAGTGCTGCACCCTGTGAGAGGGCCAGAAGTCCCAGAACAGGCATTGTCATTTAGTGCAGAGAAGGCAGCTTAGCAAACCAGCTGTGAACCTTCTTTAAAAGTATCTGATACATTAAGTATTATTTGCTGACCATTTAACTACAGTTCTGTACTTATCTGCACTCCGTGTATTTCCCTCATTGCACCACAGTACAGCATGCCAGGCACTGGCAAGGCTGAATGTCACTGTCTTTGTTCAGGGGATTGTGGAAAGACAGAAAGGCTGCAACACTGAACTGAGCTGTGCCTTGTACAGAAGACACATGCTCCAAGATGCACTTCCCACCAGAATTCACCAGAACAGTTCTTACTAATCATTTCAGAAACATATGTCTCAGACTAACACCACCACCTTTGCAAACCTCCACTTCCCTCTGTTCCAATTAGCTTAGTCATATGTTCTATTCAAGACTCTTCCCCATCTCCCAGCAGGGACAGGGTTCTGCTGCACTGACTCCAGGGGCACTCTAGGAAGTACATGGCAACAGGAGGGACACTTGCAATATTCTTAGTGCTGTTTCAGCCACCATTCTTCTTCTGTGTGCTGCTCTGGTATAATCCTAGGGATATAATGGCATCCTGCAACATCTATCTCGTAACTAAATATATTAACAAGAGGAATTGTCTTGGATGCATATCCAACACAAATCCTTACAAAGAACATTCAGTTGTTAGAAGTCATTAAAGGTCAACAGTCTGTTACAAACCACGGAAAAGAAAGTGTACTTACAGGGGCTGACATCTCTGTACCTATTTCTGTTTTTGTTTCTGGGATGTTTGGCCACTTTACATGGAAAATCACTGGCTTCATGCCTGATGTCCTGCAACAAAAACACACAAAAAAACCAAACAAAAAAGTCTTAGATATGAATCCATCTAGTATCATCATACCAGTAGCTATTTTAAGACAAATACCCATTTAACTTCACATCTTCACGTGTGAGAGTTGCAGATAGAAAGCACTTCAGGCTTCAACTTAAGAACGGAGTTTAAATACAGGATACAACACTAACATCATTTGTGTGTTAAAATATTATTACCTTGCATAATAAAGTTGCAAAACATTTACCAGTCATTATGCCTTTACACTCCTCATGGAGTAGGGTCTCTGCCCCAAAGCACTTTCATATAAACTGCTTTAAGCAATTGTTTCCACTGTAAGTAAAACTATGAATTGTACTTCAGACTCAACAGCAATTAGAAAACATTTATCGTGATAGAAAGAACTTGTCTACTCCTTGGATTAAAACACACACATGGAGTGGTGACTTGCCTAAGATCACGTACATCTTGAGTTATAAGCAAGATGTCACAAAGCTGCAAAGAGGGAAAGTGACTTCTATCCAATTCACAGGCTCAACGAAAACATGCATTGTCTCATGCACATAATTAGGGGTTTTCTCAGACACATATAATAGCTCAGCTATCTGAGACAGTTTCAAAGTTATAATAAAAAGAATTCTGCCATCCTTGGACATTAGTCCCCATTTGTAGAAACAGAACATCAAACTGTAAATAAATACTCCATAAATCTGCAATGCTTAAAAATTATAGTACCAGGAACTTCAGGCTGGAGCTGTTAGATTTAACTAAAATTAATGAAAACTGCAGAAATGCATTAGCTGTAGAACTGGTATTTAAATAGCACAATTACGTTTAAGAAACCTTAAGATAGACGTGAAATGAACAAATGAACCTAGCCCAGAGGCAACTAAAAAATCATCATTAAAAATAAATTATTGAGCTAAATTAATCTCCTTTCATTGGATGATTTTGTTAAATATAGAAAACCAAGTGAAGTGGAGTTTAATATTAATTATCTGTCTTGATACAGATATATTTTAACATGGTGTTGATCCACACCCAGTGAGAGACCAGATAACGTTTCTGTGCACATAAAGTTAATGCATTTGGGGGGCTGCTCATGATATATAGATGGATCACTTGCACAGAAAGGCTGGGCATGCCTCTATTAATAGTTTCAAATTAGCTCAGGCTCTGCTTCAAATTGTGGTAGCTTTACAACATCAGAATAGGAGGATTTTATACCAGCAAAACTAATCCCCAAAATGCAGGCCAAAGCAAACTGCTTTTCAGTTCCTCTCAGTTTCACATAAAGAATCATGTACAAAGCTGAAGATTTTTTTTTTTTAGTGGGCTATCTACTGCAACTTATGACTTGTTCATCATTTTCTACCCCATTATTCAGATATGCAGCAACTTACACTGAATGCTACATTACAAGTAAAGATTTTCAGTTTACATATACCTGCTCAAAATTAGTACTGTATTCTGAAATGGCTCCTCACTGAAATAAGCCCTGACATCAGCTGCTATCTTTTTATAACTTAACACATGGCTGCCAGTATTTCTGCTTATGAAGAATGCAGTCTGGAGAATATGATCTTGACTGCCACGGTCTAATATCTCAAACATGAGGCAGCTAAAATGGGTGTTTTCCTAAGTTTGTCTCTGACAGTAGGTTAGTGACCTTGTATTTTGCAGGTTTTTCTTCTGTACTGGCTGTACAGGATTGAGAAGAGACAAAACCAGGGAACTAGGAAAAATGTTTCCCATAGAGCCTATGTATGTTATTTTTTTAAGTGTTAAAAAACCCAGCCCAAACCAACACAACCACCCCACCATTTAAGATTCATATTAAAAAAAAGACAACAGCAAAATGAAAACCAAACCAAAAGACCCTTAGGCATTTTTGCTGTAAGTATTGGGTTAAATTAGCAGCAGCACTAACCTACACCATTTCCTTTCATGGCATTAGCAAATTTGAAAACAAATGTCCCCTCTTTTAAAAAAGGAAACAGTCAAAATGCTTCACTGCAGAAATGTAATGGTACAAAGGTATTTTAATTTAAAAATATTATACTTAAGCATACATACGTATGTGCACCTATACACTATTCCCAGCCTTAGAGAATTCCACAGAGTCAAATATTTAAGGATCTGAAACTAATAATTTATTATTCAGGGAACAGAAAGGTGGCTATTGCCTCACTACCAAATATTAGATCTTTTTAAAGCTGCTACGGTGCCTAAAGGTATTGAATGAATGAGGGACTTCAAGGAGATGCATAACTCCCACAGGCACAGAAAAATGAAAAGAAAGAAGTTGCCCATGTACCTTCCAGAAACACAGGCAATTTAAAAAGTATAATATATTTCTGAAGCATGTTTTAACAATCAGGAAAAAATAATAAGGTGGGAGTAGTGTGGTAATAAAATGAGGGACCTAGATATGGCAACAGGTAAGCTGCTGCCTCATGTGAAAATCCAACTATCACAGATCACTTTATGTCTGAATGTAATGAAAATCAGTAAAATAGAAAACCCTGGAGGGCATTGACCTTAGTGGTCAAATGCATGCCTGAGAAGACAGAGCATACTCTTCTCAGCAATAGGGATAAAAATGGTCTGTAGTTGGTTTTATTTTTTTTTTTGCTATAGCAGTTGCTAGAACATCTGAAGTGACAAAAAACCCTAAGATCACTTCAAGGATCTAACACTGCCTTCAGTGGAAATCAGATGGCCTTCAAGAGAGAGAATTACTGGAGACAACAATCTAGTGACAAGTTATGTAAAATGGCCACAGTACAGGCCTTCTTGTACATTCCTCAAAAGCTTCTGTTACTGGTTATGGCAGGAGCCACAACTACTGATGCTCACTGGTGTTAGGGAGGTTTCAAAATATGTCAATAATAGTACTACAGGGTGTCCATGCTGGAGAAAGCAGAGTCATTCAAAGAATGTCACTGTTGTGCTACAAGGAATTTGAAGGCCAACGATGTCACAAGAACTGAGGCTACTGGATGGACACCGAGATTGATAAAGTTATGAAACACCTTCTTGAATCACACTCATAGTCACGATGCAGAGATCCTGTCATTCAAAAAGGAAGCTCGACATTTTATCTAAAAGGTCATGCAATATAAAACTTTAAAGAGGAAGGGCTAGAACTGAATTCAGTTTTCCAGATTGAAATGCATGAGTCATTCCATGCCACTCGTCTCCTGGTTTAAGTCCTGCACCCCATGCGAACACTCCCAAAACCTTCCGAGGTGGAAAGAGGAAGTCTGCTGAAGCACTGCTCCTCAAGTGGAAAGTTCTTGTCACTGTTAATTTGCAGTAGTGACTGGAATAACAAGTTCTTTAGTGCTTTACAGGAGAAGGTTGCTCCCAGCTGCACAAATGGGTCCCACTTGGCCTGATAGCATCACATTTCCTGTGGCAAAGAAAGGACACAGAATGCAAGGACAGATGGCTGTGTTGCTCAGACAAGTGATCACTCCCATGAACACAGCCCTACTTTCCAGAGTCCTACAGATGTCCATCAGAAGAGGTGCTCATGGTGGCTCTTAGCCCCTTGCCCCAAAGCCTTCTGTACCAGACTTCTGACCCCTCCCCTCTCTTCCCTCTGCCAGAAATCTAACAGTAGTGATTCACTCTACAATCCACAGCCCTATCTTTCCATTCCTCCCAGCCTTCAAAAAATTAACGCCAATTCAGTCTCCTAACCCATAACTCCTGTGGAGTCCCAGGTCTGTCAATTCCCCCTTTGCTCAGTAAGAATTTTCTGCAAACCTTCCTACATGTCCAGCCCCTGGCACTCTGTGCTGCAGCTGCCACAGGTAAACCCTCAGCACAACAGCACATTCCACTGCACCTTCCCCATCTTGTTCTGACACCAACAGGAGACTAAGAAAGTAAAGAGAGATGCCAAAATCTTCAGTAAGTATTAAGATCACATGAAGAGGTGTTCATGACACCCACCAGTCAAGCACACTGCAACGTTGCATAGATTTGCTTGTCACTATTTCCAGAAGAGAAACTAAATGTCCGGTTTAAAAGCCTCCAGATTGAACAGAAAGGCTGCCAGGAAACTCTGCAGCAGGCCTCAATTTGATCACACTATTTATTACACCATAAAGTCTGGAGCAGCCCAGACTAAGAGATAATGATATACTGCCATTTTGACAGTTGTGTTCCTATGGGAAGCAGCAATTGCCAAGATCTTATCATGGGCTACAGAAGTGCACAGTAATCTATCTACTGGGGCAGTCACACTCAGGAAAGCAATTCACAACAAGTACATAAAGACTTAAATAAAAAAGTAATTTTAGCTTAAGAGCTTACAAAAAAGAATGCTTCCTCTTAAAGCTAGCACTGAAAAAAAATTACGTCACTGCTATAAATGGTGGAAGGATAAAATAAAATAAATAGCTACAGTAAAGTGAAAGCTGCTGTTTCCTCAGCTGTCATTACAGGCTGATTTCAGAATGGAAATACCCCTACAATTATATGAGGTGGCAAAGACCTGTACTGAAGACTGCAAGGGTAACAGGTAGTACTGAGGGTTCCACAATAAACAGCTGCCTTACACAAATGGGAAAAGGTCTTCAGAGGCTGTGTGTAAGGGGGCAAATTCAGCCATGGAGAGGCAGTGAGATGACTCCACAACAAAACAGCCTTGGTAAGATACAAAGCATACAGAGATCAACTGTTCACTCAGCCCACTTTGACAAGGAAGACTGGATTTCTTGTTCTATATTAAACTTCACATCAGGATTATTTGGACAGGGACAAGAAATGAGGGTGTAACCTGTAGGTAACAAGGTCATCTAAAGATCAGAGAAACAGACAATTACACCATGTAACATTAATCTTAACAACAAGTTGCAGAATTTTAGCCAGATAAATGAAATAAATGTCGATTTTTAATACTCTCTTAAAACATTTCATCTAGTCTCTCAGTTCTGCTTTCAAGAAAAATATGGTAGTATTGATTTCTTATTAATTGCCCCCAAAAAAAGCCAGTTGGCTAGTATGCCGAGCTGCTTCCTGAGGTCAAGTAGCATGAGAGAGAGAGAGAGGGGGGAAGGGACAGGCTTGTTTAAAGTTCAACAACACCATTGTACGAGTTAAAAAAAAATAATTAAAAAAAAATCACACACTTGCAATATGATTTTCCTAGAAAGCCCCTTGCTAATTCAGCACTATGTGGGCAATCTGGAACAGGCTGCAGCAACACAGTGTAAGCAGTGCTGCTGACACCAGTCAGCTGGTTGGAGGCACGGAAATAACCCCCCCAGGAGAATGTAAACTCGGCATGATTGTGCTATTAAATCATATCAACACGTGGGGAAGTGTACTAATTTTTTATAGGCCTACATTTATTGCAGATATTATAGATTCTCTCTCACCACTGAGTACTTTCAACATGCCTACCTGTAGAAATTGAAGAACTATGAAAGTAAATCCTGCAGTACTTTATTGTACCCACTTTGTCATGGTAGATAACAGAACACTGTAAATGCTCAACCACTTGCACCTGAACGGTTCTTACAACTTGGGTATGTATTTTCAGAAGGGAGAAAGCCACAAACCTGTATAATTTTCAAATTTTAACAGTTTATTTATTTTGCATGTTGTCAAAAGGAAGACATTGCTGTAGAATAAATCATTGCAATTCCACAGAACTCAGGTGTTCAGGTTCTTGTATGGCTTCAGTGTCATTATCAGCAATGAGTAAAAACTGACTTCTCAATTCTGACTATTTTGAGGGTTGCAGCAGAGCCAGGGTGATCAAAAACCTAAACTCTAATATTTGGTTAAAGAATGACATGAGACGTCTCAAATTTCAGTATGTTCAAAATACAGTTTGTCCTTGAAATTTATGACCCATAACAGAAGTTCACAGTAGCTGGCAAGAACACTCCACTTCTGCTGGTTTGTAGCCATGTACTCCCTGCCAAAACAGGAAACAACTGAATGGAGGGTCAGTGTAAGAAACAAACTGAAGTTCCCTTCTTCTTCATGACCATCTCTGTTTTTCCTCCCAGCTGTTCGATCTGCTCCAGAAGTGATAGAGACTTTTGAGAAGATGAAATGGCTTCTTGACAGTTGTTGTGCAAAAGAAAAGCTCTGCCATCTGTATCATCGAAGTCAGTGCCAGGAAATAAACCACAGTCTCATTAAAGTGTCAGGAGGTTCTAACTCTGTTACTCTTCTTCCGTAAGAAAAAATAATCACAGAGATGAGATCCAGATCTTGGTTTGCCCAAACATTACAGGACTCCAGATAGAGTTTTGGTTCAACCTCATCTCAAATAGACTGGTGCATCTGACAGCCCAGTTATCTACGTAACCCCTGAAGGAATTTAGTCTGTGTAGCAAACCCAGACCTTAATTTGTTGCAGTATGGGTTTTGTATCAGTTTAAAAACGTGTAATTTCTGGCTTGTAGGGTATTCCAGGTTTCATAAACTGACAACTGTGGTTATGAACAGAGACCTCCTTTCCTAGTTACCCAATATTTTCATTCTGATGTCTCATGAGCCACCTAACAGCATTATAGCTTTTAAAGAGCTGCCTCCACAAAAAAACCCCACAAAACACAACAACCAACAAGGTAAAGACGATGTGTGTGGATTCTGTAGGCTTCAGGGAGGGTGGGAGGGGAGGAAAAAAAAGATATAAAACCTGTAAGTACGAGCAGGTGAGGGAGGGATGAGAAAAGCTGCTTCTCACACCTTTTCACAGTAAAACAAGGTCACTATGCTGCATAACCAAGATTTTTCTAGAGTTTAAATATGCAAATGACAAGTTGCAAACTGGGAACAAAAGGACAAGAGGTGCCCTTGGAACCACAGCAGATATTTTACAGTTTCTCAAGGGGATCTCTGACTTCATGAAATAGGAACCATGGAATGAATTTTATTTATACTTACTCAGAAGTCTCTACTATCTTTCAGAGATACTACATACAGTGCTAGTAACCTCAGTTAACCTTAAGAAAGCCAGACTGTACTATTGCCCCAAATTCCTGCAGAATCCATTATCACCATTTAATCTTAAAATAAAATAATCTTAAATAACATAAGAAAAAGTAAGACCCTCTTTCTTTTGAGTGCCTCCTTTTCAGCAAGGTTTACAAAGTGATCCAGTGCGTTTCAAGCCATCTGCATCAACATCACTCCTTGCTCACTTTTTCACCATTTGTATCAGTAACTGTTCACTTTCATGGTCATCAGTCACTGATATTTTAAAGTAGAAGTTGGGCTTGATTTTTTTTAATTTATTTTTTTTTTTTTTACATAGCTCCCCTCCCTATTCCTTCAAAATCATGCAAATATTTTCAAACACATTCAAATACATGGAAGTTTTTAAATACATGTATATGGGTCTCAAAAAGCAGCTCAGGTTAATATATCAATTTGAGCATTGGTGTATTGCCACCAATTAATGTACATTGAACACTGAAGGTCAGTACCAGAAGTTCCATGTATAAATCCAGAAAGCCTGACTCACTTATAAAGCAGTGTTAAAGTGTATAAAGCACTTATAAAACAGTGTTATGCACAGGGAAAAAAAAAATCCAGTATTTTAAAAGGCTTGAGATAATATTTTGTTTAAATAATTTCAAGGATTGTTCTAGAACAAGGACAGAAGACTTCAGATGAAAGCTAGCTAGCCTGGTTTGCACAGTTAATACCACCAGTAACAGCTGGCACTCATCTATTTCCAACTTTTCAAAAAATTTAATATCTGGCTTACAACAATAATTCATTTAGTAAAAATCCACAATAAACCTGAGATTAAAAACTTCCTAATACCTAACAGCAGCCAATTGACACTGTATCTCTCAGTAATCAGAGTCCTATTTACTAAAAGATAGCAGAAGGCAATGCCATGTTGACATGGTTTAATCTGTAACACTTTTATCCAAAAAATACTTGGTAGAAGGATAAAGTATTTTTATGTAACAGGCATTTGCCCAAGCTATGAAAACAAACTTCATCTTTAGTTAGGATCAGCGAATTTAAATCTAGATTTTGCTCTGAATTTAACCAGGTAATTTGATGGATGAAATCCCTGAGTCTTAACAGAAGAGAATCCAGACAGAAGAAATCAATGGAAGTATTATCCTTTAATTTCTCTATGCTGTTTCAGGACCTATCAGCAGGTGGTGGTTCTTCACCTGTCATGATTGACATACAGATAGCCTGTTCCTGGAGCCCTGAGAACAGGTTATTCTACCAGGCAGTGGCTAATTTATCTTCAGGAGATTAAGAAAAGGCACTGAAATAAAGATAGGAAAACAGTGAGAATTCTTGTTCTAGATAAGCACAAACCAATTGTAAACTTCATCACCATTACAGGAATTACCCAGAATTATTCTTTTTCAGTTTTAAATCTCTCTTTTAAAAAACCCACAACCTTCAAGAATAAGAAAAAAGACTATTATTTCCAGTCATTTCAAGCAATGTCTGAATAAAAAAAATTAAAAAAAAAATCACTCATGCTTTGTTAATATGAGAAGTTTCACTTTGGAATCAATAAGCAGAAAGTGAATCAGTAGAGCTTGACTTCCTGTAAATTGATTTCACCACACTGAAACGAGAACATTTAACATCTTGAAGCAGAAGAACGTTCCTGTAAACAAACACAGGCACATAGTTCCACTTAATAACTTCCATCCTCCCTCTTCACACCGAAGGCATGTGTGATTTGATCTGTACCACATACAGAGCATGTGCTCTGGTGCAAGGACAAAAAGTTGCTAGTAATGATACTCGTCACTCCTGTCAGGTGTAGGGTAACAGTAGTAACTGAAAATCACCACCAGACCCTTTCTGAAGTTGGCTTTCCCCCCTGCTCCAGGTGTCCACTCTGACAAGCTGTCTCCTTAATTTGGTAAATACAAAAAAAGTAACCTGTGGGTTTATGGATTGTAGGCTCATTTGTTGAGGTGGGCTGAGGGTTTTAAAATCACGTCTTTCCTAATGAAAATACAGTTGTAGCTTCTTGTCACATATTGAAGATGTAAATGTTTTTTAAGAAAAGATATGTAAGAGGTCCTTTAACTGAATTATTGTTTCAGAATTTAAACTTGGCTTGACATGTGAATTGACACCACTTCCTTCACCACCACCACCTGAGTGCCCTCATCAGGCAATAGATTCAAGGTCTTACCAGTTAAAAGCTGAATCTTTAAGGATTCTTTTTCCTTAACTCCCACTTTTGACCCCAATGTGTATCTGCTCCAAGGCTTTTGGTTCTGAATACATCCTGCTCTTCTATTTCCTTGAGCATGCTGGCATACTGCCCACTAACAAAAATACACATTTTCAGAATATCTGGCATTTTTATTACTACTGTTGATAAGGAATTTGAGATGCTCCTGAAGTGCTAGGTGTTGTACCAATGTAGAAGGACAAATAATCTTCTGCCTGAAGAGAGACTCCAGCAGTTGTTTAGTAGTATCAGATCTCCTGTCACTGTTTAAGGCCCTCTAAACCAGTTGGGGAGACTATTAACATGCTCATCTAATGAACTGTATGTAACAGGAGCACTACAGTTACTTAAGGACCCAGAGCACCCAAACATGGCACAAGTTCTGTGATCTTGATGAGTAATATCACACTTACCAAGTTTGCAGCAAGCAGCCCTGCATATTTGAGGAGCTGAAATTTGAGTCTTCCTACTAAGCCTCTTTCATGTTGGTTTTTTTTTAAATACTTTATTTTACATTAAAACATAATGCTTCACATTCACTGAGCTACAAATGAAACTTGTCTGTGGTATTTGTGTCCTTTCACCTTTTCCTGGAAAGTATGTTGACTAAAAGCCAAACAAACAGCACAGCACTTTAGCTGCTTAACAGACAAACACTGCACTCATGTCACTCAGGACAAAAAGAAAAAAAATAAGATTACAAATGTTAGATTTATTTTTTTAAAAAAAAAGAAATGCCAACATTTGTGCATTTGTCTTATCAGCAATTTAAACTTACAAAATTGCAGAACTATGGTAGCATTATTTTTAAGCCTTTCGTAGATGACATGAGTTAAACACAACTAGATTACTAACTGGTATCTTAAAAATATTGGTCATAAGTAGCAGAAAACTAGTCAAGTCCTGCATTCCCTATCTGCAGTGATACATGCTCACCAGTAACATGCAGAACGTCTTAACAGAACTTCCAAAGAGAAAAGGGCAGGCTACAATTCCCAAGTGATCTCAACTTTGTCAAGGTCATTTTCAAATTAAGATATCATACTTGAGATAGAGATCTAGTTGTCTAGCACACACCACAACTAGAAATTACCAGAGAAAAACAAAGTCAGCTCTGGAACAACATTCTAGCAAGTCCCTGCTCTAAGTTTAAAAGATGCAGTTCCACCACACCACAGGTTTCCACAACATGGCCCAAACAAGGAACTCACAGTCACTCTCCTGATGTGTTTATGAAATCATCCATGAAAGCATAACACAAATCAGAGCTTCCAAGATCCCCAGGCATTTCAATTGGTATGATCCACGTATCATGTTCCCTGCCCCAGGGAAAGGCCATTCTGCTGTAGCCAGAAGTGGAGAGCACAGAGTATGAGCCCAGTACTAAAGCAGAGACCTATCCTGGGAAAGATCTAAAGGAAAATGACAAGGTGTTTGTTATACAGCAGTCCAACAACACCAACCACAAATAAGCTGGGAACACAACTTCAACAACTCATTAGCTTTCCCTTTTCTCCCTAATTGAAACTAATTAGGTAGCATCCATGAAGTATGAGGGAACTGAGTTAGCATTACAGCCATGAAGTGGCCCTAAGGGACAGGCAGAGTACCTACAAATACACAAGACCTTAGCAACATTTGTGATGTGGGGAAAACTGCCATCTACTACCAAGTCAGCACCTCTCCTAAATCCATCGTTTTGTCTGTCTGGTAGAGATAAAAAATTGTTTGCCAAGTTTTGGGGTATTTTATAGTTCTGGTCCTCAAGGCAATCCTAAGCAAGTCAGAGCAAGAAAAGCTGTTTTCCTAAACAGTCTCCTAGCGGTAAAGAGAAGAAATACAGAGCTTCTGTTTTTCAGAGTTGGATTTTACACCCATACAATTCAGCACCACAACAATTCCTTGGAAGGCATCCGATTCCCTGAGTAAGATAACAAGGATTTTTAACCCTGGACTCAGCAAATACGAACATGCTCTTAACAGTTTTCAGTTTGTTCTGCAACACTACTTCCTGCTGTAGATGGATGATGAGATGCAAATACAAAAAACCATACATCTCTCTCTCCCATGGTGCAGTATCTACATTAAAGTGGTGGTCATCCAGTTATTAGTAATGAAGATCAAAGCCTGTTTACAAATACCACTTGAAAACAGGAAACAGATGGCCTCAGAAGCTTTGGTCAGTGCTCAAAATGAATATTAAAAATGAAGTGGAATGAGAGAGGGCTACATGGAGACACTTTGATCAAAAGCAAAAAATTCGCCAATGTCAGAGAACTCTTACAGTACTGGATGTCCCTGAAAATAGAAAATCTGAGTTTTTAAAGAGCTCCCAAGTTGTTCTCATATTTACTTATCAAGATCTACAAACTGAACAACCTGACGTGGCAACTCAACAATAGCTCCTAGAAACCACAGTCAATGCAATGAGTAATAGGGAAAGCAGGAGACTTCATACACTCCCAGATTTATCACCATTTTTGTTATGCTGTTGACATGGCATTAGAATTTGCATGCAAAGGGACAGGATAGGCAGTATGTAAAAATACACACACACATAATTCTTTGCAAGCTCATTACAGACTTTAAGCTACTATATAAACTTTCTGGGACTTACAAAGGAAAATATCATACAGTTTTTCACATCACTGCTATTGTTCTTTGGATGCCCCAATGTCAGGTTTGTTGTTGTTGCTGGCATTACATTCCAAAATAAACATTTATGTCAACTTGGACTGCTAAAACATTAAAGGGTTTCAGCAAGAAAGAGACAGGCCTTTATGCTAGACTAGTCCCTATCTCTTCCAAACAGCCAGTTGTGTCCTTCCTCAATAGTGCCAATGCACCAGTTAGGGAAGTCATCCATTGAAGACAGTCAGAAGACACCTCTTGGTTGCTATTATGGATGCTGCTTGTGTTCTCCAAGCAGATTAGTTTTCATTCACAGTGCTTGAACTCATTAGGTTTCTAACTTTGGAGTCACTGTTTCTCACTACCATGTTAGGAATCCAACCACTTCTCTGTAATGCCTTGGGCCAACAGCTGTGTTGGAACAACTATATATTTCTCCTTTCAGAAGGGAGGCTATTCCTCTGAGCAGTTTTTTTAGGCTCTTGCAGGAATGCTTTTGTTTTCCTTGGTCCCTAGAGCCACGGGAAGAAAGTTTTAGATTAGGTCCCCTTCCCCATCATTAATGCTATAGAAAAAGGATTTGTCATTGGAAGTGGACATCATCCAGAGTCATGGGAGCCAGGCCTGGAAATCATGCATTTCCTTTACTTTTTTATTGAGAAAGTCTTTCTAAATACAAAGGCACTTCTAGATTCATTGTCAACAGCCTGTTTTCCATGATGACACAAAACCAGAAACAGAAGATTTACTACTTCAGAATCAGAATTTCTGGTGTTTGCCTAGGCTTTAGTTTCTTGATTTGAGTTGGTCTGCATGCAAGTCATTACCATCAGGAAAAACAGAAGTGAAAACAGGATTTTATTAAAACAGGATTAATTTGCAAGCGTAATTTTCTACACCCAATTCTGACTAAACCTAAACTTAGACCTCATCCACTGTAATTTAGAGGACACAGTAAGCAAGCTATTGGTGCTTTTCTAAGATCTAATTCTTAACTCAAGTTAAACTAGTTATAAATGCCTTTAGAGAGTACAATCTGTTAAAGCAGTTTAGACACCAACTTGCCATATGTTATGTTAAAATTAGATTGCTTTTTTAAAGCAACAAATTTATGCATTTAGTAAGTCTATTCAGTACACACAGATTTTGAGGAATGCTTTTGCTCATCCATTAATCTTTGCAGAAAGTACCAAATAAACATTATTAGAAAAAAAATAAACTAGTTCAGAGTGTAATTTGGAAGTTAATCTTGACAATATCTCATAGAACTGTAAACACTTTTCACAAAGTAACCTCCATCAGCATTGTTTTCCAAATTTGTATTCCTATTTAGTGCAGTTATTTCATAGTCTGCAGAAGTACAGTCAACTGCAATGTTTTTTAGATTTCAGGATATAATTTAAAGTAATTTTTGCAGGATCTGTACAATGACCATATCTCAAGGATCACCAGAAAAGTATTTTGAATGCAAGCAACAGCATGCAAAAAATTCTTGTATAATGGAGAAAGGCAACTTTCTTGGAAGGCAAGAAAAGAGGGAATATATATGCTAGGCAGACTATATGTAAACAACAGAGAAAACAGCAATTACTTCATTCCAGGGCTCATGCCTCTTCCTCTGGGGCAGCTTTCAGTCTGAATTCATAGAACTCCTAGACATGATTGTGGTGTAACACAGCCCAGATGCCACCTGAAGTGTTCTGTCTGTCTGTATATTCACAGTGTTTGATTTAAAACATAACGGACTGGTTGCACTAAAATGTTTATTGTCCCTAGTCTGTCACTATGATAAATACACATGAATATAATTTTTAAAAGTGGGTACCATTGAGATATAGAGACATTATAAGCTGCCTAAAAATAGTAATTTGGATGCCTATCTTAGTCAGCTTGTCAGAAACAGCTGTGTTCACTGTAACCTCTAATTAGTTTGCATATTATAAGAGTTCCAAAGCTTATTTCCCTCTCAGAAACCTACTAAATTCACCTTCACAGCACATTAGTGTTACCACATCAAATGCAACAGCAACAGATTATTCAGACTTTAGAGACTTACCACTATTTTTTCTGTAATGTTTCATTTATAAAGGCATATATTCTTATTTGATAAGGTAAAGGCACTCTCCTCTCTATCTGGAGCATTCAGAAGAGCCTGTCTCAAAAGGAAAAGAAAAGGTCTAGTTCATAGCTGCTTGCTGATGAACATGTAGCCCTTGTTTAAAGAGCTCTGAACTCTGGTTTCAGTAATCCATTCACAAAAGTGTTCATGTAGCTCCCCTACCTATTCAGCAGAAAATAATGAAACACACAGACTAGAACACACTTCTCAAACATGAAACACCAGAACTGCCATGAAGGATTTTTGTGAGCCCTCTTTGTATTACAAATAGTCACCTAGTGATTGGTATTTTGAAGCCACTTTTGTTTAGATTATGGAAGAAATGCATTAGAAATCAAAGGCATTTTTCTAGCTGTCCATTTCACACTGTATGTTGACCAGAGAGCCCAAGGTTCTGCTACATAACCTGCTGGATACATTGCATTACATAGGTGAGACTTCCCAGTGCTGGCTGTCCCACCAACAGGTAAATATCATTGCATTTACATGGCAGAACTAGTGGCAAGCCAATGTGCAACATCCTTAAATATGAACTAATGGGTCAGATTTTAAAATTACAACATAATGGCACTACCTGTACCAGATTCTTACTCTGCAGAAACAGGTGTATCAGTGATGAAGAATGAAAGATGAGGAGCAACATGCATTATCACAGTTTAAAATCAGCATTCACAAAATAAGTCATATTTAAGCCATCACATTTTTTATTTTTATGCATTATGTCAGTTATTTTATTAGTATTTTTATAAACAGGAAAGGTAAGAGAATAATTTCTTAAAAGAGATTTCTGTTTGTGAAAGGGTATTTTCAAATTACTTTGTTTAGACACAATTATGAAAAACTACTGTAACATAAACATGTGTTAAACCTGTAAAAAGAATGAGCAAAGCAACAGCAGTACATGTTTAATATGAAAAAGGACTCAGTTCTAGTGCAAGTGAACTCTGTTCATGACTAACACTGAGCACCTGCAGTCAGAATTTAAAGCAAACAGGGGTGTCACTCTGCATCAATTATTTCATTCGTGTTGGGTACTCCAATCACCTAAAAGCTAAAGAAAACTTTCTAATATATTTCCAAATGTTAAGGGAATAAAGTCACATCATGACTATGATGTGGGACACATTCAGACTTCATCAGTATTATTTTTGTATTTAGAATACTATGGGACAGGCAAAAGCCCTATTCCCAACTTTCTACTAAATTCCATCATAATTCTCAGTGATGAGCTTGTATGTAGAGGAAGTACTAAAACACACAAGAAAGGAAGTGGCAGGAATTGTTAAACAGGAAGTGGTGAACTCTGCATCACCTATATCAAAAAAAAAGAAAAAAAAAGAAAAAGGTATCTACATCTTATTTAGTGGTAAACTTCATTTCCTTGAAGATGTTTGCACCATACGCTGTTTTACTGGGTTTTTTGAGATGCAATTTTTAAGTTAAGTGTGGGGGGGATGAGGGGGATTACTAGATTTATTTAGTATCAAGAAACCCTGTTTATTCAAAACGATGAACCATATGTTACAACAGGTATCAGCTCCATCATTTAAGTGGGTTTTGCTCTTGCATTCTGTTTCCTCACTACAAATTAGGGTAAAATACAAGATCCCAGCAAATCCTGATTTATGGCATAAGAATGCTTCACTCTGTTGGCCATTAGTAAGAACACAGGCAATAGAACTAAAGATTCCTTCTGCCAAAGCATCCTCGTTACACCATCACCAAAAGCATTTACCATTTCTAACATAATGAGATTCAAATTTACAGAGAATGTACAATTAACAGGATTGCACAAACCATGATCATGCCCCTGCGTGCAGGGAAAGGCCAAACTCAAGCTTTGCTCCTACAACAGGACCAGCAAACAGTCATGCTTTTTGTTATGCTTTTCAGCATACTGCCCAAATCTGCATTTGGGAGCTGCAACTGCTTCAACACCATGCCCAGAAAGAAGTTACAACTATTCTTTCTTAAACTAATTTCAATAAAGACTTTTGGACTGAAATTATAAATTGGCATGAACAGCTTGTTTCAGTTGGGATGTTTAATGTGGCTGTTGCTGTTAAAATCACAGATGCCCACTTCACTGTACTTGTAAAATTCCAATTTAGAAAGGGAAATTTTAGTGATGATTGAAAGCATACCAAATTCATTGAATGGTGCAACCTACAGGTTGCCAAGCTACTGCAATGCACACAAAAACCTGCTGAGAACAAACAGTACTGCTGAAAACAGATGTTAGATAAAGCAGAATTAGGATGCTCCTTTTTCCTCACATGATTGTCTAATATGTTTAGGAAACTAATCTAAGCTAAACTGGTTTAATATTAAAGTTTACAGCTTTCTAAACCTGAGATGATCAGCTCACAATCTATGGACCAAATGCAGTTTTGGGGTAAGTCACACACTGATGCCATTTCCCCTGTCTCCTCAAACCCAAGCCTACATGTGTTTACCTGACGACATGAGTGTCAGGTCATGTAAGGGCTGCTCAGGGCATGAGACAAATGCACAAGCATGTTGGTTGGTGATGGGGACAGAACAGACTGTCCAGCCTTCACATTGCTCCAGGACAGAATGGTTGGGCACCTCTGTTCTACACCAAGGTTTAACAGAAGGAGTTGCACTTAAAGCTGAAAGTTTACGCAACTACTTCCAGAGTAGTAAAGTGTTCTAAGAAAAAAAAAAAAAAAAAAAAAAAAGAGAAAAATCAATACTTTTTTGGAAAGAGAAACTTAACCCTTAAGTGCTGACAACAGATATGTAACTTCTCTTGAACTGACATTCAAGAAGTTAAGCTACCGAGATCTGAGGTAGGGTTCTGAGCACTTGGCTTTCCTAGCTGCCCTTCACACAAAATAATAATGCATGTTCAGTCTTTAGTCACAGTGGGTATCAATATTGCATTTTATTTATCATAAGCACAGCTTCTAGTGTGTGTCAGCATTGAGTTTGCACACAGCAAAGGTGAGTGAAAAGTATAAGTCTTCAGAGAAGACAATGTGTAAGAAAATCTACCTATGGCCAATAAGCCTGAGAACTTCCTGTGGAAAAAAAGACAGAACCCTTCCCTTAGCCCAAAAGCAGCCACACCTTAAATGCTAAAATTTATTCTATATTTTATAATTTCTTCAAGTTGCAAAGCAATACTTTAAGAAACCAACAGAACCAATCCTGTGTAACTAGATATTAACTGTCACTGCAGTGAGAGAGAGCTTTCACCTCCAGCTGTGCATCTGTGCCATCTTCTCCCCATCTGAAAGCAAGGGAGAGTTTAAAAAACAAGTGTCAGTGTTCAACAGGCACATCACATACCAAGATAAACTTTCACAGACATCCTAAAACAGGATAGATCAGCCTGCTGCACTCCAGTACATAAAAAGACTGCAAAACTGGACAAGCTAGGCCTTCAAAAGACTATTTAATCCTCCTCATGCTAATGAAACAGATTTGTGAGTGAAAGTAAGTTTCATGGATCAGATGAGATAAACAGTTTTGCCACTTCATGCATCTACTAATCGTGCTAGTTTAAAATAATTCACTCTGGGAACTCCAATTGATTTAGCAAAGCCAGTCAACTACCATAACTTCTCTCTCTACAACGACAGCATCCTCTCTGGAAATGGACAACTCCTGTTACTTCCTGTTCTCCCCTTCCAAGGCCCAGACTCAGGGCTGTACCTAACCCACCCCACCCCACAGCTCCACCAGACTCTTGCTCATCATGTTCCACTTCCTGTCAGCCAGATCCACTTATCAATCTTGACTTAACATGCTTTAGAATTTGGTGGCTACCTCAAACACTCATTTGCAGCCTTCCCACAGATCTGGAACACTTACAGGAAAAAAAAAAGTATAAAATGCAGTCACTTCCAAACATCTTAAAAAAACCCCGAAACAACTAAAACCAATCTTCACCCCTATTCACATCCCTTTCCATTCCTCTGCACCCCAAAAGCCTGTGACACTGAAGATTTCTGAGCACTGATTCACAAATAAAGGTGATTGACTCTTAGAATCACACACAAGCACCTCCTCTCACATAAACACTGCTGATGGCAAAGCATTTTTACTCAAGATTGGATTCTTCTTCTCAAAGTATTCCAAGGCATAATTACGTGTGTAGAACAGAATGGAGAACACATTGTTAGCAAAGACTTTAATACAAGAAAATCCTAAAGATGTAGAAATTACATGAAAACAATAAATGTTTGAGTGCTTGCTCCTAACTAGGTAGTAATATTAACTTATTTAGCTACTCTTAAAAAGACAGTTTTACCACCCAAAACCCCCATTTCATGTGGTAGAGAACTTAGCAGACACAACAGCAAATAAGGAATTTCCTGCTGTCAGTCAGTCACAAAAGCAGCCCGGACGCCAGGCTGTACAAAGCAATCCAGTAAGGCGTAGCACAACAGACTGGGCTCCTACCAGAGGTTCTGAATGGTAAGCTTTACAAAATTATAAACAAGAAATCAATGACAAATAAGGCCCAAGTCAGTAGTTTCCATGAAGTCTTTCTGCCTGGTTCTTGACAAGCTTTAAAAAGACTTGTAAGATTAGACCTCTCTCCCCACTAATGCCCTCATGTCGGCTAATAAATCCAGTAACTTAGCAGCTGTAAAGATTTTACATATTTTCAACCTCCTGTTCCAGTCTTTCACCTCTGCTGAAAACAAGATGAGTCTGATGGACACAGAATAAAGAAGCTCCAGAACCTGGGGGTACCTTCCAAAAACAGCCCTGCTCCTGAGCCTGCCTCCATAGAGGACAGCTGACTTTCTGGGGGCTGTGAGCCTCAAGCTGCTCAAACTCTCCCTTTCCCCAAGCCTGAAGGACCCAAGCTCCCTTCCCTGCCCCTGCCAACCACAGCCAGGCTGCCACATGCCCTGTCTTAGTTTTGATGTCTGTTAAGAGGTGTCAGTTACCAGAGCAACTATTGTAGGACTGAAAGCCATTGCTATCTAAAGGGAAATTATTAATGAACCATCTATGTAATATTGCTCACTGGCAAACCAACCAACCCCCTAAACTCAACACTGCATTTTCAGTACATTATCAATTCAACCACAGCTAATGTTAGAATATGCAAGAACAAAAAGGATGGGCTTGTTGGTTCACAACACGTGATGTCCTTCACATACTTAATATACTGGTTTTGATACAGTACAAGGGCAGATCTGCTCTGGTCATGAAACACTTCAGCCCAATTCTGAGAAGGTATCAGTACTGGGAACAAAATATGGTACAAGTTGAAACCAGATTCTTGTTCAGGTCACCCCACAGGCACTGCTGTGCACTGCATAAACTGCCATTGAATGGGAAAGCTGTCCCTTGTCAGAAGAAAAGAAGTGACAATGTTGCTTTCCAATTTAATTAAGCTGTAAAAGGAATAAACAAAATAATTTTCTAGAGTTGGGAAGCTGTCCACACCCCTATTCTTTGCTGGTTAAAACTCTCCCCATTTTTCTTCCATTTCTGGAAATATTCAGAAAAATTTAAAATGTGTGCATATGTATTTTGGCTGTTCAATAAGCTATGTAGTATTTTTCCACTTCTTGCTCCAATGACCCACCCTCTCCTCCTTTCCAAAAGAAGTTCCTCTTACGGAAACGTCTTGCTTGTGTCAGAGTTCTGTTTTTCCAGTAGCCCCCATCTTTAGTCATCTGTGCCTGCACAATGCAGAGCAAGGATGTACAATTCCACACAAGGATGGCAGAGGTTTAGTCCTACTTCAAGCAGCTGAAATGACTGTACAGAAGACAGTGGAAAAAATAGGCCCTACACAGTATAATGGAATCGAGATCTTCTGAACTAGTATGGGTTATTTTTCTGTCAGAAAAAGGAAGTATACTCTTCCTTAGTCGAAGATGCATTTTTAAAATAGATTTCACATTTTACTTCCTGTGATCACATTAAAAGGTCACACTGTTTATGCTACTGTAACCTGTAACTGTGGGATTAGAAATTATAAACAAGCAATTCTCATTTAAATGTGCACAAGGGAAGAAGGTTATGAGGACATTCCTCTTTATGTGTAGATCACTTGTTCCAAATAAATATAAAGAATCTGAGAAACAGAGGGTCTTTTGTAGAACAGCCCACAGCATCAAGTACTTGATGAATCAAGCACTTCACAGAAGAAGCATAAAATTCTGGGAACTTGAGATACAAGAAAAGCACCTGGAAGATCACAAATAGAACAGCTCCTTTAATTTCAAAATACTACTATTTAATAGCATTTTTCACAAGTGATTCTTTTAGAACAAAAAGTATAGTGGCCTTTCTGCCTAGAGGGAGGGGACAGCTTCCTCTCTGCCTGCAGCAAGATCTGTGTGGCTCCACACTCACCACTGGCACAACATGGAAGTGTTTCTGTGATTGCATATACTGGCAGAATGCAAAACTTATTTTGTTGTTGCTTTATTTCCTATTTCTACTTACGTAGAAGCTGTTTAACCTTCTAAGCACAGGAAAAAGACTGCACAAGACTGAAATTTGATTCAAACAATCTCTTAACAGCTGGTGAGACAAGCAGATCTTTCTCATCACTAATGTCTTCACCCTCAGTGCTGAGGGTGACATTTTACCCCTTGAACCATGTGCTCCCAAAGCATCCACAACAAGAGCAGAGACAACTATGGAACAACTTAAAGGCCTGGATCCTTACACAGAAGGAAACAAGATGTCCTGTGTAACAAAGTAGAAACCCAATTTCAGTCCCTAACAATGGAAACAGGTCCTTAATGCAGGCATCAGTATGATAATTAAGTAAATTCAATGTGAAATTAACACTGGATTGAGCAGAAAGGTTTTTTTATCTCTCTGCTTTATTCCATGAAAGATATGCCCAACTAGGAAGCAGGACTGTCCAAATATTTTTTTTCATTCCAGAGGTTAACAAATCAGCAGTGAGGTACATGGTCAGTATCAGTGATACAAAAAAATTCTGCTTAAAAGTATAGTATAATTCATCATGCCAACAAGGACACTTAGGAGACAGCAAGAGAGTATATGTTAAAAAGGAAAGCCACCAGCAAAAGATTACATAACACACACAATTTGGGAGCAATCACATCTGACTTAGGGTTGATGATAAATATTTTGAGTTGAAAAATACAGACAGACCCTGGCTACAATGGTTAAAAACAGAGATCTCTCAAGTAAACTGGCTGCATTTAGGTTGCTTCTACAAGTAGATGCTCTTTACCAATGGGCATCTTATCTACTTAGGGATGCAAAAACAATAACTATGGAAACAATGTGTTTATCAGCCCCTATTCTAGGACAAAATATTGTGCAAAGGGAAAGCATATGGAAACAAAACCTACAGAATTAGAAATGAGACAAAAAATAATTAAAAACCTTTCCAAAAGCTTCATATTACGCTAGCTCATTTTCCTTTCCACCAAGGGCATCAGATTGTTCACTGCTGTCCTATGAACCTTTTTTCTTGATTGTAGAAAGCACAAACCCAATTTGAAAGTAGATCAGCAATCACTATTAGCAGAATCACAAGGATTTCCAAGAATCACTTTTATCACTTTTTCTTGGTACAATATGGCAGGCAAGCTGCTGAATCTTGGCTGTGTTTTGTGTGGGCGAGAGAAAGAGCACATCTAAACTCACCGGGTTTGGTAGAAAATGAATTGGCATTTGTACTACATGATCCACAAAGTGAACACACAAAAGCATTTGATGCTGTATTATGGGGCCTCTCCCAGCCAAACCAGCAAGGGCATGTCTGCTGGCACCAGAAAGATAAACAAAAAAATGTTTCTTGTGCAAATCGACATGAAACAAGTTGACCAATGACTAAAAAAAACCACCCATATCTCAGTGGTAAGTGCTGTAAACTTCAAAGCTTAGAGATGAGATCCAGTTTATATTATTAATTCCAAACACTGCAGAGACTCTTTTTCTCCATTTTCATGAACTTGCTTCCTTTAGGAAAAAAATGCCCACATTGTTCACTAGGGCTGCTTTCCCCTGACAGTGATGCTGTACACAATTCTACAGAGATGCAGATACAAAAGTTCCAGTCTAGTCTAATATTTTAAAAATAAAAAAGTCTTAAATTTATATAAATCTGTAAAATGTCTGAACACTGACAGCACTTCAGATCAGCACTAAAGATGATACAAAACCTCAGGCAATCCTCTAATGTTTCCCTTTTATCTCAGTTCATACTAACTTTTTTCCAAATCTGTAACCCAGAAATAAGCAGAATCAATTAAAGTTCAGTATGAAATCCTACACTCAGGAACATGCTAACTAACCAGTCCAGCTAAGGGGGTGTGGGGATTTTTAATTTCTTTTGTTTTGTTATTTTTTTAGGTTTATGGCATAATAGTCAAGTATTTATCAATCTCTTGTTAGTAAGCCTCCTACTCAACTCACATTTTGAAAAACTGTCACTGTGCAGAGATCTTATCCCTTCCACTGCTGGACAATGAGCCTCTGGCTTTAAAAGAGAAGGAAAAAAAAATGCAAGAAATGGTATGGTCACAGGAGAAAATCCTTCTATGATCTTGAACTGCCTGAAGCATTACAGCTTTTTTTTTTTTTTCCACATAGTGCTAACCTAATTTGCAGATACTTAACAAACCCAAATACATAAATCCCAAAACCCTACTAGAAAACTACTTATTATCAGTAACAGAACACTGATACTGTATGCATGGTTTTAGTTCCTTCACTTCTGTGTTACAAAAGATATGAAAGTAATTTGTGTTAAAAAAAAAAAGCTCTCTAACCTTACTGAATATAAATCTCATTTTGCATATGGGGAGACTAAAAGAAAAACTAGTTTATTTGACTACGGGAAAACAAATTCAGTGGCGTATCTGGGGACCGAAATGACACACCCAGTTCTCACAGTCAGTGGATACAAGAGAGAGCACGACTTCAAGTTTTACCTTCTTTCTAGAGAGATTTTTTCTTTTCTTTGTAAACTCTTTCGTCTTGCATTTTCTTTGAATTAAAAGAACTTTGAATCATACACGGATTCTGAATTTTAAGGAAACTGTATCCTCAGATATTTATTCACAATCCAAAAAGATTATTATGTCATGCTAGTGACATTGATCTAAAACCTAAGAATTCATAGTTTACAAGAAAGCAGCAGTGATATTTCAGTCTTAAACCACAGCTTAGAGAGTGCTAGCTAAAGAGAACCCTTGGAGAAGGTCCATTTGCAAAGCAAGTATTACAAGAAAATATTTAATTTTAATGTTAACTATAGGGTGAACTGTTAATTCAAACCTACCCAGAATATTCAGAAAGTTATTTTAGTTTCAAAAATACTTGGTCTACCACTATCACATTTTATTCTCTACTTACAAAGGCTATTTCTATTTGAATTTAACATCATTTGGTATGTGGCCAACACTGCATTCTCCTGAACTGTCAGCTTCTTTCTATATATGTATCCTTACAGCAGACAGAGAAAGACAGACAAATAAATAACAAGAGGAAGAATATGCTAAAACCATAAAAAACCTGTTGAAGGTGCTCAGAAGCAGGAGTAGCTGTCTGATCATTGTGGGATTTCTAGGTTTTTAGCAAACTGTATCCCCTTTACAGTAAGCCCTAACAGGATGCATTTTGCAATGCTCTACTTCCAGCAACACTGTCAAAGAAACCGTTTGGATTCAAGTACTTAGATTTTAAACTCTGGAGTCTGAGAAACAAGCAAAACCAAGCGGCTCAGTAGCTCCATATAATGGGCCTTGCACAATGTCATATTTGCCATCAACAGACACAATTGGTCTTGCTCTGAAAAAGTAGTATAACTAACCAAAGCAGCAGAGTACCTGAAACATTCTCCATAGCACAAAACATACTTGCAATTGAAAATAAACTCGTTTTAACAGAGAGGATACTGACTTTGCAAGCCACAGAGAATCAGCTACTTCATCATTGTTAAGCCTCTCCCATGCTTCTATCAAGATTCAGTGTCTGTATAGCACTGGAAAACTTGGAATAGCTTCAGTTGCACTGAAGGAAAAGAGAAACTCCTTGCAACTATCAGTTCTGAACTAGCTTTCCATAACCAGAGCCAATTAAGCTAAACCTCGAATGAATCAACATAGCATGAATTAAGAAGTAGCAAGGCATGCATGCAGAGACCTGCATTTCCAAGTAGCAAGAACTGGCAGAATAAAGCACAAAGATGCATTTACAGTAAGTCATGCTCACACCACAATTTATCTGCTGCAAAGAAGGTTACAGATTTTTTAGCACCAAAGAGTAACCCAAATGCTTACAGACTGCAGCAGCACAAAGTCTGAACTCTGACTGCAACTTATAAACCGAAACACTAGTAGAACTTCCTGTTCATTTACTTTAAATACACAACACAGCCACACTACTATAAGTCTACAGGGTCAACCATTTCACAGTTTACTTTCAACATAAAAATCTATCTACATATCCTACAAATATTTTTCCAGAGACAGTAAATACATAAAAACCTTCCCATGGCTTTTCTCTTGAGACAGATCCAAAACGTCCCTGACAGCTTTCTATCGTCCTCCCATAATGTGCGATAAGCTTATTAACTTTCACAATTTGTAGTTATTTAGTTTAGCTTAGAGAAGCTTGGAAAACAAAACATTCACATTAATGTTAGTTTAAAATACCCTCAAAAATGAATAAGGAAACTGAGAACAGTTGCGTGTCTCATACAAGCCTCAAGCCGAACTGTAACCCCACTTCAGCTTTCCAGAGCACTCCTAGCAGAGCAGGTACTTCAGTTTCCAGGGTACTCACTTCCCAATGTGTTTGAAAATCTGGACTATACCCAGTTCTTTCTTATTTTATATTCTACTGACTCAAAACTAGAGAAGAGTGCACATTCTTGTATGGGATCCCGAGTTGAATGGGAGATCAGTAAATAATTCAGAGGTATCTTTACTGTCACAGATAAGCACATCAAAGTTACTACCATTAGCCAACATATTAAAGTCAACAAATCTTGTTTATATAAATGCAAGAAGCAACTCTACCTGTACTTGTGGGTTGTGTTTCTAAGATACTATCTCATTCTATCACCCTGGGTAAGAAGTTAGAAACTAAAGTATCTCTTAAAATTCTGAAAGACTTCTGCATATAAAATTGCTATGAAAATCTGACATTGCACTCACTATGAGTAAACAAAAATTCAGTGTTCCTTTGATATTCTGGGCTAATATCTGTATCTTGTTCTCCCCTGCTCTAAAGCAAGCCTAAACTTTTCTTAGCTTTGGGCTATTGCTTTTTTGTTGTGACATCTACAAAGTCAATGTTTTTCACTCCTATTGATACTTCTACTGGTATTTATGCAGGGTGCGTATCATTCACTTACCCTCAAGCATTTGTTTTCTGTTGCACACCTTTACCACAGTGTAAAATTGCAAAGCTGACATTTAACCTGCTCTCCATTTTCCTTTAACTTAGTGTTTTATAGATGAGGACTTTCATTTGAATGGGCATTTTTTATGCTGTTATTTTCCAAGTATGTTTCTCTACAGTAAAGGCAACGGCCAGAACCAGACTGATCCTTTTTGTGTTTCAGGTCTCTGAACAAACCTTCCCAGAATCTAATGGCTCTAGTTTCTGTAGCAAGTAAATCTAGATTAAAGTAAGGGACAGTGCTAGAGGTTCAAAAAAAAAACAAACTTAAAAGCAACATCCAACAACACACAGGAGAACTTCATCAATGCTCACCCTGTTTTGACCAGCTACAGCAGAGAATAGCTCCACTACCCGTGCAGTGCCCACAACAGGACTGTCACAAAATCACCTACACAACATCTTAATTTTGAAATGTTTTTGTCTCTATCCTGTGATTATTTATGCTTTAAAAAAAAAAAAGAATCTAAATTTTATTTTTTCAGAACTGTACTATTATCATAGCTCAACACAGCTTCCCCTTGCCCAAAAAAATAAAAAAAAGCTTGGACAATTTAACCCTTCCAAGTCATGTGGCACTCAGACAAGTCTCCCTGTGGCCATTCTTCCAGTTAGCTTCACCTCCCTGTAGGATTCATAATTACCCCCTAGATGCTGTGCAGTTCTCTATCTTTAGGTAATAGATTTAGCCAAGAAACAAGAGGACAAGAGGACAAGAGGAAGTGACTGTTAGTAAATTAGATTATGCTTCACTCTGAATCCTGATGAACATTTTTTGGATTTCAGCAGTTACACTCATAACACCTAGATACTAGAAGCCTGTTGTACGTTAACTTGGGGGAAGACTTTTTTTCTGCACCAATTAAATACATTATTCTACTTACTACCTTCTTCAGGCAAAGACTGGTATTTGTAAGAAAACTACACTGTTAATGTCACAGTCGAGACCTCAAAAGCATGGATTATAGTGCAGGACATTGGTCCCCCAGATGTACATGATCTGCCAAGATGTCATTTTCAACAGCTGCTATTTAAAAGCAGGATGCAGTTGAGGAACTGAGTAACACGACATCAATGCACATACTTAATAATCAACCTTAAGAAAAAAAGCAACAACTACAAAAAAAACCCCATCCCTGATGCTTGTCAATAGTTGGATGCAAATCAAAGAATCACTTTAGTCTTCTTTTTATTTTTTTAGTTGAATTTTAGTCCTCAATGAAACCTTGCGCTGTGTCACAGTCTGAGCAGGCTGTGGAGCCACATCATCCAAAGAAAGGACAAAAATATCACTGAATGCTGATCCCACACTGAAAATAAGCCACAGTCCCTCATTTTCCGTACACATTTCACTTCTGTAATTGAATTGTACCCATATAAATACACTACCTCCATTACACAGCTATATTACTCAAAATCATTTCCTGAGCACTAAGCCTGCAACATACCAAATCGTCAAGAACAGTTCAGAAAAAACATAACGTCATATATGCACATGACTTCCAACTGATACAGTTAGCAAGCACTGAAACTCTGCAGGAAATGAAATATTCTAACAAGAAATAGCCCTTCTGAAAAGCACGCTCAAAATTTCATGCTTGTTCTCCACTTGCCAAACACCAGGAGATATTAATCCTGTAAGGTATTACTTTTAAAACCTGGTTGCTGTGATCCTCAAACTGGATTGCATTTATTTTACTTTGATAAAACAGCACTCCTTCTTTTAAATGTCTACTGCCAGACAAATTCATAGTGAAAGTGAAGCAAAGCCCAACTTCGATGTTGCAAAAATGAACTTAAAACTCCTTAGTTTTTTGCAATATAGCAGCTTAAACATCCAAATGGATTTTACAGTAATGCTGCCTGATCTGACTAAACACATCTGCCCAACCATACATGTACTGTATCTTCTCTTAAACATCATTTTGGATAAATGCGCAAAGAACGTCTTAAAGAGAAAACCCCTAATTTCTGTTGTTTGTATGTGTGAAGCTGGATCCAGTCAGTAAGTATTCTTACCAGCATCCTCATCTGCCACATAGGCTTTTCAAAATGTCACCAAAAATCTAAATGCAATAAATGAAACGGGACCAGATAACTGCACAAGCATTACTACCAAGCTGATTTCAGTCTCTGTTCTATTATTAAAGTGACTGAAAAGCAAGGTACATGCAATGCTGCCCATCAGTTCTTCTGGTATAAAAAAAAATAAAGACAAATATGATGCTTATATTTACTCTCTCACGGTTAGGAAGGGAGCAGTTTTGAAAGGTTACTGATAACTTATGTCTATGCCTAGCTCCAAGTGGAACCTGGAGCCAGAACAAGAGCGTGGCTGAGGGATCTCGCAAAGGCGGCTCCTTCCAGGCTCGCCGCTGCCCGGGCAGACCCTCAGAGGCACCGAAGCGCAGCCGGGGAGTCCCCGCGGCAGAGCCGCGCTCCGCGGGGGGTGGCGGCGGCCGGCGCTCCCCGCCCACGCCAGCCCTGGGGAGAGGGAGCTGAGAGGGGTTTCGCTCCGCGGGGGAGGCAGAGCAGGGCCTCCCTCTGCCCCCTCAGCGCCCGGAGAAAGGGGAAGGAGGGAGCGACGGGCGGCCTCCCACAGCAAAGCAGGGAAGGGGGAAGGGAAAGCTCCGACCCGGGGCGAGGGGAGGCGGAGAGCTGCGCTCCTCCCGCAGAGGGGGCAGCTGGGGCAAAGGCACGCCGCGGGAGTGGGGAGGCATGACCAGGCGGCAGTAAAGGGAGGGTGAGGAAAGGGGCGCTCCCCGCCTTAGCGCCGGGGCTGGGGGCACAGCCGGGCCGGGCGGCTGCCCCTCACCTGGTAGATGGCGGCCCAGCTAGCGGCCTGGTCGAGTCGGTGGAACTCCTTCTCGATCTCCATGGTGGGGACGCCGCGCCAGGCCTGGCCCCCCAGCGCCGCTCCCGCCCGCCGCTCCGGCAGCTCCGGCTCCCGCTGCTGCCGAGGCCGCGGCCACCCGCTCTGCGCCTCAGCGCTCCCTCCTCCCGCCGGAACTACGCACCCACCGCGGCGACGCGACGTCCGGGGCGGTGGGAGGGGGAGGCGCGCGGGCGGCGTGTGGCGGTAACTCGTGTGACGGTCGCGGCGGGTGCGAGTCCCCTGTGGAGGGGCTGCGGGAACTCGTCCCGCCCCAGGCAGCGCCGGCAGCGCCTTCCTCCAGCCGGGCCCGCGGGTTGCTGCCGTCCCCTCGGCACCCTCAGGCGACAGTCCGGCTGAGAGCTGCTGTTGGCGGCAAACGGGGTGGGCTCGGGTGCCACCTTCCCCTCAGCACCCGCGCCGCTAGCCCAGCAGTCCCGCCTGGGGCCGCACTGACAGGTAGGGCGGCCTCAACAGGGCTGAGGGGCCGTAGGTTGGAGGTGGCAGCGGGGAGTCCTAGCCTGTGCTTGCCACTGGGATCCGACTGAGGAACAGCAGACGGAGCCATTGGTTGTAGCTCTTTAGGGTCCCGGCTAGCGTCTTCTGGTTTCTGAGCCGTGAGGGAGTGCTTGAATCGTCTTTTCAAGCTCTTCGTCTTTGGCAAGAGAGTCAGAAGTTTTTTCAAAATCTCATGTGCCATCAGAGGGGCCGTAAGGAAAAGGGCGGTCTGGCAGCAGGTGCCTGATCTGGCAGTGCAGGGAGCTTGAATTTATGTGTATGTGCTTCAGAGGCGAGGAAGACAACTGCACCCTCTTTTGCTGTAGTCAGAAGATGGAAGTTTTTTTTTTTTGCTCTTACGCAATCTGCAAAAGTAAATGTATTTCCGTCAGTTGTCCCATACCCTTTGATTTAAAGGAATGTGTGATGTGACAAGCTCTGAATTGAGTCTGATCATCTGTCCTCTGCTCTTGGATCGCTACTCTGAGATGGCCATTACTATCAAGGTGCTATAGTCCTATCCCAGGAGGTAAACATTGGTCATTCTGTCCCACCCTTCTCATAAGGCAATGCTAAATGAAGTTTTAGCATACATATCTCAGAGAGCCAACATTTTGCCTTCCTGAGCTTCAAGGCATTCCAAACATATGGATGTAATTATCCCATGTATAATGCTAGAGCACGCTTTGTTTCCACGGTGAGGAATTGTGCTCCTCATTTCAGCCAGCTTCTGTTAGTTAGATTACTGTTTCCCAGGTGTTTAGAACATGCTGCTGCTTCTGAGGGCTGGTGCAGGCTTGGTGTACCTGATATTCTGCAGCACAAACGACCCAAAATAAGGTTGTGAGAGTGTTTGTAGGATCAGCATTTTTCATGAGTGAATTTGATTATAAATACCTTCAGCACATCATGGATTGAAGGCAGTGAGAGTGGTAGAGTTCTCAACAGGCAAGATGTATAAATTTCACTGAAGACTGGGGCTTGGAGCAACCTGGTCTAGTGGGAGGTGTCCTTGCCCATGCAGGGGTTTTGGAACTAGATGATCTTTAAGGTCCCTTCCAACCCAAACCATTCTATGATTCATTACAGAAGTATTTCAGAGCTTAGCTGCACCTCTTGCCTTACTTAGCTGTTCCTGCTAGAGGAAATTATTCCTTTGCTTTTCCTCATAATTGTACCGTGCAGTCTTTGGAAGAGGCTTCATTTTGACGTTCAGCTCCAGAATGCCACCCTGCTCAAGACTTGATTATTAGGTTACTTGAGTGCAAATGGGTGCTCTCTGAGATGAGAGGACTAGTCAGAGATGTGAGCTGAGGGGCCTAGGATTTTGTGGGAGGGTTAATAGTAATGGCCATGGTAAAGGCAAGCCATGGAAAGCATCTTAATAGGATAAATTACTTAACTAGGTAAACAATGAAACATTATTCTCTAATCAGCTGCTGCATGCAGTGTAGAGGCATTAGCACATGGTATTAAAAAGGTTTTTTGCCTTTCTTACTGCACGGGCTTTCTCTTGGCCTGATTTTTGGAGCTAGGCGGATGCAGTATTAGTCCCACGAATGAAAGAGTTTCCACCAATAGAGACCTCCTTCTGTATTACTAAAAGCAATGGATGGGGAACTGTGTCTCCTCTCCCAGCTTGTCGGCTCTGGGACAGTATCCTTACCTTGAGTGCAGGTGTTGAATTTTTAACCTACTGGATCTGGTGTGTAATGAAGACAAATTTAACAATTTCGCTGCTTTCCCCTTTCCCTGTTATTTCAGGGTCACAAATTACAAACATACATGGGGAGTCTTGCTGTGCTTCAGTGATTCCATACTGAGAGATGAGTCTTTATAATGTCACTGAGAGCAGTCCCTGTGGATGGCTGTTCCTCATGTAGGTGTAAACCAGATTCTACCTGGGAGGTCAAAGCTTGTGATGCTACAGTTAAATGTGGTGCATAGGCATTTTATAAAGGAAGATAGCATACACTCTTTTATGCTTAAGTCACCTGAATGAGCTTAATAAAATTAGTACATGTTCTTCAGTCAGTGATTCATCAGCAGCATATTCTGCCAAGTATGTACTGTTTTCACAGAAATATTTCCTTGAATGACAAAACCTCATATATTGCCCTGAAAAAACTAATACTCAGCTAAAGATTTCACAGAGTAACCCAGAAAAGAACAGATTATAAAAAACTTACAGGAGCAGGGACAATGGGAACAGGTCCCTGCCCGTTGACACAAATGGGGCAGGCATGTTCTCTTAAGAACTTCAGTGCCCTTGCAGAACAGGTATGGGGCCCTGCAGGAGGAAACACCTGATAGTGGTGAGGATACCTCATGCAGGCCAGAAGTGCCACCGAGGCCAATTCCCCCTAGACCAACCATCAGAACTCAGTCCAGAAAGAAAAATAGATGGGTCATTGTTGTGGACAACTCCCTCCTGAGGGGTGCAGAAGGCCCGATATGCAGACTGGGCCCACTTCATAGGGAAGTCTGCTGCCTCCCTGGGGCCCAGATAAAGGATGTTGTAAGTAAACCCACTCTGGTGAGGCCTTCAGATTACTACCCACTTTTGGTCTTTCAGGTGGGTAGCGATGAAGTGGTGACAAGATCATCTAAAGTGATCAAGAGAGATTTCAGGGCTCTGGGGAAACTGGGTAAGGGATCAGGAGCGCAAGTTGTGTTCTTCTCCATCCCTCTAATGGCAGTGATGGATGAGGGAACTAACAGGAAGAGCCAACAGGTTAGTTCATGGCTCCAGGCTGGTGTCATCGGCAGGGCTTTGGGTTCTTTGATTATGGTTTACTATACAAGACACCAAGCCTGGCAACAAATGGAATGCACCTGTCCCAGAGGGTGAAAAGGATCCTGGGGCAGGAGTTAATGGGGCTCATTGACAGAGCTTCAAACTAGATTTGAAGGTGGAAGGGTGTAAAACTGACCCTGCTGTAAATAACCCCAGGGGATGCATGCTGGGGTTTGTAGAGGGGTGTGCTAGAGGAGGCTCTCTCTCCCTTTGCTACCTCAGTTGAGAAGGGGGATAGAGATATAATGGGAAGCAAAAAGGTGAGGGTTATTGATGGTTTAGAAGCCATGGAAATAATTCAGAAGAGGCAGACAGGAATTAGGGCCTGTGCCCAAAAAAAGTTGTCGAGATCATTAGCCCATCTGAAGTGCATCTATACCAACGTATGCAGCATGGGCAACAAACAAGGGGAGTTGGAAGACATGATACAGCATCCCTGGAGGCCTTAAAAAAAACAGGTAGACATGGTGTTTCAGGAGATGGTTTAGTGGTTAGGGGTTGTAAGGCAGACAGTTGGACTTGATCATCTTGAAGGTCTTTTCCAACCTTTATGATTCTATGATTTTATCACTTTGGCAACTTTTGGTGCTATAGCAATGTGAAAGGCCCATAGGCCACCTTATGGAACCATCGAGTGTATTTTGAAGGTGAGAATTCTGAAATTCCTCCTGCTGAGTAGGGGAGAGCACCCCCTCTTTTTCTATGTAGCAGTTGTAGAGGTTTGTAATAATTTTTGTTTGTCCTCTAATATGCACTAGGTGCTAGCTAACCACACAGCAATGTGGAACAGCCTGGCCTTGAGTTTAGAAACGAACGCTAGCAGAACTCTATTGTTTTTAATTAATTGGAAACCCATAAAATGACTTGTTCAGTCTAATAATTTTAAATTTCAATTTGCCTTTCTGCTAACGCTATTCAGCATTCTGAGATGACCTAGTTTAAAACAGCCAGTGTCATAAATCTGCATTAAAATGTCTGCAAATACATGTTGTTCCTTCACTGTTTGAGTTACGAATGCAACATTATAGTTAGATTAAGCCAGTTCTACCAGGCTGCATCTCCAGTGTACCACTGGGAAGCTTGTCATTCACATTCAACACACAACACTATTGCACTGTACATAGTTGTATCTCTAGCAGAAATATAATCTTGTGAGAAACAAGAGCTCAGACTTTGATCCTCTAGTATGTCCTTTTGGTGTTACATCTTAGCCATTCCTTTTTTTGATTTTCTTTTTTTGTTGTATTTAAATATTCAGGAGTGTTACTGTGTAAAGTTGAGTTCTGTCTTGATTTTCCTCTTGCTAATATTACAGCATCACACAAGGCTCTAACCATCCACATGTTATACCTTGGTTACTTTGAAGTACCTGAACTCATGAGCAAAATCCAATGCAATTGGACATTGTGATACGGTGTAAATAGACTGGTTTGCTTCTGATATTGTTCTGATGTAGCATCAGTTTTAATGTGATAAAATTACTCTTGATTTTTATTACCATATGCAAGACCAGGATCAAGCCTGGTATATTCTGACTTGGTATGATTTCTGTGGTAAAACTGCACATCAGCTTGTAATTTTTTAATACTAAGGTTACACACACAAATTAATATTCAGATTCACCTAACTTTAAAGCTTCCTGAATAGATAAGGAGTTAAGAGTCTAACTTAAAAAAGACAACATACTTAGTAGAGACTCAGGATGAGAAACTACAATAGGAAGTAGCAGAATTAGGAAACGTAAATATTTTAGTTTATAAACCTCTGAGAGGCTCAGGCATCTAATTCAAGGGTTCAGGAAAGTTTGTATCTCTGAATGCATAGATCTGAGCCACCTTTGGGACTGAACTGTACAAGCTAGGTCACTTTTGTAGTAGAGAGAAAATGTTGTCATGAACATGGATTAAGGAGAAAATTCCTGTAGCCCAAGTCTTAGGCAACTCATTAGTAAGGACAGTTGGATTCTGGTCCTTCTGCTGGTGAATGTTGATGCAAAAAGAGTTTCACATACGTAAGGGAGGCTGAAAGATCTCCACACCAGACTCCGTGACCTCGTGGTTAGGGCACTGCTGAGATGTGAAAGATGTTTTTCCCTCAGGCAGAGGCAACATTTGGACACAGGTCTACCACATCCTGGTGTAGTAAGAGATCTGACCACTAAGGCATCAGTTGAAAGGTGATTCCCATCCACAGCTCATTTCTTTGTTTTCAGACTGTGGTTTACTGGTGCTTTGAGTATGTCTTCAGGACCAGGTTTCTCAAGGAATTTAAGTGTGGAGAACCTACTTGTGAGCTAGGAGCTTAGACTAAAGAGAAATGCTAAAGTTTTTGGCTGGTGAACTAATAGACCTTGTAATCTAGCAAAGGATTCATACTGTACTAAGCACTACACAGTGACACCTGTCTCAGTGGACAGTGAAGCTCCCTGTGATGTGGAAGTCATAGGAACTAATTAGAATTTGTCTCTTTCTGAAAGACCAGGAGGCAGGATGGGTATCTGTTTCTGCAGTGATTAATATCTTTTGCATTTAGAAGCAAAGATGCTTCAGGTTACTTCTTAACAGCTCCTCAGATCAAGGGCTGAGAATGTGAGTATAAAAGGTTTTAGTGGATATATGTCTATATGTCTAGTAAGAGATCTAGTTGTATATAACCACCTTAAATCTGCAGTGTTCTAGAAAAGTGATTCCTGATCTTGGCTTGTTCTTTCTGTGTTCATAAAAATATTATCTCACAAGTGTGTTAAACTGCAGGGAAGAAAGACTTCTGTATTACAGCTTAATGGCGAATCTGTTGGGGAGAATGTTTGACATTTTTCATCTTTTTAATGAGGATGCCTTCTTTCTGAAACATGTTAGGAGAGGGCATCAGTTCATTGCAGAGTAATCTATCCTGTGAGTTCTGATCTATGGGAAGTAAGTGGTCCACTTGACTTTGTCTCCTGATGAGAACAGATGATACTCTTGAGGCTGGACTTTGTGCTAAAGAGGTAAACTGAGGATAGTGGGAGTACAACAAGAGTGTGAGAAACCAAACGGCGGTTTCTCAGTGTGCAACAGAAAATTTCATCTGCTATTCAGATGTAAAAAATCCTTTCTCCTAAGCACAAGAATTGGGATTGTGAGAGATGGCTCACAATCCATGCTACAGAATCACTGTAGTTCCACTGCAGTGAAGCTTCTTAGGCAATGGATGAGGTGCAATGCAAAATGAAGTCCTTGGTGGAAGAAGTGCAGCAATGGAGAAGAATGGTGCATGGGTTCACACACTTGAAAGACCAAGTTCTACAGAGAGATTCAGCATCTTCATGGCTGGCTGGGAAAGGGGGCCAGCATGAAAGTGGCCTGGTTGGCTAGACCCTTTCTTTCCTGATCAGCTAGAGAGCACTAGCAGCCATCAGGGGTTAGTTTCACATTAGCTGGTGTGAAGACATGGCCTCATGGGGAGCCTGACCAGGCTGCCTTTTAACGTGGTGGTTGGGACCAACCTGACATAGGAATTAAGCTCGATCAGGAACAAAAGAAACTGCAGAGTGGAAAATGAGGATAGATAACGGTGATGAAAAGGAGATGCAAACAGACAAAAAAATATTTCTGATGGTACATTAAGGATCAAAACTGGATTTAAAAGCAAGAACGATTTTCTGAGGAGCAAGAGTCATGTACTCATTGTGCAGGTCAGGGAAGTGACATCAGGCTTGTTACCATGTTGGGTGGCTCCATCTACCGGCTGCAGAGCTTTGTGTGCGACCTGCTGAGGCAGGTCACCGTGTTTGGTTCCCTTCTGCCACATATTTGTGCTAAATTTGTCATCAAGGATGTTTGTGCTTTGTAACTGTGGTTCAGCCTCATCTTGAGTTTCAGAGGGATAATTTCAACACGTCGTTACGTGAGTCACACACTGTCATGGAGCTCAGCAGCTGCTTAACTCAGCCTAAGTCCCTGCATGACTCTGATCTCTTCTCAAAACTTAATAATTAACTGGGCTCCAAAATGATCTCTAATAATAAAGAGGCTACTGAGGGAGAAAATAACCTGTGGCGACAAGAAATGTGTGCACCATTGAAATTAACCGCCTGGTGTCACCCTTTTCCATGGTTAATATTGTATGAAGTAAGGAAATGGTGAAATTGCTTACTCAGTCGGTGTCTGCTTTTGGAAGCAGTACTGCAGACAGTTGGGTAGCAGCAGAGCTGCTCATGTGTTGAAACAAATGTCGTCGTCTTTGAAATGAACTGTTTTGTGTAATGGCAATTATATCAATATCCTGTATTACCCATTGCAGAGCTTCTGATCCTCCAAGGAAGAGCCTGGAATTTAGAATCTGAGTGGATGTGGTATCTAAACTGTGGGTAGATGTGATGTACTTGTGGAAGGCTGCAGCGCTGCTGTGATTCTGTGCTGTATGTCATAATTACTAATTTCTCAGCTCCAAAACAAGTACTAGAACAATTGCCGTCTTCTGCATGGAAACTATGACCATAATTTTTCATTTTATGAAAAATATAAAACGTAGCACAAAAGTACCGTTGCAGCAATGCTATAGGATCTCATGCATAGATGGTCTCACACATAGACTCTGCCTTTCTAAATTAGGCTCTGCATGAAGGCAGGATACAAAGACCATCCTTAACCCTTTTAATCAAATAATAATTAAAGTTCTAATTTACTTTTCTTCAGTATAGGGTCTTAAAACTGTTAGTGTATTTGTGAAACCTTTTCTGTGAGTGTTGATGGAGGGTTATTAAAAGTTGAGTCATTTAACTTTTTACACTGTTCCTTTCCATTCCTCATTGTGAAGATGCACTCCTCCACTGACAAAATGTTTAAATCTAAAATCCTTTAGGGAAAACTGACCCATGGATAGCTTGGCTTGTTTTGAAAGGTTTTTTTTTTCAGGGACTTTTGAATTATCTCCTTCTTGTTAGGAAGGAGTACAAATTAAAAACAATCCTACAACACCATCTAGTGATGATTGGGGTAGAATAGAATAGATAACAAGAATGACTGGAGTGGAATTTTTCTGAGAAGGTCTCTTTTCATGACTTTTCCAGTCCTGGCTTGCAGTGTAAAGAGCATAAATTAATCTCTGGATTTATAATTTCTGTTGAAGCCAAAGGGTGCAATACATTTTTACTGTAATCCTGAATTGGACTCAACAAGCTCCATGCTTTTGGATGCCTGTCCCAGTAGAATCAAAGGTCTTTAATATATTCCAGTCAAGAATATGGGCTGAGAAGGGCTGCTTGGATAATAGAGACCTGTGCCCTACAAATGTGTGCAACCATTTAATAAGTATTAATCCTCAAATTGCACTCTCCACATAGATACAGGGCAGCAAAACATTTCCTAACAGCCTATATGAAATCTACACTCCACCTTACAAAATACTAGAAGTTGCAAAATCTTCAAAGCATTGCAGGAAAACAGAAAAGATTAAAAGCATTGCTAGTGACTTAGAGCCTTATAATAATGGAGGATTAGCTAACTGAAAGTGGTCTGTGATCTCTGGACACAACTCGTTTTGCATTGTACTGAGGAAGGCAGTCCCTCCCCAAAATAATTCCAACATTTGTAACTTGAGGCACATTGGTTTTTCACCCAATATATTCTGATTCAGGGTTTTTAGTTGGTAAATTGTCCATTAGAACCTGGCACTTGAAAAGAAAATGAGAATCCAAAATAAAGGGTTAGCTCTTGTTACTTATTCCACTTTATAAAAAAGGAAGGTGCTTATCCAACCTCAAACATACATTTCATATCCTTTCTTCAGTCGCCATAGTTCAAAGCAGTTTGAGAAAGAAAGTTGCAAATATGGACCAGGACAGAAAAACTGCTTACTGCCTTTGTTAAAAGAGAGTAAGAATCACTTTTTTTTTTTTCTTTTCAAAGTACTTCAGTTTACACTAACCTAGCCTTAATAAATGATCTGACAATTCTGTGTGAAAGGGAGATGTACCTATTATCTGTACATTGAAGTTTGAGCCATCAGTGATGGTGTGACAAAATGTGCCTATGGGAGAGGTGAAAAATGTATGTGTGAGTACATGCACCTTCTGCTGCTTCTGACATTTTCCAGCCTTCATGGGTTTTGCAGAATATTTGTAATGTCAGGCTGTGGCAGAAAAAGAGGTAGAAATTTGTAAGCAAGTCATAGCTGCTAAAGACCATCTTACCATTGGATGGCACTGTAGTCCTTACAGTCCTTACTGCTCATAGCAATCACAGCTCTGAATCATTTTACTCATATGAACTTTAGGTCAAGCAGCAACTAATAGGGAACTGGTTAGCGGGAAGACTTTTTTATGGATAATGTGAGCTTAATAAAGTTATACTTGCAGAGCTGGCTCTAGTTCTGCTGCATTAGATTTTAGGAGGTCTGTGTTGAAGTCTTGCCAAGTTGCTTAGTTTTCTAAATAGAGATTTCAAAATGCAGTTGGTTCTGTCACATAGGACTCAGGTACTGTGTGCTCTCTACTGTCATAAGAAATGTTATGGGTATGTTTACTGATTATAGGGTATTTTACCCCAAGGCTTTCACTTACTGTTTTATGCTTTATGAAATATTTTATATTAATGAGAGCAGGTTTGCAGCAACCCTTTCTTTAAATAATCATTTTTCCTTACAGCAGATACTGCATACCTGAGTTTGGATTCACCTTCACCTGTGTATCCCAGGGCTACAGAATGGGTGAGTGTTTAAATCTGCAGACCTGTAGTCTTGCAAGCATAAATATTTTTCACCTGAAGTTGAAGACACGGGTGTTCAAAGGAATGTCTGTAGCTCATTCAAAGTTGTGGCTGCTGTTTTTACGTATGCAAGGAAGCATTAACTTAAATTTGAGTAGTTACTGATACAAAATTATTTTAATATTGAGACAGTTATGTCGTTGCATTGGTTCAGTGCAATCAAGCCAGTTGCAAATTTACCTGAGTTTCCTGTATAGTTTTGCAGACTGTTGAGTTCCTCACTGCCAGTGCACTTAGTTTGAAGCTACATGAATTATATACATGAATTGCTGACTAGACATGAGGCTGTGTATCCAAAAGCAAAGTGTTTGGCAGCAATATTAATCTAGCCTCATCTCCTTTGCCACCTGCTGCTGGTTTCTGTGGTATACCACCCTTTCAATTGTGCCAACCCAATGATTTATACAGCTGCACTTGGAAACAGAGCTGGGAACTCATCAACTTAAAAAAATACTAGGTTTTCTTTTGAGTGAATTTTAAGCAAGATCAGGTCTTTAATACAGTGAGCCACACAGTGACACAAACAGTTTAGCTAGAACAACAGAGTACATTGATGCTGGGGCAGGAAGATTACAGAAGACAAATATCAATACCATAAGCCAGATTGCCACTAAAGATTTCCTCTTGAGACATCATAACTACATCTATGATCTCTGTGATTCAAGTAAACTGTTGTAAATTAAGTCAAGTTCCTATTTTAAATAACTCTGTTTGGAGCTACTTCCACATGCCATCTCCTGGTAGCAAACCAACTTAGCATGGGCCCTGAGAAGCACAGATAAAAGAGTTCTGAGCTTAATGTTGAGCTTGATATTTATGACAAAACAACCCCACTCCTGTAAGTAAAAGCACTGTCGTCGCAGAAAATGCCTTATGTGGAAAGAGTGTCTGAAATTCTATTTACCTAGGCATAGAGTGAGAGTCTTCTAGTTTCAGGTAAGCCTCAAAGTGGAAAAAATAGTGATAGGAAAATGACAGTACATCCATTTTAACCAGTATTTCATTGAAAAAAGTGTGACTGTTTTCATACTGTCCTCTAAAGACCAGTTCTTTCTGGAGGCATATCTTAATTCTTTTGTAGGGTGTGGGTTTTATTGCTCTTAATTTATTTCCCATAAAGAAGAGCTCAGGTCAACTCCTTTTCACAACAAGGGCTCAATAAAACTGCTTGAGAAACTAACACCACATTTGGAATAACATTAGGTAGATTTACACATTGTATTTTCCCAGCACTGTATATAAACAAGTATTTTTCAGCTGAAATACTTTTTCCAGTCAGATATAGTAAAAATTTCAAATCTCACCTAGTTTGATAAGCAGACAAGCCAGAAAAATGCTGCAGCAGGGGAAAGAAGCCTCAGTGCATGGTTGGCCTTGGTGACTACCTGCCAGGAGAAAAGGGACCTATGAAACTTTCTTCTAATGTATTATCTGAATCTTATCTGCTCAAACACTTCAGAGTTCAGGAAGAGCAGCCAAAGTCAATTTTTGCTTAGAGTGTTTAAAACCAAAAATAAACAGAAGGGAGAAGTTCTGCGTGTGCAGGAGGAGGTGTTGGGGTGGAGAATGGACAGGGTGGTGGGATTGGGGAGGGAATTTTTTAACCTACATTGATTCTTCTGAAATCCTCTTGGAAGTGGACGCTGTTTTCTCAAATTACAATAAAATTGCACAAGACATAATTGTGGTGGTGGAGAGCTGCTGGCATGTATCCAGGGGCCAGTATTCTGTCTGACCTCAACAGGTAAATGAAACAATAGTATTAGAGGACAGCTTTGTCATTACTGTGTGTTAGTTGTCTGATTCTACAAAGCCTTAAAAATGCCTTTTGAAATGTATAAAACAGAAACAGACTGTTCAGGTCTTTGTCTGTTAATACTTTAAAATACTAAGAAGAAAAAAAAAAGGCTTTGCTGACTGTGCAGTACTCCAAAATGCCTGTAATCCTGGGAACCCTCACAGTGTGCACTGTTGTGCTGGTCCAGACACAACAAAATCCTTAGTTTGTCAGGAAGATTTTGTGAACTTCCCCTCTCTCTTGCTGTGTAAGAAGAGGTACCTTGATGTTGCTTTCACCCAGATCTGTCTGATGATTGAGAGATGAGTTATCCACTCTGTGGCTCCATCCTCGCCACCTGAACCAGCTATTTTAAGCCCAACCATCCAACTAACTTAACCCTGCATTTAACTGGAATGGAATTATTTAATCTGTAAAATTCTCTTTCAGTCTATTAACACCTTATTTATTTAATGCAATGGATTTTAAAAGCTAGAAGGACTAATGTTCTTTGAGTAGCTCGCTATTTAGTGACCACCACCATTTTTCAGAGTTGCTCTGTTCCAAAAGAAGCACCAAGAATGATTGTGCCTTGAGATATAATTCCTAATTCTTCCCAAGTCCAGTGCAGAGTATAAATTGTTTGGCATCATCTTTTATGATGCAGCCCTCTTCCTTCTGGTATGTGTAATCTGCTCTGTAATTAAGAAAAAAGAGCCAGATGCAAGTGCTTTACTGCTTCTTCCCTGTTATGTGAATTGTGTAAGTAGCATAGATAAATGTATTTTCTTGAACAAGTTTTCAATGAATTGAACAGGGGATTCAGGAAGGAATTCTGATCTGGTATTTGAATTTTATTGCAAGTATATAAGCGAGAAATTACAGCACTGTTACCACATTAAAACATTGCTATATATTCTGCCTATGGTGTGTTCAGCAGCAGACAGATCCATTTCTGGTTTTATTGAGGAGTGTAAGTAATCAATGTGTCATTTTTATTGCAGAGTTATGGCAGTTTGTTGCCCACATTCTGCTTCTTCATGTATCCTATGAGAACTAGGGTTGGGGCAAAATTTGCAACGTTTGTATTTTCCAATATATTCTGTACAAACTGACTAGCCACAATTTGGCTTTGTATTTCCTGAAAGAGGAATAGTATTAAAGCTTGTTTTGAACAGATCTTGAAAGGTAAATTTAGGGATCAGCTACAGGGATGTTTCTGCTAAATGTTTGCCTATGAGCTGCTCAAGCTGAGCTCTACTGAATATATTGGAAGTGGAGGAGAGGATAATACATTGGCAGTGGAAGGGAGGATAATACATTGCCAGAGTTGCTGGGAACAGAGTGTAGGATGTATCACAGAACTGGAGATAAAGGCAGGGCTAATCAATGAATTCCACTCTTTAGCCTCTCATGACCTTCTCCCAGACACGCCTTCCATTCTCAGCTCAGCACCTTACAGCATTGATCTTCCATTACAGTATCTATGGGGATGTCCCTTTCTCCCCATTAATCCATTAATGTGAGCACCACTGAGAAATCAGTTGTGGAGAGAAACACTGAGGGAATACTGTATTGGAGCAGGGAGTGAAAGCATTCAGATCAACTGAAACAGCCCCAAATGGATGAAGATTCTCTAATACTCTAATTCATTTTGAGTGGTTCTGTAGCTTTATTATTAGATATTTTCTCCTAGTGACAAACCTACATCTTTACTTCTGCTTGCACCTCTATTCTTGCAGAAGATATCTTCGAATGAGGTTTATTCCACTGCTGAAATGAGTGAAGGATTAGGCTGTATACTTGGAAGGTTTATGTATTTTTACATACCAGTAATGATAAGTGATATTCCGTAATTAGTTTCATATGCTATTTTTATATTTTAAACATTTTGGAGCAGACACTGTGGGCATTCAAATGCATATATAAAATTATTTACAAAAGCATTAGGAAGATTAATGTTACTGTATTATCCACCATATGCACATACGGATACTGGTTAGTGCCTGATATAGATATAGAATGTGAGCACAGTTGTGCCAGCTGCATGTGTAGTCAGAATCATGAACAGTTTTATATGCATTCTGAACTTAATTTTGCATGTTTAGCTTATTTAAATATCAGTTAGTTTTTCTGTCTGTAGCATCAGACAGTGAGCATACCACACATGAATAATTTGGGAGGGCTCTTGCTGAAGGATTAAATCACAAGCTTTCTTTATGTATAAATAAAGGCCTTCCAGCACGGATGAATCTCTCTTTTGTAACTGGAATGATGAAACAGGAGGAAATTTAACCAAACCAATTTATTCTGGTTTCTATGAAAAATAATGTCTGTGAAAACATAAAAGCACTTACAAAATGTCAACATTTTGTGCTACTATCTGCATGTAGATCAATATGAAAGGGTCACAGTAACCTCTTGGAGAGCAGGTCTGCTTGACAACCAAAACTGGTATGTATCTAAGGTTCTTGAAAAAAAACACAAACCAACTTTATCCATGGAGTATCTGCTCCCAACAGGATAACTTGTATCAGATAGATCTGAATGATTTTGTATTAAGATGGCTTATTTTAACTTTGCATTGTAGCAGAAGAAAACTGTCATCAATATAGACAGGCGTATTTAATCTAGAAGTGTATCTTCTGCATTGCTTGCTGTTTCACATTTTTGTCAACTGACTATTTTACTATGATATATTTAAACATTTTTAACAGGCTTAAATGCAGGAGAAGGTCTCAAATTGCATGTGTAATTATCACCACTGTATGCAGTAAGCTGTGCACAACTCTAGCTTGGGATAACGTTTTCAAAAGCTATTAACTAAGAAGTTTTAAAGACAAGTCTATACCAGGTGCTGAGATGCCAGCCTGACACAGGAACTTGGTGCAGCACACTTGTGCAGGTGTATTGTTTGGCAGCTCTAAATAGTATTACTTAAGTGTAGCAAAACTCCTGTAAAAGCCCTGCCTTCCTGCCCAGTTTCTGATGGCATCACATCTCTGCCAGGATTCAGCAAAAGTTTCTAGTTGGGGTACTAGTGCTCTGTCACAAGTGCATAGTCTTAGAAGTGTACATACCCTTTGTGTGATGTGAAAATAGCAGAAATTTTTTGGAAATTAAAGATTCAGACTCCAAAATATTCTAAATGCTTTTGAAAATCCCAGGATAGCTATGTAGAATGGCTTTGCAGATCATGTGGGGTGTACTGAAAGTCTGAATCCAGCTGGGAACTAAATGGTAGAGCAATTAATAAGACCTTAAAATATTGTCTGGTCTTGATGTCTTGGAAAGAATTCTTGTTACCTGGATGCATAGTCCAGTAATGTTGATCAGATTCCATGTACCCTGTGATTTGTGTTTAGCACCCTTGTAGTTTAACCAGGAGACAGGAAAATGTTGATGTACTGAAGATAGCTTTAATTTTAAAATCTGAACTTAAATAGCAAAATCAGAGAAAATGTGAATGCTTGGGATTTAGATTTAGCTCCACTTCTTTGGCATGTTTATTGAAAACTTAAATATGAAATTATCACATATGAAATATGTTGCAAAGACTTGGATTTTCTGGTTTAAAGTTGTTTCCTTCTGAAAGCTTTTAATTTGCTACTTATTTCCATTTCATATACAAGACCAGATTCAATAAAATATTTGACTGTATGATATATGCTCAGACTTAAGAGTGTCCTAACAGGTTTGCAAAATTAGTCAAAATTCTGAAAACTAATTGTCTATTTAAATGTAATATGGAATATATACCCTAATTTTTAACTCATCTGCCATGTTAATCTTTCACAGATTAAGATACTGTACTGTTAAACATCACAGTTAAATATAGAATTCAGTAAGTAAGAAAAAAGATGGAAAAAATAATCTGTTCTCCTCCACCCAAAGAATCAAGCACTTAAAACTATAATCAGATTCCTCTGAGTCTGGTCTTCTACTAATGATGAGCAATAGCTTAGTAAAACCCAGAAGCACATACAACAAAAATCTGGCAGAAATACAAATCTGAATCACTGTAAACAGTTCTTGTCAATATTTGTCATCCAAAAATCTCAAAGTCCTGAATGTTTGATAGTGAAGCTTTATCACAGCTTTCTGTAGCATCTGTTTTTATTTGGGGTGCTGTAAAGTACAGTGTCACAGTTAAGATGTGGCCACATCACCCAGAGCAGTCGAGAATCACTGGTTCTCATAGATTGTTGCCCTTGTACTGAGCTGTAGTTGTTATTAGCCTGTGCCAATTCTGTAGTAAAATGTGTTAGATTAAATTACTGTGAAGGTAGGACCTCGTATAAAATTTTGGAGGTCTACTGTCTTCACTGCACTCTTGTAGATTGGAGTAGACCTTTAATAGAAAATGAAGTGGCAGGACCCTTCAGGGAGCTTATAAAAGTCAACGCATAGCAGCAATCCACATGCACTTCTGAACAACCTACTGTTATTTATTTCAGTGAAGGGAGAGTAGTCATTTGCATGCAGCTGCAAGGTTTATTTTGTTACATTATTTGAAGCTAACAGCTGAGACAGGAACTCCACAGGAGCACAGGTCCTTATCCCTTTGAAATTTGAAATGCACATTAGACAATCCACGATTAACCAAAACTGTGATAGTTTTAAAGTCTGAAAGTTTCTGCTATGTGTATACAGACATCGTTTTTGCTACTTTCCATCTGGTAATCTCTGGTATTGTTGCAGAGCTAGGAGTGTCTGGTTTACATTTTGTTGGGTTTGTATATAGTAAAGTATGTTTTGTGAGGAGTTTGCTGGATCAATTCCAGTTCTTTCTCCAAGACTTTATACATAGGAAGATTGCTGGAAAGACTGATGTTGATTCTTTTGGTGATGGGGACAGAGATGCAAACTCTCACCTCTGTAATAGATTTCACATGCACTGCCTTCTAATGCTTAATATAGAAAGGAGTTGCCACTGAGCCCAGTCTTGTGCTGAGATTAAGAAATCTTACGTTGGTGGTGGTTGTTCACGTTAGATCTTATTTAAGGACTTCAATATCTTAAGCTGCTGTGCACTATTTGATTGTTTTTCTTGTTGCATATTCCATAGTAACAGCTGTAATGTGGTGATTTACAAGAATATTGGTTCACATCTGACAGGATAGGGGAAAAAAGGGGTTCATTGTTCTTTTTTCTCTCAGGGTTTTTACACTTACGTAACTGAATCAATTCCAATAGTGTTACTTTTGATTTTAGTATGTAATAAGAATTGGGCTATTAAAGGATAACAGCAAGAAAAGAAAAATTTGTTTTCCCGAAGGAAGAGAATGAAAGGGTGAAGAAGGAACAATGCTTAATGTGTGCTTTGCTACAGAAATCTAGGCTCATGTGGATTGCATTAGGCAAGCAAGCTGCCCACAGGAAGAACCAAATGACACTGTTGGGAGTTAGCTGGCCACTTGTTGACCAAAATAAAAAATGAAAACCTCCTTTGTCACCTGGAGATTGTAATAATTTGATTGACATATCACTTATGTCCAGTTGTTGTGCAAAGAATTAGTTTATGGACAAGTTGAAAATCAGTGTAGTGCAGAAATATTATTATCTATGAACTATATTTTGATCAATTTCTAGAACATCATTGATGCAGGTTTAAATATTGGTTAAGATTCTGCTGTCAGAGCAATTACATCGATGTAAGCGCGTGTGTGCAGACGGATAACGTCTTGCAAGTACATCTGTTTCTTCCAGCATGAAAGAAAATTGACAAATATCAAGAACAAGTCATGAAACAGAAGCTGTGAGAATTCCTCAATACAATCAGGAATTGTTTCTAAGATACAAGTATCCAGTATAAAATCTCTATGAAGGCCTTTGTTCACATAATTCTTTATAAATATTATTGCTTTTTTCATTCCAGGGACTTTTTTAGTGCTTAGTTAATAATAAAAGGAAGTAATTACCTTTTTTTTCATTACTCTGTACTTTTATGTGATGAAATTGAATAACATTCATATTCCCTAATTGTGAGCACACCTTACATTCCAAATACCTAATCAGCTTTTAATTACCTGTACAGTAGATATAAAAATATGGTAATTTAGAACGAGACGCAGTTGTGTTCCAAGGATGGTACCACTTGTGTTGACAGTGCATTAAGTAAGGACAGCTAACTTCCCATTTAGCTCTCCAGTTTATTATGCACAAGTCAGTAGTATGAATTTCCACCTCTCTTCTTGGTCATTGGTTAAAATTACCAATTCCTTGCCCCCATAATGTGGTCCCATGTGTGGCATTTTGATGCTTATTTTGATGAAAATGAAACTGAGTCCTTATTAGAGGTTAGGAAACTTTGACAATTATTTCCTTAAAGCAGTAATTCATTTGTTCTAATAAAACTGCCAAGAACTCCAGAAGGGAAGCAAACAAACAAAATTCCTTTTGAAAGGTCTTTGTATGACTGTGCATGACTTTCAGAGTCAGCAAAATCAGATCAAATTTTGTTTTTAAAATAAAATTTTAGAGTAGCTATTTTACAGTTGGTTTCAGGACCATATTAACATGTTTTATTGATATTTTGGTTGCTTTTTATTTTTTTACAAGGAACTTTTAAGATGGAAAAATGGACTTCAGTTTTGCTACAGCAAAGCGTTTTCAAATATTAGAACATCTTGTTTTATGAGGTGAAAAATCTCTGCTGCCAGAGCATAGTTTTAAGTGCTGGAAAAGGCAAAAAATTGGACACTTCACAAAAAATTGGACTACTTTTGAGCAAAGAAGCATGCAGATCTATGAAATACATGCCACCATGCAATATTTCAGTTAATCACAAAAATCTTTGGTTTTATTTTCCTTACCTGAAACAGAAAAATATAGCTAAGCTTGTAAGAGGAATGATTGAGTACGGGTTGAGAGTTTTTTAGCAAAACATTCGTTGTCTGAAAATACTGTTTCGTTACAAGAGAAAACGCTTGTGGACATGTTGTACTTCTTATAAAAAACTTCTGAGATCCAGAATGGAATAGCTATTCAAAGTAAGAGAATGTGGGAGACTTCCCCATTTTGGAAAGTCATGAAGTCCAGTGGTTAGCACTGTCTCTCACAGGCGAGTCTTAACTTTTGTCTCTGGTGTCTCAGAAAAGTGCCTTGAAGAAATGGCTGTTTGAAATTTGGCTGCCTGTACAAGGGTTATGTGCTCATGTTCTCCTCTTGGAAAAAATTTGGAAGGTCTTCAGTTTGTTCCAGTCAAGAAGGCAATTGAATGTTGATACTTCAGGATTTTTCTCAGATTTTTTTCTCCTGTCCAGCCGTAAGTGAATTAAGTAGTAGTTTAAGCACAATGTCTTTTTACCATACATCTTGGTTTCACTCTTCCTTCTTTAGGGTATGTACATATCACATTTGTCTTACATCTGTTCCCCAGATGAGCAATGCCATCAGATGCATGACCCACCTAATGGCTTGAAGTTCTGGCACTGTATCACTGGTTACAATAGATGGGGCTGTGTACACCCAAAACCAAAAAATGTGTGTCTGGACAATAAGATGATTCGGGCTTGTTTGTGTTTAGGTTTGCACATTCTGCACTTAAGCCATTGATCCCAAGTAAATCATGAAGAAGAGAAAATCCATTAAAAAATTATTCAAAATATCACAGTACTTGTCAAATTAGTGATTTCACAAGCAGCATCCAACCAGTTGTTTTTGCAGTAGAGCAGGTTTTTTTAGGGATTAGAGAAAATCTCGACTGATCGGAGCCAAAATCCATCTGAAGTGAGATCAGAATTTTGCATTAGAGCCTAAAAATCCAGAGGATTGTGGGAAATTTTGAATTGAATAAGTTTTGTGAACTGTTGATTTTATTTTTTCGCTGGTGTGAAGCAGCTTATATCACTGTAAAGCCAGGCATGGGAGAAGTACAGTACTACTGCCCAAATAGTGGAAAGTACTCCACAGGGAGACTTTGGTCCAAGAGAAGTGGCCTAATGAGATGATAAACTATCACAATATTGATCACAAATGAAGAGATTAATCTGGCTGCTTTAGTGCTCAAACTAAGAGCAGTCAATAAGAATTTACAAAGGGGATGGAAAAAGAGTATTACAATTATGGTTTAAATGTTAAGGGATTAGGAAACTTGTATTTCACAACTACCTTTAATTTTGTCTTTATGAAATAATGTAAAATTGATAAGATTTTTTTTTTCCACATCAGGCAATGTGATCTGTTCTTTGGTAAATAGGGGGAGAACACTAAAGGTGCTGAGCATTGTGGTACTGAACAGTTGACTGGATGAGTTGACCTGCTGGGTGATCCACGGTGTGGATATCTGTTTGCCTGGTCAGAGGAGGTGCAGATCTAGAACAGAAAGCCTCTAGGGTAGTCTAACACATACTGAACTTAGGTACATAAAGAGTGCCCAGGTGTGTTTGTAGGTTTTTAACTCAGATTAACATTTCTGAAGCCAGAATAGATTTCTCAGTGATAATATAACTTGACAAAAATTCACTTGAATAAACACATTTCTAGATGTAGCTAGGTGTAGCTTATAGCTCACATCATAGAGACTGTTCTGTGGCCACAAAGGATGGTGTTTTAGTAGTATTGAATTTTATCACTGAGGATTTTTGTCAGTTGGCATAGGTAAATATGCCTATATTGCTACTGCTAATTAGCAAGTTACAGAGATAATGAGAAAACTAAGATAAATGAGAGATTTATTAGACACTGGCATCCAAGCTGAAACTCTTTGTGGAACAGATATCTGTTCTTTGGGCAGGGCGTTTTTTCCATGCAGAGTGGGTATGCTATTGTCCATATTTGTCTCATTTCAGCCTAAGTAGTTCCAGATTTCAGCAAAACACAGTGTTTGTGAACTTTTTCCACTTCATATGTCTCTAATGACTGGGCATACTCAGCTGAACAGGGATTTGAACACTCCACTTAGGGTGTGAGTCTGATGATCGTGACCTAGGCAAAAATATAATGGTGACATTTGCTTCTGAAATGTACATGCAATGTGTTGTGCATGAGTCTAGTTTAGCTTCAAACCACTGAAGGATGTGCATACCTCATTCCCAAAATGTCCTTCCTGCTTTGAATTGAACAGGAATACAGTTCTTTAAGAGGCACTGAATTATAGAGAGCTGTCTGGTGGTGTTTGATGAGCAGCCCCAAATTCCAGTGTCATTGAAACTCAGCATTTTCTTTGAAGAACCCAAGAGCTCCAACAAACAGGGAGGTGATGGAAATCTTTAGAAGTTTTTTTTTTGAGGATTAAATTTTAATTAACTAAACTAATTGCTAAATGAAAATTATGTTTCCCAGAATTATTTCCATGTTAGACTACCATCAGTTTTACAGGAACAAGTCACTAACACAAATGGCACACACAGTGCAAAGCTGTCCTTAAATACTTAGTACTTCCCATTCTACCTTTTGCAGCACTTGTTTTTTGTCACAGGTTTAAATCTAGTAGTGACAGAAATTTTAATGTGACCATTACTCAGTGTGATGTGTGAGGCTTGTTAAGCCTTAGTCTAGTTTCTCTTCAGCTTCATCCAGCACTACAACAAGCACTAACAGTAATTTTAGTTCTTGTAGAGAATTTTTAGCAGTAGCTCTTGAAGTGTTTTGAAGGGGAAGTCAGTAATATTGATCCCATTTTTAGTTGAAATCTGAGTTACAGAAAGGTAAAGGTACTTCCCAAAAATTAGGCTGCTTGTCAGTGACAATTCAGAAACAGAGTGTAAGTGACTGGCATCTCACCCTGGTGCCCCACCCACAGAGATCACAGCTCTTAATAAGGAACTTCCAACTGGAGCACCTTCTCTCAGTGTCCAGCATAACTTGGGTCTGGACTCTCCCAGCAGAACCTCAAGATCCAGGAGTGCCTCACTGGGGAACCTTTGCTGTAACCCACCAGGTGTGGTTTGGGGTTGTCAGTGTGGCATTCAAAATTTGTATCAGCAACACCAATTTTAATTTTTGCTATTGAAATATTTCCTAGTCTTTTCTATATTTTATTATATTAAAAAAAAAAATTTCTGTGCATAACAGTATTTTGGAAACTTGTCTGCCTTCATTTTTTCCCCAGCACCTTAATTGTGGCAATGAAGAGGCTGGAAAGATGGTTTTTCTGTCCTTAAACTGCTTTCTGGATTTTGTGTATTAATGCTGCAAACTTCTTCAGTTTCTGCTTAAAGACCTGTTTAATATTTAACTCAAAGAAACAGAACTGTGATTTTTTTCTTTTAAAGACAAAACTAGCTACTGCTGGCCAAAAAAACTTTGGATTATTTTGTTTCAAATCATTTAAAGTAAAAAACATGAAAGAATGGACATTTTGTAATACTTAAGTGCTGCAAAAAGTAGAATGGGAAGTATTAAGTATTTAAGGACATCTTTTTGCTGTGTGTGCTATTTGTGTCAGTAAGATTCGTACTTTTGAGTATTAAGAAGGTGCTGTGCCGAAAAAAAGCAAAATATTAGACCTGCCATAGTTAATTTAATTTTCTGCTGATTTGCCCTCAATCTCCTTCTCTTAACTCACTCTCCCCAGCTACTGTGATAAGTTTCTACTTGTTGCTGTTTTTTTCCATAGTAAATTTTTTGTCCCAGTGCCAGCACATTATGTTCCTGGTTAGAGCCATGACGTCAAATGGTATCTGGCTCCAGGCCAAAGAATGCTGCTGGGAAGGAGTGAATGAATGAATGGATTTTTCAATTCACATTGTAGTTGCCTCTTTCAGAGCTGGGAATCTTATCTAATGTTCAGTCAACTGGCTAATGTAAATTTATCAGTGTTTCTTTATAGAACTAGAAGGAACTTCAGAGCAGGTTCACAATATGTTCACAATATTTAGGAAAAGTATCGTGATAAAGTTCAGAAGCAGTTATAATCACTCGAGTCATGAAGGAAGAAAGATGTGATTCAATGTATAGTGGCTGCTAAATTCTAAACATATTAAGAGAAGGAGCCTTGTGCCTGGGATAGTTACTATCTAGTGTTCAGAAACTGAAAGGGAGGACAAATTCCAACTTACAAAATTTTTTGTGATCTCACGTAGTATGCATTTCTGTCAAAAATAGTATATCTGTAATTCTGCATGACAATACAATCCTTTTATCTGTACATTTGCAAAACTGAGCGATCAAATTGTAATTCAAATCAGAAGTCATGCTGTAAATTCAGTAATCCCAAAAAGCTGATAAAATTTTGACCGACTTTTTGCTCTGATTTGTTATGAAAATCCTCTCATAAAATGTCTTGCTCAGCTGAATGCGAATGTTCAATTTACTGCCAGTTAATTTCATGATTTCCTGATGTTTGAGTCCTTCCAGGAGGAGGAAGAATATGTTAACTTTGTAGCATTTCTTTTCTAATTTACAATTTATTCAGTGGTAAATCTATAGGTATTGGTCCCAAAGCATGCAATGTAGCTAAACCTGTGTCATGGTAGTTCCCTTCTTGATGGCACCATGTGCAGATCCTGGTTTAATGTAGTTCTTAAGCAGTGTGAGCCATGAGAGAGAGACAGCGGGAGGACTTTTATTAGTCCCTGAGGTCTAACTCCATCCTCTATCACGCAGTCATCAAATCATAGACTTGCTCAGGTTGGAAGGGACCTGGGGAAATTCTTCAGTGTGAGGATGGTGAGGCACTGGCACACAGGTTGCCCAAGGAAGTTGTGGATGCCTCATCCCTGGATGCCAATACTGTACATGCTCACGTTCAGTTTAATTCTTCACCAGAATTCAGCAGTGGGATGTCTGGATAGGGCAAACTGGGTGTTTAGAGCAAGCACAGAAGTTCACTCACGCACAGATTGGGCAGGAGAACAGTGCATGCTCTTGAATTTATAAGCAATAAACCAATATACATATGGAAGATACACTGATGGATTATGTGGAGGATCAGTGGTCCAAGAGCAGCCAAAGAGGGGAAAATGGCATGGGATACCAGCTGGGATCCATGGAGCCTTCTCATGTCTACAGCCAGTAACTGTTGAATTAAGGACTGTCCCATAGTACTGAAGGCTCTTCTGTAAGACACAATAAGGAACAGTACTAAGCATTCATATCCTTAAATTAACAAATCTATACGTCTCATATAGTGTTATGATAATAGATCTTTTACTATTTCATAATTAAAAGACACTGTAGTCCAGATTTTTAAAAAAACACGTTTTAAATGTTGCTACTGAACGCTACTCTTGCATGAATACAAAGGCACACTTTGAAGTCTTTCACTTGGTAGGGAACAGTTATAACAGTTACAACTATTTCAGCATCCAAAAGATGCACAATGCCCTGTTGTAGAAAAATACCTGGATTCTACCTCTTCACACCTCTCACCTACATAGTATATGCCTCCACAAGTAATTGCAACAGCCATTTTTCTTAGTAAAAAGAAAGTTTTCCTTAGTAATTGCAGCAGCTCCTTTTTTCCTCACAGAAGTAAAGGACACAGTAGTGGGTGCGGGAACTTTGTAATGGGTGGACCTCAAAACTTCACATTTTATTTGGGTTAGTTCCCCAAAATTTCCATGCTGCTAGCCCAACCAATTCAAACTTTTTTGATCAGCAGAATTAAGCACAATATAATAGGACTGGGTTATATGGTGGCACTTTTGAATCCAGACAGTGTCACAACACATAAGCAGAAAGAGGTAAATCATGACAATTAACTGCACTTCTTGAACCTCTCCAGAAATATTCTGTTTTATTCACAGCAAAGGTTCAAAAATGCTCATGTTTTAATTGAACCACTTCACTCATTTCTAAATGAAAACAGTTGCAAACAGTGTCCAATGTACATAGCCCCAGGCACTGTAAAACAATCAAATGAAAAGACTTTTCTTTGTCTTATTTATTTACTTGAAGCTAAAGAAAAATGCCAAAATTCTACCCTTGAACAAATCACTGCTTTTTACATACTTTACCCCAAGCACTACTTCCAGTTTTTTCCTAACTTATTAGTTGTTTTTTTGTTTTATTTGTGTTTGTATATTTTTGTATATCTTATTTGTTTACTTTTCCTGCTTCTTAAAATTGTCTCTTCTCTTTAGAAGTGGGGGAGAAGGAAAGAAATTGAGGTGAAACCACAACATGTTTTCATTTTCATGTAGCAAACAGATCTTTTTTTCACAAGCTTCTGCAGGCACTAATACCAAATATGGCTTGAGACAATAAATTATAATGTTCTTCAGAGAATGCAGAGCTGGGAAAAGAAGAAATGCAAGTGTTTGCAATGTGTTAAGAGAGATAGCTGATTAAGATTTCTATGTTAACTGCATTGTCTCATAATTTATGTTTGAAGAATACAATGATATTATTTCTCCTTGTGCTGCTCACCTTCATTTTGCCAAAGTGTTAATATGTATCATTATTTCTGTTTTTCAAATGTACCTTATATAAAAGTAGCAAAACCCCCAAGGAAGTTAAGACTGGCATTTAAAAAAAATTGAGTATCTTATGTTAGTCTTCATTGATGGCTTCTTGATGAATATTCTCTGTTGTAGTTTATAAGCAAGCTGAATCTTAAGTAGATTAACAGGTAAGCTCATCAGCATTAGGTAACTCCTAGAGCAAGAGATGTAAAACTCTACTTATCACTAATTTCAAAGAGGGCTGAATTACCTACAACATCATCCAGGAATATTTCCTTTCATGAGTCAACACAGCATATAGAGAAACAATTCATTTCTACTATTCCAAGGCAAGGTTCTACAGAAATGGAATTATGTAAGGGGGTCTTAAAGGCTGTAAAGGAGACAGAACTCTTGGGGTTTTTTTCTGCTTGATATGTTATTCTATATATGCCTTTCATCAGAATCTTATCTTTAGACAGTGTCACATTTGGAGTAGATTTCATGTAGGCTCTCTGGGACACTGGAATTCTGCAGCAGTGCAGTCAAGTGGGATACATCCCAGTGACTCAATGTTCTGCTAGGACCCAGTTAGAATCCAAGGAGCACAACATCAGGAGCAATTTAGTTTCTCTGCCCTGGATTCTGTCACCGTGTCCTTGCTTCATCTTCCCTCACCCAAACTACAATTCTTTCCTTCCTTGATCATTCAGTGTAACGTTCATTTCTTATCACCAGATGAACCTCACACACTTACATGCTCAAACAAGCTGTAAAAAATTAACCGGGCAGGTCCTATGGAAAGCTGAAGCATTTAATTATCTGTGTCCTGCTTTAACAATCTCTACTGAAAAATGTAAATTTCATGGATAATGAGATGATAAATAAGATAAGGAACAATTCCTGTCTTTGAGGCCTCTGTGTCTTATACCTCCTCATGCTGCTGCAGAAGCCAAAAGAAAATTCTGCATATTGAGATTTGTCCCGAGAAAACTGAACATTAAAAAGGAAATGCTTGTTTATTAGATGGATTGACTTCATCAAGGACTGCCTTGAGTCTTTTAAAGAAGGGTGGAAAAAAGAGTATTTTGAATTTGCAGCTCTGTGTATATAGGTAAGTTATAAGGAATGTTCAGGAAGTCAGGTCAGATCATAGGTTAGCCCACCTACATTTGGTGTTGTAAACAGGTATGTGTTTGTATGTAATTTTTGGGATGTAATAAAACATGTATTGGTTTAAAAATGTCCTTGGGTAAAAGAGTACATTTGATGGGACCCTGAGGATCAGCAGGACTTAAGACAACAAGGACAGAGCAAAATTTTACCTAATTACAAATTCTTTACCAACAACTTCAAGAATTTCAAGGACCTTTCTTTAAATTCTTCAAGTCTTTTGTTTTAGTACAGCAGATCCCTCCCATCTTAGTATTATGCTTTGAATAACAGAAGATATAAATGGAACACACGAATTTACATGCACTGCCTTCTCTCCATTTCTTAGGAGTTGTTCCATTATTATTTTTCCAGTGATAAAAATTTCATATTAATGTAGCAACATTGTCCACAGATAGAAATTGTAATGGAAAACTGTCACATGGAAAAAATGATGTTTTTTCATGTAGGTTTTTGATACAGGTAGTTTGAATACCATTTTCAAACTATTTACATCTCACTTTCAGAAAGTTCTGATTCCTCTGAGATCAAAGTTCCTTTGATGTAGCACTGTGAAGGTGTAAGAAAAAACAGAGGACATAAAAGAAGGGATTGCAATTCCAACTACTATCTTTTAATGTCAATTTTTTAATGTCAATTAAACACATAATATCTTCCCCTGAAGTGGTTGAAAATGTGAAATAATTTTATATATACATAAGACCTTTATAGGCTTAAAACATATGCCTGAAATATGTTACAACTTCTCAACCCCTTCTGGTGACAGATGCTCCCTTAAGATGAAAAGCTTAACTCTGTGTTAAGCCATAAAATGTGCCAAAGATATCCAAGCAAAGCATTCATGTGATCTCAATGGGATAACTAGACAGTTCTCTAGAATATGTACTTGAAGAAGTTGAGCAGTGGAACAAGGTGTCAGGATTATTGCTAAACCAGTCGTTCCTCTCAGGTGCCTATTAATGGAATGTGGAGTTTTTGAGGAAATGTACAAACTCATTCATCCTTATCAGCAAATGTGTCCAAAATAAGTACTGTCAACTGTCAGATCTGGCAAGTGGTGTACATACTGTACCCTTAGAGTTCAGTCATGGTGCTGTGAGGCTGTTTGCTTTTCTATCTTAAGAGTTATACAGGTGTGTACCTTGTGGGAAGATAGAAAAAGGGTGGGGGTGGAGAGGGAGGAAATGTTTAAGAAGTAGGATGATAATGAGCATAGTGCTAGGTTGGGAGGATTTGATTCAGCCCCAAGTACAGAGTGATTTGAAAAAGCATGGTAAAGGTTTTAATGCAGTGAAGAGCAGCTGGGTACTGTGAGGTTTGGTGCAAAGTGTAAGCTTGTCCTCTGAGACTCTTCAAATACCAACATACATAATTATGTTAATCTGTGTAGTATTTATAGGACTTGCAACATAGCTAGCCTTGAAATATTTAAAAATGCATCTCTGAACAAATGGGAGCTGGCAATGTTTTAGACCATGTGTTTTCAGACTGTGTTCAGGTTTTACTGAAATAAGGCTGCATGCTTGTTTCTCACCAAAATTGTTTCGCTATATCGACACACAATTATTGTTTTTATTGACACATTAACATTTTATTTTTTGATCTTGACTTCAAGATGTCTTTCTTGTGTTTATTTAAGAGACCTTAGAGATACTGGCTGGAGGGGACCTTTATTGATAAACTTGTTCAACCTCTTGCTTCAAACAGGACGGGTTAGTTCACTGTGCAGTGTGACTCAAAGCTTTAGGAAGTTTTTACTGCTGAAAATGCTATTTGACAATGATTAGTGAGGCCAGTAGTAGTAGTTATACATGATAAAGTGAGCCATCATAACTTCAATTATTCAAAATATTTCTGCCTAAGCTGTGAGATACTTTAAGTTGCTTCGGAGTGCCAAGATTTCAGTAAGAAAATATGTCTACACTGGACTGCTTGTGGCATTTTGAAGTCTTGCTATAGCTCTAGAGCTTGCCTTACACCTATGAAAGGGGCAGGAACATGCCTGAACTCTGGAAGAAGTGTTTTTTACATTGGGTGCTTTCTCCATTTTCTTCAGTCATACTTCACATTTGAAATCCTTACTGGATGTGTGATCTATGCTATAGACGGCATCTAACCTGGACACACACAATTAGAAGCCTAGTCAACTTTACAGCCATTTGAAAAGTAAAATAGCCTATACTATCCTCTGCAAAACCTCTTTTACTGTACTATAGAAGTAGAATAACTACTGACTGTTGGAAGTCTAGAATACAGAGCACTGTCTCTTTTAGTGTGCATTTTGTCTTTTCCTGTGCCATTAAGCCATGAACTGGGATGGTTTCAGATTCCAAACTCACCAGAATACAGGTTTAATGTGCATGACTAGCAAAGTTATTCTGACTGATAAAATTCCTTGGGGAAAAATCACCATTTCTACAGAGCTTTCTGTCATGGTGGAAGTATATCAATGCTTCTGTCACTTCAGACATAGATTTCTGTTCTAAAGTATATGTATTAAAAGAATATATTTTAAAAGTTTACAAGCCAACATATTTTCTGTTTCCTTACACTGGATTTCTCCATGTATAGCTTCCATTGCTACTTTGAAGCTACTCTAATTTATAGCAATATAAATGAGATAAATGGGCCTTATCAATTGCTTGGAAAATGACCATGAAATGTTAAGATTGCCAACAGAGGTGTTCAATGTCTGCAAGCAGAAGTGATGCTACAATAAACATGAACAAAGGAAAACAAAACACTGCTGAAAAGCTGCGTGCTTAGTTTTATACGAAATTCAAAATTGAGTTAGCTCTCCCTGCCTACTACAGCAAATACATTAAGCAACCTAATTAATCCTAATCCTAAGCCATGATGCAACTGAGCACATAGCAAATGCTGAAGCTTCCATTTGTACTATGTATTGTGGATATTTGCATTTATGAGATAGTTTTTGCTGGCATGGATGAAACAGCAATGAAAACATTATTGTACACTCCTGGGATGGAGTTTTTTGCCAGTTCATAAATGCATGCAGTGAAAACAATGTTTCTGAACAAAATCAAAGCACTAAATTACTGTTCAGTCATCTGAATGTTTCCATTTGGAATGCTGAATAAAGAGTCCTATTTCTAATCCAAGATGGTTTTTATTAGCACTCAGTGCATTTAGCACAAGCACAGACCGGTTCTGAAATCAGCCAGGGTACAGCTTGAATAATAGGGAAGTTATTTTCTTCATAAACACTAGATTTATTAAGGCCTATTTTTTCTGTCTCAGGAAAGACTAGTTGCAGCTTGTTTGAGGAAGCCATCAGAACAATTTATACATTCTCAGAATATTTGAGGAAAGAAGGTATATTTACACCACTGTACAAACAATATTGCATTTATACCTGTTACCTCTTCTACAGAATGCCAGAAAATACTGGTGCAGCTCTGTGACTTCCTTCTTCAGAATTTGTCCAAAACTGGGATCATACCATGCTCAAAGTCCAGCTGAGTAATTTGAATGAAAGATGGACAAGTTATGATCTTTCTAAAATGAAGGTTGCTTTTAATTTATTCTGTATCTCATTATTTTATTGGCTCACATTACTATCTGTTCCAGTTATGCTGCTTATCTTCCAAGTATTATCTTGCTGCCTGACAATTTATGTAAAATGTCCAAGAAGGTGCAGTTCACCTGAGGATAAGTACCCACTGGTAAAAACCACCTTTTCATAGAAAAGAAATATTGGCAAGGATCCATGAAAAACAACAGCCACAAGTAATATAATTTTTTTATTTAATCAATTCTGTTGTTCAGATGTGTGGAACTTTCTTCCAAAGTTTCTGTGTTCCCATAAGTAATATGTGATCAGTTGCCTGTCTTCAAGATCTTAGATAAGCTTATGTTCTTCCTGTTGTATAATTATTCCTTTTGCTGAAAAATTAAAAGGATGCATGTACATTGATATTGTGGGCAAGATGAGAAGTCTGCTTTTGAAGTGAATCTCCCAACTGTGCCACTTGCAGTCTGGCTGATCTTATGAGGTGGCCTTACAATGCCTACACCTACACTGGGTTTCTTTCAGATGAGACAGAGCTGAAGATGTACTTCAGGATCATGGAAATTCTGTTCATGAGAAGACACCGGAGTTAGTGCCAAGTAAGCTCCTGGCACACATGCAGTGTGACTGCTGGGTCCTCCACACCAGTCATTTCTGGTCAATGGTCCAAGTCAACTGACTTGCTTCTGTTGTGCCACATGACTTGCCAATATGGACACAACAAGAGGTGGATAAATTAATGATGTATCCAACTCCCACTAATCTTCATAGTCTTCAATTAAAAAAAATCATTTTTCAGTTAATCTCCCTCTAAGTGCCTGTTTAGTGTTTCACATTAAGGTCTTACTGCAGTGCCAACATAGGATATGACCTTGTGGGTAAGATAAAAAGTTTTGAGAGAGTAAACTGGGTTTTCTCCAGGAGGTTAGGCAGCTTTGTGCAGTTGGCTGTCTTCATTGGGTTTGCATTTCTTAAAAGCACTTGAAAAGAAGGACAATTTTCTGTTGCTCTGTGAGAAAAATGAACAAAAAACCTCAATCAGATATCAGCTAGTTTTTCCTGTCTTTTTATTGGCTGAATCAAAACTATGAAATATTTGCATATCTTTTCCCAGCATTTGTGAATTAATTTGCTCTGGTCATTAAATGTCTTTCAGTTGGTCATTTTGTGCCTATTCAGTAAGGGTTCCTGAGAAGATTTTCTATTGAATCTTACTAGTCCAGATCCATTTGGAAATTGAATTTGAAGTTTATTCTCTCAGGACTGAACTTGCAGGCCACAGTATATATGTTTAATGTTGTAGGGGTAATTGCACTGACTGTCACTTTTTTATGGCATGTCAGATCAGCTTAAGCTGGGCCAGCTGCTGCATTTTGGAACAAGAATTCATTTTTATTGAGTTTTAAATGGCTATTCAGTTTATAAATCTTTGTATGTGTAGGCATGTCTATACGCCTCTGTATGTGGTCACCAGCAGGGCTTAAATAAAGGGAAAATGCAGGAAAAATTACTTTCCTGTAAATATACCATTAGCTAAATTTCAGTCTTTTAAAACTGTGAAGCTGAAATGGTGCCAGAGTGAATTGTTGTGTTGCTGGAACTAAGTAAATGCATATTGCAAAGTAAATGGAAATGTGTAAGGAATGTAGTCTGTTTGTAACTGCATTAATTTAGTGCAACTGTAGGCAGTATTCAATGTCATGATTGAATGCAAAGAAAAACAGAATTGTGCCTGATGAAAACATCTGGATTCAAGTTTTGGTGCCAGTAAATTCTTCCCCCACTGGTAAAAAAGATTGTAAAACCACATTCTTTTTGGGTTATGTGATTCATAGGAATGTTCTACAGTGTGCTCCAGCTCTTCTTCTAAATACATAGCTCAGGGTCATTGGTTGGCAATGGCAGTGTTCTGGGACTAAATCAGACAGAGGTCAAGGGCCTATATCCTCAGTTATGCTGAGTTTGCAACTGGCAGGTAAGACAGAATTAACCTCCATTTCAATTCACTGAAACTCAGAATCCAGAACAGTCCTGGATGTAACTTGAGGTAGTTACAAGAGACCTTTGCATAAGGTTCTATATTAAACAGTGTTTTGTTCCAGGAAGCTGTTTTATGCTTCATTCTATCTCTGGTGGTACTTTTATTGCTTTGCCACCTGCACAGGGGATCAAGAAGTCTGTGATGGAAAATCAACTGTACTGTCTATTGTACAAAGTTCTTTTGGTAACAACTATGACCCTCAGCTGCCCCTGAAAACTTGTCCTCAGTTGCTTTTTGCTCTCTCATTACTCTGGAGATACACTGATTGTGAACAATGTTTTGGCAACGGTGCTAGCTTCAGAAAGCACTGTCTTCTATTCCTTTTCCCTGCCCTGGTCATTTGTTCCTACCCTTCTGATGTCCCCAGTCACTGCAAGAGTCCCTTCAGGGAACAGTGCCCCTGGTCAGTAACTGCTTCATTGCCTGTTTCTTCTCTCATCTGCGCAGAGCAGAAGCTGCTGTGCCAGCCCAAGACACAAGGCAGCACAGGTATAGAAGCAAGCAGCTGGGAGCAAGGCAGTAAGGACTGGTGAATTCTTCAGCAGTGTTACTGACAAAGGTCTAACCATGGACTAAGCTAGGGCAGTTGGTGCAAAACACGGAGTTATCCTACATTTTCCAACCGTGGACACAGAAAGGATGTGGTTTAATGAGATGTAGCTTTGTTAGCAGTCTTGGATATTTGTCTTCAGCCCCAGTCTTTCCCTTCCCTTTACTTGGTAGATCAGTTTATCACTTGTGCTATCACACATGCACATGATGCTGAATTTTGAATTGGATCAGAGAAAGTGATCCAGCTTAAATAAAATCTGCAAAAACCATTTTTATATTGCTGGATCAGTTTGCCACTCCTGTTCACGGCACAGTTGAAAAGATGCTTGTGTTCTCAGACATGTAGTGTGTGTGTGAGAGGGAGTGGCTGAGGACTAGAGAGAAAGGAGGGCTACTTGTGCACAGAAATGCAGCCTCATAGTTACTGTACTCAACATTACAGAGTGATGATATGGCTATGATTTATGCAGACATGAGATTCTACTGAAGACTCATACCTGAGATGAATTTATATTTTTATTGAAATGATTAATCAGTGCCTTTCTCTTTAGACCCTGGTTTATCCTGACATAGAGATAACTAAGATCACCAAGACAAAACCATATTAACTCTGAGATCAGTACCTTTTCTGAGTTATTAGTACCTAGATACTGCCAAACACCATTTGGCCAAACACCACATTAAGTGAATTTCTGTAGGGGTTCAATCCCTCATTATTTCAGAGATGGTGGCACATAAGTTCATATGATGAGCAAGGGAGCTTCATTTGATACTGTAACTGTAAAGGGATATTCAGGATAGCCCACTGATAAAGACTGCCTGTCCTAAACGTGCACACAATTAGGGGACCAAGACTATGAGGACTTGAATACTAGAGGTGGGTTCAGCTTGCATGCTCCCCTTAGATAGTTAAAGACCCTGTCCAGAATTCAGGGTCTAATTGCAGAAATATATAGTGAAATGAAATTTATGGACATGGGGAAAAGCTTAACTTCATGTTAGCTGAGGTGCATTAACTGGCTTCTAAAGGATGTCGTGACCCTCAGATACATTGGGTGATTCACAGCCTTAGAATTCCTGCATTCTTTGTGGGAAGGGAATAATTAGGGAGTATGGAATTGGAGAGGTAGGAATATGGGATTTAGGGAGGCAGCAATAAAAGATATCATAGGAGTGGGGTCTTAGAGTGAGGTAGATAAATGAGGAACTATGAGGATAGAGAAGGGTGCAGTCCTTAGCCCCATGGAAGTTTGAGCAGGTGACTCAAAAAGATAGGAAGTTATTACCTCTGTGCTTAACTGGTGGCTTTCTTGTTGGGTTTTCTTTCTTCTTTTAAACTGATTTGGCTTTTTCTTAGTTATTTTTCAAAAATTCCCACCCCTCTTTGAGCAAGGTATGTGTTTAAAGTTTTCTGCCTACAGATCAAGTTCTGAACAGTGTCCATTCTTCATTGACTTGTGTGGAATCTTCACGTGGAGCATTGCCAAACCCTCATACTCTTAATTTCCTTCTCTATTGGAGGCTGCCACTCTAGGGGCAGAATTGCTTTACGTGCTGCAGAAAATCTGAACGTGTGCTGTAGCTTGTGAAGGCATCAGGAGTGACAAAGCTAATGAACTGTACATGGCAGGACTAGTGAGTGTTCTTTCACTGCATTATGAGCAAACAGGGAAGGATGTGATGATGATGATGTACTTCTGAAATTTCATTCTGAAAATAAGAAAATGCATAGGAATAATCTGGTGCCAAATGTATTGCTTGCAGTAATCTCTAGCAAAAACATCCAAGCAGTTTGTCAGCATTGAGATGGTGGTTCTTATTCAAAATAAACTCCCACTGTAACCCCTCATGCTTAGCTGGCTGAACCTTTGTCTCTGCTCAGGTGACATTGCAATTTGCTTTAGCAGTCACTGAGTCCACTATGCTCTGTTACTGGATCCAAATTTTACAAGCAGGTTGAGTTGTATTAGGATAACTGCAGCAATTCAGGCCAGCACAGCACGATCTTAGGTCACATCTACACTGGGTGCTTGGACTTTACTCAGCTATAATCATGACTGAGATCCTAATTCAAACAAGCCCTGAGGCTATGTCTACACTAAGTCAGAGGCATGAATACAACACGTACAGGCATGGTTAAGCTACTTTTAAACAATAGCAATGATGGAATGGCAGCATAAACTTTACAAAAGATTGTCTAAGCACATTGGGAACTTGGTGGATGTATACAAATGATGAGTTGTATTAAATTTCATGCCTCTACGTTCCCATTGCTATTGCTAACTCATGTTGTAACTCTGATTGCAGTGCAGAAATTCTGTAAGGCTGTTTAGTTGCCCTGTTGTAGAAAATAGGACATTGACTGAAAAAAAACCAAACAAATAATGTAAAGGCAGCATGTTTTTGCTCTGTTGCCAATAGTGTGATCTGAAACTCAAAACCACAAGAAGCATTCACGCAGTTTCCTGTTCACCAGGGAGTACGTGTGACATCCTTTCAAGTCAGAAACTAGGTACAGGTTCTCACAGTGACCTCAGTGGAGGAGCCGTGTTTCAGGTGGGTTTTTTTAGTGTTGCTCTGGTTTGAAACTAGAACAAAGGAAGGAAACACTAGATTGCTCTTTCTAGTTAAATGCTTATCTGTCATAAGAGGCATGTGGCTTTAAATTTGTTTCTCTTCTCTGTCTCAGATGCAAAATTTGGATTTGGAGTTGAACCATTTTCTTAATTAAAGACAGTTTTATGGTCAGCTTTCAAACTTTTCTATTCTGATTTCAGATGGTTCACTTCATAAATAATGTTTTTCCAAAGTGAGTTTTGGGAGGGAAAAGATTGTCGCAAAATAAATGTAAAATATCTGCTGGGGAACAACTGGCTCAGAAGTCCTGATAATGGACTAGACAGCTTTTTAGTATGTAGCTTATCAGTTCTAATCCAACTGGCAGTTCTTACCTAAATGATAGTCTTCATTGAGCAGCTATTTTGTACCTATAGGAATGAGACGATTGGTCTCATTTCTCTTCCTAGAGGCTAAAGGTGTCTAAATTATAAAATCAGCATTCTTATTCCAGCACTAGATTGGAAAAAACCCAGAGAATTCACTAAGGGCTAAGAAAAGCACTAAAGTGTCCTAAAGGAGAAATTCAAAGAGCTTTATTTATTTCACATATCCACATCCAGATCAGATCTGACTTCGGGTTCCTCCCTGTAAGATGTGATACACAATATGAATCAATATCAGGATCTGAAGTCAGGTATTCAATGAGTGATAAGAAACATTTTTAATAGTTAAAAAAGTTATCAAGAATTTTTAAAAATATTTTTTACCTACACAGTTCTAGAAATATTTTTCTAAAATATAGATTCAACTTCAACTGCAGTTACTGCTGGAGGAATTAACTTGAAGAACTAAAGAATTCCAACAGCTTACTTTATGTAGTAGATGAGGTTAAGTAACTGCAGTATGCCCTTTATCCTGTTAATATGCTTAGAAACATCTAGAAGAGGTTCCTCTCTCTGCAGTCTAATTGTGCAGATCAATGGATTGTATCTTGTCTTGTGCCAGTGATGAGTAGGTGGCTCTGGTCTTCCTAGCACCTTTTTCAAATGCTACAGCAAGATTGAAAAATAAAGGCAGTTACAGCTGACAAGGAAGTCAAACTCTCATTTTCTGTTTGTGTGTGTTAATCCATATCAAATGCAGAATGAATCAAGCTTTAGTCACCTGATGCAGCTGGCAACTACACTGAATTGATGGCTTATTTCTGCATCCTGAAGGAACATTTCATTTGCAATATAGGAGACCTTCCAGATTTGAGTGGATCTTGGCTGTTCCAGTCTTGGAGGACAAGGATAGTAGAACTACAGTGTAAACCACATCTACATGCTCTGTGAGAAGTTAGCAGAGGCAATGAATCTTCCCAATAATAGTCTGTTTTCATGGTTACTCTTCATCCTAATAGTGATAAAAATGATAACCAACAAAAATGTCTTGGTGAATGTGGACTTTCTCTTTAGAAATTGAGTGGATACAGGGAATGCTGTGTGCATTACACCCAGTAATCAAAGGGCAGCACAGGCATGAAGCTAGCAAAGCAAGCCAGGAAACCTAGTTTGGCAAAATATAGATTCTTCAGATATTGTAAATTAATTCAATAAGTTTCAGAGGTGAGTGTTCTTGATTCTGGAGACTCAATAGCAAAACTTTATCTGCAAGTACTTCAGAACTAGCTAGACACTCATAGTGTCATTTAACATTCCTATAATTGACTTATAAAAGAAGTTTTCAAGGAAACAAATCTAGAAATAATCTAGAGATGGAGCCAAAAATGTCAAAGCAAGGTGAAACAAGGTAAAACTGGCTCCACATGGAAAGGCAAGCCACTTAAATAGGTTGTTATTCCTATCCAGTTAAAACCTTTTAGCTGTCTTTTGCCCTTTTTGTGTGGGGTTTTGTTTGTTTGGTTTGTTCTTGTTGGTAGATTGGCTAACTAGCTTTCTGTAAAGTGTTTATTTCATTCTCCAAGATAGACTAATATATGAGATATACAGATGATCTGAGCTGGCTTTTCAAGACTGCTTACATGTGTTTATAAATATTTCTGTTTACTTAATTTGTGACAGCTAATACAAACTTCCAGCTGTTTATCTGGCTGCATTTTCATGTACTGGAGTTAAGGATCCGTTATGAAAATGTGAAGAGAATAAACAAAATGGTGAAGCCATGTAAATCCAATAGAGAAACCTTTCAAATTTGCATGGTTTTGATATAAAATTGTAAATCTTGACTCTGCATCAGTTCAGAAGCCAAATGTTTACGTGGGAAAAAAAATCTGAATTAATCACAATCAACATGGAAACCTTGCACTAGAGAGGGGCAGTATAAGCTTGTGATACTAGGAGTAAGTTTCCACCAAAGATAACCACAATGACATAGTTTAACCACAATCTAGCTGTGAGAGTGTGCACAATGTATGCTGATGTCACCCTCAGGAGGCCACCTCTTAGGTAAATAAATGGCATTTGTTGGCTTGTGAGTTTGCCACAGATTCCTTATACCTGTTTTGCCTGAACCTTACAGCAGACTCCAATTGACTACAACCATTATGAAACTATTTACAAATGTCTTCCCTTGGAAGAGCGGAATGAAAGTAGAAACTATGGAAACTTAGAGTTTTCTTTATGTGTGTGTGTGTATATATATATATCATATTATTTGTATTGTCATCAAGTCATGGAAATCCCAAATAGAACAGAGAAAAAATTTTCTAGTCATTGTACACGTGCAGAATCACAGCTGGTTCAGTTTTGTTAACATTAGTTTTGATCTACATGTTGTTGATAGAGAGCATTAATGAGCAAAGAAGATTTAAACCTCACATGTATCTGAGTTTAGTGAAACATCACTGAAGATTGTGAGTATCCTTATCTGAGGCTGAGATACAGATTCTCCTTATAATTAGCTCCAGGCCAATTGCAAAGGTCCATGACAGTAGTTTAATCAGGATGATCAGAGTAGAAGCTAAGTGAAACTTGGTTAAAAACCATGGCACTTGTCATAATGTTTTGAAAATGAAATATTCGTTTTTATTTGGCTTATGAAATGAGATTTAGTCATCGGTTGGCCATTATAGAATGACGTGCACTCCCTAGGCCACTCCTTAAACTGGGCAAGGGCTGCTAAGGTTAGCAGTATGCCAAATGTCAAGACCTGTAGCTTGTTCCAAAGACTGTGTATCATACAACAGTGCTGTAATCTGACAACTAGATGTGACACAGTTGATGCTAAAAGCCCAAAACGTTCAAGCAGATCTCCCATTCTTCATATCATGCAGCAATCTGACATGTGCATGGCATTTTTTAGGTCTTTTGATATGATTTTCAGTGACATGCTCATATTTATTTAATGTAAATCATTAACTCTTGGAAACCTGTGATACTGTATTCTCTGTGAAAAAAGAGGAGTTTTGTTGGAGGTGGGAAGGGGGGGTGCAAAGCAAAGAGAAACATCTGCTAGAGAAAACTGTGGTATAGGAATGGTAAATTATCAGGCTCAATGTCAAGCACCTCAGCAGCTGGAATAAGCTTGTCTTGCAACCTCTCACAGTATGACAGTCAAAGGGAAAGCAGTCCCATCTTAACATTTTGCTAGATGGCTTTTGGAACTTTCTTCTAAGCCTAACTTCTAGTGGCTCTGGAACTAGAACTTGCCATGAATGGCTGAGGTTATCTGTGTAGTCTGCATGACAGCAGTGACTGGCTCTGTCTTTCCAGAGCAACAAACACTACGTTTTCTGAGTCCCTCCTCAGTTGAAAGCAACCAGAATTCTCCAGTGCAACCAGGGGTTTACAGTGGGTCATCTGAACTCCTTTCCTTCATGCTCTTCGCATTCCTGGTCTATTTTTTTCTGCCGTGAAACTGATAATCGGGAAAAAGGAAGAAGTCTATTCTGCTGAAGTGTTTGCTGCCTTACTTTTATCCCTGTGGGATGAATACATTTTTGCACATTCAGTGGAAGAGATTATTTGGGACAGATGAAAGTACAAAGCTGGGAAGTACTGAATACCTGAAGGTGTTTCTGTCAGAGGTGCTTGCTTATGAGATATTCAGCTTTTAGGCAGGACTGCAGTTCCTGAGCTGTTCTTTCATTTAACTGAAGGAAATAGTATCCTTTTCTTTTTCACTGAAAACAACTGAAAGAGTTTGATAGCATGATGTGGTACTGTTTGTGCCATGTAAATGTGCCATATGACAACACTGAATGACATAAATCATGTCACTGTCTATGGATAGTCATGTTGCTTGCTGTTTACCATGGTTTTGGAGCATAGCTGGTAGACATGTCACCTTGAGGCTGCTTTTCCCCAGGAAGACCCATGAGAAGACATGTCACCTTGAGGCTGCTTTTCCTCAGGGGGATCCATGACACAGAGCATCTTGCAGATGTATGGCAGGCCCTTGACTAATTTCTCTGCCCTGCTTTTCAGATCAGTGCAGAAAATAGATTAATTAAGCTTTTCCTGCTGTTTTGAAGGCCTGGAGTGACATTTCGTAGCAGAGGAAAGTAGAAAATGCAATGCAGCATCTTGCAGATGCCCTGCTTTGCTGAATCATCCCTCATGGTCCTAAGGGGCCGGAAAGTGTTGTACCATTTCCTGACCACAGTTAGACCATCAATGTACATGACAGCTTTGGGAGTGGAATAACATTTTAGCCAGTATTCACATGACTTTTGTTGATTAAAAGCAGGACTACCATACAGTGGATAATTGCTCACTGCCCTGCTGACTAGTAGTTGCAGTGCTTGCTCTCTTGTTTGTTAAAAGGCTTTTTTTTTTCTTTCTTGGGGGTGGTGGTGTTATGTAAGGTCATGAGTAGAAATACCCATTTCTATACACTTTTACTCATGCAATGATGGCCTTGGTTTGACCTCACTGTTTATTTACAATGTGGCCTTGTGGCTTAAAGCAGAACAGAACTTTCTGAAACAAACACTTGTTCTGCATCTCTCTCTCAGATTTCATGCACTCTTCTAGATTTTGAGCTCTCTGGGGCAAGCTTTATGTCTGTATGGTAATGTCCCACTACAGGCCTCACAGGGACCCACAGTGCTGCCACTATACCCTGTTATCCTTGGATATGGTACAGCTGTAACACTGTGATGAGGAAATGGTGCAGCATTTACTTCAAGGAAGATACCTCTCATCTGCCCCATATCCGTTAGTTTTCATTCAGCTTAGTCTGTGATCACTCTCTAAACAGGAATCAATTGTATGGGTCTGAGCAGGGAACAAAGGAACAAAGGAGTGATATATATGTACATGCAGTGCTTACAACCTCTCTAGTGTCACCTTGATTACCACCCCAAAATAGCAGGTAATCTAAAATGAAGTAACACTACATAAAAGCTGCTAGAGAGGAACACAGAGGAGATATGGTATGGCTCTGAAGAGTCAAATCATGGTTTGGGATAGTCAGGTCTAATGCAGGAGTTGCAGATAAAAGGATCAGATAAATATGGTTGAGAAAGTAAATTTTACATTGTGGATTATTGTATTGTAATTGAAGACATTTGTTTCTCAGATGTAGATGGAAGAGGCAGTGCTGCAAACAGTGTTACAACCCCATTGTTCTTGGAATTCATAACAAATCTACTTTTCCCAAGTAGTTGTTCAATCAATAGAGATTATATTTTAGAATTAATCTATATGAAAGAAGAATTGTAGTATGTTATTTTGGATTGAGTGGCAATGAATTAATTCACATTTGTAGGATAAAAGCAGGTCAACAACTAGTTTCACAGATCAAAATGTTGGTTTTTTGGTGGGGGTTATGCATCTCTATGATTATAAAAACAGCAAATATGGTTCTGTGATGTACTGGGAAAAGTTTTTGCAGATGATATAATGATATATGAAAATTATTGTGAAGTGGATTAACAAAAGCATAGAATGCCTTCTGTGCTTCTGGTTGCTCATGCAAAGAGGATGATGAAGTTGAAAGAAAGGATGAGCTTGGGAATAGAGCACCTGAATTACAAAAGCTGTCTAAAAAAAGGTCCTTCACAAGCAAAATTAGGTTGGGGCAGATGGTTGTTTTTTACTGTAAATGCTTCAGGGAAAAGACACTAGGAAAGAGGGAGGAAAAACTGGTTTAAGAACAATAAATATAATTCAGATAGAAATAATTTAGACATGAAATTGAGGAAAGTGTGTAACTATTGGCCAGATGAAAATAGAAACTACTCCTTATAAAAACAGGGAAAGCAGGGAGCTTCAGTGATTTTAAGATGGAGTTTGGCATGTATACAAACAGGGTTACATGACGTGGTTGTCTCCAGCAGCAGGGGATTGGACTAAGGGATTGGACAGCCCTTCTGGTCCTAATGACCATCAATCATCATGCAAACATTGCTTCCTTCTTAAGGCTTTGGTAGCATCCTGGGGCTCTTACTTGCCTATACTCACTGCTAGTGAACTAGAGTAATCCCTAAGTTCTTTGGACACCTTCCTCCTCTCAGAATTTACAATCACAAAATCATGAATTGTTCTCTGTCACCTGTGGGATTTTAATACCCACCTTGCTTCCAGTAGACATGTGATAGTCACGTAAACAACCATTTCTTGCTTCCTATAGAAGTGGTTGAATGTGTGCAGGATTTGTCCCTGACTGCTCGTTCCTATTATCTGAACACAGTTTGCATGCAGTAAGTTGTGTGCTCAGCAGGTTTTACAGTGTGACACAGCAGCACACTCCTGCTTGATGTGAGCAGAGACTTTGTGAGATGTGAGCCAGACAGAGAGTGGCTGTCAGGAAATTCACACTTGCAGCAGGATTACCTGGCACTGAACATACTCTGCTCTTTGCAGTTCTTCTCACCGGCTTTTTTCAACTTTAAATTCCATTTCACAACAATGTGCTTCTGCCAACACTACCAATGACATGTCATCAGTAGCTCAAAATGTAATTTTCTTGTCATGTACTGTTGCTTAATTATTTATATTGCTAATTGGAAATATGGGTAATTTAACATAATCTGCTTTGGATCAAGGTAGAGACAACAATACATGTATTTCAAAGAGAAAAAAACAAATACGAGGAATATGAAAATCACCTAGCAGTCAACATGTGACATTCTGATAAGCTTTGTTTCTTCTGCCAAGCAGGTCTGCTTGTTTGTTCCCTTACTTTCACATTTCTAGAAAAAAAGACTGACAGAAACAGTTAGATCCAGCCTTTGGTTTTAGTACAGTAAATCATGTAGCTCAGCATCTTTGGCATCATTATTTCACAGAATCAACTTTGTCCTGTTACATGTCCAGTGATTCAAACCAGAAATTGTTGTAGCCCATAACTTCTTTTTTTACAAAAAAATACTCAAATAGGGTGGAACTGCAACTATAATTGGAATCAGAGTCTGAAAGAAAAAACATGAAAGGCCAAACTCTCCTTAGAGGACCTGACCTTAGACATCGCCTATCCACATTAAAAAAAAAAGAAAAAAGACAGGGGCTGCTGTTTCTTAGGACTGGAATATATGATGTCATTCCAAAATTGCAAAGCAATTTCCCAGTGAATAAACATTATAACAAAAAAAACTGTATTTGTAATATTAAGAATAATTTCATAACTGAAAATTATTGCAATTCAGGCGATACAGAAGACCTTCTGGGATTGTGTAGCAGTTACAAAATAAGTATGTCATGTTTATGTATTTTCTAAGGGCTATGTTGTTAAAAAATGTTTCTGTTGTCATATCAAATGTCATGTAATTTATGGGGTCAAACAGCTGATCTCTGTGTGTCCTTCAGATATTCCTCCAGACAACTTAAGCACTTACAGATTTGTCTGTGGTCCGACCAGTAGAATTTCTGTTCCCACAGCTTTCTGAACTTGTCTGTGTGGAAGTGTGGGCAACATTTATACAAGAGCTGTACCTACAGTCATGGTGGGCATTCAGGCAAATGGCATGTGGTGTGTAATCAACTGGAATAGATGTGATGACATGTGGATTATCCTACTGCTCCATAGCACTTGTGATATTCAGCACAAAGGCTGATATTCAAAAGCTGGCTGGCAGATGTACACCTAACTCTCTTGCTTTGTAGTATATTATTCTCCTGGATTCCAAACATGGTACAAAAGAAATGCCTCTGGGAATGGAATTTGGCATTACTTAGTTCTGGTATCCACAATTCAAAAAGTTGTTGACATTGTAAGAAGGTTTTGGAAAATTGCTACAAAAATTATTCTTGGATCAAAAAAAAAAAATCCTAAGGAGCAAATGGCTTACCATGAATCATGTGGAGTGAAAAAAAAGAGTAAGTAGTAGAATATTTCATATGTGAAGTGAAGCATAACAACAACTGAGTAAAAGATGAAAACAGACATCCAGTTATAAGAAAGACATACATTTTTAACAGTGACTACCAAAACTGTTGGCAGAAAATGTCAAACACAGAGGAAGATTCTCCATTACTTGTTTTCCAAGGACTACTGGATACACTTCTGAAAGACTTACTGTAGCCAAGTGACATTACTGGTCTCATTAAAATGGTTACTGGATTAATATTGAATGATCCATGGTATATCAGGGGTCAGAACAGAAGAGAAATAGCCCTTTCTGTCTTTGATTCTTGTGAATGTAAACTAATAAACTTCAGGTTGGAATTTATAGCAAAAAAATTTAAAGGTGCAAATAGTGCATCAGGCAAAAAGGCTCATTAAAGAGAGCATAAATTATATCTGAAAAAAAATACAGCTAAAAAAATTACAGTGAGAAAAATCCTAACAAGGTGAAAGAGAAAACCTTTCTAGCGAACATCTGACCTTACATTGCTAAATCAGCCATGTTTTGATAAAGATTGATGTAGTGAGTCTCACAAGCAACCTCCAAACTCCCATAGGGATAGTATTAGCATTTCTGGGATGGATTGAATCTAACATAAATCCTGCTGAGGACACAGGGAGTTGACTCAACACTGAGGAGGAAGAGGAACAGGGAAAATCCCAAGCACCTTCCCATAAGCCACCTGAAGAGCTTGTCCCACAAGCCTCAACTGTTTGTTTCCATCAATACCACCCTTTGTACACAAAAAAACAACCCGTGCCTGGACCTGCTGGTAGCATGGGAGCAAAGCAGCCAGGGGAGGCAAGAGACACGGGTGTCAAGACTTGTTCTTGCACCATGAGAGCTATAGCCAAGTACAGGATTAAATGTAGTGAGCTAGCTCCTTCTCCAATTGGAAGAGCCTGGCTCATCGTATTTTGATTGGATTGAAAACCTTAAAATAATTTAATGATAGCAATCATGGATTTTTGTTCTTTATGTTCTGTAACTGGAGTTTCAAGACTGACTTAAAGTATTACCCTTCACTCATGAAGACTAGATTTTTTAAAGGAAAAATGAGGGTTTCTGTTTAGTTTCTATATTTATATGACAGAAGAAGACAATCTGTTGCTCACCAGCCATATGGTGTTTAATATGGTTTGAGAATGGCTGAAGATAGGCAAAATATGCATCATCTTTGCAGAAACAAATGTGCTTCTGCTGTGTATATCACATATTGAACAGATCTTGGGCAGGTTTGCTTCCATGTCTGAGTCTGAATTGTAAAAATAGCTTATGTCCAAGGACTGTCTGGACATTTCTGCAGCATCACGTTTAGAAAAACACTAAAATATTGCCAAACTGAGGACAAAATAATGAGTTAATCTGGCTGAGAACTGGGTGAATACTACTGGCAACTATTCATTTGACTCATGTGTTTCCATCAGCTTCGAGTCATATGTGTACTAGGTCTTCATTCTTCATCTGGTTGCATTCCTTAGTGAATGAAATATGGGGTTTTGTCAGTCAGCACAAAATGTGTTGCAAATAATTTTAACATTGTTTATGTAATTTTTATCCTTGTAAGCATTACTTATTTACACTGATAGGAACTGTGATATTGAAATATCTGAAGTTGCTCTAAATGTTCAATATCTGGAATAGAAATGGTAGTTTGAAATTCCACAATGCAATTTATGATCTGCAGAGCTCTAGTACAGGGAGTGTCAGCACTGCTGTGTTTGTGATTTACTTTCTTGTTTTTTGAGTGGCAAGATTTGACTGGACCTAGTCAGAACTTGTCATGTTAGAAGCTTGTGCCCTCTGGAGTTTATCAGACATACCTGGGGGTAAACTCTCAGCTTACTGGGAAAGGCAGGCAGACTGAGATCTTTTTCATCCATTAGGGAACTTTCTTGCAAAAAGAGAAAGTAAAAACAGAATCTAGGGCAATTTCAGTTGTCCCCTTCCCTACCTCTGAGATTTTCTGGAATCACTTTTTGTGTTCATGTTCATTGCAACACCTGCTCTAGAGAGGACTACTGGAACCAAGCAAGAGAAAGAGGAGCATGGGATGGGATACAGCAGAACTGATATGCTGGGAACACATGGATATATTTTTGATTTGAAGATTGAGAAGTAGATAGAAGTGTGAATAAGCACCTGCAGAATAGTATGGTTGTCCTTTGTGTTTCTTGGGGGGCTGACAATATGAAATGTGATGCAAACCTTGGAAGAGTGAGGGAGTGGATTTTCAAAATCGAAAGGTAGATGGATCAAAACTACAAGCTGAACAAAACTGATTTCCTGACTTTTGCATCATTCTTTTAATTGCCTGCAATCTGATTATAGTTTTTACCTTTTTGACAACTGCTGCAGTAATTCCTGCTACTCCTGAAAACTCACCTATAATGATGGAGAGAATATAAGTATATAAGTAGACATACTGATGAAATGTGTCATTTTGTGCTTTACTGAGGCTATTAAAAGCCATCACAAGCAACGGAGATTCAGAGCAATAGTCTGTTCTCAATTATCTGTATTTCAATATGGTCTAATCTTTGCACTTGATAACTTGAACTAGCATTTAAGACAATCTAGAAGGATAAAAGTAGCATAGGTTTCTGAAGTGTCATCAGATATGTGCTTAAATATATATGGTATATGCATATATGTGTATTTATATATATGGGTATCTACAGATACCTCTACACACTCAGTTCCCAACACTCTAAGCCCTGATCTCTGCTATGGCTTTCTTATTATACATGTGGGTTTATACAGTTTAGATTTATATAATTTAACATGTTGTTTGTATACACCCAAATTATACTTAATTTGGCTTTAATTACTGAAAGAACATTTCCTTAAAATTGTGTATTTCCTTTCCTGTCTTCTATAAACAATAGCTTCTGCTTTGCCTGGCTAAAAAGCCTTTTAGGTGAAATCCTGGTTTGTGGGAAATCATATTGAAGCCACAGTAGCACAGCAACCAGCAATTAAAAACAAGCTGATGCAAACAACAAGAACAGCAACTGTAATCAAAAGGCAGACCAGACACACTGCATTCTATGAATTTTTTCTCATTCTGTTGTGACCTGTTGGATTTGCTTTAGCCTTTCCTTGAGGCTTTCTATTGCTCTCATTAATTAGAATTTGTGCCTATAAATTGCTGTTGCAAAAAACCTCTTGAGTTTAGCTTTTTTGTTTTGTTTTTTTTTGGTTTTCCTCCTCATACCTCCTTCCCCCTGCCCCTCCCATGCTCTAGTTGTTTACCAAGTATTGGTTCAAACAAGGATAAATTGATGCTTGTGATTGTGCTACAAGACTTGTTATTTACATTTAATTGTGATCATAGTTTATTTACTTTTAATGATTAGGGCTGATCCCTTTCTCATGGGGGAAAGCCAGAATGGAGCCTTCCTTAATGTTGGGCAAAGGATATGGCATCCATTAGTAATTGGTTAAATGCACTGGTACAGAAGTGGAAGATCTTACATTCAAACTAAGACAGAGAGTATAGAGAAGGAATACCTGTGGTCCCCAACTGTTCCTCATGGTGGCTTCAATAAATGTGTTTTACTTGGGGCACAGCAAGAATGTTCACACTTATGTGATTGTGATCCAGCTGCTGGAAGGTGAGTTACACTATAACTAAGAAGTATTCAGCCATATGCCAGTTTCCAGCTTTCTGCAGCTGCTCCTCAATAGTGACATTAAATCTAGTTATATAGCCAAGTTGCAGTTTTGCTGTTCCACAAAGTTCACAATGTTCAGCTTCAGACTCCTGTTTGTGGTTTAACTTAGTGTATAATTGCAGCCAAATCCTTAGACAATTAGGTATGGATATTTCAACTTCATGTAAGATTTGGTCTCAGTGAATCTTGCTGCAGTCTGGACTTGGCCTCCTACTGTAAACAACTTATATTTTGGTGTTCTGTATGTTCCACTCGTTCTGAAGTAAGTACAGGACCTTTTAAAGGCTGCATCCTATAGCATCCATTTTGGTCTAGCATGTGTGCCATAGAAAACAGCCCATATGGTGGAATTATCATCAGCAATACAAAATGTTTGGAAATTTGTCAGTTATGTCCCACTGCCACAGCTGCCTCACCTGAAATAAAGCAGGAGCAGGCACAATGACTTAGAATCCAGGAATTTGGCATGAAGAAGCAGCTATCTGCAAAACAGTTTTACCAAATCCAGGGTCTTGCTGGTGAATACACAGTACAAAAGGAGGTGCCAAGGGTATGAGTCCTATGTTTGCAGGTATGTTCTCAGTTAATGACCTGTGTGATTCAAGCTAAATTACAGAGCCAGCTGCACTGCAATCCCAGCAGCACAATAACATAAACCAGACTGAAGAAATGTGACTGACTGCTGGGGTTTAAAATTAAGCAGTTCGGAGGTCAGGAGACAAACACTGTGTGTTGATAAGAAACTTGTGAAAATAAAAAGATGTTATCACTTGAAGTTTATGATTATTGACACACACATCTATTGCCTTCGACTGTGCAAACAGTAAGGTTGTTTGCAATGCAACATTAAAAAATTCTCAGCATGAAATCAGAGAGAATAATTCTTGGGAGTTCTTGCCAGCATTTGAGGAAAGGAATTTTTAAGGCAGGAAAGCAGCTAGAAGGAGAGTCTGAATTTAGAAACAGATCTCCATGTTCAATAAGACAAATATAAGGCTGAGACAACAGCCCAGAGATTAATGAGGAAAGTAGAGCAGACATGAAGGAATCCCTTTCTCACAATGCTGGAGCACTTGGACTGGCAGGGAGCACCAGGACAAAGAGGCTGGTCATCAGAAAACCAAGTATGTTCCTCATGAGGGGCAGTCTACTAAACAGCAGCAGACAAGGCCAGACAGAATGCTGAAAGGTATTCCATCATAAACAAACCTGTTTGTAAAGATCACACAGACAACGAGCAGGAGAGGACCAGTTGGACCATGCATAACAGGATGGAGGAAGTGCTAAGAGTAAAAAACACATTCTGAATCAAGACCACTAACAGAAACAAGGAAGAAGAGGCTGGTGTGAAGAGCATCATACTTCTAAGATGCAACCCTATGTTACTGTGAAGATGATTTCATGACAGGCTGCATACTTCTAATCTGTGCTTTTTTGACAAGCAAGCGCTTAATAAAAATCTCAACAATGACATTTCTTAAAAGGAAAGATGTATCAATTAACATGAAGTTGGAGGGCAGAACACGTTGTAGAGAACAGTTTGAAGGAGGCACAAGGAACTCAGCCAGTTGACACATGGATAGAACTGGCACACGACAATGGCAGAACCTCTGGAAATATTTTTCTCCATGTGAAGAACCAGCTAAGTTTGCAAGCAGGGAATGATGTTTTACATAGCATATGGCACAGAAAATAGTGGCTTTTTTTCAGAATTTCAACTGAGGGCAAGGAGTTCAGGTGAAAGCAAGTCTTGTTCCCAATTGTACTGTTAGTCCTTTACTTTTTAGCTATTGCATTTGGTACTTTCTAAGAACGCTTTTAACACCCACTGACAGGAGATTTGGAAGTAACACTTTGAAGTAAAATCTGAAGCAAAAATCTGAGCACTTTTTCCCCACCCCCAGGTTTGATGTGAGTCTTAGAACATTTCCTTTGTATTTAACCCTTTTAAAACACATTTTGTGTGGCAGGAGGTTTTCAGTTTCACACTATTTTTATACTTGCTTGACCCTATTGCCTGTTACCTCATTGCCAGGCTCTGTTTTGCATTACATACTGGTTTTGCCTTGTTCAGCTGATCACAATAAGTTACAGGTAAACCCAAACTCAGCAATGGCATATAAGAATTTACTCTCTAATGAATTTCTCACCCATTATAGTAATGGCCCAAAAAGTACTTGGAAAACAACCTTTTAAAATGAATTGCACAAAGGGCACACACACACCTCTGAGATTTAGGGGTTTTCTTATGTAAAGCAAAAATCAGACTTCTTAGCAACTGCAGAATAGTTTGCTTGCACGTTTGCAAGCAAACCTTTGCTTGCACTGTCTTCACTATTATCAGGTGTTCCCTTATATGCCACTATACTTGTAGCCATAGCTCTTACTTTATTTAGCTCACAGGGGTGCTGAAGCTCAGGGATTTCTGGTTACGGATCTGTGTATTTATTATAGTGGCAGAGCCAGGCTCTGTCCTGTGGGTTTTCTATCACAGAACATTCCGTGTGGTCAGGTGACTTACTAAGTAGGTGGTATGTCTGAAGTGCCAGATTTACTGTGCTTTACATGTGCTTTTAGTGAGTGTACCCATCCCTAGCTGAGGACTGAAAGTAGCTGGAAAATAGTGAGGCTAGGAAGAGGCTGACACTGCAGAGAAATTCCCACCCTCAGCTTCTCCCAAAGATGCATTGTTGGTGTGAGCCATACAGAAACCACATACTGGGCACTCTGGTTTATGTCATAAACTCTTTAGAGACATAATTGTTTTTTTCTGGTTTGTAGTACCCAATAAAAAGGATCATGATCCAAGACTGGCCTGTAACCTTCGTTTATGATGGTAGCATGTTAAATGTATATTAAATTCATGCTTTCCCCTTATATAGGTCTCTGTGTTTTCTCCTGTTTTGTTATTCCCCTAATCTAAACTAGAAAGCAGTTTGACTGAAAAGTATGGTATGGAGGAGCCTAAAGAATCCTTGTCTGTTAAACTGCAGGGGCAATAGAAAAGCCTATTAGAAGTGAAAAGTGAGCCAGGTAACAATAGACTGTATTCAGGGGAAAGAGTGTCACTTGAAATTAAAATTATTTTATCTGGGCTAGTAAAGTTTCCTGAAGTGTTTTACAATTCAGAGTAAAATTTAGATTTTATGCAAGGAAAAGACTAAAGGGTTAATGAATATGTAGAAAGCAGTAGATAGGAGAATCCTGACAGCTTAATTGCTGTGCTGACAGCACTGGCTGTTTGATTGCTCTGATGGTATTTTCATCTAGAAAGCTCGTACTGAACTACAGCAGTGGCTGGGACTCAGAGGCACACCTTTTTAATGCACCTGCTGGCAGGGAGGATGTGTGTAGGTGGCTCTCTCAGGCAAAATAGACAGGCAATAAGGAGTAACAGGTTAAAGCACCTGTCAAGACAGTCTCAGCATTTCCTTTTGTGGAATAGGATCAAGCCTGCGTTTAAAGGTGTCTGGAAAAACAGAAAAGAATAGTTTTAATGCATCCAATGCTTATTTTGCGGTGAATCAAGATTTTTATTTTTGCTTCCACCTTGAATAAAAGATTAAGGGATCCAAGAAATCTCTATTCAGAAAGCAAGGCATGAAGTATCTTTCTGTAGAGAAATTTGTATCTACTCTTAACAGCTGCTTTGTGCATTTAAAATTACAGTAGACTTCCAATTTGTGTACAGAGACTGTCATTTTTTGGTGCTGCTACATTTAATAGTGCTACTGCTGAATAAAGATTCAAATATTCTGACTATCAGCTCAGGTCATCTGTGGCATAAAAACCTGGAATGTAATGAATTCCATTATAAGATGCTTAAGAAAACATGGAAAGATGCATCTGAATACACCTGAGGTTATTTCTTTGGAAGTTCCACTCTGATTTTCCTTCTCACTTTATAAAATTATTTGCAGATTTGAAGAGCTAGACTTTTTAATGCTATCTTCATACCAGTGTGCAAGACACAGGTGGGCTCTGAGGCCAGAACCTAGCCCTGGCTGTTCTAGAAGTCCCACTCAAATGCTTGCTATACTGGAAAAAAGACTTTATAAAACTATCCACTATGAATTTGATAGACAGCTAGAGGAGATTACTGCTCTGTGTTCTACAGGAAAAATGGTACTTTGGTTTTTGGTAAACTGAACCATTTTCAAGCAACTGTGCCAGCTGGGGAAGAAGTTCTCTATGCAATCTTTAACCTGCCTGTATTTTAGAGTGCCTGATTACATAGTGTATTCACAGTGTTCAAGCTTTTAAGAAGTCTGGGGTTTTTTCCACCTGAAAAAATCATAACAGGAGTTAAGTATATCAAATGAGCTAGTAACACAACAGCCTTTTCTTGTAATCATCATGTAAATTTTGAGTTAGTTTCATTATTAAACTGTGTGTATAAAATAGAATTACTGTGTCTGATGCCATCTAACATGGCCCCCTTGTGCAGTTAAAAGGGATATTCTTTCTATGCTATGTGACTGGGCTACAGATGTTAAAATTTCTCTTTCCCTTTTTCTGTGGTCTTTGATGGTTCTTTGTCAGCATTCAGTGTGAAACTTTGGTGAATAAAAGGAGTGAGTAAGAAATCAAGCAAGGGTGGTGTTGGGGGATTTTTAGCAACCTGCTTTTAAGAACTGCACACACAATGTTTATGAAGAATGCAGATGTACCACTTCTGAGAGAGAGACAGAGCTAGCACTTCTGTGGGATCATATCTGACTTGGGGTCTTCTGTATGTGGTGGGCAGTGTTTGTGCTTGACTTTGAAATCATAACGGGTTTAGCTTCTGCTCAAGGTTTCCTGTCTTGCTCTGGAGATTGTATTTCAAGCTGTTGGACATAGAACATGTTCACACTGCAAGGCCTGTGTCACACAAGCCACTGACAACCTCAGAGGCAACCTGCCATTTTTGGCTGTGTCTGACTGCAAGACTGTGGGCTGAATTTATAATGTGAAAAGGGTACACTGTCTCCCTAGGTCAGAGGCTAGATATGATTGGAAAAAGCTGAAATTTCCCACAGATGATTTTAACAAATGAAAGTGTTCTTCTGTTACTCTAAGCCTGAGTTAGGCCTGATTAGATTGTAACTGCTGATCATGCTTTGCAATGCAGACCACATGTGTACCTAGGGGCAATATGTCACGCTGCTCACATGTTTATCCCACAAAACACATGCTTTATTTCATCATTGTCTTCAGATTTTGAATTATACTGATTGTTTGTACAAAGAACAAAAAAGACACTAAGATGACATCCCTGTGCTTGCCTGCAAAGCTATTCACTATGTATAAACCTGAATCTGACAAAGAGGAGGATAGGGAATGGGATCTCACAGCAGCTTAAAACTCTTTGCAAAGGAATTGTGAAGATGAAAGAGGCAAACTCTTCTGTAGTGGCAGACAATGTAGCAAGCGGAAATTATCACAAACTGTAGCTTGGGAGGTTCAAACTGGACATGGGAAAAACTTCACCAAGAGTGTACTCAGGAACAGATTACCTAATAGGCTGTGAAATCTCTATCCTTGGAGGTTTTCAAAATTCAAATAAAATCACAGCCAACATGGTCTCACATTGATGGTAGTCCTGCTTTGAGCAGGAGATTGGATGACATAACCTCTTGCAATTTCTATGGTTTTATTTATTTAGAAATACTAAGTAGTTTAACTGTCCATCTGCCTCAGTTAAGTATTTCTTCCACTGTTAGCTGAGTGTGTCATTATCACAAGTAGAAGAAGTCAGATAGACAAGTATTCAAGCTCTTTGTGAGAAAATTCCCTTGTAAAAATGAAGAAATTTAAGTTTTGGCTTAGACCATATTGTCTAGGGCTTGTATTGTGTGCACAGAGTGATGGTAGTAGACAGTTCATCCTCAGGGTACAGCTGAGCTGTGGGAAGAAGATAGCCTAAATTACTGTTTAAGCACCAACAGAAAACACAGCAATTCAGTCTGCCACAGAGCACAACATCCACTGATCTGTTAAAGGATGCTATAGTTGTTGGCTGAAAATCTTTGTCAGTACCAAATTGAGGATTTGAAATCTTTTTCTGCTGAAAACTGGGGGTTTCCAACACCGTGTATTAATACATCACTTGCCGCTCTCACCCTCACCAAGCACTAAGGGATTAACATCATCTTATTGCCATGTGGTGTTTTTGGGCCTTACATCATTTTCCTGAAAACAACTGAAAGAGGGTTCAACACACATGATTTAATAACTGACATGGCACATGGCCCAGACTGGGAGATATCCAGTGTCTGTTCAGTTACCATGATTTTTTGGTAAACATTTTCTGAGGGATACGTAACAGCTCGTGTAGTGGTTATTTCCATTCAGCTCATTAGATTCCTCACGTAGCTGCTCAGACAAGCAGGAAAAGGCTATTATGTGCTTATGTGCAACAGTACAAAATCTATACCAGTTACCAAAGCAAACATGGCCTGGTCTCACCATAAGTCTGTAGGAAGTGGTAACTTTAGGACCTGCACTGGATAAGGCATGATTCAAGATCAAGAACATTATCATGATCTGAGGCTCAATTAGCCTCAGCCATTGAGGACAGAACAAGGTACAGTAGAATTTAAAATGGAAAAAAGATATAGATATAGAAGTTTCTATAGTAAAGGAAAACACTACAGTAAAAATTACAGTCCCAATGTGATCTATATGATGTCTCTGGCACTAAAGAAAGGATGACTTGTGTAGTTAGTTAAAAAAAGATCCTGTTCTCATTAAAATTAGGCTAATAACTTCAGAAGTGAAAGGCAGTCACATGTGAATAGCTTAAACATGAAGGAAGAAGTGGAGATGGTTAAGAGTTTGATAGTTCCAGATAAAGGATGTGCAAGCAAACTGTTCAGGCACTTGCAAGCCAAATAATGAAACAGTAAGTTCTCTTAAGTGTAATTACAGCAAAACCAATTAAAGGAGTGGAGAGAAAATACTAATTTAATTTTGTATGATACTTAACATAAGATTAAGTATCGTAACCATGGAATTACTATGAGATGAGTATGAACAAAGTTAAAGAACTTTATTTCACTGGTCCTGGAGGCACTCCAGCTAGCCTTGTTCTCCATGCCCAATACACTCACACTCTCTTCCTTCCCCCCCACACCCCAAACTCATAGATGACTGAAGCTAAGATATTAGAGCAGTGGTGAAAGAGAGATGCAGCCTAGGGAGTTTGCAGTCTACTTACCTTCCACAAAGCTTCTTCCTATCCTTCTGTAATTAATAAAACTTCCGAGGCACATTGTGCTTCTAGCTTCACTCCTATTTCTGTCTTTTATTAGATTATATTAGGAAGCCAAATGAATCCTTTAAGTCTATCTGTCACTTGATTTATACCAGGATCTTGACAAAGCAATAAAGCTGCAGTGACTAATAGTGACACTGGTGTTGTATGTGTCCAAATTTGTACATTAACTTTAGGTATTGCTATTCCAACATACAGAACCCTTGACAGATAACTTCCCATGGTGATTTAAAAGGACAAAAACCAAAACCTTCTGTGTTCCGGAAGAACTTAACAATGAAGTTAGTTCAGTTCTGGACCAACAAAAGTTCTCAGTAAAAAATTAACCTAGTAAAGTGTGGCTGTCCTAGTTTTATAGCAAGATTCCACTTTAATCAGGGCGGTGCCAAAGAAAATAAACAATCATATGTGGTGTATAAAGCAAAAGCAGTTGAAGGGTTTTACTATGAAAGATTATTTGTCCAGGTGTTCTAAAGTGTTACACACCAGTTTTCATAACTGCTGACAGATATGTCAACGGGGAAGGTTCAGTTATGTGTACATGCCTTTTTATGAATCAGTTAATGAAAGAGAAAATCCCACAGACTGTGGCCTTGATTCAGGAAAGTACTGAAGTGTGTACTTAGCTGCTCAAGGCAGCACTACATCATCTGCTTAATTTTAAGAATGCAGTTATATATAATTCACTTCAGTGAGATTTAAGCACATGGTAAACACTTACATGCAATCCTAAACCTTTGAGTTACTTCTAATTAGAAATTATCTTTGTCCATGTTGAAACCCACTTGAATTTTCTTTTTGTGAACTCTTAGGAAAACAAATATTTAGAGTAAGTGAATGTAAAAAATGTCTTTTGTCACAATGTGATTTTTATTTTGTAGTAAAATCACGTTTGTTTTGTGTTTCTTTGACTTAAAATGATGAAATTTAGATTTTACGTTCTAAGGGCACTTAAATTGGAATTCCAGTTATAGAATCAAAGCTGGTTTAAATATGCATATTTACTTGAAATTTGTGGAGAAATACTTGTTAACATCAGCTAGAGAACTGGTCTTCAAATGCTTCATTTTTTTGTGTGGCAGCAGTGTAAAATTATAGTTGGTCTTTCAACATGGTGCCTTCTGTCAGTAAGGAAGAAAAGAGCCATACATGGATGCTTCAGGCCATGGGTCAGCTTCAAGAGCAAGGAAAAAAACCTGTAACAACAGAAGGCTCTAAAAAGCCTGCACAGACCTTCATCCTAGCTTTGACTCAGTGCTGTCAGAAATTTGTTGCAACTTTTTCATGTCATCTTATTAATTGAAACCAGCACCAACAATCAACAGTTGCAGAGAAGATGAATCAAAACTGACAATTCCGATAATGATACAAACCAATATTTCCTATATTAAACAGTATTCAGAGTTTCTACTCCTGCCAGAGAGAGGCAGAGGCCAGAAAAGTCAGGCTTTTCCATCTGGAGAGCTCAAACATCACTGATACGCTAATGAATCCTTGGAGTTGCTCTGTAAGTTGTGGCAACTTTTTTGAACTTGTTACCAAGTGAACCAGACTAACTAGAACGAAAGAAATTTAATAAAGCCAAGTTGTGTTAGAATATAAATTTAAATACTTAATCTTTTGAATTAATAAAACTCCAAATAATGAGCTAAGACAGAATAGAAATAAAAAGAATTTATAAACAAGTTTTCCTGCCCACTGTGTGGGCAGTGGCTCCTCTAGTCTCTTCCCATCACCTCTGAGCCCTGGCCGCTTGCTCAATCATCTCTCTCAGTTGTCTCACTGAGCCGCAGGCTCATAGTTCCTTGCTGTGATTGTCTTGCTCCCATTTGTCTGTCATGTTCTTTCTTCTAGTCTAGAAGCTGCTGTCCCAGACCAGTCTCAGTTTCTCCTCGTGGGAAGAAGCAATTTCTCACTCCCTCCACAGTATTTCTTCAGACCCAGTCACTTATTTATTAAAGGAAAATAGCACACAAACTACGAACAAATCAAACAGATACTGCCTGTCACAGAAGACCATAACAAACTAAATAAAAATTGGATTTAAATGATTTCTCCAAAGTCACACTGAGTGTTTATGGCATAAGCCGGATTAAACCAAATATCCTTTGACTGCTTTATGGGTATGCTTCCTCTCAGAATAATGCCTTACTCTTGCCTGGAGTGCTGGGGGGATGAGAAGATTCTTTGTAAATTCTGTTTTCATCTGGAAGCATGTAGGAATTATTCCCAGGCTCTACTGTGACACTCTGCAGTGTACACATCGTGTCATGAAGGAAATACAACATTCAGTCCAATACTTTCCTAATTGTCTTGCCATTATTCTGTACAAAATTAAAACATTCATAGTATAAACACCTTGCTTTAGTGAAAGTGAGAAACCATATGAAGTTTGAGCTTGCTTTATTAGGCAAGAGAAAGGGGATCTTATGCATATCGTATTATAAAATGTTGTTTGTTTTGGAGAAACTTAGCTTATGCACTGCCTATTGCTGTGGGGAGAGCAGCTGCTTCTGCTGGGCTACCAGCAATAAAGAAAAGCAAAACCTCTATAGTATTAAACTTACTAATTTGTCCTCTGATGGCAGTGAGTCCCCAGCTGATTCAGGCAGGACCTGTCCTCAGGAGGCTCATCATTGTTCAAAACTGAGTATGAGACTATCATCTGCTTTATTACTAAAATACTAGGAGAAGAAGCAGGGCTAGAGAGCCAAGAGACTTGTTCATTTGTGCTCAGTGGTAGAAGCAGACAGAAACCTACATCTCTCCCAGCTTCCACACTGGCATGGGATCTGCTAGATTACCTCACTTCTTCTTAAACTACTCTGATTTATAGAAAAAATATTAAACTAAGATGCTTGAAATTTTAACAGCTAGGATACTGTAGTTCACTCTAACCTGATCTCTCTCTCTGTTGCCCAGATTTCAAAGTCCTGTTGTAAAAGTTTTGAAGCTCCCAAGTAGACTATCAAAATTAGGGAACTGTTGAGGTGTTCCATTGCCATTTCAGTACAGACATCCCTTCCCATGACTTCCTGGACAAAGGCAATCTAGGCTACTCCAATTCTTTTACAGAGCCCTGAGGAGGTGTAATGAAGTATAACATCTTTCTTAGTTATAGGAGTGAGTTGGTTAGAGTAGCAGTTCTTACCTCCATTTTTAATAACAAACTGACTTGAGCAGTCAGATTCTGTACTAGGTAAACCCAGTTATTAGATCCTTGCTAAGGAAAGTAAATAACTAAATACATAATTTATCACTTTCCTTTCCTTTTCTAGTTTTTATCATTAAAAAATGAAGATGGGTCCTGTAGTCTCTGATAATGTGTGTAAACTCTTTCCATGAGGCTATGAACAACATAGGAGCTGCCTGCACCTCATGACTTCCTTTTTACTATTTCTTTTACTAGCCCACTAGGAACAGAAATCCAACCATATCAATGGGAACAGCTATATGTTTGCAATTCCATTGCCATTTTGATTCAGGACACTTTTACTGCAGCTCAATAAAGTACCCAGTGTATTTAAGTCCATATTTAATTTCTTAAAAAGGAGAAACCTAGTGACACAAATGCCATATGTAGTAGATGTTTTGAGATGCACATTCTAAACCAGTGATTAGCAAGCTTTTTTGTAGTCAGCAGAACCCAAGTTGGTTTATCCTACTGTGATTCTCTTTGTGAAACTACTGGACATTGTGGGATCACATGATGCCATGTGGCCAAAAATTACAGGAAACGTAATTCATCAGCAAGGTGAGGACAGCTTTCAGGGAGATACCACAACATCCTGTCACTTTGGAAATTTTAGCTACATAGCTGGGAAGCTACAACTTGCTTAACTTCTGGTTTTAATTTTGTCTCCCAGATGTGTGGTTCCAGATGTAGAGGGCTAGCACGCAAATCTGCTGTAGTCCCACAGTAATTCAGGAAATTTTTATTTTGTGGCCTTGCACACTGAACACATTCTACTTGCAGTGAAGTAACTTTATTTCCAAATATAAAGAGAAAAATAAGAATTTTATTGTAATAGCACTTGCAATGTAATGTTTCCTTTTACAACTTGACACACAGAAAACACAAAGTGAGAAAAAATGGACTGTAATTTTACAATAAGCTGAAATAAAATACAACACCACCACCAATACAAGGGTGAGTGGTTGTTTTATGTGGCGGGTGATAGTTATCCAGTGTATTAGTTCTGTAATCAAATCTAATCCCAATGGATTAAGGACAGCCAAGTTGCTAAAATAAGACTCATAATTAAAAACATAGACCAAATGATTCATGTATTAGTAGAGTGGTGAATCACATTCAGTGACAGAAAAGAAGAGAGTTACCGAAACTTTTGTAACTATGTCTCTTAATGAAAAATAATTTCAAAATGGGAGTATCTTCACTGAAATAAATATTACACATCAGATATGATGACTAGGATACAAAGCTATCTGGATACAACGTGTTTAATAAATAACATCAGAGTAATAACATTCAAGCATAGGAAATACCCTCCTGGGCCAGTCCAGTGGTCTGTCTTTGATAAAAGGGGAAGCTTTTGAGGGGAAGCCACGAGCATGGCTGCTTTCTGAAGACCATTTCCCTTATCTTCCCATGGCATCCAGCATTGTTATATTAGGGAGGGTAGAGAGTACATCTCTGAGAGTGCATCTACCCTGAAGGCAGTGTTGAAGAGCTTGGTTTTGACTGTAGCAACAGAATTTTTTAACTGCCCCATTATGTTTTCAGTTGTTCTTCGCACAGATATTGACTGTATGTGGTGCCAGAAACTCTTCTGGAAAATACTGCACTGGAAATGTTTGGGTGTACTGTGCTTCTGGGTGGTGGGTATCAGCAAAGTTCATCAAATACTCTCTGGTCAGTTCTCCAGAGTTGTTACCATTATTGCAACACAGCTAGACAGTTGAAAACAAAGCCCTTCCATCTCACTGGTGCTCGTATCGTGCATGTACAAGCACCTGCCCCTCCTTTTACCTAGTGAGGTATAATTGGACTTTGTTTATGGACAAATAAAGGGCTTCATTGTAAAGATTGATCGGCTCTAATTGGGAAAAATCTGGCACAGATTGTTTGTCAGTTTTACGGAATAACGCTGCTTGTCATGCTTTTACCTCCAGGAACTGGAGAGAAGCCAAGGGAGATTGTTCTCTAACTTTTCATGAAGAGCTTCTTTTCATAGCACACACAAAAATGTCTGAGAAGAAAAAATTAAAAATACAGAATCTCCCCAAAACTGCATAATCAGAACACTAGGATCAGGAAAAAGGAGTGGCTGAAAAGCCAGGCTGTCACCTTAAGTCACAGAGTTGTTCATGGCTTACAAAGCCATTAGACCTCCAGAAAAATGCAAATTATTCTGTGTTAATAACGCTATTATTTAAACACAATGTGTTGTTCTGATGTCCACATACTCAAAGCAGGATGCAAAAATCCCAAAGGGGGACTGAAAAGACAAAACCAATCCAGTAGCTGGTAAACAAATTTTGAAAGCTAAATTCATCTCAAAGGAATTATTTTAGAAATTACGTGGCCACCCTGCGTAGATCTTTGCAATGGAAAACATGCAATAGTTAGCATGTTTCAGTTGTGCAGACAAAGACATGACGAGATTTCATCCTAGAAGCAAAAGTTTTAAAAAAAACCCAGTAGCTCTAAAATAAAGAACACACAACTTTCTAGCAGTGGAGGTAATTAAACATTGTAGTAGTTTTTCAGGGACAGCAGTGGCCTCCCCAGGTTTTGAACATTTATAATGCAATTAGATACCTTTCAAGAGTTCATGTGTTAGTTTTGGCTTAAGAAGAATGTCAGCCTCTGTATTCAGGTCAAATGAGAGCACCATAATATTCCCTTCTGGCTTTGGACCTATAAATCTACCTCAGAGAAACTTCTGTTGGGCTGGAGGCTGATGTGCTGTGGTGGTGGGTGTTTGAGGACATCCTGTGAAGCTGAGAACCTTCTGTAACTGAAGGAGAATTTGATTTTGTTACGTGGACCCTTGATGGGACAAGAGTTTGTCTACCTTCTGATGTCTTAGTGGTGTTTATGGTGAACTAGTGACTTCGTCTGTCTCACTACAAGAATTACGCAGGGGGAGAATCAACTTGGCTGATTCTATATTTAAAATGTTATTTTTCCCCAATAACTGTGTTTATACCTCATTATACAAATAGCTAACTTGACATATGCAGAGGGCAAGATCTAAGATGTGACAGAGATGTAACAAGATACAAATGTCAGGTGAGAGGTAGCCAAGTCACAAAGATCTATATATAAAATCACTGTCCTGTTCCCTTCACTTTGCATATATCACCTAGTGATGTAAAAACAAAGCACTAAGAGCAGGTGACTTTTTAGGATTGTATCATATGGTTCTGTCTTCATCTGAGCTTATTCACACAGTGGCCCCACGTCAAATTGCAGTGCTTCTTTGACTTTAAAATCCCAGTTAGAGTCCATGGAAAAGAGGAAGGGTTGATGTTCAGCTGTGTCATGTAGTACCATCTTTTATTGTAATCTGTGAAAGTATTTTTACGTACTCTGTAGCCTCAGGGACTTAGACCTCTAATTTCCCAGTTCTTTTGTCCCTGTCCTCACTGCTGCTGCCCCTGGAGTCATTATTAACTACTAAGTGATGCATGGCCCCCTCATACCTAAAATTGGATACATGATATTACCAGTGCCTGCAGCTCCAAATGAAGAAAGATTTAGGGAGCCAGGTGCTTGACAAAGCAGAGGTAGTAACCTTCAGGTGCAGTGGACTGACCTGTGTCTCTGCTACTCCCAGCTATTTCTAGCCATTAAGTTACACTGATAGGAACTGAACCAGTATGGTAGGGATGAATCCTGTGCCTAGATGTCTGGACTTCACATCCAGATGTCATCTGTAGTGCTGTGAATCCTTTCCATTCCCAGAAACACAGGAATTTAGCTGCCTTCTTCTGTCTGCCAGTATATTAAGCTTTGGTGTTAATGTGGTCAGAAATGATCTTGACATTTTTTCCTCTTTAGTAACTTGTGTGTATGAAATTGGGAATAAACAGAAATAGCCTGTTGTTTAATTACATTTGTACATTTCAGGTGAAATGACTTCTTAAAGTGTGTGATGTTGAGAGTATGTCTTGACCTCCAGTTGGTCTTCGTATAAAGTAACATTTACATTATTTTGTCCAGCCTTTCAGAGGCAGAAGGAACATATCTTTTCGTACATTCTTCACATCCATATCTTCTGTTTTATCAGTCCATGTCATAGTAGTGGAATGTGGAATCTGCTATTTCTCAACTATTTTGGAGAAGGCTAGACTATAATGCTAAGACAAAATTAGATTCTGGTCATATTATGTCTGATTAATATTTTCCTAACTATTCCACATAGTCTGTCTTTGTGTACCAAGCCCTCTCTTCAACGAAGTTCTGAGTCTGAGACTTCTATACTCCTAGGGTTATCCCTCACCAGAACAGCTGTTGGGCAGGCATAGCACATGCTCTGTGGTACATGTGTACAGCTCTGTGCATGATTGTGTGTGTGATTCCCAGATGTTTATAGCTTTGTCCATGCAAGGAATCAAAATTAGCTGTTTGTGTGCTTAGTTGTGTTTGCAGTCACTGCCTATATCACTGTATGCTCATTGACCTCTGATTTCATAGCATATTTAGCCTATGATTTTTCAGACTTTGGTGCTCTGAGTATCTATTGCAGATTTCATAAGCTGTTAAATTTCTCAGCAAAACTAATCAGTATTCAGCACAGACCCAAATCTTCAAGGATCAGTGATAGAGAGGAGGCTACCCCAAAGTATCTTCACTTTCAGAATGCTCTTCTTGCTCTAGAAAGTATGCAAGCTTGCACAGAGTCTTCCGTGATGTAGTAAAGAGATTTTCAGAAGTAGATATTGGTATGAAATACCAGAACAACAACCTAATGCTGCGATTTTATATAATTGAACTTATTTTAACAGCAGTGAGAAGTGGGAGCTGGAAAGCTTAGATTGTGCTGTAGCCACAGGAGTGGATGTTACATTATGCTGGTGGTCTTTGCCCCTGGCAAGACTTCTTGTGCTGAGTGCTGTAGAAACAAATGCAGAAAAGAGACAATTCGTGTCTTGAGGGCTTCTAAATATGACAAAGAAGAGGGCACACAGAATTTCCTAGGCATTCTTCCTTGCCACATCTATAAGAAAATTGTAGGTCCACAGTTAATTAAAAACTGGGAAAAGGAATGAAAACAGAAGACAAGGAAAGGACAGGAGAGGGCAGTGGTGGCATTTTCCCTAAGAGGAGCTGATCCTGAGATGAAGTTGGAGTGAAATGCTATAACCAAATTGGCAAGCTAAAATAAATAAATCCGTGATTACAGTGTTGATGAGAAGCTACTCTGAAGAATTAACCATGATAAGAACTATGAATAGAGATGTTTGCTAAGTATCCTACTGTCCCAACCAATTCCTTGTTTTGTACTTGCTGATCAAACCATCTGTAATTCTAAAATTATACATGATTAATAATAGTAATTACTAACAATACAGGATATCCTGGCATCTTAATAGAACACAGAAAAAAATGAGTTTTTAGTTTCTTCTTCCTTGGACTGGAAGAAGGTCAGAGGGGTAGGGAGTTGTAAAGAAAAAGGGAAGCTAGAAAATGTTACTGCTGTGGAGTAGAAGCCAGAATAAATTTGGAATAGCAAAGCTGATACTGGAATCACTGTTACAGGAGTCATGGCAGTGCAGTGAGGTAGGGTCTGTTCTGCTGTTTGGGGTCAGCTTGGATATATATGAGAAACTGATGTTTAGATTTTTGAATCCACATTTTTAAAGAGGCTTCTATCAGTCAGTTCTATGTAGATCATGTGAACTATTGTTTGGAAAGAACACAAACGTGAAAAAATGTGACTGAATAGAAATTAGGAAATGTATCTTTGCATCTTGGTGCACAAGTGCCCCTAGAGGGAAGGGCACAGCAGGAGAACTCCATCCCACATCTCAGCCAGACATCTCCTGAGACACCCTGGGTTGACATTGATGGGGCCTCTTCTGATCAGGTTCTAGCTGCCAGTTCAGTCTGTTCCAATGGTAAAGAATCACAGAAGCAAATACTGTGTCACTTGGAGTTACCGTTTCTATGCCAGGAACAGAGGGAGGCTCTGATGAAGATGGTTGTGCTGGTGCTGCACACATACTGGATGAGAAAAAGTCCCTGTCCCAAGCGCTTCCAGGTAAAAAGAAGAACAAACATGTTAGAACAAACATATGTTAGCCTTCCAAACAAGATGACACAAGTTAGATTCTAAAAACAGGCAAAAGATTTTTTGTTCTTGTCCATAAAAAAAGCAGAAGGAAAACCAGCTAGCAAATCCCAGCAGAGGGAGACTGAAAGGGGGGAAGTGAGGGAATGAAGAACATTCCAGCCAATTTGTTGATGACTAACATACTTTAAAAAACAGGCTGCTTTTTAAACTTAGAAGGTGATTTGCTGAGTGGTTATTCACTGCTCACTCCCTGGTCTTGATAAGAGCTCCCACAGGACATTCAGTTCTTTCCAGCTTCTCCCGCATAGGTTTATCTGTGAACATCAGTACAAAGCAAAGGGGAAAGAGGCCAAGCAGGTTTGTTTAATCTCTGCTGTGACTAATAATGTTGTGCTGGGCTGGCTGCTCTTTAACGCAGCTTGATACTACTAATCTGACTGGCCTTCTGCAGCATCTTCCTATGCAGTTCCATGTTGATAATTATCATAGGACAACCAATGATTATAAGAGCAAGACTCAAATTAAATTAATTTCTACCAAGCTGGGAAAACCTACTCTGACATGACTGCCTTGTTGGAGACCTTTTCTATTCAGTTTGATTTGAGCTGGCCTGCTGCAAGTAAGGAGATTGGACTGGATGATCTCCAGAGGTCTTCTAAGTGAAGTTATTCTATAATTCTGCAATTCAGATTTTATACTGTTTGCATAATCATAGTTTACTATTTAATATTAGTTGTTTACTATTAGTGCCATACATGTACAGCTTTAGGCCCTACAGAGATAGTTCAACTTCTCTCTATGGTTCCATTCTTCTGGGATTCAAAGATCCCAGACATCTTTTCAAAGCTAATAAGGGAGTCTCATCATACTGATCAAGATCAACTCCTTTTGACATATGCTTACTTCCAATATTTGCTTATTATATATACCTAGTGGTAAATACTTCGGAGGATGGGCATTGTATTCCACATGAAAAGGAGTGTTTGGATCTGCAGCACTACTACAATAGAAAGAAGAAAAAATAGGTCTCTATTTTTTAGCTCTGACCTGGTATAAAACTGAGTCAAAATGGGTGGAAACAGAATGAGCAAGGATCATGCAAGAAGTTAGTGACTGAGAGACTGAGGAGGTGGGAATAGAAGCCCAACTGGCTGAGTGTTTCGTGTCGTAGCCCTTGGACTGCAACACAAGCTCTCCTCTTCTTCTTTGGTCTCAGAAATGAAAACATTACTGCAAGTGAAAGGAAAGTGAAATGCTTGTCTGCTGTGCTAAAGCAGCTAAAAAGAAAAGGGAAACTTTCAGAAAGATAGGCCTACAAGGGACTGCTTAGGATACTAACTGAAGTGCCTTGTCAGAAGTCATGTTACACAATTGTTTTTGTTGCCTTAACATTTTTATTCTTAAGATAGAGTTTCGGTCTCTTCTGCTCCCATGTTTGACAGCCCTAGAATCAGACTTTTGAATTGGTTGGGAGCCTTCTAACTTTGAGGCTTAGTTTATTAGTAGTCAGTTCATGCCTATTCGCTCTTACACTAGCCATAAGATTTAGCTTAAACTGTTCTTTTCCTTCCTTTCCTGTTTTCCTCTTGATGTATTTATAATCAGAAATCATATTATTTTTCACTCCTCATTTTGCTAATTTTACTGACATTTCTTGTATCACTCTCTTGCTGAAGGAAAATTCACCTTTATTATTTCTAAGGAAGACTTTAGGGACTGGAATTACACTTGCCCACTGCTTGAGTTTGTGGTAAATAATACATCCTCCCTAGTAGGAAGAAATAAAATGTTCTACAGAATAAGGCCTACTGACTCTAATCTTATCCACAGGCTAGTGCATAGTGTTTTACAGGTTGGAACAGAAAAACCTGAGTCTGTCTAACCATGTTGCATCCTTACAGTGAGCTGGACTGCAGTAGGCTTATGAAAGATGGGGAGCAGTGACAGAAGCACTCTTTCCAGCATTGCCAGCATTGTGTTTGTGCTCAGCTTGCACAAAAAATGGTCCTGTGATACACTGCTGGGGGCTGAGATGCCTGTTTTGCAAATGGGGATCTAACCACTGGCATTGTGGCCTAACCACATGCCATGAAAAATAAGGTTGTAGGATTAACATTTCCAGATTTCATGTTTTATTATTTTTCTTAAAGTTGAACTCTTCCAGCCACATAAGAATTACCAGTTTTCATATTAGTAGAGAAAAATTTTAATGCATGAACCATAAAAGCTCAACACTTGGAAAGGAAATAAAAAGAACCCAACTTTTGCCCTGTCTAAACTCTCAGCTGGTTAAGCCAATTTGAAACATGCAGGTGAGGCTGGCTGTCCTGGTGGTTCCATGCTGTGGGGACAGGAAAGCCTGTTCTTCATTGCATCAGCACAAAGTGTAGTGCCAAGAGCCTGTGTCAAGCAGGGCTGTAGTGCTTATGGATTGGGAATCACTGGGCCACATTTCTTGTCAGATAAAGTAATCAGAGTCTATATGGGCTTGGTGTGACAGCAGCAACAGTTTGTGCTGAGCAGGCTAGAAATGGAATGTAGCTGTTTAGTTATTTTAAATTGGTAGGTTTTGGACAAGTACATCCTCTCCCTACTGAAAAATGTAATAATTGTATTTGAACATTCTCTGATGTGTGTATTTGCCTACTCACTACTTGAACACATAGCAATTTTCAAAGTAACTCATACTTTGTACTCTGAAGATAAGGACTCAGTTGATGAGATTTTTTCTGATGTCTCAGTCTGTGTTATGTTTTCCATTGGCTGCCTATTGTTTCAGTCAGTGCCCAGAAAGAAGAGTTGTGGTACTTGCCTGTGCAGCTTCAATGCAGTTCGATTAGTAGTGATTAATAAATCAGATGTTTGATTATTTTGGTCTGGCCTGAGATAAGACTTGTTCACTCCCAGCAGTGGGAGGGCTAGTTCAGCCAAAAAATTCCATGCCTAGATTTTACTTTCGGGAAGTTCAGGGGTTTGAGATCCAAAATTAGGTTTTTAGCTTGTGCCAGGAGGGACTCAGCCACTAGATTAAGAATTTGGATGCTTTCCCTCACAAAAATTTCTGGGAGTTGTATGTCAGGTCCAGGATTTCATATCTATTCCCAGTGTAAATTCAGAGCTAAAACCATGCCTCGTCTTCTCATTCCAGAGCTAGGAATTAAAAAAAATGAGTTTGAGGGAGGAGGGAAAAAAAGAAAAAAATTAGAAAAGGAAAAATGAGATCCCAGAAAAGTGAAAAAGTGTAAGTCACATGGGTGAATAGGGAATAAGGGCACAGGGAAGCAACTGAGGGATCTGATAAGAAATGTTCTATGGAAATGCTTCTCTTTTCATGGTTCTGATGGCTCTCCCAGACAGTTAGGGTCAAGGGGTTATTTTTAAACAAGACATTGATTCATACAAGATGCCTGATTATGAAATATTGGAATCTTTCACCAGCAAGGGAAAAACTTCCCCCATGAGTGACTGCCTGGAAACCCATAACAGGGAAGGGGTTAATGGTTGTTCAGTTTACAGCTGGGAATTGCTGGTATCCAGGAAACAACACAGAATGCACAAACCATGAGACCAGCTGGAGCCTGCTGGAATCCCGTTCATTTTGGCAGAGGTATCTGTGGTCTCCAATTCTGACATCACTGCCTTTTGCGTCACACAGGAATGCCTTAACCACTTCTTCCTTTCTATTTTTTCCTGCCTCTCTTATTTCTGTGACTGACTCAGATTTGCAAAGCAACAAGAAGAGGCAGTTCACAAACCTCCCAAATCTCCTGTCATCGATGTAGCTTGTAAGTGACCCCCCCAAAGATGTTAGATGAAAGATTCTTGGTGTGCAGGGGAAGCCGTGCTCAGGAAGTATAGATTGGATGTGAATGATTTCTGTTTCCAATCTTGTGTAGCACGTTGCTGTAATGGAGAGCAGTCTGTCTGACTGGACCCCACAAAGAAAATACTCTTATGGTTCAGATACTCTGGAGTATGACAGAAGAGCCAGAAACCCACACTGGCCACAGGATTCCTAAGTTGTCTACTGAAGGTGCTGTATCTTTCCTGCCTATACAACAAAAACAATCTGATGACACAACAAGTCCACACTCTGGTTCTGCTCTGTAAGAACTTCTTCTGAGACCCCGATCTCTTTAAGCACAAATAAAAACTCATAGGCCATTTCAAGATAGAGTATCGTGTTCCTACATACTTAACTCTGTGCTTCATCTTGTCTAGCTATAACCTGTGGATATAATCCCTCAGCTATTCTGCTTTTCTCTTCTGCTGGCACCTCCTTTTACATCCTAAGCAAAGCTGCCTGAAATTCTTCGGTGCTGCCGGGTGCATGAAATGTCATTTTATGGTCCCCAGTATTTGGTTGGTCTGCAGGTCCTGCTAGCATGGAAATAATAATAAAAACTGTGTTTTGCTCTTTAATATCTGCATGAACACAAAATTCCACTGTTACTTTTTGAGTTTAATTTAATTGATTGAACATGATCAACTAATCTGATGTAGCTGAAAATGGATACAGCTCTTATTGGACTGATTTGCACAGAAGCTGCATTGTTAGTGACACGGTGAAGTTGGCTAATTCCAGTGAGAACCCTGCTGCCCAGTCAAAGCCTGTGGCCCATTGCTGTTTTCCTCTGGAAAGGCCTGACATAGATGTTGGATGTGTTCTGTATGGAAGATGTCTTGTTTTAGACAAGATGGTGACCTCAAGGGGCTGTGTTAAGGGAAATCTGTTGTGTTTAAGTATTTCAGGACTCAGTTCTTCTGAAGCCTGTTCATGTCTGGTATTTATCCTCAGCAGCTGATCCGCAACTTCACTGCTCTGTAAGCAGCCAGTGATTATTTCTTTTATTATTCTTTTTGTGATTAACATTCTGAGCCTCAATGTTCAGCCTTAAGATGAAGTGCAGAATAGAACCATCATCGTGAAGGAATCCTGAGAAAATGCAAATGTATGACTGGGTCACCAGGGAAAGGGAAAAAAATTAAAAATTGCTCTTGTGAAATTTGGAAGTAGACAGGCTGTTTAAAGGCTGATTGAGATCTCTGTTCTAGAAAATATTATCTAGGAAATTAATCCAGAATATCTGTATGAAAGTTTTTAACTTCACTTTTTCAGAGTGTGTTCTTACTAATGTAAAGATTTGCTTTCTTTTCCTCTACAATGTGTACACAAATATTTATCTTGCTATAAGTAGATCTGCATTCACACCCTTAGCCAGGTTTTCAGACCCTGAAGGAACTTCTATTTCTATACTTGAAAGATTGCTAGTTGTCTATAGAACTAATGATGTACCTGTCAGTGTGAAATGAATTCAAACCCAAGGTCTACAGGACAGTGGTCTGTGGTCTGTGCAGGGGTCTGTGTGAATGGAACTTGGTACTTACTGTGTCTGTGATTAAAAATGTCCATACTTTTTCTTTGCCAGGGGTGAGAACCAGCAGTGCCTGCTCAGCTGGCAGCCTGAGTCTGCCCATGGCCAGGTGAGGGCTAAGCCACCACCTCTGTGCACACAAGGAGAAAAGAGAAAGGCATCCCCCCTCCTCCTCCACCCGTGCAGCCCTCTGCTGCACCACACTTTTGGAGACATTGGAACAATGCAGGCTCGTCTGTGTTTTGCTTCCCTAGGGTTGTTACTGATCCCAACGAGAGATTGTAAGGGTGGAAAAGAGAGCAGGATGGGACATGCAGACACGAGCCCTGCCATGGCTCCGGCAGCACAGCTAGCGTGAGTGCCGCGGCGTGCAGGGTTCACTGACATCCTACACAGCTGTCAGCAAACTGTCTCTGCAAGTCTTCAGCACGTTGATTTTGCTAGATTCATTGGCATTATTAAACTTAGGTGGAATCGATTATTTATAAACTGAAATTCCTAAAATTCAGGGCCTAACACAGAAAGATTCTGGTTTTCAGGAATTCTAATATTTTGCAGTTGCCATTAGCTTTCCCGGGATCTGCTGAGTGTTCAGCACAGTACTGTGACCTCTTGTTGAGGTACACAACATCTGAAAACATCAACTTTCACTTTCAAAGCAAGCAATGCGTTTGTACTGACTTCTTTCTTAAGAGGCTGTTGTTCTTTTTTTGCTGTTATTTGGAGGTTTTCAGTAGCGTTGGGAATTGGACTCTGAAACTCTAAGTTTAGCTTGTTCCAAAGTTTCAACTGTGCAGAATGCTTTCATAATCTGGACTGGGTGACAGCTTCAGATCTTAGGCTGCTGTATTTCAGGCAGTGGATCTATGCCCGTTTCCATTTCTGATGCTTTTTTTCACTGGCAGAAGTTAGGCATTTCATGGCAGACAAAATAAAAGCGACAGAGGTAAATAACCCTTCCTTGGAAAGTGCAACACTTTTGTTTTACATCTGTCACACCCTCCCCTGATCTGTAAATGGGGCTTCTAGGCAACACAAATAAACACGACAATGCTCAATACTATGCTGGGCTTCTGTCCACGCTCACAGATGTTGCTGTCTGCCACTGCATAGGAGGCATTATCACAGGGATGAGTATAATCAATTTAGTAGCTGGACTTGGATTAAAAGCAGATAGCTGGTGCAACCTCAGGAGCTGAGTTACATGATGCTGGGAAGTGCAGGCTGAGCTTTGACTATGCTAGACTAGTTAAGACAACCAGAGCAAACACCTGGTATCATTTAACAACTTGACTAAAAATACGTTTTTTTGCACATTAATACTCATGAGGAATGTGCCTCTGACCCCTCCTGGGTGGGGCCTGAGGAAAGCCACAGTCATTGGAAGAATGTCATTAACGTCAATCAGGCAATGATCAAAAAACAGCCCCACCCACTCTGTTATGGTGTGAATGTGTCACACAGACACTATTAACAGCCACTAGTGCATGGGATTTCTGTATCAGTCTTCCTTGAGCCCTATATGTTTATTTTTTCACTCCATTATCTTTTCCTGTTTACCACACTATTTAAAAGCAAGTTACCCATCTTGGATTGTTCAGGCTAGGGTCATTCCAGCACTGGGAGTCACTGGAAGACCCTTTGTGCTTTCCAGTCTCATCCCCTTATCTTCCCATTTCTCTCTTCCTGATAAGTGACAGTCTCAAAGCTCTATTTTGAAAGTTAGCTTGAATTTTAATCAACAGTATGATCAAAATATCTTACAGATACTACCCAGTGTGTCCAGCTGTCGTGCATAACCCACTGAGGAGATCTGGCATTCAGGAAACTGTGCATGTCCTTAAGTCTAATGATGACAAGCTATAGTTAAGTCTTTAGTACAGCATGTGAATTTTTCTACCCATTAGGATGTAATAATGCCATCTTTATATGAACTCAGTAACTCCCAAAGTCAATGGTAGGAGTGTTGTGTTAATCTCTGTTTATTTTTCATGATAATCTAACATGCAGCTGAGGTTTGGTCTTGTGCTTACCACTTGGAATGACAGTATATGAACTGACCTAGCAAGCCAATCAAAAGAACTAAACATTCAAAACAAGGTGCAGAAGAAACCACACATATAAAATTAGTCTGATTTTGTATCAAGTCTGGGTGCAGATACTGTTTGAAAATTGATTTTGTTGTATTACCTTCTTCATTCTCCATGTACAGAACTCATATTGCATATTTTCCTTTTCTTGTCATCACTGTTCACACTCTCATTTATGATTAGAAGAGGAACTAAAAGTCTGAAAGGCTATCAGATGATAAAAAACAACACACAGAAGTAATTTGCCTACAGTCATGTGGCAGGTCAATGCCTGGTTTTGAATCAAGGAAATAAATGTCCATTGTATTACATTGGCATTGAAAAGATCATCTAACTTAAACACTGCAACAGAACAGTCTACATCACAGAGTTGGTGTGCAGGAGCTGCTGATGCTTATTGTGTGACTCTATTTTACAAAGCTAGTCCTAAGGGAATATTTTGCAGTCAAGTGGTGGCTGAGAGCTCTGGCCCACCACAGCTTCCTGTCTCCCTCCCCAGGGGCAAGAACCAATGTCTGTCACATCTGTGAAGTCACACTGGATTTGGATTATTCTCTACATTTTTCTTCAATTATGTCCCCTTTTTGCTTCTTAAGAGACTCTTAAAGTTTTCAAATATAATAAGAAATAATAATAACCAATTAAAAAGTTGCGGGTATTCAGTGGGAAATAACAGACTCAAACAAAAGTCAAGGATTATCCTGGGAAATGACGTTTATGGATCTTGGAGCACTCAGTTCTGTGAGGCAATCCGAGGTTTTGGCTGTGCTTAAAAACAAGGCAGCATAGCTCTAGAAGGCAAAGCTTTGACAGTAATCATCAAAGATTTTCTGCAAGGTTGAATATGGAAGTGAAGGAGCTGTTGTATCTCGATCCCCCTCATTAGCTCTCCTTCCTGTATTGCTTGTGCTCTCTTGTCATGGACCCCACTGAGCTCAGGGCCATGGCATTCTCTGTGTTAAGTGGACAGTCCTGTGGCAGCAGCCAGGGTATAGATGTGGTTATATGAGGAAAAAACCTTTTTTTTTTTTTTTGCTATATACTGTATCTCTCTTGTGAAGTTAATACAAACCATATGAGTAAAGCATTTGTTGTTTTTTAACTGCACTGGGACCATCAAGTATTATTTATATACAATATAGTGCGCACTGAAGAAAAGGGATAACACTGTTTGTATGAAAAGCTTTGTCAGTCACAAAACAAACATGCTGAGTTGAGTCTGTGATTAGTAGCATCCAAGAGATTTTGACACACACTGTGGCTTCCAGCTGTATGTTTGTAAGCAAGGTGTCACAAGGGGTGACTGCCCAGTCAAAGAGTGACAGTTGGACAGTATGTTTGTGTACAGAGTAATGTATAGGGATTTACAAAACCATTTAGGAAGTGCCAAAAGTGACTTTTTATCTAACAGGCTGTCACTGTTCACCACTTAAACTCATGCCAATTGGTTGTATATTTTTAATTCTTATTTCCAGCTGTATGTTTGTAAGCAAGGTGTCACAACGGATAACTGCCCAGTCAAAGAGTTACAGTTGGACAGTGTGTTTGTATACAGAGTAATATATAGGGATTTATAAAATTATTACAGATGGTATTTGCTTTGAAAATCCAGCCTATGTAGAGGCAGTTGCAAAGCTCAAATGTCACATCGTTTAGTCTTTCTCTTCTTTTATGGTTGAATACTGGGGTTTAAAGACATCTCACTTGAACATCTTCCAAAGTGGCCAAAAAAGGTTATAGTTTTTCTACTAACCTCCTGTCCCCCAAAACAGTATTTGAAAGCATTAGCTACTAAATGTAAGTTTTACTTGTTTTACCTACGTCACAGTTTGAACACCTTAGCTTTCTATACTGAAGTCAATACTTTTAAGTATAACTGGACCTTAGGCTTTAACATGAACTGTGTAGCATATACTGAAGTCTACACTAAATGGTTCATGAATTACCTTCTGATAACACTCCTAGATAAAATAAAGTCAAGAGGGAAGAAAACCAGTTTATCAGCTCTGCAAACATGAACACTTCTGCAGAAGTGTAGGATCTAGGATTTATCCTTATAAATCCATGTGTTCATCCAATGTTACGAGAAGTTCAGGATGGTGAGCAGACAATCAGACTACATTGGCTTCATTGGCTTAATTTGGAATACTTACCTAGGAAAGGACTGGGTACAATCTCAACAAGTATTTCTGGATTTTATCTCTTTTTGTGTAGCCTTTCTCATGTGAATCAGGCTTTCAGGATCAAGGCCTTCATCCAAAGGCTGCTTGAGTCAATGGAAAAACTCTCATTGTCTTTTGGGGCTTTGGATCAGGCCCCAAAAGTTGAGTCATACTTTGAATGGAATATTGTTTGAAGCAAAACAGTCTCAAGGCTTCATTCACATTGAGATTTTAACTGTGAAGTGAAATTTCCTGAACACTTCCTGTGTCCTGATGTGTACTTCCTGCTGCCAGTTCTCCCGAGGACACACTTGGTCAGGGAGAAGACCATAAGCCTGTAGCCTAACTTGAGTGGTCTTCAGCCTAGTCTCTGCTACCTTGTCTCTATCAAATGGTGGGAGATGTCTCTGTCATGACCAAAATGCAGGTGTCCCTCATATCTGATAATGTAACAGTAATGCTCTGGTTAGGTAATGTGACCACAGTATGTCCCATATTGTGACAGAACATTCATGCACAAATGTAACAAGGAAGTGATTCTGTTTGAGTCACCTGAAAACATGTCTATCCACCTGGTCATGAAGGATCAAAGCTTAGTGTCCTCAAGAGCTTTCTGTAGGAGCCACCGTCACCAAGAGACTGGGCATTGCTGATCTAATCTGTCACCATTCATATACCAAACTAATACATACCTAACACCTTTTTCCCCAAAAAATGTGGGGAAAGTGTATTTACTTATTTTCATTTCAGTCTTCATATTACCATTGTTATGTACCGGTTATTATTTGTTTGATCAAGTTTTATTTTCAATTCCCACATACATGTGTGTGACTTCAGGTAAACTTTAGGAGCCTGCTGCTTCTGGATAGGGAGTGCCTGGAACATTTGGACAGAACTCTTGTTTGGTCAGTGAAGGTTGCAGACAGACTCTTCTATTCAATAGGGTTTCAGAGCAGAGCAGTAGTGGCTATACCTTGTACTTGCTGTTTTACTGCTTGTTTCACATCATCTGGGCAAGTACACTGGATGGAAGGATGTATTTGTGCTTATTTTTACATGTGACATTTAAGAGGCAAAATAAAATGTGAAGACTTTCTCCAGATGTGTTTTCAGTTATGACAGATATCTAGAAATATAAGGGATATTTTGGTGCCCTTATGTACAGGTACTTACTATTTGCTAATTTCCATTAATTAGGAAGTGGCAAAAGTGACTTTTTATCTAACCAGCTGTCTCTGCTCACCACTTAAACTCCTGCCAACTGGTTGTGTATTTTTAGTTCTTATTTCCAGTTTCTGTGTGCCAAAGTTAAGACAGCCCACAAAAAATAAGGAGGAAGCCTAGTGCAGCTAATCAAATAATGATTAGATAAATCTGACTTTAGTTTCTGTCAAGGTGCTATCACAAGTGAGGTATATCCACTACAACCATCTATGTACAAAGGACCATGTAGCATATAACACACCCTGCAAGAAATACCCCTCCATACAACACAATCCCCAAATACCTGACAGTGTTCCCCACACTGCATCCACAGGCAGACACATGCAGCACAGACACATCAAACCTGGCAAACACAAACCCACACAAAACAAGTTATTGCCTATGAAGGGTGGGTGCATCACAGGGAGATTGAACCTCTGCACATGGAGTTGGGGAAGCAGTTTTTCGGTCCACTTAAAATTTTCAGGCTCTTGAAACGTTTTCTTCTCTACACTGAGTTAAAATGTTCACCTTCCCAAACTGTCCTTGAAAAAGATGCAAACATTACCCCAAAATAATGAATAGCCCAGTAGCTGGGACAATTGGCTGGGATGTGAGCGATTTCATAAGTCAAACCCAGAAGCAGAAGTCATGCCACAGGTCTAATGTGACAGTATTAATCAGCAGACCAGTAGTTGCTTTAGGGCTCTCCCATTGTGCTATTATATTTTTATTAAAAATTCAGCAGATCACTGAACCTAAATTCTGTGGGATGTGGGAGACCAAGTTCAATGAATATTTAATATCTATACTAAATATGACAGCTCCAATGCCATGTTCCCATGAAAAATGTCAGGTTTCTCATAGTGTATTTTTCCTTTAAAAATACAACAGTAAAATTCTTAATTGGAAAATTCCCAAGTAGCTTTTCCTCTTGAACTACCTATTGGGTTTGCCAAAGTAGTTGACGTACAGTGAGATTTTTACCCTCTGTATTTTAAATCCATTAGGTTTTTTCTAAGGGTGATTCATTTTACAAAAACACACACAACAAATAAACAAACCCAGAACTGGAGTTATGAAGACGCATGTGTTATGGATTAGGAAAAAGAGCACCCCTCGAAAGCTCCACTCATCCTGTTCATTATAAAGATAGTGTTATTTTTTTTTCCATTTCATTGTCTTCCTTTTTGTCTGTGCTTCTTTTCTCACAGTGTCTCCCCTACTTTTTTCTCTCTGGTTCAGTCCTCACTCCATGTGTCATTCATTTGCCTTCCTTGCTTCTAGGCTTTGTCTAGACCAGAATGTGGAATGTGTTAGCTAACACCAGTTAACAGCAGAGCAGATGACACAGTGAGCCTTTGACTTGTTTTAAATGGACTAGTTAGATATACTAAAATATTAAATATCTCATTGCCTATACGAGCCCTTTATTTCTCTGAAATGAATGCTGGGTCCTTTCTAGAGCAGTGTCAATACCAGTCCCACCACTGTATTTTCTGAACACCTTCCAGCCCCTCATAGCACAGCACAAGTCAGACCTGCCATATGCAGTTCAGGCTCTCATTCTCTCCCCAGAGGGAGAATTCGGTTTGCCATCAAATGTTTTTCTTTCTGTAGACTCGTTTTTGTTGAAAATTACATCCGTGCACTGTGTTTGTGTTCGAGAAGGTGGGTCAAAGCATGCCTGATGGGTGGAGTAGAAGGTAATAACAGGCCTCAGGTGCTGGAGTGTTATTCCAGGGATTCATGGCCACCTCTGTTTCCTTAACAAAGGAACTTTAACTGAACTAAGCATGCAGGGCTCTGGTGTTTGCAAATGGGCATTGTAAATACAATGTGTAGAGACAGAGAGAAGTAAGCAGAAGCAGCTTAAGACACAATTAGAAAGAAAAAAAAAATCATTATTTGATTTCATGTATTACTTACCACCTAATTTGAGATACCAATTTTCTCTCCTCCCTCTCTCTCACCACCCAAGTTCCTACAGCAAGTTTTGAGTGAAATTACAGTGATTGACAGTGCAAGGAACTTCATCAAAATTAAACTCATTTTCCCCATAGGTCCATAAAGTTTTTTTTTCTTTGGTTTATGGGAAATGCACCCGTGTAACTAAATCGAAATTTGGCAAAGATATGACTTTTGAATCAATTCACAATGAGTCTCATTCATTCCGCTGTAGCTGAAGCGCAGCATCTCACACTAGAATGCAATTAGCTTCTCCATACAGCAGTATCCCTGCCCTGTTTTTAAGTATGTAATTGGTGGGGCAGAATGTACCTGGCATCTATCTTGCTGCAGCAGACACAACAGCTCTGCCCTTTGGAAACTGACACTCAGGATTTCTTAGCTACAGTCCAGTTGTCATAAGAAGAGATGATTATTTAGCCATGGGGCTGCGGCAGGACAGGGGAGCTGAGGGGTTGAGAACTGGCAGGGAAAGGGCTAAATAGATTCAGGGAACAGTAAAGCAGTCCAAAAGCTGGAGAACTGCTGGAGAGATCTCTAGTTTGCAAGCCAAAGATTTCCAGGCAAAAGCCAGAAGGGCTATATAAACTTAAGTGAGTGGGTGGACAGAATGGATCAGCCATGTATTCAGAGGTCTTTTGATTCACTGACCCTCTTTAGCACCAGACTCTGCTTTGAATGCACAGCTGGCTGGTGGAGGAGTATTGCAGTGTAAACAGAGTGGAAGATGGATCTAATATCCAGGATGGAGCCTAGAGCCGTTTGCCCAGTACTGTACTTGTCCTGACTGAAGGCTGGGACCTTTTTGATCATGTCCTGCACGTTGTACTGTACTCAGATGAATCACTTTGCCCTTTTTGCTTGCTGCTGCATCACAGCAGCACGGCTCTGGGACTGGATCCTAAAGCCTGGGCTGAGCTGTTTGTGTTCTCTGTGCTCTGTCCTGGCGCCTGCTTGAGCAGAGAGAAGGCTGCTGTGCGTCTAAACTGCTGTGTCATACTTAGTTATTAATGACCGAGAACCACATGACACAAAGTTCTGGGAAGCTCAAGCAGATTCCAGGAAGGGGTCAAGGAGTTCAATAAACAGTTTTATTAGAACTTGAATTGCAACCAAAAGGCTGCACATTTACTTTTTTTATAAAAACTTTGTGAGTGTTACTTGAATTTAGAAATCCTGTGAATGGCAGAAAAAGCAGAGGGTTATCTTCCCTTCCAGTTGATTTTTATGTCACTGGTAGTTCAAAGTTGTCCTTGATAAGGAAACCTGAATACACCTTTTTCATTGACATTTTTCAGACATCTTTCCAGTTTGCTGGTACACTGCAGGGTTACCTGAACCTCAGTCCTGGAAATGCATCATGATCGAAGGGTCAGATTCTTGTCTCAGTTGTACTGGTGGACATTCAGAAATCAGTGGAGCAATGCTAGAGTTACACCAATATGTCTCACACTACTGCAAAGCTTAGTGTAGGCATGTCACACATCACAGTTAAAAAAAAAAAAAAAAAATTCTGGATTAGTTTATTATGTTAGTAACGTGGAAGGTTATAATTCAGGTTGACAGATGCCATATCAATGCACATGGCTGAGAACAGGCAGGAAGGGCACAGAGCAATTGTGTGGCCTGGTGAAAAATACAGGGTGAGCCTCAGCAGGCAGATGGCCACATCTCAGTGTCTCCACAGTAAGTGGCACTAATTGGCTCTGTTTACTGGCAGCTAGCCCATGAACTGAATAAGGTGGTGCTCAGTAAAAAACAATTTTTCAGTAAATTGCCTTTGCTAAAGTAATTGCTTTTACATTATCTCTACTGCACACTCGTTAAGACCAAGCTACAGTTCTGTCTCACTGAACATGCTTTTAATTAGTGTTTCTGGCTTTAATTCCATGCTTTCTTTTTCTGCCATCAAGTACTATGAGTTGCCTAGCACTGCATATAGTGTAAATTGATCAATTTGTTCATTCATCAATTTATATGTCAGAAGAAATGGGAAATAGGAATACTCTGCCTTTGAAAGTGACCATAAAGCATCCATTATAATATATATTAATGATACATTAAAGAGCGTTGCTATTCCACTCTTACTAATGAGTACTGAGGCGAAGAAATTAAGGGTCCAAGACAACTATTGTGAAGTAAAAGTAAGGTGATTTTTTGCCTCACTAGAAAGTGAAGGAACATGATCAAGTTGCTACTTGAGATAAACAGAAGAGCCTAACCTAGAGGTCAGGTGTCCTTCGTACTCTACTTGTCTGTCCATGGGACAAAATCTTCTCAGTGATAGCTTTTGTTGGCTGTTTGCTACAAACCATAGTTCTGTGTGATAATGTTTAGCAGTTCTGTATATGAATAGACAGAACAAAATATTCCCCACAAATAGTGCTGAATGCAGCAAAACTCTTCACTGGGTCATTCACTGGGTGTTGTAGTTACCTTTGGGGTAAAACACAGCAAGTACTCAACAAAACATACAAAACTACTTGGCAGCCTTTAATGGAGGAAGTGAAAAAAAATTTGCATGTGTTTGAAATAAATGGGGAATTTTAGGCAGAATGGAATTACCCAAGCTGGAATCTGACTTCAGTTAACTGATGTTAACTCTTGCAAAAGCAGCCACACATTTTTCAATGATCACACTGGTCAGAAGTTCAGTTTGACCTCTCGTCCTATGGATGGCATTCCAAACATCCTGGTACCTCCTACTGTGAGGAGGTGGGCTGGCTCATTGCTGACTCAGAGAAAATCACTGTGTTCTTGACCTCTAAGGCCACTTCCACACCACTTGGAGTTTATCAAAGCCTTTTCACCACCACTTGGCATGGCTACTCCAGGGTTCCTCATTAGAAGCTCAAATTTGTTGAATGCTGCAGGACAACTGCTAATATCTGTAGCAGTTCTGTGACATCAATATCAATTATTTCTGGTCTAATGCAGATTATTTGACAGTTGGATGCAGTGATCTCAGAGGTCCTTTCCAACTGTGACAATTCTAGGCTTCGATTTGCAGAGGGGGTTGAAGTTCTGTGGTACTACAGAATACTCCATAAATTTTACTTCATGTAAAAGCTGCAAATAGATATGCAAAAGGCATTTTTTCATGCCAGACAATTTGCATCTTAGGGTATGTCTAAAGCTGTGATGGGAAGGTGTAACTGTGGCATACACAGGGATCTCTGGACTTCTTTTATCTTAGGTGGCACAGGTAAGAGGAGAAATGATGGCCTGCTGACACACATTCAAGCTTTCTAAGTGTCTGTAAGTCTGCTAGTTCTCTGGGTACCCATAAGAGGGGTGCAGTTTAAAAGCTGCAGATCACCTTAAACAAAAGCACAAAATAATTTATTTGTCCCAAAATATGAACCAGTTCTAATCAACCATGTTGCACATTTATAAACAGTCTGTCTCATAGTTTCCTAGGATTTCTAGCCTCATAGGAAACAAAGTACAAAAAGTAGCAAACTAATGAATCTTTGTTTTCTGTGCCTTTATGTCCTGTGATGTTTGCTCTGATGGGTGTGAACTCCATTGGGAGATTTTCCCATAGCTGGGCATTGACTGTTCTTTCTCATCTGCTTTCTGTGGTATGGAATACAAAGTCACTTCTACTGAAGCTGTTCCCTTCATAGATGCATTACTAAAATCTCTGACTACTACAATGAAACATAAACTTTAAAATAAATGTAGACCTCTGTCTTTATATCATATTTAGTGGAAAGCTGCCACTTGATGGATAAAGAGGCATGTGTATGTAACAAATGCAGAGATGGCACGACCACACAAATCCCATTTCCTTAGGCAAGGAGGCTAAAGATAATCTAGCAAGGAGTCATTGCAGAAAACTCCACCAAAGTTGAAGCTGGCATGAAAATGGGGGAGATGGCAAAGGAAAATTTAACATTTCACTGGATGACCATTTCTCCCACATTTTCAACTGACACCCAGTTTTTGGCAACATTTATTTGCTGCAAAAGAAATTATATAAAATTAAACTTGGTTTCCTCTCACTAAAATTTCCATGCAAAGTTTTAGATAAAGCATGATTAGAAAGGCCACGAAAGCTTCCAAACAACAACCAAACCAGGCAGGCAGGTCTCTCTTAGCTGTGAAATGTAAGGATCAACAGAAACATGACATGTGGGAAAATATACATGGACTGAGGTGAAAGTTCATAGGAAGGGAGGAGGGAGGACCATTGTAACTTGCTTTGGATTTGGGCAACAGTGAAAAAAATTACCCTCAGAAGTTGTCCAAGCAACAGTGTCCTGTTTATATCTTGTGGTCTTATGAGTAACTGACTGGAAAAAAACAAGAATGAAAAGATAACAATTACAATAAAATTAAATTAAATAAGCCAGTGACTCATTACAGAGCAGTAAAAACAAAAACAGGATCATTTAGGACTCAATAACAACAGAAGAATTAAAAAGAAACACAAAAATGGCTAGATTGTTTTCCTTATGTATACAACCAACAACACTGAGATTAGGAAAAAAGTAGGACTGATCACACAGTTATTCAGCGGAAGGCAGAAAATTCAGAAAATTAATTATAATACTACAGTATTTTGGCAACTGTGTTAATTTTAGTGGAACAAAGCTATTTTCTTAAGTGAGTGCCATAAGGGAAATAGACATAACTCAACATATGTCCTACCAAGGTATTACCATTGGAACTGTCAGCAGTATTTATCCTACACACTCTGTCTTGCTCCATAAATGTGTTTTATTAAGCAATATTCTTAGACTTCAGAGAAGTGTTATCAGGGAAGACCCATCCATGATCTCCTTCATAATTTTGCTATAGACTCAGGGCTAATCCCAGAGCACGGGCAATCCAGGAAACTTGAAATATTTAAGCAAACTAGAGTTCAATTTCATATGACTCTATTGGGACAATTTGTTATTGTGCTTCCAAAGCACAGTAGTATTAGAACTGTACATTCTGAACTTAGTGCTTTTCACAGAAATCCGACATGAAATGCTGAGCCCTGCACAGCTGTAGTGCTTTGATTTAGAAAAAATTCTAGAAGATCTATTATGAAGAAGAAAATATATCAAGGGATACTTTGACTTTTCAATGCCCTTCAATTGCCAATGCCAATAAGAAGCTGAAAAATTCAGGGTAGAACACCAAAATCCCCAAAGTTTCTGGTCATTTTTATTGGCTCAACTCTGAGCCAATTCACTCTTTCTGTCTCTTTTGTTATGTATTTCTAGTGTTCTCATTGCCACGATCTCTAGAAGATCACTTCTTTAGTATACTGTTTGATAGAGAATTGAGCACAGGGACTCTTGCATTGCTTTTCAGTTGTTTGTGATACAGTTTACAGACCTTTAACTTTGCTGCAGTAGAAAGACTGACCTGTTATTCCTGAGGCTTTAGAAAAGCTGTGGAAATACTTCTTTAGTTCTGCTTTAGCACTGCAATCCAAACAACACAAACGCAAACACACCATGGGTGTTCATACAACTAATAAGGTAAAGGACTGTCTTGGAGGAAAACAAGACACAACGCAGTGAAGTGATTTCCCCTTATTTGCTCTGGGAGCCACTAGGAGAGCAATAAATAGAATCTCAAACTCCTGACTGCTTGTCCTGTGCTTCAGCCACGAGACTAGACTTCATCTGACAGGCACTGGTTTCTGGTGTGTGCATTGTTTTTCTGCACAGATGGTAAATCCTCCTGTAGAGTAAACAGCCTGAAAAGGGAACAGCTGCAGATGCCTTTTTGACAAGCACCTCGCCTGATGCTGGCCATGTGGAAGATTTGTACCCGTCAGATATATTATCCTGTCCTCATCTTCAGTTGTGCTGTGTTGTTTACAGCCTGGATCCCTGGAAGTCAGTAGAGCTTTTCACAGCTAGTCCTTCAATTCTTGAAAAGACATGACTCAAGTATTTTTAACTGTTTCGCACCAAGGTTTCTATGACTGTACTGTGTGTTGCTGTTCTGTGCTTGAGTTAATTCTGTCCTTTGGTGTGCTGTAACTGAGCAGGAATGTTCTTCCTGAGTGTTCCTGGCACTAGAAGCTGCAGCCATGAGGTTGACAGAGAGCTGAACAGATTTCATGCTCACTTACATCTACCAGTCTATAAATTTCAAAGCTTGTAGGGCTGAACAAACACATTCCTCATGAGCAGTTCAGCTCTTTCACCACCATGAAAGATGCTGCCTGAGACCACATATGGCAAGGTTACTATCAGTTTCTGGTTTGCACACATGGGCCTTTTTCTAAGGAAGAAGTTGTCTCTTCAGTCAAGAAAGCTAGTGTGAAACATCTTCCTGCTCCTAGCGTCTTCAGTCCTGGGTTACCAAAAGAATGACGCAGAACTCTCTCATGTTGTGTGTTTGTGTTCACTGTACAAATGTTTACTGCTGACATCAAGTTCCAATTTGCTAGATGTATGCTCTGGTTTTGATGAAAGTGTGCTGAATTTATACATCTGCTCTAAAATAGTAACTTACCAACTGGGTTTAGTATTTTAAAATGTCACTGCCATTGCTGCAACAGATGCTAGCAATAAGCCAACAACCCATATTTTCCACTGAGGAGTCATTCATGGATGCTGCTTTTGTAGCAGAATCTGTTGGTTCTCTAACTCATAACTCAAAGGTTCTTTTCTTAAAATACTGAAGATCATGTGCTGGGTGATTATAAATACTTAGTTTTATTTAACCATGGAAATGTACGGCGTTCGTTACTAGACAAATGTAGCAGAATCTGTCCCCTGTTTGAAGAGATCATAAATTAAAAGATGGTAAGAGAGAAAAAAAAGTGAGGAGCTTACAGCTATGAATAATGCAGAAGAGTCTTCTGAGAGGTTGTTGGAAATTCACTGGAAAGCACCAAACTATAGAACTAGAGGCTGAGTTCACATCATCTGCACTGACAGGTAGTCAGTTCAGCATAAACCAGGAGGGATGGAATGAGTAAGCCTCTTTTCCACATCTTCCCAGAACCTAGGGAAACATCCAGAAAAGGTACCATGCCGAATTGGCATACTTCCAGGCTGAAGAGCTAGGAAACAAAGAAGAGGTAGTTCTGACAAGAATCCTCACCTCTATTTTCTGTGACTCTGGGAAAACCAAGCTATACAACTTTGAGCAATATATGCTCCCACAGTTGGACAAGAGCTGCAGCAAGAAATGTGCAAAGGTTGACCATGATGTGACAGAATGGCTGAAGAAAGGCATGAAGAAATGGCTGAAGAAAGAAGTTCCCAGTTTGGCCTAAGCCTGTCCGTAACCCTGACACATTCTGAAACTTAAGCTACATGATATAACACACAGGAACCACTTTGGTTTAAATATCAGTATAGACCAGGACTATTTTTATGACAGAATGGTCCAGCAGGATGTTCTAGTATCTCTGTCCATATAAGACTAGTTCTGCTAAATGAAATGCTGAGAAAATTAGTTCAAATACCAGAGAATAAGAAGATAAATTAGACCTTACAGATAGCAAACCTCATTTTCAGTATCTCCCTGAAATTTGTAACGAGCTTACACCACAATAAAATTTGCAGTCAGTTGAGTTTTGCTAAGCAAATGAAGTTATATTTGAAAGTGTTTTTGTGACAGCGTATCTGTTTACTCGGCTTTTTTTACCAACATACAAATGTGATGAAAAAAAAAAATTATAACTGGTATTTCTATTCCAGCAAATCTTTTAGCATAGAGCTGAACTTGAAGCAAGTGCAAACACTGCCATGTGCTTCAGAGTGCTGGGATGTCACCCAGATGCCCAATAAGCTGCGCTTTGCTTCTCTGCAGCCCATGGGGAACTGGAGTCATTTGTGACAGAACTAATTTTTGTTCTCTGCAAGGCAAACAAGTGAGGGGAGAGGGGAGGAAGCAGCAGGCATACATCAAGTGGTCTTTGCACAGCTAGCCTCTGCCAAGGGAAGATAAGGAGAAATGAATTAGCTACTCTGGAGCCAGCTCCACTTCTTTTTCTTAAATAACTTCGGCTTTGTGCCTAGTTAAAGCCCATCCTTGCTTTGAATGCCTTGTTTCCATTCCATGTCAATTTTCTAGTGCTCAGCTAGTTTGCTGAGGCTCTGCTAATGTCCCTGCCAGAGGAGCTTACATCGCTCTTATCTTTATTTACTCAGAAACATCACAACAGTGTATTTTAGCCCTCTTTTCCTTTCAAATTATTTTCAGCGTCATTCCCCATCTATCCCAAAAGCTGCTTCCTGCACAGTGATACATCTGAGCAAGGGGATAATGAAAATCCAGCAGTAACGTCCTAGACACATGTTGCACAATGAAGATTAACAGAGGACTGACTACCCTAACCGAGTTTCTGAAGTTCTGCCAGTCAGCAGGTTGGAATGCCACCAACACGACAAAGCAGCACAGAAGTCTGTAGATGCCCTGCAACCCACCGTATAATTCTACACCAGTGAGGAACCCACTCTGCTTGAACCAGTGTGGATTATCCATATCAGCTTGGAGATGCAGTGACAATGGCTGCCTTTCACAGGGAGCTACACAGTTTTCTGAACTTGGGAAGTCACAGCAAGGGTTGGTCTGGTGATGGACTGCTTAGTGTCAGACTCTTCTTTGCTTCTTCCAAAATTCTTTTGAGGAATCTGGGCTGGTTGTTGGTTGGGTTTTTTTAGCAAGTAACTGCAACAAGAAACAGGGATATGCTTTAAGTGCTGGACTAATGTCATGAGACAGGCCCATACACAGTTCATGGTCCGTTATCTTGCAGGATCTGAACTTAGTGGCTCTGCATAATTTATTTCAAGCTTTTAAGTCAGTGAAGTATTTAATGATTTTGTAACTGAAGTCTGTCCTTAGGATTATCCGTTCTGCCTGTGTCTGCTCCCTTCTCCTTGAAGGCTGGCCCATTCTTCCATCTGGAGGACTTGGATGTGGCTGTCTGTACACAGAGGCTCCACTCTGGGCTGGAGGAGGTTACTGGAGGGCAGAAGGCTGATCCCTCCCTCCCTCTGAGGGCCAAACAAGGAGCCTCCCTTGAATGACGCAGGATGATCTTGTTCCCCAGAGCTAACCCTGATGTTTCCCTGACAGGCAATATGATCCCTCCCAGGAGCTGAGCTTAGTTCCTTTTGTGGGATAGCAACTGAAGATGCTCCTTACCCACAGGCAGAATGCCTCCAGCAGGATAAAGGCACAGGGCCCTCCCTCTCTCCTGGAAGCTGAAGATACAGGAGAAGCCTGTTCCATACCTTCAGGGGCTCAGCCATTCACTGCTTCTTACCCTCTTTTCCTCACCTGCTTACTTGTAGCACTTAGTGGGACCAGGTTTAATGGCACACTGTTTATAACATACCAAGCCCAGGGATAGACTGATTAGAGGTTCTCTTCAGTGTCCTGCTAAATCTTTTTTAATTATACATCTTTTTAAATCACCATCTCTTGGCTGATGTTAAAAGGGAATGCAGTAGGTTTTGGCTTTGGAATCATAGCCAATGAATTTCCAGTAGTTTCAGAACAACAAGGTACCAATGCCACCTCTTGTTGGTGAAATCTGATAGCAACAAGCCAATGACTAATAGGCCAGGACTAGCCTCTCTTTGTTCTACCACTGTCATACAAATTAATTTCCAAACTTAGCTTATAGGACCAATGTGGATATTGGACAGAAAATGTTTACACCTGGAGTATGTTTGCAACATTGGCAAATTTTGAACGATTGTGCAATGCTGCTTATGATGGCACATGTCACAGGAGTGAGCTGGCTTCCCCGAGAACAATGGCACAAGTTATCAGTAGGAGTCTTGAATTGCAACTTTCTGCTCTGAGCACTAGTGCAGAACCCAAGGATCTAATCATCTGCTCCTCTCCTGAGACATACAAGACTCTAGAAAAACAAAAGCTCTTTTTCTTGCTGTTTTAAATTGTCAGGGAGTGCATGTACTCCGAGGAACAACAACATCAAATTTGAATTACAGTTTATTTCTACTACAGTCATGCCCAAAATCCCAGACTGAGTCTGGGATCCTGTTGCTATGTACTGTTGAAAACATGTCAAGAGAAACTACAGCATGAATGAATGAAACAGAAACACTGAGAAAAGAAACTAAAATAGAAGCAGGGAAAAGAATTTGAATAGGGTGACAGAGCTGGTGATAGAGCTTAGTCAGGAAAAACTAAGTTCTGAACCCACATCTCCTGATTAGTTAATAATACATTTACTTTACCACACTGCCCACTTCTTTTTTGTATTAAGAAAGATGCATATATCGAGAAGTTATGGCAAAGTTATTACAAATTTCAGTTAAGGTTTTTCTTCTGTAGAATGCCAGCACCTGTTCCATGAATTACAAGATGAGCTGCTGTATTCTGCTCCATCATGGAACTGCTAAACTCCCTACTTCTGCACTACTGGGATGAAGTAGCCTGTCCCATCTGCACTTTGGGAGAAACTCAGGATATCTGTTCACACCTGCCCCTGCATACACATACTCCACCCAGGAAAATGAAGGTGCACTTGAAGCATGTGCAAAAATATCTCTGCTAGCTTAATCTAATTAGCATGAATACTAACAGCCACAGAGATGCAGCTGAGAGGTCTTTAACATGCTAGTAACCAGGTTACAAACTCTGAAAGACTTCAAGTACATTCTGTGGCTGTTCAACTCACGTTGCCACATTTTTGCTGCTATTGTTACCAAGGTGTATTAGCCTTGCTTGGGTAAATCAGCACATGCTGCAATTATTCTTTCCCCCATTTTTGATGCATAGATACAGGTCAAGGGAACAATACTTTAAAGAAACCAGCTACTTATGCACTTTAGTCTTGACAGGATGGTCTATTCAGATAACCTCAGCAGGCTTTTGTTTAGTATGGCAGATTGTTGCTCTATGTGATAGAACTGAAAATAATGAACTTTATTGTTATTAAATTGTTTTTCAGTGCCTTGCTACCGACCAGCCTGGCACTTGGGTTTTGGTTTTGCAGTGCTCATACACACCTCATGTCCTGAAGAGAGGTGAGTTGAGGGAGCAAGAAGGGAGAGCGGGTATTTTACCCAATAAGCAGTAGATCAGGTAACGTAGTACCTTACACAGAAGACAGCACAGATTGCCAAACTGTCAGAATTCTAAGAACAGCCAGAGATGGCTGCATGAAAGCACTGCCTCTAGCACAGTCACAACAGGGGCACGCTGCTTGTGCAATCCCCCCGTGGTGCAGCCCTAAGAGTGAAGAGTTTCTTCCCCAGTGCAGCTCAATCATTCTTGCTTCCTGAAGTGGCTGCTTCTGCTGGGAATTTCCAGCCTTCTTAAGATTGACTCTCCCTTATCCAATGTGCTTTTGAGCTCTTCAAGCCTGGCAAGAAACTGTTTTTTGGTAGCCTTTCTCCAAGAAACTTGGATTATATGAGGTATTTTATGTCCTTTTTTTTTTTTTTTAATCAGCTGTTGAAGTGTTTTAATGACAACCATGATACAGATGACCTGCTCTCTATTCCCAGCATCCACCTGAAGTGTGGGCACAGGTGGCTAGCTGGACTTCAGGACTCCTTTCCCTTAGTTCCCTTTACCTGTTTCCACTGCAAGATAAGGAGCTCAGTATTTGCCCAGTGCTTAGTGCAGTGAGCCCCTTTGATAGGGGCTTCTATATGCTACCAGAAAGAGAATGGAACAGAATCCCTACTTCAGCATACTTCTGATATGAATGAGATGTAAATCCAAGCCTTTATGCTACAAACTAGGAACAGATTCTCCAGTTTTATAAATTGATGCAATCCCACTGAAATTAATACAAGTAGTCCCACCTGCATAGTTAGGCATACACTCTCTGCTCTTTTACGATCAATACTATCAGTACCTTGTTTTTACTAATAATTGGCTAAGACTCTGATCCTGTAAAATTTCACCTAATTTTGACAGGAATGTCCTTGGCATAAATATACTAAAGATTTAGCTTAAGTGTCAGTGTTGGCCAAATCAGAGCCCTAGACTGTGCATGATTGGGAGCACGGTCCTACCTCTGTTTAGCTGTTTCATCCATCATACCAACAGCCCAGGTCCTTGCCTAGGACTCGAGATGCTGCTGTGATACAAGTAAGCATTGAAAAGGAAGCTGCTCTCTAGCTCACAGAAGATTCCTTTGCCTTTAGCCTGAGAGCCTGTGTCTCAATTCTCCTGCCAAGCCTCAGAGCTCACACCCCGTGGACAGACACACATGGGTTTTTCCCATCAGTTTCATCAGAATAAAACTGTTCTGTGGTTTCTTGTTATAAACTCTTTACAGAAGCTAATTAACCACCAGTTGTATAAGTGAAATTTTGCTCAGCTTTGTATCCTGTGCTGCGTTCACAATATGGTAAAAAGAAAGTGCTGCCCAGCTGTTTGTGCTATTCAGCAGATGCTCTGCTAGTGCAAGATCAATCCATCTGGCCATCAGGTAGAAGTTAAAAGTCCTCTTTTACTTTTTAAATAATCAGGGAGTGAATCCCAGTGCCCTTGTCAACACTTCCCCTCTACACAACCTAGACTCTCATGTTCAAGGCTGCAAGCAAACTACTAAAGTCTGCAAATGCACTGACATGTTTACCTGAGTATTTAATATACCCTGTTTCAGTGACACACATATGGTATGGAAGACTATGTAAGACTTTCAGGCTATTTTGCCTGCTAAGTGCTGAGCAGGTGTTTTTATACCATTTTGAATAGTTGCTTTAACTGTGAAAATGAAGGGGAAAAAAATCTGTCCTGTGGAGACCAGTAAAATCTGTGAGGTTTACATTTTATTTGTGGGATATTAATTCAGCAGGGTCAATGGGGCATCAGTTTACAGGATGCCCTAGCTCCACTGATGAGTAATCTGCTAATTAATAGCTTTGGAAATGCTGCCAAGATCCTGCCAGACGATTGCAGCACACCAAAAGGCCCTTCTCAACTCCTGAGCAGACATTCACATAGGCAACCATAACTGTTGGGATGAGCAAGATGACCTCTTACTATTTCTTTCAGTTTGTTTTCTAGGCCAAAAGATGTTAGATCTTCTATCTGTCCTCAAATATAGATATTCCTTTTCATATTCTTGGCAGCATGAGTCTCAGTAGCTTAAAGTCAGACCCAACTTCTGTTTAAGCAAGATCTCAGTGTTTTCAAAAGTGATAATAAAAATGCAAATAATCTGACAGCTTCCTCTTTGACACAGGAATATAATAAATATATCAGAGCACTGTATCTTTAAACCTAGGAAGACTTTATACTGATGCTGAGGTTAAAATGCTACCTTTTTATATAGGGAATAATGAATTTATACATTATGGTCTTCTATTTTGTTGTTGTCTTACTGTAAAGTAAATCCAAACTGAATCTGTCAGTGAGACATACATACTTGAAGGGTTAGTTTGATCAGATTCCAAGTTATATTGCCAACTGCTGTCTCCCCAGAGTCTTGCATATTGGGAAAATATGTTCTAAATCTAAAAATTAATTTAAAAACCCACAGGCCCTTGTGTAGTATCCTCATTAGCAACTGATCCTGCTTCCTTGTAGACTGTAAAGTCTTTCTGTTTAGACCTGCGTTATTTTGTGAAGCACAGTGAAATCTGTTAAGGGAAGCCATCTCTTAGATGTGTAAGAGACTGGTGTAAGAGTCCAAATCTCTAATAACCACAACAGCTCTGTTGGTTTCAATGGAGAGAATCTGATTTATGTCAGCAGAGGACTTGGCCCACAATAGGCACAGTGTGTTCTGTTCTTCTGTCTTTGGGGTTAGGAAGATGAAGGTGTCTCATATCCAAAAAAATACATGCCAAAGAAAAATAACAAGCAGCTGCTCTGAGAAGTGTCTCACTTGTAGTGGTTCTTCATATTTACTCCTGTTGGTAAGACTTACTCTGTGGTGGCTTTGGCTTCTATGCAATGCACTATTCCCAAGTTTGCTAATAAAAAACATTATAAGACTCTAGATTCTAAAGCTTAGGAGAATGTTAATGAGGAATAAGTGCAAGGAACCAAAAGCTATGTGCTTTTAAATGCTTCCCTCTTCCACCTAGAGCTGCTGATAACCAAGGGGCTATTCTACATAGCACAGTTTACTACTCTTAGTCTTAGAAGAGATGCCTTCAATATTTCCCTTTCCATAGTCCTCCTAAGACTAGAGGTGAACTTTCTCCACTTCCTCAAAGCCGACTGAGGATGTTGGCCTGAAGAAAGAACCCTGTTCCAATGTTTTCTCTCACATCTGTTCAAAATTCACCCCTTCTTTTTTATTTTAAATGTGCTGTTCTCTTGCCAGACCTAGCTTCAGTAGAAAAATGTATTTTAAATGGAGAGGAGTTCGTGTATGGGGTGCACACAAATTGGCACAGATTATCTGTTGTCAGGGGCTTTGCAGGAAAGGATTAGCCATTTGATGCTGGACCTGGTGGCAGTCATTTTCCTTTGTGTGTGTACATATGGAAATGTGCCATTCAGTTTCTCATTTACTGTTGCTGTCACAGACAAGCTAACTTGCCCTTCAAACCATGATATTAGTTAGTGTGGCACTTTCTTCATGTGTTTCCAGATCAAGAATTAAATTCTGCTTGTGTTCTTGGTGGGTGTGCACCTCATGCACTTAATATTCCTCACCGTTCCAGCCCCTTTCTGTAAAATGTTGCATGAGAAAACTTCCTGAAAAACAGTTTTCCAAATGTAAAGTGGAAACTCATCTTGTCAGAATTGGCTTTACTTCTTTTGCTAAAGGACACAACATGAACAGTAAAGTCACCACAAGAGCCCATACTGTGCACCTTCTCTGTGGGAATCCTGTATGCTAAAACATGGCATTCCTTTTGTGGGTACAGCTGAGCCATTAAAGCTGGAGAAGGGCAGTACATGGCACACAAACCACAGTGTAACTGCATGGCATCTATCTCCCTCTGTCCTTTTCTCTAACATGCTGCTCTCTAGCTTCTTAGTGCTAACTATTTCTGAGCACTCAGTTTCTTAAAATTAAAATAGCTAAGGAAGTTAAAAAAAGGGTGAGATGGTCTACAGAAAATCTAAAAAGAGCAGGGAGCAGCAGAGACTTCCAAGAGATTCTAGTTAGGGTTTCAGTGCTTTTTTTATTATTTCTTTTTTTCTTCCAAACCTACACAGGAAAGTACGTTACTGCTTTCTTGATGTTTAAATGTTTGTCTTCATACTTCCCCACTCTCTTGATGAAATTCATCTGGCAAATCAGAAGTATGACTTTGGTGGAATTAAGACTGGGATTTGGAATATAGGTCCACAAATTAATACTTCATCTGGAAAATATGTTTGGCATTTTGAAGTGCAAATAGACCAAGGGCAACATCCACTTCTACCTTGAGTGTCCTTTTCACCTAGGAAAGTCCTGAAGCTTCCTAGTCTACAACCACTGGATCAGGAAGATTTGTACCTGCACGTAGCACTTTTGTGGATTAATAACATTGCAAGTCAAAGCACTTTTGGAAAGTTTTAATCTCCATTCAAGAGCACAAAGTATGTCAGATGTTTACTGGTCCTTAATAACATAATACTATCATCAGTGATAAGAAACAAGTTACTGAGCCTGTTCTCAGTGGATTTTTTTTTAGGATAAAATTCCCCATCACATGGTTGTCTGATAGTCTCCATTTTGGGCTAACTGTCCCAAAATGGAACTGACAAAAAAATGGCTAGACGTTTATGGAAAAAAATGGCATTGTTTAAATGTGAAGTTTGCTTGTTTGTGTCTAGTGAGCTCAGGAAGGCAGACAGATAAGAGGAGGATCAACCATGTGAAAGGGTTGAGTCTATGCAAAACTCAAGCTAGTTCTGCTGAATCCAGTTCACATTCACTAGAACCTACTCAATTACTTTCTTCTTTCATTAGTGGATGTGGGTCGAAGTCTCTGTTGATAAACTTTTCATTTTTATCATTGAAGTGCTGTCTTTTCCTTGCTTGTCACCTTCAGGAAAGCTGTTACCCAATTCTGGGTGCCATTTGAGGAAGCAAAGATTAAGTAATAGGCAGCAACAGGGGATGTATGACACTGCACTGAGAAACTTCATCTCTGCTTAACAGCAGGTTCCGTAAATGTTGCCCATAGCAGAGGGACCACTGGATGCTTCCCTGTCTGAAGTTCCTTTCTGGACGCTTTCCCCACTCACTCAGTGTTTGTTCTTCTGCAACAGCAAGGAAATGAAGAAGAGGAAGGAAAAGAGGCAATGAGCACACATCTCATGAGGAAGGGGACAAATTAAGGTACTAGAGGTACCCTTAAAGCTTATGCAACTGGCCTGTGCTCAGCAATCAGAGTGTCCAAACAAGGCGTAGAAGCAGCTTTCCTGTTAGACAGAAGCTGAGACAAGGAAAGGAGAAGTGGAGCACTGGGGGTTACAGGAAATCAGTATGGACCAACCAACGCCCTGTCCAGACAGCACAGGCCCTGCCCTTTCCCCTCACCTACCATAGTGTACGTCTTTATCAGTCATAGAGCAGTTTTGGGAGGTGTTCAGCATCGGTTAATGACGGGTATCTTTGTCCCAAGTGAAGCAATCTGGAGACCCATTCCTTCTGTGTGACTTACTCAGAGGCCTGAGGGCAATTCCAGAGACCAGTTTTTCAGCCTACTGTTATTTTTCCTAAATGAGAGTCTAATAAGGTAGTAACTTCACTTCAAACAAAAAGATAGAAGGGGGCAGACTCAAAGAGAAAAGTACTGCTTAGATAGGCAGGCTGAAGGCTACAGAGCAAATCTGATTTCCAGCTGCCCACTGTCTGTGAGCCCCTTATCCCTGATCAGGAGAAGTCCCTCCCATGCACTGCTGCAACCACACTGATCAGTATTTTTCTAATCAGATACTGCATTTTTTGCCTGAAAATGACATGATTTTTATGTACTGTTGTATTTTTGCCCAAGTGTTTGAGCTTTCCAAGTGCCGTGAGTATCAGGTCCAAAGTTAACAATCTTTTTTTTCTTTTTTTGTTCTGTTGTATACGTCACCATGAAGTTTAAAATGGACCTGGGAACACACCTGGAGAACCACTGTCAAGACAAAATATGTCAAACCTTGTATTCTCATTGGCTTCTTAGATGTTTCCTTTATTTAATGGTGTTGAATATAGTAATTATTTTAAAATCTTGATGATTTAATTGCCAGTGACAGAGCTGATGTTTTAGTTTCTGGGCCTGAAGAACAACCTGGTTTTTACAGAGTATAGAGTGTTATGAGCTTGAGCTCCCTGCTCAGTGCAAGGGAATCTGCTGAAGTTGAAGGTCTGTGGTTTGAAATTAACTCATATGCAGCTTCAAGTTTTGAAAAGAAGAGATGAGTTTTGCATGCTGCTGGAACACAAGCCATCTTTATCTTCCAGGAAAGTCTACACGGCTGAGCTCCATATTGGGAGTGGTCAGCATCTTGCTGAGTTAAATTGTCATACATGATTGTATGCTGAGACTTGAGAATACCCTCCAAGACACTTAAGCTTTCATTTAAATTATTTGTGTGTATTACAATGGTGTTTAAGAGTTCCAGCAGTTCAACAGAACTCAGTTGTGTTGGGTGCAGTACAAACACAGAGCGCGAAAGTTGGTCCCTGACCAACTGGTTCTGTAAGTGTGTGCTTTGTTTTTGCAGTAGGGAGATAGATGGGGGTTTTTGAATGTGTCAACCCCGACACTGCCATTCAACTGAGTCAAAGGTACCAGCTGAGTGGGTGGATTTTTACAGAAGGCCTGGCTAATTTTTAGACCATTAGTAACGTGTAGTTGAGGAAGATAAGATAATGAACAGTATGATCCAGTCTCATGCTGCAGAGTGCAAAGAGTTCAACTGCTGGAGTTAAGAAAGAACTATTTTCCCCATCTATGTCATTGCACAATAGTAAAGGTGCTTGAGTGAGGGGATGTCTGAACTGTTGGGTGTGGGGTTACAGCAGGAGGCAGATATCAGACATGCTGTGGTTTATTGCCGATCAGGATGGAAAATACATAAAAAAACTTACGTTTCAAATGTGGGAAATGTATAACCAGTTCTGGAAAGGCAGCCGTGCCCTTCAATTCCTGAATAGCCAACAAAGAACATCAAGAGAAGAGCTGCAGCCTGGGAGCAAGAGCAGGAGTCTTTTCCTATCTCTCTGTCCTGAGCAAGGGCTAAGCGTATTGTCCATGATTATTTTGTTGAGGTAGTATGAAACACCTTCAATGTTTCAGAGCACTTCAGATGAGAAGGACAAAGGATTATAAAGAAAGTGATTGTTTAATATTTGGACACACAAGTATCAATTGCAGGGCTTAAAATAAGGCATGGTTTCCTTGGTGTGGTTTAGGTGGATCAGTGTCATCTCTTGAAACACGTGATCTTTTAATTTCAGCTTTACTTAACGTAACATCAGCAGTTATTGGGTTTCTGTATGACTGTGGAGCTGTTGTGGACTCACAGAAAGGTACAGAAATGTCCTTTGTTTTCTGTACAAAGCTCAATAATTGCCTTCTTAATATGTGTGTATATGATTGCAGGTAAGAATTACCATGAAGAGCCCTAGAGATGTTTTCCCAGCCAAGAAAAATTGTGTCCTCGACTTCAGCTCTAATTTCACTACCCAAAAAACAAAACAAAACAAAAAAGTAGAGATGTTGCGTGGTGCAGTGCACATAACTCTCCCTTCAATAAATATTTGGGTTCTAATTTATTTTAATTTTTATATTCAATACTCTGCAGAGCCTAGGCTTCTTTACTTTCTTTGCATACACTGAATACATCAGTGAATACCCATATCTACAAGCAGTATGTGTTTAAACACCTGTATATACTGTTACAGTGCAGTTTTTCTTGAAGTTAGATTATAGCATGGTGCAGGTAATTAAACAGTGATCTCTATACAAATTAAAAGGGTTGGTACATACCTCTAATATGGAAGTACAATTACAGTAATTTTATGTGCATACTGACGGCATAAAAGCTCACATGCAGGACTGAAAACTCTGTGTTTTGTATGTGTTGGTGCTGTTTGCACATGCAAATGTGAGGGTTACTCACACCGGCTGCTTTTGAAGCGCCACCGCTGCAGAATTGCTATGTAAATTTGCTTGCACTCCAAGCCTCGGTAGTTTTTTGCAATGGTTTAGGAAACACTACTCGAAAATTAAGACTCTCTTCCCTGTTAAGCATTGCCAGATCAGAGCAATACACAATACACAGCTGAATAGATGTTTCCTTTTTTTTCTTCCCAGGTCATGCTGTAGTTTCACTGGAATGACAGAGCTCCAAGCTATGGCAGTGAAGACCATCACCGAACAAGTTACTTGATCAGTTTCTTACTGACTCGCTCACTAATCATGATAACTTAACCATTGTGAAGACTCAAGGGGAACTGATTATGTAGTTCCTTTCACATGCTCCTGTGAACATCCAAGACTGGCGATCCAGTGCATGTGGAGTGTGTAGTACTGGAAGGTGCCTTAATCCATTCATTTTGTGTTTGAGCATATTCTGGATTTAACCATTCCACATCCTACTTTCCTTGTGATAATGTGAGAGCTTGCAAGCACACTTGCAATATTTTTATTCCTCATGATCAGGCTCCAAAGCAGAACTGATGTCAAGGATGAGTGTAACAAGAACAGCAGGTTTCCATAAAAGGGATTGCCTGAATGAGGGCATGCACACGGCATCGGCAGGGACATGAGAAGCATTAAGACACTGTTTTGTTTTTCAAATTCTGGACTCAGAATCAGCTGGGGAAGCAATGTGATTCCAAGTGACTGCTTATAATGTAGGTCAGTTCAATGCAAAAGTGAAAGCACATGTACCATCAGATTCCCACGTCTGGAGGGGGAGGGGATGGCAGCCTGCAAGTGCAAAAAGCCCCAGAACTCATGCGTGCTCGTGTTTTCCGGTGAGTAACACACGCTGCCATCCTGCGTGGATGGGACGCAGCAGAATGCAAGTGTTGGTGTGGGTGTGAGCAGAGTGCACGTCTGGGAGAGATTAACTGTGTGTGTGTGTGCACACGTACTCTGGAATTCCACAGACTTTGCCATGTCGAGATTTGGGTGTAGCACCACCGCAAGAAATGTCTGCGCCCAGCAAGGCTGCGATGGCCGGTGGTGCTCGAGGGGCACGGGGGCAGGAGCCCCCCCGGGTGCGGGCTGCCTGCTTAAGGGGCATGGGGGCAGGAGCCCGCAGCCGCAGATCTCCGGCTGAGCCTCCCGCCAATGTGCTCTGGCTCTACTTGCCCAGCAGGGGAGAAGGGAGGCCCGCACCGCTCTCCTTCCCCTCCTCTGCCCCGGCCTGGCCGCCCCGCAGGGAGGGCTCAGGCCTGGCCCGCCGGTTGCGATGCCAGGACCGCGTTTTCTGGAAGCAGAGCGCAGCTTTCTCCGGCTGCCGGAGCGGCCGAGCCCTGGGCGTCGCGTTGCAGGGAGTTGCTATTCGTGCTGCTCTTAATTAGGGGATGCAGTTTCAGTTACCAACAGACTTAATTGCAGTAACAGTAAGCAGCCTCACCACTCACAGTCATGTGTTTCTGGTTACAAGAAGCTGAGTAGAGCGGGGCCGAGGGAAATCCCCTCAAACGGCACCGCGGCGCCGGTCGGGACAGGCAGCGCCGGCCGGGACAGGCAGCGCTGGCCGCTGCGGGCGGGGCCGCGCCGCGGACCGGGGGCTTCGCCGTCATCGCGCCCAGCGCAGGCCCGCACGGTCCGGGGCTGCGGCCACGCCGGGGGGGCAAGCGGTAGCCCCGGGCCTGGCCCCGCGGTCTGCCGCGGCGTGGCGGGGACGGGCGGGGAAGCTGCCGCGCCGGGCTGCGGGCTTTGCGGGGGGGGACCGCAACGGAGGGTCCGGGGCTGCGGCGGGAGATGATGACAACGCGCCGGGGGGGCCGGAATCGCGAAGGGGCGTGGGGGACCGCGCTGATCCCGGCCGGGCTGAGCCGGGGGAGCTCCGGACCGGAGTAGCAGAAGCTGCTCCAGGGCATGGAGAGTTGTCAGCAAGGCTGCCCTGACCGCACCCGGGTGGCTTGCCCCGCGCAGATGTGGCAGGCCGCGCTGGGTCCAGAGATGCAAAGTTAACTGTGAACATTATTTGGGAAACAAGTTATGTTTTGGTTTTTTCCTCCCTGTGGATGGGAAAAATGATTTGTCTATATAGAGTCATTAATTTGCATTAAGTCTATGTATGAATTTTAAATGGCTTGCTGTTCCTCAGTAGCATGGATACTGTTCCAGGATATGTGTTGTAATGCAAATTAATTAAACTCAGTTCCAAACTGGATTCCAAATTAGCATCCACACAGGGAATTAATTACAAGTAGCTTTTGCCTCTAAAAAAAAAAAAAAAAGAAGTTGTGAATCCCACAGTTCTTTGGGGGTCACAGGATGCTGCTGCAAGAGTCAGACACTTGAAATGTATCCCTTACCTTGTAGTTGTTGCTTTCAAAGTCAACACACTGAGCGTAATAGATCACTGCATTTTAAACAACTTCTAGGCAGCATAATATATTATTAAAAATTCCTAAGGGAATAATTATTTCTAAGGGTATGGAGATAGGAATATGTTACTGTGGGGTAGGGTAAGGTGTGAAGTTGCTGCATATTATGTGCTGTGGTTTGCCATGTGTGCTTACTTACCCTGTATGAAAGAGGAAGTATCTCTAACTTGAGACATCTCACTAAGCACCATAGCAGAACAGTAATATTTTCATTTCTCTTTGACTCGAGGATGTTTCTAATGCTGACACATACATCTAATGTGTGAGTGCTGTCAAATTCTGACTACAGTAGCAGCCTATGGCAAAGTGTTCGTTTGACCAAAAAGAGCTGTCAAAGCAGTGATGAATGAAGAGCCCAAACTTCAGTGCTGAGAGAGGCCAGCCTGTGAGTAATGGTCTGTCACTGGCCTAAGATCATGAGATGTTTGCCTAACTGTGGCTAAGGACAGCCCAAGCCGAAGATGACAAATGATGCCACCATATAAGCTTTCCCAGTTGCTCCAGTTGGCTCATTCCAGTCTGATCCAGATCAGCTGGGCCCCAAGGTCATTAGCATTCTAAAGCCATTTATTGGCAAGGGTGACAGAGTTTGTGTCCTCCCTCCCACTCCACTGAAGGATGACAAAAGGGAAGGTAAACAAGTAAGAGGAGTTATCTGCTACTCATGGCCTACTCTGAACCTTCAGCAGTAGGGACCAGAAGGGATGAGACCGTGGTAGATCACATAGACTAAAGCTGTTCCTTTACAGAAGTCACTGTCCAGCTGATATCCTTGGTGTCCATGTGATTCCTGTATGCACAGATGACAGCAATATCATACTACCCTCAGGATTTAGCTGCTTCCTAAATTTGTGGTTTGGTGAGCAGAGTAAGTTGTGTTTGATGGCCTCAGAAAGTGACTCAAATTAGAAACTGAGCTGGGTGTGATTTCCAACTTCTTTGGACCAACTCTCATGGCTGGCATTTGCCCCTCAGCCTGCTTCCTTGCCCTGCAAGTTCACTACTTCTTACTCATGTTGGGGGGCTCAAAGGGAAAGGCAGTGGTGTACCTGGCCACTAACTGACCTCCTATGAGTATATACAGTATACAGGACTAAAGTGTACTTGGTCATACAGGACTAGTCTTCAGCCAGCCAGCTCATGTTGTGCCTCTGGTAATAGCAGGAGCCTGACTCAGTGACGCAGGAATACTTTCCAGTCCTGTGGTCTTCGTGCCCAATTCCATTCAGCTGGGCATAACACTAGCAGTTTGACAGACACACCTTGCTTTCTCTCTCTTCCCTTTTATGTGTCTGAACCATTGACAGGCAGTAGCACTGAGGTAAGCACACATTAATTGGGTCCAGGTAAGCTGTTTCATTCATCCTTGAGGGAATTCTTCCTGCTCCTCCTCCAGGCAGAACTCTTCTTCTTGGCAGGTGGGAGTAGGCTGCGGTACACTTTGCCTATTTGTTCCCATTGGTTTGAGATTCAAAAAATAACCAGACACTGAAGTCACACAGACCTCATTAACCCAGTTTTCAATCATCAGTCACCCCTGGGATTTCATGGAGGAATGGTCTGAGTCTCAGAGAGTTCTGGTAATCTACTGACCCCTCTTCCCCATGGTCAGGCTTGGGCTACTCCCCTTTGCTATATTTTCACTGGGGAAAAAAAAAAAAAAAGGAAACCGTTAGGTCAGCAACTCAAAAAATCAGGGAAGGAAAAGGCTTCTCAATGAAGGCAGAGGCCTCCAGCAAATGAAAAGGAGAAGGAAGATGAACTGTACACAGCCTGTGACTTGGTGAATGCTGCCACCCATGCAGCTGAAAAAGTGCATTGCAGTGGGTGGGTCAGAGTGAGGAGGACACCCTGTTTGTTCACAGTCTGGTGTTGGCAAGGGTCTGTTGAATAATCTTTTCCTCATGCTCACATCTGCTCCTTTGGGCACAGCACTGACTGTTAGGACAGCTATGGCCTCCCTCCTTTTGTGTCCTTCACGCATCTAAGAGCAGAGATGTGCCAGCACTGGTTTGAGTGTAATCTGTTTCTAATACTCAGGTCTGGGACCTGTTACAGTGCAAGTTGTTTCCTTCAGCATCCCCCATGGCAGTATTATCATTCCAGAATTCAGGCAAAATCTTCTCTGTGACACCTGTCCAAGGAACCTCCTCCTCCCTCCAGGGATGCCAGATGTTCTTGGAACTGAAGACCATCTCAGTTCTGCAGTGAGTCCCTTTTCAGACTATCTTCCTAAACTCTAAATAATAGTTGAGAGGAGATTTTTCATCCAGCATCCCTAAGTGTTGGTAGGGTTTCATTGTCCATCTGGATTTAATCCCTCCATTCTTTCCTTAGCTCTCTGCCATCCATTTTGTGTTGAAGGCCCCAGTAAATCTAGAACTGCAGTTCTGCTCACTTCTGTTTAGATGGGAATTTCTGTCAGATCCTCTGGACTATCTATGAGGCTAGGACCTTTGGAGAAAGGAGAGAATTTCTGTCACTCTTTCCAACTCTCTGAAATTTGTGCTCATGTCAGGACCCAGAAGGGAAGCAAGTTTCACACGGATGGGGACTTTGCTGAAAGAATGTAATCTGTCTTTTACCTCAGCGACCCCATATTTTTGAGAGCTGTAGTTTGTAAGCAAACAGCGGCAACTAAAAATAAATGTTTTGCCCCCATCTCCATGCTGTTGGTAGTTTGTGTGAAAGGGTGGCTGAGTGGGTGGACTGATTTTTCCTTGTTCCTTTTTCTTTCTTTTTTTTTCCTTTTGTTTTGTTTTTTTTTTTTGTTTAGCTTAAACATACATTGTTGTCATTTCATGGGGCATGACCCATTCCAAGGCCTTTTCCACTTCTTTCTTTGTTCTCAAGTGGGGCCATAGTTTCCCCCTTTCAGGCAGCCTTGACTTCAGGCATCTTAGCAGAGTGAGGGGTTCCTGGTCCAATGTATCTGTGCAGCTTCTTCTTTCCAGCCAGTTGTTCTACTTGTAGAACACCAGTACAAGTCTCCCCCATTCTCCTCCCCACTGCCTTATCAGAAACGCAGCCTGAGACCCGCATGGGCCACCTGCCAACACATAACTCTGCTTTACCATGGGATGAAATTCTTCACACTGCCTTTTTTAACTTGTTCTTCAGGTAGTTCCTATCCTTTGAACACTGACATTTTTCAGACTGTCATTCAAACTGTTCATCAGGTCTCAACCCCAGCCTCTGAACTTAACAAATTCCTGTGCCTAATTTTTTCTGGGCTAGAGTAAAACAGAACAGAACTTTCCAAAGTGCCTAAGGTATTTTATCCCAGTGAATTCCTCTAGGAACTCCTACACATGTACAAAATACCGCTTCCAAAGTTTGGGCATAAAAATGTTATACTTCCTGCATGACTAATTTAGCTTGGATCTCCCTCTGACAAGAACTCTGTGAGTTCCAAAATCATGCTGGCATGGCTGCATCTCCTGAGGTGGGCCAGGGTTATGAGAGTTAAAGGCAACAAATGGATTTTTCAAAAGATCTAAAATCTTACATTTTCCAGTTAGAATCAATCTGTAGGAAGTCAGAAGAGTCCTTCATGTGGAAGATCATATCTGCCTATGATGAGAATCAGGTCAACCTTGTAAGTACAATACTACCCTGTGATGAGGATGTGCCTCTCTGCAAAGAATGAAATAAAGGCCCGTTCTAGCAAATTGCCAGGCTTGTCCTTCCCATCTTCAGCCTCATATCCCCCAGGCTGCAGTTCTGTGGCACTGTTTGAATGTTTGCTAGATGCATAGGTGGAGGAGCACATCTCTTCATGAGATTCTGTTGCAGAATGGCAATTACTGTATTCATCTGAGACAGGGAGGCCTAGATTAGAGCATGGAGGCGTGAATCACTGCCGTTCTAATCTGATGTCCAGTGATAGTGCTAGTTTCAGTTCTACTTGTAGAAACCTTTAAGTGTCTAGCCACTAGTTCTCTGGTCTCCTCCCAGGAAAAAAAGTTTTCTTGCTTGTTTGTTTACTCAGATCACTGCTTGCTTTGGGAATAATGCACAGTAGAAAGAAAAGGTGTCCCCTCAGTTAGAAAAGAGTCTTTCAGTGCAGTAGAAAATAATCCCACAGAAATGTCCATAATGTGGAAGACTTCTGGACAACCAGCTAGAAAAAGCAGTGAAACCTGATCAAAGAGAACAAACTCCATCATTTAAGCTGGTTTTGTAATCGTAGTGCTTTATCAACAAATAGATATTGCTGGAAGGGCTGGCTGACTGGGTTGTGCAGATGTGTAACATCTGTGCACATTTGGCCTCTGGAAAGTGTCCTAGTGATGGTTCATTCAAAAAATGTTACTGGTTTTTTAGCTTTTCTCTTGACCGGAAAAAGGAAGAATGCTTTTCCCAAGGTCATTTTTGGTGAAAGTGTTTTCTGGTTCAGATCCAGTAGACCAGGGCAGGCAGACTACAATAGCAGAATTCGAGTTCGATTGTCCTTCGTAGACCACCAAAGCCTTATCACAAAGTCGTATCATTGATGACAATCTACGTTGGGCACATAGTTGTGAGCACTCCTGGTTAACCCATAATCGAATTCCCAACCTACTGATTCAGTAACATTTTTTTAGCATGGAAAGAAGTTGGGAGTCGGCGCATGGAAATGGGTAGCAAAGCCTGTTAGCTACATCCAGCAAAATCAGTGGTGTGAAGGTGATGTATCCCCTATTGTCATGAAATTGAGGTTTTTTAAGTTGGCCAAGGAAGATTTTAGCTTTTTCTTGAGCCCTCTCCAGTATATAATGTCTAGTGTAAATACAACAAGAATATTAACTGGAGCTTAACTCTCTCTTCCTCCTTTTTCCCTCTCTTTCAAAATCCTTAGATTTGCTTTTGTGTGTCTGAGTCAATCCCTTGCACTTGAGGCATTTATCAGCTGATCTAGCCTTTTTGTTTCTTGTTAGTTTTATTCACGGCATGCTGATTTCTTGTAACTCATTTCCCTGCACTTTCATTTGCACTGTGCAGTTCAAACACCCTGGCATTCTGAAGGCCTGCAACCCATGGAGGGGGGTATATACTCAAAACCTCTTGAACGGCCCCCGCCTCCCTGCAGTGGCTGCCCATAAGTTCTGTGGTTTCTTTGTTTTCGCCTGGCAAAGTTGCACTGTGGTGAAATCAGCTCAGCCCCATGAGCTAGCAGATGGTATGGATGGGCTGAGGCTGGCCTTAGCTTTTGCCTTATTTATTTTGTTTGCTGATGGATGAGCACTTTGTCCCCTTTGAAAAGCTGACCACTTCAAACTCCAGCTACTCTCCGATACCTGATTGCACCACAAGTCCTGGAAAGTCCACTGACAGTAACATGGATCTTGAAAGAAAGTTTCAGGAGGTCATTTTGAGCTGATTTTGTTTGCAATTCAAGTACGTATCAGGCAATATGACTCTAAAGACATCCTGACTGTATCCATATTTGCACAGCAGCTAGTTTGTACAGTCAGTTTTCAGATCTGTTTGTCACCACCACTACACTATAAATGTTAAACAGCAATGGTAATCATAAAAGTACTGTAAAACAGGCTACACATTACTTTGACTTGGTAAGATTTATTTTGGGGTTTGGATGTTTTGGGTTTTTTTTTAAATGAAAATGGTTATCTTTTGATCTTTAACATCTTTCCTATTTAGCTGGCTTCCAGCCAAGACTCCTTTCCACTGTGGATAAAAGAGACCAGCCGTTGGGTTGACAGCCTGCTGTACTCACTGTGCAGAGGGTGCCCATCTCCCCCTGTAGAAGTGAGACTTTTATCTCCCTAGACACACATGTAAGGCACAAGATCCTTTCTAAATGCCACATGAGATTCTGGGAATACTCTCCCTGGTCCCAGAATACTTTTAGAACTGTTTATCTAAGCACTCTAATGGTATGCCAAACCACCAGGTGTTCTGTATGCCTGGGGCCCCACTTGTTCTGGAAGGCTTCCTTGTTTTTTGTTTACACAGACAGTTATCCTGGTCTGGATAGTGGGTTCAGTGTGCCTCTCCTAATGCTATGTGCATATTCCTGTTGATTGAGAGAAGCTTTTCATGCTTCCCCACAACGAACCATGTTAGGATTGCCATGATTGCATGTCAGTGTCCACTTCCAAGGGCTGCAGTGGGTGTTGGACAGGACTGTGTAATGGCTCTTTAAGCTGTGTCTGCCTTGATCATCTTAAATACTACCTGTGGGCACTTCTTGCTTCTACACAGCCCATTCCTTCTCAGGCATGTGGGACCTTAGCTGTGCGTTTCTAAACATGTTTCTGTTTAATGTTAGACAGCAGCCACCATGTTGTTCTCAAGATGAGCTTATTACAGTGGAAACTGGGTGAAATTCCATGGCCTTGTGTTATGCAGGAGGTCAAACAAGATGTCCATCACATCCACATAAAGAGAAACAGTGCAAAAATCAGCAGAGGATGAATAGAGGAGAGGTAGTAATGTGAAATTGCCCAAATTTATGTGCCTAGTTTGGCAAGTAAAGATTAGGTTCCCCATATGGAGAGAAATAGATTTCTTTTTAATTGCTCTCTGGAAGAGAATTCTTCCTCTCTTTCCCTAAGTGCTTAAAGCAAAAAAACCCACCCTAAATTATGGAGTAGAAGAGTCCACTTCTGTCCACACATCTGCAATCATTCTTTTTCAGCTCCCAAATGAAACAACCAGCTCTGTGGTGCTCTCTTTCTCAGATGGTTCTTGAACCAAATTGTCACCAGGTAGAAACCAATTATGAGGCCAGGAAGAACAAATAACACCTCTCTGAGTACTGCACCATCACCCTCAGTTTTGCTTTTAAAAAAACAATTAATTAAACCTGCTGAATTTTTTGTCCAGGTGACCATCACAAATAATAGACACAGGCTGCTCTTTGATGCCTGGGCTAGGTGATGGTTTTGATGGCAGTGCTGTGTCTGCTCCTTCATATTTACACACATGACTAGTCTGTGCATTTTGCAGAGATTACTCTCTCTTTTCAAACAGAAAGCAGTGACTGGATCAGACCCAAGCATTGTTTAAGAGACGCCTGTGACTCTCTGGTTTGTTTCTTGTCTTGTTTGTAAAGGTCAAAGACATAATGATATTTTTGGAGGTAAATTTTAACTTGTACTCCAGTCTTTCACAGGGCTGAGCTGGAGAGGAAGTGAAAAAGTTGGTCCTGGTCAAAAGCATGATATTTCTTCAGTAATTTCCCTCATCAAATACATGTTGGAAGTGGAAGTTGATCGTGTCTCCCTGTGAGGCCACATTCCCTTCTTTTAATACAGCTTTCTCTGGAGTTTGCCTGTCTAAATGTAACCACCTGAATTTGTGTTTAAATCTAATCAAAATTTCTGTTTCTAACCTGGTTTTTCAGGAGTGCCAGATCTCTGTAAACTTCAGTGCAGCAGTTTCATGGTAAGCACTTTCCAACACCAGACCCCTGCCTGGGTTGTGACTGGTTGTGACTAACAGATCCTTCCTGCTTCACTGGGGTGAAAGAGACTTTCAGTGGATAATTCTTAGCTGTTTTTCAAGGTAATAGCCAGTGTGAAATTCTTAGTAAGGGATTGCTTGTTATAGGCAAGTTAAGTCTAAGTGCCAGCAAAATGTTCTGCAGGGTCTGATATTTCTGTGAGGTCTAGGCTTTCAAGGTTGTTTACTTGGAAATATCATAGACATTGTACATAAACAGCAGTACAAATAGGCTTAAGAAATAAACCCCCAGGTTTTACAACTTTCTGTATGCTCAGTAATAGCTAAATGATGCAGACAGACTTGAAAAATAAGAGTACAATTATTATTTAACAGGACATTTTATTCATCTGAATGTCAGATTTTTTAAATTGAAGTATTCAGAGGCACAGAATTGGTTTCAGGAACATTTTGTCTTGGAAAAAAAAACAATTAAGAATATGTTTTTGAAACAAAATTTTTAATTGACCTGTCCTTTTTTTTTTCACCTCGATTTTTGAGTTTGTGAAAGTCATCAACATTTTTTTGTATCTGGAAAATTTTTGACATCTCAAAAATGTTCACAAGAAAGGAAAAGTATTTCCTGCTGATCTCAGCTTGGATGCTTGGGGGAGTATGACACTTTCTGCAAAACTGACAGAAACCAGGTAGGATTTTCACTGCCTGCCAGGCAGGTTTGAAAACCTGCTTGATTTCCTTCCAGCTCACCCACCCAGCTCCAGGGAGCCTGCTGACAGACAGACAGAGAGAAAGTCAGAAACCCATCTCTGTAGCTTTAAATCTCTGGGCTGTCACCTGTCCTCTTCCAGAGGACTGTCAGGGGTGACTGCTCCAGCTCTATGCAGCCCATCACTGGACCATTTCAAGCTAGGTCTTCCAGACTAATGGATTTTCCATAACCTGCTGGGATCTTCAGGGTCTCTGGCTCCTGCCAGGCTTGAGCTCTTCAGCAGTCTTTAACAGTGACTGTCCACAGCTCTCCACACAGGTTGCACGGGAGCAGTGCTGCCCACGGGCTCTGAGCTCTGGAGGTTTGGTTGCTGATTCCCACCTGCAATCTCCTCTGAGGGTCAGGCAGCTGCTTCTCCTGGAGGGCAGGTATGCAGACTCTCCAGCTGCCCCATATCACATTCTAGGTCAACTTCAATTCAGAGTAACAATTTATTATTTTTCTTTCAGGAATGTGAATTTGTCCACTAATTCCTAGTGATTTCACTGCAGTAACTTTTGAAATTGAAATGAGGCCAGTTGAGGAATATTCTTTAGGGTGTAACTAGGAGTTTTCTGTAACAAATACTCATCCTTTTGGAAGTTATAGATTAATTGAATTCTGGATCACTCTGAGAACTGATCCTTCCCATCTTTGAACACCTTCTGCCCTAAGCAACGGTGTTGAGTCAAAGTGGATGTGGGTCAGATTTGCAATATTCAAACTGTTTGCTGGTTCATGTGGAATACTTCATCAGCAGTAAAAAATGTTAGGGTAAAGAAACCTGGTCCTAGAACAGCATAAATCACTGATTTCAGATGTATGAAATCTTAAATTTGAGAAAGTTGTCTGATGGAGAACCTGGTAAATCTGGGTTTTTCTCTGTCTTTGTTACACCTGTTTTGGGTCAACAGAAATGCACACTACATTGTCATGAAGCTCATCAGCTTTCATCCAGCTGAAGATTCCTTTTTGAGTGTCAAGAGAAGGCAAGCCTGTGACATCTCTGCTGAGGGTGCAAGTGCTGGCAGAGGCTTTGCCACATGCTCAGAATTGTGTTTGGGACCACACTAGCTCATTTTATCCAAGCAGTTTCATTAGATACTGAAATGAGCTGGGGTGAAGGGTGAAGCCTAAAGATAAAATTTCCATATAGCTCTGCCAGTGAATCACTGAGACCCTGTGGAATATGGCTTGCTTTCAAAAGGTTGACAACATTTAACCTCACAGAGATCTCAGGCACTGGGACCTGAGTGCTTTAGCCTTTACTAAACAAATACTTCTAATGATTTGAGCCTTAACAGGAAAGTCCAGTGGGTGCTGTTGAACTCTGGAATTCGCTGCAGGGGGGCACAGGAGAGATTAGAGGCCATGGCTAATCAAAGAAAATCTGTTTTACATTGTACTGCTGCTTGCACAGCCCCCAATACATATCTGTGACTCCCTTATGCCTTAGAGGGAGCTGCATGTGTAGACTGATTCTCTCTTTGCTGAGCTTTCCTATCAAGATCTTCCAGGACAACCTCTGTTTCTCAGGCTGTGAATTTGTCAGTTTTTGGAGTGACCTCTTCTCTCCAGCAGTTAGTTGTCCCAGTTCTTGCACTGCCCCTGTTTTGAGTTGGCACACCTTTTTTCCATGCTGATGGGGTAAACTGCACTGTCTGGTGGACTGTGCAGCTGCACACACAGCTGAGCCAGCAGCACGGTGAGCGTGGAGGGCAGGGGGTGCCCAGGCCACTGACTGGGAAACCACAGCCTCCATCGTACAACTGAAAATGTTGTGATGCCAACAAACCACTAACAGCAAAGACATTGGCTAGTTCTTCATTTTTCTGGCAGGTAGTGGAAGATAGACCTTCAGGTTCTGTAGAGCCCATAGCTCTATGCCCAGCAGGTCCAGATATTTAAAGTGAAAAGCCTCCAAACTGAAGTGTAGGTGATCGGTTGGTTTGTTCCGAGGTTTATTCCAACCCACTCTCACTAGTGTCTCATGTTAGTTTTGGAGGCCTTGCATCTGTGCATGATCCTAGAAGATAGTATAAAACATCACTGCCCACAAAGCTGCTTGTTCCCACATGGCTGACAAAGCTTGTGCATCTGGAACTCAGCTGGACAGATTGTGGCACTGCTGCACATCACTTTGGGCAAAGTCAGCTGCCTTACTTTAAGCTGTTTGTGGTGGAGCCAACGTGGATGGCTTTGTACTGAAGCAGATGAAACAAATGCACACTGTTCTGCTAACTCATCTTCCTCATTGTGGAGCAATAACTTTCAGAAACAAAGTGGTAAGCTGTAGCCAGAGTGAAGTAATATCTCAGATAGCTTCCTCTGTTTCTGCGGTGTTTCTCTAACCATATTTGTAAACAGGTTTGTAAGCACTTAACCTGGAGCTGAGCACCCACACTGATCCCCCTTAACTCCTCCTTGCTCCTTTGTGATGGATGGGTCTGAGCACCAGAGCACAGCTACACACCAAACTATCTTTTGGCCTCATCTGCATCCCAGTTGGAACATGTCTTTTGAAAAGCAGCCTTTTGCAGTTTCATACTTCAGCTACCAACTAAACTCCTTATCAGTGTGATTCTATGAACAGGAAACTGGTAAGAAAAAAAGAAGTACCCAACCCATACACCACGATGTTATCTAATCTCTATCCAATCTGCTTTCTGCGTGGGGACACATGCAACAGACTGCAGTAACTGTATGTCAGAAGGTCAAAGAATACAGGCAGGGGACAACAGTACAAATAACCAGTTGGGACTCAAATAATCCAAAGTTAAAGCAGATTTAAAAAGCTGCTTAGTAATCAAAATATCTCACTGTGCAAACCAGCCTTTTTCTTGTGGCCATAGCTCCTCTGTCTCGTACTCATTGGCATGTTTGTCACTGTATGACAAGGGAGTATTATGTGTGCAGGAAGAAAAATGGACATAAGGTTTAGTCTTCAACCTTGTACCTGTATGTTGCAGATGTGGAAGAAAGTGGTTTTACTTTCTGTGAAACAGACTTTTTTGGAGTGCAAAAGTCAGCTTCTAAAGTGTTCAGCTATTACAATTGTGTGAACTATTTTGATTAGAAGAGATTCATACTACCTCTGGTGCTTCTTTTCAGATGGGGCTGTGCTCTCCAGAGACTGAATGCTAGCTGCAGTAGTTGAAATAAGTCCCTCATGTCAGATGCAGCCCTGGCAAAAAGGAAAACTCAAATAGCAGATAATCTCTTTCTTCTGCCCTCCAGAAAGATGTGCAATGAGAATAACAGAATATGTACCAAGGCAACTCTGACCAGCTGAAACAGATGGCACAATAATCTTGTCATCCCTTCCCACTGACCCCAGGGTTGCCTAAAACCTCTGCAATCCAATTACTGGTTTTAATCTGATTGTGTTATTGCACTAAGCATATTATTTAAAGACTATACAGGTATGGTTAGCTGGAATATGTGTGAGGCTTGCAAATTAAATGCATTCATTAAAGTGGACATGGGTGCATGTCAACAATCCATTTATGGGGAGAGTGAGAAGCAATAGAAGTGGGAAGATTGAGAGTTTGGAGTTAGTTTCTTAGCACTTCCTTTCACAGATCATGGAATTAACTAATTCCTGGTTCGGGGGCCCTTTTCGCATAACTGGTGGAGGACATCCTGATAGCAAGAGGTTAATGCCAAATGTGACTCAGTTGGGTCATGCACACAATCCTGCTGTATTTAAGGTGTGAATAAAGGAAATGGGAATAGGTCTTAAGTGTATAAAAAATGGGGAAGTTTTTATTCTGGAAAAGTAACAATTGGAAAAAAATGTTAATGGTCTAGAAGTTGAGCAGACTGGACTAGGAAAATCTCTTGCGAAAGCAGCAATCGCACACTCTGACGGACTTTAACCCACCTGTCTCTCCCCTGCATGGAAAGGCTGGTTTTATTTTCTTTTTTTTCTGTCTGAGGCACTTCTTAGTATCCTATTTTTAAGCAAGTTTTTCTTTCAGTAAAATACGCTGTTGATACCTCTTTTAGAAGAAGGAGAGATCTTTAGTCTAGTGTAGAGATTAGAAGATGCTTGTGGTGCTGCTGGTCACAACCCTGCCGTACCACAGTCAGTATGAACACACAATGGCAATCCTTTCTTACTTAGTTTGTTTGCTGTTCTCACTGAAGAATTGTCTATGCAGAGAATTGGTGCTTTTTATTTTTAGATGAAGTTTATAAGCTGAACTCGTCTGATCATGGACTTTAAGTGGTTCTTATATTATTTGGGTAGCAGACCATCTGGGAATCTTGGATATAGCAGATACAAGACAAAGTATTGAAAACTTGGTTGCATTAGATCATGAATAAATACAGTAAATAATACAGCACATAGATAAAGATGATTTAGCCTGCAGGTGCACTGCTGCTCCATATGTAGTGACACAAGTAATTTAGGTATTCCTGCCTCCTTGATCATTGGTGTTTGAATGAACTTGAACAAATTGTGCTGAACCTTTTTGGTCTCCTTGTTTCTGATTGCAGATGCAGATAGTGCACCTTTGAGAAGTTCTGTAAGCAAGAGTATAGACATTCTAGGTGGGTGTGTGATATGTATAATCCAAGAACAGATTGTTAGAGCAATATTTATTGAATAAAAAGGTTAACTTTTATTTTAAAATATAGGTGTCTTTCTAGATTTTTGGCCTTTTGTCTTCTTTAATTGCATAATTGTTTTCCCATTTCCCACTTTTTTGTTTGATTGAGTTTTTTGGTGGGTTTTTTTTTTTAATCAAAAACTGTTTGCAGAAATCCCCTGAGTCTGTGCTGGATAGACTTAGGTGTTGAAATCACTGGAACCTCTGAAAATTGTCTTGTTGTCTATTGCTGTGTTTGACAGGCAATGTTCAACCTGTTACTGGTGTCACCTTCTTGGCCTGGTAGCTGTGTATCACTTCCCTTTGAGTGGTTAAGTTAGTGGTTGTTCTGTGTCTGTAATATTAGCTATGGGAAACAGATCTTCCTAGCAATGTAGTACTAGAAATTTCCGTAGAACTATTTAATGTTTTTCTTCCCAGTCAGTATTATGAAACATTCACGATAAATTATCAAATGCTAGCAAATGCTGTGTGCACAACAATACCAATGTATGCTTTTTATAGCATATAGGTCTGTAACAAGAGCATGTGAAAGAACCATCTGCTGTGGGTGACACAGCGGGGTGGCACTTTGCTCTGGCACCTTGCTCCTCTCATTTACTGCTGTTGTTTCTGCTCGTTCAGCCCCACAACTTTAGCTAAAGCAACACCTAGAAGACTTGAAGAGGGAGGAAAGGCATTAAAAAAGGCATTGTTTGTATCACTTTAACTTAAAAGTTAACACAGCTAACGCAAGGATAACTCCTTACACTTGAGTAAGGGTGCCTTTATCAGTGTAACTTGCCATAGCAAGTTAATCTAGGCCTGGTCTTTGCAAAGCATACACGTGCTGCCAGGTGTATGGGTTTGTGTATGAGCCTTCTTACCATAGTTGCATGGGTGTGAAAATGCAAAGTGAAATGGCTATACTGAAATAACTTGTACAACTAATGGTACTGGAGACAGCTGTTTCAGAGTATGGGGTAGGATTATATCCATGCCTTGGAGAAGGAAAAGAAGAGAAGAGGAAAAGGGATATTATTGCTGGGGTTAGCTGAAGCATTTCAACTTTGTTGTGTAGATAAAGCCTTTTTAACTAAGCAGGCTGTTTGTAACATATCCTTGCTTATTCTTACCTCTGGTTCCTTACAGCTTGGATAGACTGTCATCAGTCAGAGCAGCATGGTTTCACAGTAACTGTCTGCTGGTCCTGAGAATCAGTAGAGTCCCAGCTGGTCCTGGGAAGCTTCCATTTCCTAAAGCAGCCACTGAGATGCAGGGACAGCTGAGGTGAAGAGGAAGCTGGAGAAAATTAGGTGCCAAACTGTCACATTCCAGCTTAAAGTAGGTCTTTCTGAAGTTAGCTGTGTTTGAGGTTAGGTTGTTTTCCAGAAACTCTCCGAGCTGGGCTGTTACCCAGAGTCCATGTCATAGGTAACTCAGAAACATGGACCTCCTCAAAAGAGCCTCCTGGAGAGAGATGTGTTGAGATGGTTTGAGCCTCAGCAAAACCCAGTGGTTGTATAAACAAAGCATCCTGTCCCCTGCATTTGAAAAAGAATATTTATGAAAGGAATGCACCAAAACCCACAAGAGGTGAAGGGACATGTAGAGCCGCCTACACCCTCCATATACCTTACACAGTCACTGCAAAAACAAACAAGACAAGACTGGCTTTGCCAAGGTGGTTATAGGGAATGACTCAAAGAAGCCCAATGTCCTGGCTGTAAACAAAGGTGAATATGCATTATTTGGAAAATTAAACAGATTGATAGGAAGAACTGAGTGCAAATAAAGGATTAGGAGAAGGGAGGGGTGGTGGCGGGGCATGCACATGTTACCACTGAAAAGTGCATAAAGGCCTAAGTGAGAGAGTGTGTTTGTCTGGGCTCAGGCCTGTGCTCATACATGTGTCTGACAGAGCATGACTGCCTGCACACAGCTACAGACACCCACCCTCTCTGAGGGGAAGGACTGGAGGACAGGCCTTGTCATTTCACCTGCGGGGACAACTCCTGGCCTTGTAATCTTTCTCTCTGGCTCTGCCACAGGCTCAAGGTGCTGCCTTGAGCAAGTCACAGGTGTTTATTTGTATCCATGTAAGCACAAACATGTGAGTGCCCATCTGCATTTGTGAGAACGTGGCATGTCTAAGCTTGCACACAAGTGTGTCTGTGCAGGTGTGTGCATAAACACGTGTGATGCCTCTGTTTGCATGCATACACTCTGAATAAATAGGGGTGTATCTGTGCACTTCTGTGTGACCTCATAAGCCAGTGTTTGGTGGAAGTTACGTGTTACACATGTGAGTATTCAGGAGGTTGATTCTGTGTTTATGTGCTTCCTATATGTATACAGGTGCTTGCCTATCTATGGATGGGGCTTTTCCATAACAGGGAATGCTCTTTTATTTTCTGCAGACCAGTGGCAAAATAATAGTGCCAAATAAAAAACTTATGCAAATCTGACATACTGATTGGAACAGGATAACTACAGTTCTCTAATGCAACAGTGAGGTTTGGCCTCACTTGCTTTGTTGAAACCTTACCTGCATTTGCAGCAAACTCTCTGCAAAAGTGGAAGGTGTCAGTTATGATTCCACTGACACTAAGGTTCTTTAATCTGCTTTAAATGCATCATGTCCTTTGGATACAGCTAGACATTAGATGTTAATATAAGACTGTATCTTTTCTGCATTGCTTATGATCAGTTTATTACATTATATTGGCTTAAACATAGAGATCCAGTAGCAACCCAAAAACTGAAAGCAGCTGGGAGCTCCCTAGCACTGGACAAACAGACATTTGGCAAGAGAGCCTCTTATTATTGTCTGTAACAAATGGGATGGGTGTTGGAAAGATCCCAGACTCCTTGGGCATAGGAGTAACAGTGATAGAGCTCTGAAGGGGGTTGATAAGGACATTTGAAGTTACAAGCCTGTAATTCACCTAGCCCATCTTAGTGATAGAACTGATGGCCTAACTGGGATACTTAAATCTATTTCCCCCTCTCCTTGTTGTTGACATTTCCCCTTTTAGGTATCTGGTTGGTTTAACATCTCTAAGAATCTTACAACATCTAATTTTCAAAGAAAAACACTTATCTGTGCCTAGCAAAACCATTCTTCCCTTCACACAATACCCTGTGTATCTAGATGTATGTGTATTTATGAAATAATACTCTGATTATTATCTCCACTAGCTGTGTGCTGCAGTATCCAGTTATTATGTCCTGGCCACATCTAATAGGTGCTGTGCTCAGCAGTGTTGCATTCTGTGGTGTCAGTAGCTCTTCAGTGATGGTTCGGCCTTGTTGTGGGTACTTCGTGGTATCTTCTGTTCACAGATGCAGTGCCATGGTATATTGTTTCCTGACAATGTTTGCTTTTAGCAGTGGTATCATCTAGGGCCAGTGCAGGTAACAGAGTTTACACAATTTGCACTGTTAAGCACAGTATGTAGTTATGCTCGTAGCACTGGAACATATGTTGAGAGTCCAAGTTTGCCATGTGATGATATCCTTGTCCAGCTTTGCAGTTCTTACTGGAGCTTGGAGTTCTTCTATTTGAGAAATCAATCCTTGAACTTCATTTGATCTGCTGAATCTGCATTGTGCTGTTTTCTTCAAGTGTACAGTGCTACTTTATCTGTGTGTAGATCTGTATGGTTTTGAACTTTTCGTGAAACAGCTGTGACACCTCTGTCAGAAAAGCTTCTTCCTTGGTTTTCCCAATGATAGAATTACAGGAATCCTCAAAAATAGCAAGTTAATTGCCAAGGACTACATAGCAACTATGATCAGTGTTTAATTTGCTTTAGATTCTAGACAATGTGTAACAAATTAGCTTCAGTCTAAGGAATCCATCTTTCTGCAGGCAAATTAAAAAATTGTACAAGCAGATCCTAATGACATTGCAGTGATTTGGTGTGTCTCTGTTTTGTGTCATTTAAGGGCACAGTGTTGTAGTTCACTTGTGACTTTATTATTAAAGCAAGTTAAAATTTTAATAATTTTAACTATTTTACCTGAGTATTTGTCTAAACAGTGGCTGATACTTGAAGAAAAAAAAAAGTGAAAAGCATGGCCATGTGTACAAAACACTTCTTGTGCAATGTTGCATGCATAATTACCTTGATGGCAAATGCAATTACACACCCTGTCTCCACAGCTGCATGCACAAATTGGCAAATGCTCAACTCAGGATTTTTATGTAGTCTGGGGAATTTATTTGGCATGAGAAAACTTCAGGAATGATGTCTTGATCTGTGGACACAACAAGCTAACCTTTCTGGAGGATATGCCTCTATCCTAGCTTCCCTCAGAAGTGAGAATTGAATTCCATCCCCATTGCCTGTTCAGACATTGACCTTTCCCTGGAAAGCAGTGATGAATTTTGAACTTCATTATATGCTCATCTATACCTATGAAGCAAACATCATCACACACTGTATTATCTGAGTACCATGATATGATTTGATCCTGCTGAAGACTGCATCCTCCATTAGCAGAAATTACCTTGATCAGTTCTAATCTTTGCTGTATGCTCTGGGGATATTATTTAAGCTGTCTGCATGGTTTCAGTAGCTCATTGTATTTTTCAGGGTCCTCATGTTCTTTGCTGGTCTTTTACTCAGGTTTAGTTGGGGCATTTTTTTACTTTGAGCCAAAAAGCCTTGTTGTTGCTCTTGCCCAGCTGACAGGTGTAGTTAAGTACTGATAGTCCAGATTTCAAAACAGGCCAGATCCAGATTTCCAGTGTTCAACACTTGCAATTAGAGGCCATATTTCAAAGCAGTCCCCCCTCTCATTCTGAGACTTTTGTAATTGAGTGTCAAAATGGCCAGTGCCTGGCAGCTCTTTCAGTAATGCTAATAGCTGGATTTTTCCAAGGGCTTGGCAACTTCTTGCTGAACAAGGTCCTCAAAATATTTAAATTCATGCTACTTTACTTCGAGAAGGTAAAAATTTCTGTGTGACAGCATGAGTGTCCACAAAAGTATTTATTAAGTCTATCTGGCAGAAGCTGGTAGAAAGCAGACTGGGTAATGGATGAAGCTGCATCTTTTCTTCACCCTGTAGGTCAAACTGAAGGTCTGTAGCGAATCAGTAACCTGGGGGGGAATTTCTGTAGGAATTGCTTCTAACCCTTCAGTGTATTGCAGGAGATGAGGTGGGGAAGCATCATTATTGTTAATTACTCATCTCTTGCTGAAGTAGAAGTCATTGACTTTTGGTGACCAATTTCAAAGGGAATCCTGTGTAAGTAACAAGTGAGTAAGGAAGCTTTTAGAGGGCTGAAAGCTTGCTGTGGGTTAAACTGTGTGTGGTCATTTGCTGTCTATGGTTGAAAGGAGCTAGAGGGGAGCCTGAAAATAATTTTGCTCCATGGGAGAGTACTAAAATTATTTTTCTGACTTACACAATGGATCTGATTCTTCTGTCACTTACGAAAGCTTTGTAGCTATGTAATCTTATCTGAGCTGCTTAATTTACTTCAATGCAAGTGAAAAGAGAATTCAGGGTATTGCTTCTATGAGAAGTGAGCAAGCGAGGGCAATATGCATTTGTCTCCATGTTAGCCTTGTTCTTTTTACTCAGACCTTTTGTTGGGCGCTTACTTCTTAAGCATGTTCTATCAGTAAATAATTGTTTTCAGTATGTGACTAGAATGGGATTGAGATTATTTTTTGCACAAGGATACGGTGGGAAGAAAGTCCTCCCATGCCTTAGATGACGGTAAGCGGTCAGGCCTAGTGATGGACTTCTTCAAGGAAAGAGGAAGGAAGTTGCAGGGCTGTAGTCCCCCTCCCGTGTTCGACTGTTCAGTTCCCATGTGATGGAAGAGCCTCTGGTTGATTATGCAACCTTCCCTACCAAAGCACAATTCTGTAGGACCTACTGAGACCTTTTCTGTGTGATTATTGCCACGGTCCTACTGTATATGCCTTTGTCATTGTTCCCTGCTGGTCACTTGTCACCCTGTACATCAGAATTAGCAGAAACATCATGTCAAAAACTTGCATCAAGTCACTGTAGGGGGAAAATATGTGAACTGGAGACTCAGGGTGTGAATCCAGGAGATGCAGGTGTGTCGTGGAGGTGACACTGCCTCTGTCCTAAGGGAAAGGTTTGTCATTTGTCTTTCTGCACAGTGAGTCACAGAGCAGTGCTGCAGCTGACAGTAACAAAAGAAGCCAACAGGGCGAGAACATGTGAGAACAGAAAAAAATGTTTAAAAGAGACAAACAGACAATCCCTAACTTAGCTGCAATTCCCTGTGGCTGGCAACAAGGAGGGGAAAAAAAGACACTATTTTTAATGTTCTTTCAGCTCAGCATTATAAATCAGCAACTGATCTGATTTAGTTACAGCACAAGTAGAAAGAAGTTTTTCTCTTATTGCTGTCCCAAGGAATTCACTCTGAGATCTAAATGTCAGGGTCTGTCTTTTGTTTCTTGCTTGAAGTCTGCACTTATCTCCAGATCTGAATGGGCAGTGTTTTGCCATCCTGACAAACTTCTCAGAAATTCGAGAATGTTCCTGTATTCACACTGCGTTAAAACTCACATCTTTAAATGCTTTCAGCACCAAACCCACAGAAGACACCCATGCCAATGTAAGTAGTAGCCTGGTGATTCTGGCAGCCATTTGGGATGAGGAAGTGCCAGGTGCCAGTATCAGTTCTTCCCTTCCCCTGGCAAGTGCCTGCAATGCACTAGAATCTGCTGGAATGCTGACTATTCAGGTGCTGCTCTTCCTAATTCAGCTGGGATCTGAGAAGGCTTTCTTAACAAACACTTCCCTAAAAAATACGTACAAAAACATAGCTTGATAGAGATCTCTTTCTTCTATTCAAAAATCCTTCTCTTTGAAGGTTCCCAAGCAGCTGTAGATGACAAAGCTGTAGGTAAAGCAAGCACCAGGTAAAAGCTCTCGTGGCCCATTCACAACTGGTTTTTGGCTTTGCAAGAGTAGCTAGCAGCAGAAGGGCAGGAGCTGCAATGAGGTAAGCAGCTCTGTGAGTACCCACAGGGAACTGTTTGCTGGATGGAATAAGTCCATTTTGCTCATATCTGTTTTATTTTCTATATGATCCTATTGCTGTAGCTCTTCTGGTCAGGAGGGTGTTGAGTTGTAGCCCTGACCAAGACAGCTAGGCTGGCAAGAGTCCTAGTGCAAATACAGTCCAGCTGGGACAGAAGCTGAGTTCATGCTGGGCACGTGTTACTGGCATGGTAGACTGGCTTAGCTGTGTTAGTGAGGTAACAGACCCAGTTACTTAGGGTCTGAATCATACAGAGGATTTGTTTACAATATGAACAACAAAGTCTTTTCTTGTCGTTTTCGTCAAAGAAGAGGCACTATGTAAATGGAATGATATTTCACTAATTAACTATATATCAGTTTCTCACCTTCAAAGGCTGTCCAGGTGGTTTATTTACCATAAATTTAACCTTGGACCAAAGCTGAGATGCTTAGATACCGCAGTGGTAGGTACCTTAGAAATGCTAAAGCAGAGATAAAGAGAGTAGCATGAGATTGAGTGAAATGAGAACTGTCTGGCCCCTTCACAAATACTGAGGATAAACAATAGTGATCTTTGTACTTGGGCTGTAGGCGTGTTGTCAAGGTAAATGAGACCTGGCAGAGGGCCCTATTGTCTCCTTTCCCACAACTCATTAAGATTTACTTGTTTTATCATCAATGAGTATAATAACCAGAGCCCTGATTATGCCACAAGGACATCCCAATGCCAATGATTCATGAAACAGAGACTGCATTAGTCATCAGAAGGGTCTTCTCAAAGGTTTCCTCCTTGTCTCGTAGGAGGTAGAAACAACATTCTTAGAGTGGGCTGCTCAGCAGGGAGCATTAGGCTGCTATTGCACACTTGTGCAAAGTGTTTTGTGTCCTTTATCCAGCCCTCACCCCCTTAAGTTTATCCACCAGCGACACCCTTCCCTAATGTGCAGCATCAACACCCACACACAGAGGTTGAGTTGCAATAGGGCTGGAGGCTACTTCACTGCAGAGTCTTTGCCAGCAAAGATTGCAGCACATAATGAATCAGCTGGATTATGCTTACCTTGAATAGGTCTGCCAAAAACTCTGACCTGATTTCCTCTCCCCCCACTCTCATGTCATTGTGAGGAGCCAAATGGGCTCTGGATGCAATCGGGTGCCACTAGCTAAGTTGCCAACCCACAAAATTTTGCAATAATACACCTTTGTCTTTCAGTAGCATCTCTTATCAAATAATTCATAGTTATTGTTACAGACCTCAGTGCCTCAGTGGAGCAGATAAGTGTTATTCCCCAAGCTACAGAAGGATCAAATGAGATACTGAAAGATTAACAAGATCTCAGAGCAATTCAGTAGTAAAAGTAAGACCATGTTGGGCTGCTCTGCCACATCAGCTATTTATGAATGTACACCTAGTGATTCCCAGGTGCAAATACAGTACATGAGATCTCAACACTTGAGTTCCTTGTGCTACTACACAATTCTTAAGGAGGCAGTGAAAGATCTGTGGGGCTTGCTCCTCAACAGATGAAGTTCAAGTATAGTTGTCCCAGCACTTTCACACTGAGCTCAGTTCTGGGGGGACAATTACTACTGGCCATGTCAAGCCCTTGACAGAACCCATTATAAATGCTAGTTTAGAACACATTCTTGGACATGCATCCTATAATGCTGGAATACTGCATTTAACCATTATGCTGTCTGTGGAAGGGTAGTAGACCTATGAAGACTTCAGTCTGTTAGACTGTGTTTGTGTTCCTGGTGGTTGTTTTGCTGGAGATAACATTAATGCCTGCAAAACAGAAAATGTAAATGCTCTTCTCTCCTAGTTCTTAGCTGAACTCGTGGATGTAGCCTAGGTACTGGAGAGTTAATTGCAAAAGTAATGTGTTGTAGGGTTTTGTTCTCATCCCTTTTAACACAGAAAACTGCGTGCAGCAGAGTGTCCTGTTTCATGTTTATTTGTTTTGAATACACATGCAATACATAACATTCATGTAAGAGACAGCAACATCAAAGTGGAAGAGAATGGAACATAGTGAGAATTGTGAGGATTCTTAGCTCCTGGGGAGTTTTTTCCACACTCTTGGACTAGACCACAAAACCCAGCACTTCAGGGTCTCCAGTCCTGTGGTCCCACATCCCAGATACGAGGAGCTGGAGGAAGCCTGTGGCACTGTTCAGGGCAAGCAGCATGTGATTCTCCCTGTCTGCAGCCCTGCGCCTGAGGCCCCTGCCTGTCACATAGCACAATGTGGAGCTTGCCCCCATCAACTTGTGGTATGGGATAGAGCTCAACCCATTCCACTGAGACCTGGGATGCAACCACCCCTAACTCAATTCTTCATCTTTAAACTCTGAGCAGTCGTTTGCATGCCTGACCTCGGGTCATGGGCTCACGCAGACGAGGGAGCAGAGCTTGTGTTCCCTTGAGGAGCGTTGCAGACAAAGGACAGGTTCAGCATGTTCAATAAAGCTTGTTAACCCATGTTTGAGAAAATAAAGGGGATTTTTTGTGATACTATTTCAGCATGGAGGAGCTATGGAAGTAACTCTTAGAGACTGATTTTTACGAGAGACACATAGGATATTTTTAAATTAGATGATTATAGGAGTTCCTTTGGTTCTTCATTTGGAGAGGTTATTTAATATGATGTATTGCAAGCATGTAGTTCATACACTGAAATAATACATGATGTGTTAGATATGGACTATTTTTGAGAATTAACTGTCTCCCAAACATATTTATGATCACATAAGTGTTCATAAGTGAATTATTCTATTGAATAAGATAAATTACTCATTTGCAGATATTTTTAATTTTACAAACAATTTAATTTTTGAGGCTAATCCTGCATAGCTTTGCCAAAGAAAAAAAACTGATTAGTCCTAGCAGCTTTTTTGTAAGTTAATTTTTACTTCAGTTGTATCAGCAGAAGTGAAGTAACTATCTGAAATAGCCATACTGCTACTTGAAGAGTTTTACTTACTTTAAGTCAAACATTGACAGTTTCATTGCAAGCATATACTGCATTTGGACCTTGTCAAAATTAATTCAGAAATCTAATATGAAGTTTTTATCCATATGAATCTTTACAAGACAGAGCTTTTCAGAACAAATGTCATCAAGACTATTTGTGGTAAAATCATAACAAGACATTTTTTCTCCATGTGCATTCTAAAGCTTTTTTGTCAGTAAGACTCTATCAAATGTTTTTTCAGTCAGTTGAAAAACATATTTGTAATAATATGCAAACTATAAGTAGGCAGCACCTTACACAATGCAGATTATACAGTGCACCAACCCACCTTAGCTCCCAGGATATCCAGAAAGGCACTATGAGCAGTGCAAACTTGAGGCATGTTTGCAATACAAATAAAATGAAATTTTAGGTAAATACTCTGTTCAACATAGGGCAGAACAGAATTCTTCCTGGTTTTCCATGGGAAGAGATGGCCTTTTGACCAAGCATTCTACCAGAAGTTATAATTCTAATTAAATAAAACAGTACATCTTAAAGATCATAGTTTTAGCACCTGGGTATTTTTTGCCATTTCATCCCCTGGGTCAGATGTATCTGTGTATGATGCTCTTCATTGGATGGTTCATATGAAGACATTTCTTCTGGAACACTTTCAAAATATTTGCCCCAGCTTCATGAGTGGTGTAAGTTACCCTGGTCATCAAATACATGGCTGTGTGAATGGTAACTCGTCAGGAGCCTTCAGGATGGCTGCCAGAATATTGCTTATAGAATATGCCTTTGCAGGAGTGTTCATACTATGGATAGTATAACCTAATGAATATCAGATCTTTTGCAAATTTGAGACTGTTCAGATTAAAAAAGGAAGAGGGCATTTTGGTGGGGACTGGGGACCTGTTCGGTGAGGGACCTTTCAATCTGTTGGCTCCTCAGGGTTTTGCAATCTCCATGATGCATCTCATACTCTTTTCACTGTCTTCTCCTCCACTGATTGTGTTTATATGTGAAAACATAGGAAGAGTTCTGTACTGAGTCACACTGCAATCTGCTAAGTTGATCAGGCTGGTATGCCAGGTTGGTTAAGTTCTTCTCTTGATAAGGGTAACGAGAAAAATATATAGCCAGAAAAATTAAGGAAGGGGAGTGGGACAGTGAGTTATAGACTTGTGAGTGGTGCAAGACAGATGGCTCAGCTGGCTCCTCAACCTCAAGATGAAGATAACCTGGATTGGACTTGAACTGGTGACAGTCTGTTCTGGGCCATCTCGTCTCATCACCTGAATCACTGTGATCCCCATCAAAGTTAACAGGGTTTCATTTGAGCCACACAAGTCAGATCTGTAAGTGGAATGAGATAAAACAGGACTGAAAACGCCATGCAGAAAGTGCAGTGAGGCAACAGAAACAAGACAGAGGAAGGTGGGGTGAGATTATTATGCTGACCTGGATGGCAGCAGGTCACATCCGCGATTGTCTGGCCTGTGTCTGGCCACAGGGGTGTTGTTAACACTGCAGCCTGGCAAACACCTTCCCTTTGGGTTAGGCCATGTGCCTCAAATTTGTGCTTTTTATTCTCACCTAGTTATAATTTGAATTGATATCCTGCAAACTAATAGGAAAACCCTAGCCACCTCTCTAAATGGAGGCAAGGCCCTGGTTGGCATAGTGAGACAGAGGTCAATTGACTCTTTCAGACCTGCACTTGCTAATGCCAACAATGTCATTTGTTTTAGTAGTCTGTATGGGCTTGATCCAACTCTTGCTAAAGTCAAGGAGTGAATGCAGAGCCTGTCCTGACAGTCAGCCTTATCACCATCAGGAGAGATGGGGCTCATAGCATTTTATGTCTGCTGCCAAGAATTAATTGTGTTCAAGTTAATGCCTGAGTTAAGATTAAGCTCTGCTTGATTGACAACTATTGCTACAGCAGGCAGGATAAACCAAGAGGAGCTAACTTAGAAATTAGCCATTTTGTCTGGATCACCTTCTGCAGATGGGAAAAAAAGAAATGTGTCAGTTCTGTTGAAATGTAACACTGTGTGTCAGGGCTGTAAACAGATGTGCACTGCACAGACAGTGTTGTCATGATTAACAGTAAGGAGCTGTTGGGGCTGTGCTACAAAGAGGCAGTTAAGAAAAAGGACTTACTTGGTGACAGCCAAGAAATGGGCAGAGCATTTTGGCAGGGGTAGAGAAAAGAGGGCATAGGAAAAAAGGCAGGGAGTTCAGCTGGTGTAGGCAGGGAGCCACCTGGGAGAACATAGCAGGCTGGAAGTGACTGGCCACAAAGGGGCTGATCAGTTGGGGAAAAATTAAGACTTGAGTCACTAATGTACCTGTGTGGATGAACAAATTCCTCTAGGGATAGTGTAGAGCCTGGCTGGGGGCTAGACGAGGAGCCTGGAGAGAAGGAATGGGAAGAAGTAGCAGCAGTGTTGTGGTTTATGAGTAGGCAGCAGGTGATGTGAACCTTTCTGCTGGGTGCCCAGTGAGGTTTCCCCATCACCTCTTAAGTTCTGTGATGAAAATTGCTATGGACTTCAACAATAATCAGAACATTACCATTATATCCCATAATAATATGAGGTGTGCCCCTATTCTTAATATTTCCATGGGTTTATGCCAGGTCTAAGGTAGGTCAGATTAAGCATTCAAAAACTTCAACAGTGACTGCTCAGTGTCTTTGTGACCAAATGGTCAGAGAACATTAGAACATTGGAACATAGAACACTGGGGGGGACAAAACCAGCAGCACTTCTGAGAAACGTTCTCTTCATTGTAAATGTATTTTCTTGGGGTTTTGTTTTATGAGTTATGAATATAGATGCAGGGGCAGTTTCTGGCTCAGAGCCTTCATTTGGTAAAAACTGGCCAGGGATCCCTTTCTTTGTACACGAAGGACCTAAAGTGCTCCTTGTCTTTGTTTTGTTTTGGTGCAATTGTTGTTCAAAATTATGCTAGGTGTACACAGGGCATGTTGATGCTAGGCCTTGTGGGTGAGTCTGTCCAGAGGCTGAATGAGCCTGCTTGACGCCCTAGTACTACCTGAAGTGTCTGTCTTGGAATAAGGAGGGATTTCTTTTATTCTTTAGAGTTTAGTATTAATTACAAGTATTGCTATTTCATTTCGAAGCGCAGCTGAGGAATTGCAACATTTTCCACTTCTCCCTTTGCTCAGTATATCATGGCATTTCAGATTAAACTGGGAAACACTGTCAGGGGGAATAGAAGGGATTTCACAGGTGGGAGAAGGGTTCAGTCTCAGTTAGAAGAGCATTTGTGAACCACAGATTCCCCAGTGCTTCCCAGCAGTCAGCTGTGCAAAGGCACTACTATGCTCCTGTTTGCTTTTGAGCATTGCAGTTCCACCACCTTGGTTTAGCTGAACGGTGCATTTGAAAATACCCCTGTGGGATGGTTGTCTGGTACAAGAGCAGGATGGAGCAGCTCCTGCTGCTTTTCTGCAGGTGCTACTGCACCATCTGGCTCAGACAGAGGCAGCCCTGCTGATCAGCTGATTGACAGCAATTCCCTGAGAGCGCCCGTGAGAACTCAGCAGGAGCTGGGAGCTGCTACCCCACCAGGAACAGCAGGCTGGACATTGCTTTCCAAGTGGTGGGTTCCAGCTTTGAGCAGCAGCTGACCTGAGAAGCACACCCACAGTGCAATCCCGTTGCCCCCAGCCTCCTGCCTCGTGCATGTGAGTGCCAGCCATGAATCTTCCTCCCCCAGCTGCTGTGTGCAGCAGAACCCAAGCCGAGGCACAGCTGGAGCAGCGTGTCCTATCTCTCTGGTGCTGCCTGGTCAGCAGCTCATGGCCATGTCCTATTCACAGTGTCCAGCCGTGCTTGAAAGGAATTGAGAGGGGAAATTGCTCCAAAAGGGCTGTGCCTTCCCAGTCTCTCCAGAGAGATCCAGTTCAGAATGTTCAGCCTGTTTAAAGCCTGAGCTCTTCAGGCAAGGAACGTGTATTATCTAGTTTGTATTTTATGGCAGTATATGAATGTTTTGTTATAATAACAACAACAATAATAATTAGGGCTGTGAGAGCCCTGGAGGGCTGGAAAGGAACCAAGCCCTGCAGGTTCTCTCGGATGTTCAAGTTTGACAAGATTGAACCATCCAGGCTTAACCCCCATCATTGGTGCCCTCTCTCACCCTACTGGCTACCATTAGGACCAGGAAGTCTGCTCCTGTCCTCCACATGTCAGCTGGGGACTGGGATACCCTGGGGCTTCTCAAGGGAGGAACCCACAGTTACTGAGGAGGATGTGAGTGAAACTCACTGAACTTTCATGAATGTGGGCTGAGGGTCGTGAATCATCAGATCTTCAGCCGAGGCCAAGCCAGAGACAGTCTCACAGACCCATACTGTGATTTGGGATTGCAACACTGTCCTTTGTCCATAGAGCACTCTGAGATCTTTGGGTGAAAGTCCCCCTTCTATTTCATTTTAAAAATACTGTGAAGGCACTAAAACTGCGTGTGTTAAATAGTGCTACAGGTAATAGAAGCCATCTGCCTCTGAAGCCTCAGTCTTTTCTTTGATCTGTCTGGGTGACAGCAGGATTTGGAACTGATAATGAAAGATGAAAAAGAATTTTTTTCCTAGTTCTTCACACAGAAAGCCTATGTGGACCTGGGAGGAAAAGATGTTGCTGATGCACCAAAGGTTCAGCACTGGTTATGTTCAAGATCCTGTGCATAACTGAGGTACCACATGCATTCCCCAATGAGGCAGCCTGGCAATCACTGCATGGGACAGGGGTCCAGGCACTCCTGAGTTCTCCTGAGCTCTAATCCCAATTCCCACAGTGTTGCCTCAGCTAATCGCTGCCTCAGTTTTCCTCACTTGTAAAATGTGGGGGTAATAACTGTGCATACCTCACAGAGGGCTGTGAGGATTCATTAATTAAATGCTGTTCGGGAAGTGCTTTGAAGATGAAAAGCCCTAAATAAATGCTGGGTGTTACTAGTGCTTAGTGAGTACCTTTACAGCCACAAGCAGGGTGTGCCTGCAGGAAGCAGAGCCATAGGCTGAGACTTATGGCTAAGTGCCTTTAAAAATAAATATGATCAGTAAATGCACTGGAGGTCAGCTTGCCTCTCCTGCCCCTTGGGGTGAGCTCCCACCTCAAAGGAACTAGGGTTTTTCTTTGCCTCCTCCACTTCTGGAAAACACAAAAGAGGTTTGGGAGTGATGAGAAGAGAATTGTACTTGTACTCATGGTGGTGATGCTAGGAGTTAACACATCACAAGCAACTACTTTAAACCAAACAGGTACAAAAATGTACATGTTCCATGAGAAGTATTGTCCTAACAGGTACCAGAACTCCCTGGAAGCATGAGGTTAGGAGACTAGGAACTCTTACAAGTCCACTTTGCCAGAAAAATGTGTATTCCTGTATGTTTAAATGCTAAGGTTGCATGCACAAGCCTTGTCACTGTTAAGGCAACCACCCAAATGACATGCAGGTGGCCAGTCATGTATACAAGTCTCATGACTCCCTGTGCAGTCATACTAATTGCATGTATATTTTAGGTATACAAAGGCAAATCTGTACTTGCTGCTTCATACACATGTTTGAATGAAAACATAGATGCTGATTTCCTCTTCCTCCCCCCCTCCCTGGAAAATCTAGTCTTTAATATTCACCTGACTAGGCAGAAATAGAGAAAATGGATTTTTGATTAGGTTAATTGCTTTTAATGACAGCCTGCCACATTTGACAGATCCCTCTTGTGAAGCTTCAAGAAAAGCAAACTTCTTTCAGATGTGCCATGCATGTTTCTGTATTTAGTAGGCTGTGCTGAAGTTTCATTTTCCGAATCAAGCTGGGAGGTTGCTTCTTTCACAATTCTCCCCAGTTTTGTCCAGGAATGACATACCTAACCAATAATGTGTGATCCTGTGGAGATGTCCAGGTGGAAACCAATGGCAAAAATGGATAAGTTAAAAGCTACATTTACTAGCCTAAACAAGACTTGATTATAGAAAATTAACAACTTAAGACAAGCTTTGAACCAGACTCAAATGTTCCTGTATAAAAGATTGAGGCGAAAGGTGGAAATTCTTCTGAGGTATATGTGTAAAGTGCTTCAAAAGCAATTGTGAGTGATTAAACAATTCGTAACACTAAAATTCATCAGAGATATCATTGGTTCTTTACACTCTAAAATTACTCAGAAAATAACATGTAAATACCTGAGTCATAGCTAAGGCTGAGCCCAGAGTGTACCTGTGTCAAGAACACTGTTGGACTGGTGAAGGGAACATACAGAAAAATCAACAGAAACAGCCAGTGGTTAACAGATTCTGCTCTATATGAAGTCTGGAGTGAGTTTTTTTTAATTCATCCTGGAATGCCCTCTTGGTTTGTTCCTTCTTATCATAAAGTATATCAGGTATCTTGGCCACGCACTGTAACACACTGAGCACCAGGCTGGGACACGAGTACTGCCACTGGCAGGTGGTGATACTTTAAATCTTTGTGCCTCAGTTTGCCTGTTGATTAAGATGATAACCTTCCCAGAATGTTGTGGTGATTAATTATTAATGTTAGTAAGGCATTTTGAAGATGAAGAGTGCTATATGCTGGCTGAAGATATTAATTTCCTCAGACTCATGATGAAATTTTTAGATTTACATAATGAACCAGGGACAGAAGAGGTGCAGAGATGGTCTCTCCTGGTGAACAGGTTGTTCTAATTCAGCTGTCTCTGACATCAACATTCTCTAAATCGAATCAAATCCTTTTTTCCATGGGGAATCTGCTCTTGGAGCAAGCAAAGCCTGCATGCTCCATGTGAGATTCCCAGGATGGCAAGCAGCCACGGTACCTTTGCTAATTTCAGTCCCTGCCCATGAAACTCACCTCACCCAGAACTTGTTTCAACTTCTCCAGCTGTTCTTGGCATGTGTTGCGATTTCATAAAATTGATGCCATCAACTCCCACACATATGGCAAGAGAGAGTGAGAGAGAAAACCCACACACAGTAACTAATATATAGGGAGAAGAGATATTTGCATGGGAGAGCACAAACATGAGGCTCTTCTAGCTGGCTCCAGTGGCTCTTGACTGTTAATGCCAAGATGCAAAGGGATATGCAAATGAGGAGGGTGACTCAGAGAGTCCTTTCCAGTGCATAACTCCAGGAAGACACATAATGCTTCAAGCACAGCCACTCAGTTAATTTTTATGGAGGTCAGCTGGGTAATTTTTACTGCAGTCCACACAGCAGTGTGAGGCAGTGTCATCGCTTGGACTCTGCCAGGTGGCAGGTAGCACAGGATGGCTTCATGGCTGGGAACTGTGGTTGCACATTACAGCTGCTCCCTGAGAGACTGGTGAGGAATGTAGGTGACACATGTCTAGGCCACTGCGGAAGCTGGAAGGATCTTATTCATGGTCCAAATTCAGATGCAATCTACCCTTTGAGTTAGTTTTGCTAAGACATTATACCTGTGGTAGAGTAGTCTTATTCTCCTCACATGTCCTTTGTCTTTTTCATTTTCCTTTGGAGGCAAGTGAATAATTTTTCAAACTCTCTCAGCCTATGAGACTTGTTTTCAATCTGTAATTAATTCTCAAGATGATACCTCATTATTTGATAGATCCTTTAAATTTATAGTCTCACACTAGTTTGAATGGGAAAAAAAAATGGAAACTGCAGGCAAGGGAGAATTTGCACACAAACACAGGGTGCAGGTAAAAACACCTGTGTCCACACTCAAATTCAGATCTGGGCAGATTTCCAGGGGAATACACATTTGTCTCCTAGAGCCAGGACTTCAGGAGGGGCAAAGCTTTTTCAGCACTGAGCAGTCACACAAAACTTTTGCTTGGGATTTGGTCTGCCTGTTCCAGGACAGCAAGCTGTTGTACTGGGGATAAGGCAAGAAGAGAAACCATATCAAGACTCCATGCAACAGTCTCTTACACTGAATGGGGATGAATCTCAAGTTCCTCTGCTCTCTTAGCCCCAAAATAATTGTGTGTGACTGAACACTGGATGTGAATCAAGACTCACTGCCTCTGTGTTAATGAGGCACTTGGCAATGTTGACCCCTTGCCAGTCTCCTTCACTAGCTGAGAACGGAATTGCTTCCTTGGAGCTTCTCAGCCTTGTATGCCCACCATGCAGCTTAGCATCTGCTTTGCTCTGCCTTGTTTCCTGCAGGATCCAGCCTATCAGCTGCAGTTGCTTCATTAGTCACTAATGGGCTGCACACTTAGAAAACATCTAAATGCATTTTATAGCAATTGAAAGACTACAGTGACATTCTGCTAATTACCTCATTGCATACCCAGAGAGCCCTGCAAAAGCTTGGCCACATTATGGGGTTTATTGGACACCAAGTATCAGGCCTTCCACTTCCTTTTCTATTTATATTCTCTGTATTAATGAAACCACAAATCTTCCCAGGCGACGTGTTTATTAAGTGAATTTAGAACAGTTAACACTTGCATTTATTAATTTTCTAGAAAAACTGGTATTACGAGTTGCTTAGAACTGTAACTGCTATCTCAGATTTCATTGGATACCAGCTGCAAGTCTTGGTAATAAGACTTTGTTGATGATTAAGCTCATGACGTGATTTCCAGTGGCATGGAGCACCTGCAGCTTCCTGCAGCCTCTGGGTGGCCTGAGGAGGACTCAGCACCTCGGACAACACCTCTGTTCCCACTGCAGGGCACCCACCAACGCCCAGCATCTCTAGGGGCAGGTGTTCACCACGGCGTGCACAGAAGGGTCACTGTCTGCACCACCTTAGAGTATATCTCCTGGGATTTCTGATCCCTTCAAGGGAATGGCACATCTGAATTACTCTTATGAATTGCATGTTTAAGCAGAATATGAGAGCCAAGTCCTAAAGCTCCTCATGTCCCAGTCCATGAACGTGAACTGATCGTGTTTTTAACATGAATGTTTGGGTTTCTGAGTCCAGGCATTGAATTGTGATATATATCCTTATCTGAAGAATAATCTCCAGTCCCTTCTCCCCAGGCTAGTATTCACAGATCCCTCTGTGCCCTTTAGTTCTACATTTCCTTGATTGCACGATCAGAAATGCTCTTCAATATCACCTCATTTCTTTTCACTAATGATAGATCTTTTCTCTCTGCAAAACCATCTTCAAATTGTTGATTTCTTTTACTGGGTCACTGTTAACTCTTCCATGCTCTGCATAATAATGCTGGAGATTTTTTGCAGATAGGCATTATGCCAGTCTCTTTCATAAAACTGAATTACATCTTGAGCAGGTATGAACTTGGAACAATTCCTACCTCCCAGGTAAAATAGCTCATCTGATGCATAGGCATACCATGAATCCTGCACAGACTGAAGAGGCTGGGAAGGTAAAAGGGTATTTTTCTAATTCATAGCTAAATTTCTTATGATGAAGGATATGTACAACCAACTGCAAGAAAACAAATGATTGTTCTGATTTATTTTCCACTGTAGGAATAATTGGTAACATTGTTCTTCTTGGCAACGATGAATAGTTGGAACTTGAGTATTTCACAGAGACAAAATATCCACAGGGAGAGATTTTTGAGGCAGTCATAGGATGCACCCTGCAGAGTGTGATTCTCATGACATTGAAGCAGTGCTAATGGCATTGCGATTAACTTCTAATGAAAAAAGAAATGAACCTGACAAACACAGCATAAATATTCTATGGAAAGGACAATAAAAATATTACATTTTAGGCAGGGTCAGGCTCCCACTGAAGCCAAAAGAGTTGAGCTTACTGAACTTATCCAAAACAGGAAAAAGAATTTATGACTGTGGAGGACGAAGAAATACTGCTATGAATCTGAGCTGCTGAATAACTCTGTACCACAGAAGAGATCCCCCAGAGTTTTGCAATAGTAACTGTTGTGTTACTTTTACTGGAATTTTCTGATCCTTTGATAATGTTTTCTTCTTTTAACAGTGAAATCCACACTGCTTCTTGAAAGCTTTTAGAATCTTATGCTTTTATCCTAGAGGAGAAGGCAGGACTACAAGTGGTATTTAGGACAGGGATCTGGCAATCTGGATTCTTTTCAACTTTGTCACTAACCCGTGGTATGACTTTGGTCTACTTGTTGTACAGCACCATGGCTTAAAGAAGCTATGGGGAGCCTCTCTGTGCCTCAGAAAGGGTTCTGTTTGTTCCTACCAAAGGGACCACCTTTGCAAACTTGTCATTTGGCAGTCCCAGCTTCTGCACTGGTTCTTCGCAGCCTGGGAGAAAATACTCCCACTTGCAGAATCTCATGAAGCTGTACTGAGGTACACATTCCCTGGGGCACCCACACATGCTTCTTTGACTCAATCTGTGATCTTCATGGAATTGTAAAACCATAGCTTTGTTTTCCTTTACTTTACCCCCAACATCAGACAAACCTTGTAGTAAAGCAAGTGTTTACTTAGAAACAATTAAAATTGAACATTTAGATACACTGGGAGGAAGTAAACAAGTAAAAATTATTTCAGTTCTGGCTTAAATTTTATGACCAGAGGTGAGTGTTTTTGGCTGTCCTCCCTGGAATGTCAAAGAATGTCCACACTCTTGGGCTCTGGGATCAATTAGTCCCCGTCCTGAACATACACCATGGTCCATCCTTCTTTGGGCAATGCTTTGAAGTTCTCCACACTTTCATTCCTTAGAAATTAACTTTTATTATATGAATGTGTCTCTAATTGCCTTTTACCAAAGCCAGCAGCAGTGGATATTTTACCAGTGGTTCCTCTGGGTTTAGACCTAATTGACCAGAACATGTGTGACCTCTACAAATACACCTGCTTGCCCTTCCTGGGAATTAGGTACCTTATTATTCCTCCCTTCCTCCTAGCCAGCCTGCTGGCTACTGCTTCCCACCCACTCTGAGCTGCTCCCTTCATTTCTTTATACAGAGTTATTAGTGCTATTCAAGACACTGGTTATAGGCAGATTCTATGAAGTTGTTATTTGTGATGTGTTACCTGTTTCCTATAGAGACCTGCATATGCTAATCTATGTGAATGGAGATTACTGATTGATAACGAGTTGCTCTGAGAGGACTTGTCTATGAGAACAGGAATTCCTCAGCTTCATCCTATGTCCCAGTCACTTAGACTAAAATTTTCAAAACCCTTCAAAGATACTTAATTTTTAAGATCTGCCTTGAAGTGAGTTATTGAACACCTTGAGGTTCGATTGACCTTACTTGATTTTGGGGACTTGTCTTGAAGTGAGGCAGTTGTCACTGGGCACTTCGAGGTTCCCCTGATTTTATTTGGATTTGGGGTGCTTTCTGTGGGAGATGTACACGTTGGAAACAACAAGCTAAAGAAAAACATGGGCTTTTGGTAAGTGCCTTCAACTTTAAAATGGGACTTTCAGTTTGTAAACGCTGGCAGGGAGTTAGTTTTGAGTCAGTCTTTGTGTGGTCATTTTTATTCTGGAATGAGAGTGTTCTTGCACAGAATTACACCAAGAAGTTTTGTCAAGAGACATTGTCTTTTGTTTCCATGAGTTTGCAAATATTCCCAAACAAGTTTGATGTAAGCCAGCAAGACCCAGCTTTTATCCTACCAAATAAAAGCACCTCCCTGAACAACATAAACCCTCAGCTAACTTGGAGCACAGGGAGCTGCCAGAATGGAGTGCACTCCTGGCCTCATGGTGCCAGTAGCTATGAGGCCCAGGCTTTTTGCCATGGCCCAGATGAGGTAGTTTACAGCTGCTTCAGGGGCTGTCCATATAATACTGTCACAACATCATGTTTTGATGAGACTTTAATAAACTTCCTAAGTTACCTGTGTTCCTCTCATGAAGAGCATTATATGTTTACAGCTTCCATATTGTTGTCTAATTATGAACAGCAGTTAAGTCTTCACACCTACAATTTGTATTCACAATTTGTAAAATTCCTTTGCCTTGCATCCCCTACTGCTGCAACCAGCAAGGGGTACAGCAAATTGTATTATTTATCCAAGTGCTGTAGAACAAGCCACTTCCATCAGCCTCACATCTTCAATTGACAGCACAGTGTCCCAGACCTGAAGCAGCTGACTCGATGGCACTGTGGTTGTGGCTTACGTGTACCTTTGCAGAGATTGTACACACCTTAGCAAACTGAATTAAAATGACAGTGCTCAGGCATCTAGCACATACCACCAAGCCTGATTCTGCAGATCCTCAGACCGTGAGTGAGCCTACCCACAGGAGCAGTCCAGACTGGGGACTTCCACTGATTGCAACACTGCAGTGAGATTATTTGCATACAGAAAAGTACTCATGTGGATATATTACTGGTTTTATTCACTCTTGTAGTCCCTAGGTGCCATCAACTTCCAGTGACTTTCCTGGCAGGTGGCAATGTTTAGGACTTCATCATATCCCATGCATCAGTCCTAAACCAGCGATTCATTTACCTGTGTCTGTAAGATTCATACATATCCTTAAGTGATTTGTGGAATGAGGAACACATTGAATACATTTGTGCACCTCTAATCTACAATGTAATTGTGCTATCAAAACACTGCTTTGCAAACAGCGCTGTCGGTGAAGAATAAAGCCAATGCTAATTTATTTTTTTTTCCCTGATGCTATTAGGCTGGGTCAGATTGGGAAATCTGTATGCAGGGGTGTGAGCAGGCTGGTACAAGTAGTCTGTCCAGCTGGCTTTAATGGCACTATTTGTGTGAGCTCACCAGAGCTGTGCACTGGGGACTGTGGTGTGTGACACACAAATGTCTTACTCAGAAGTGGCAGTTACTCGTGGAAGTAGCTACCTTGGAGCCAGAGGGACTGACCAGGGGCTCTGTGTTATTATTTTTGCTGCTGATGTCTGCAGGCAAACCAGAACACAGCTGCATTGTTTGGACAAACAGAACAGTGACAGCCTGTCCTTCACAGGCTGCATCTCTTGAAAAGTGCTCATTTTCTGACTCTGCTGGAGAGTTTTGCAACAGTATAGAGTGAATATATTAAAACAGGAAAGTCTCCAAATGGTGAATATAACGTTAGTACAAAGTGCTGTTAATAAATGAATTGACTTTGTTTTTATTAGCTAGAAAAATAAACCCAGGCTCATGTTGTTTGAGTGAAACTCAAATCAGGACAGACAACATTAGGAACACAACTAGCATAAAAACTGCCACACAGTAAATCAAAGAACAAGAAAAGTACATGGCTATTAACATTCTACTATAACATTCCTCACAACCTCTCTGCAGTGTGGAGAACTGTGAGCCAACATTTTTCAACTGTCCTAAAGAATGTGAAATGTAAATGTTTAGAAGAGTGTTTTTCTTGCCAAGCTGAGAGCGATCATAAACATCAGCTTCTAATAGAAACATTTTAAAAAGATGCACTCCTTGCTGCCAGCTTTTGAGAGCAACACCATTTAAATTAGATCAGAGTCTCCTTTAATTCTTGACACTCCATTGCTGCCTTTTATATGCCAAAAATTGTTGGATTGATGTTATGTTTGAATTTAAAGTATGAACTGCAACTGTATTAAATATGCTGCTTAAATATCACGTGGATAAACAATTAATTACCTGCCTAGGATTCATTTTGAGGAGAGGCCTAAAGAAAATCTTGAAGGAAAAGAACCATTGTTTTAATTATGATACTTTATTTCTGTGGCATGACAAATGTGCATGGTATTTTCCTGTCAAGTGGAGTTTATTAATTTGTTGAGATGTAACTGTGCCATAGCTAAGAATATACTAAAAGCAAAGCATTACTTACTCCTTACTGTACCCACTTTGCCTTTCAGCTGAGAGGTCTGTAAATAGCATTGATAAAATAGTGCTGTAAAGTGCCACTATAGCCCTGTATTTGGTAATATGAAATGCAGATTCTGACAGCACTTTATTTCTTCACAGTAACATCCTCCCATTATTTATTATCAGATAATGTTAGCCAAAATGTTCAAATCTAGGAAAACTGAAATGCTTTGTGAACTAGAACCAGTTTCAATTGACTGTTTTAGTTATATCACCCTGAAATTCCAAAGAAATCAGATTGCACAATTTTAGCATTTTCTAAGTGAAAAGTTTTCGCTTTGGTATTCAGTTTCCATTTTAGTTTAGTACTTAATCATATTTTTAGAAACCTTTAAAGCAAAATTAAAAATTTGAATCAAAGCATCTCCTTATGAACCAAGACATCTTTTTTGTCACTGCTACTAGTGAATCAGATTTAATTTATTTGTAGAAGAAAGAGCTGTCTCTGATCACAGCCCAAAGCATCTCCTTAAATAATCAGTGTTCATACTCTTCAAACTCCCTCATGAGGGAGTCATGATAGCAGGTAGACTAGAGATGACATGGTTATTAGTGGATCATGGTTATGCATCTTTGCAGTTTTTATTTTGATAAAGACTTTGAAAGAAATTGGGCAAAATCTGTTATTAGATAAACTTCTCTGGTTTTATGTGTAGCCCATCACTTTTTTGGAACTACTTTCTTAATTTAAAAGAGGATTTTGGAAGGCAAAGAGAGCAGTTGTAGGTACTTAAAGAAGGACCACAAAGTTAGTACTATTTTGAAAACCACAATCCTGAAATAGCAGGGCTACATAGTGAAATCATGAGGTTTTATTTTCAAAAACAGGAATATATTTTTGGTTCATTCTTTTCTTCCTTTTTTTATTTGTGCTTTGAGATGATCACATGCTACAGTTTACAGACTACTTCTGCAAGCTGGACTTCTGTCCAGCTGCTCTATTCTCCTCCATAAGCCCCATCTGAGAACAGCTGAACTTGACTGCAAGGCTTATGATCGAAAACACATTGTTGCTATAAGCAGATGTCTTGGATGGATGCAGAAGAGAGTGTTTGAATCAATTTCCTCTTTTTCTGTTTTGGTTGCTGCAGAAAAAAGAACGATCTTTAGATGGAGGTAACAAGTGTTACCTGTGTGAAAGAAACAGAGACCAAGAATGCACGAGTGGGGAGAGGACCAGTCAAGCCTCACAGCATGGGAAGATGTGAAAAAGACCCAACAGCAGAGAGTAAGAGGATGTGAACTGTGCTGTGCTCACAGTGAAATAGTTGGGAATTCTGCCATGAAAGCAGAAATGAGTTGTTCATACAGGTATGAAAAGTACTGGAAATGACAAATATAGAACTCACATTAAGAAGTTAAGACAGGAAGCTGCTTCCTTCCTAGGATGAGCCAGGAAGCTGCAAAGCTGGCTCCCTAAACTGGTGTATTCTAGCCAAGCCTTGGCCAAAGTCTTGATTCCAGCATCTCTTGAGGATATTTTTACTTCCCATTAATATATATATATCGTAGTTATCCCACTGCTTGCTTGTGTTGTAGTGACCTTCCTTCTCTTTTCCATCTGATCAAGAGCTTGCACTGTAACGTAAAGTATACTGGAGTCAACAGTGTTGCCTTTGTGTTGTCTTTAATGGGCTTTGAATCAGGGGAGAGATGTCATAGTCCTTAGGTTTATCATTTATTTTGCAGATAAATTGGGACATTTTGCTATTGTTTTGATTGGAGCCTCAGATAGCCCTAGAATTAACAGAAGCAGCAAATGCATCAAACATGGTTCATGCCAACGGGACAACGGAAAGAGTTTATATGTGTCATCCCAATACAAACAGAGTCTTGGGGGCAGAACCAGGAATGAAGGCTAAGAGTCCTGTCTTCCCTTCTTGCAGTTTCACTATTCAATCATGCAAACTCCCCCAAATGATCACTAAATTATGCAAAGAGTATCACCGGAGGCCAGCTCTGCCGAGCTCCTATGAGCCTGCCAAGGCTGTTGGGATAGTAAAGGGAAGAGATACACTATTAATTTTAAGGTTTTTTTTCCCCCTGTTTTGTCATCTTCTTTTTGGTTGTTTGTGAAATGCCAGGAAAGAATAGTACAATGAACAGAAAATGTTCCAAGGAAACCAGCCTTCTCCATGCCATTGCCCAACAAGCACCCAGTGTACCAACCGTGGAGCCTTGCATAGGAGTGTATGGCACATATGGGGACTGTGATTTCTGCTGGCATGAGGCCTCTCTTCCCTTCTGAGTTCACAGAGCAGAGAAAGGGCAGAGAATCGGAGACTCTCCCTGCCTGGTTGAGGCTCTCCTTCACCTCCAATACAGATGCAGGTGCAAAATTATTGAGTCCATAATTTTTTTGCATAATACAGAGCTATAAAATAGAAGCTGCCTTTGAGCGTTTGGCTCTTCTTCTCTTGCAAGTTAGGGCCAAGTGCAAAAGAGAACTTAAGCACCTTCAATTCAGTAGGTTCCTCCCTGCTCAGGATAACATTTCTTCCAGTACCAGCAACTTTATGTCTTGACATGTCCAGAACTGCTGTGCTGTGAGCAACTTAGTACAGAGTTCCCACCTAAAACCCATTGAGATCCTGAAAGGAGTAAAGGATCGTCTGCTTTGTCAGGGCTGCCAGTTCAGATGGAATATTCTGAACAAGCCTAATACACACCAGCAGGACCAGTCCCCTCACATGGTACAGTCATACATACAGTACTTTCTTTGAAACTTGACCAGGTTAGGAGAGGTGCTCTCTGGCTGGATGGTTTGGTTTTGACTGACAAACCTGAGCGGAGTGAGAGCCGTCCTTAGCCATCTTGGGAAAGGGGTCCAGGCCTGCCCTAGTCTTGTGGGGATTGTCTAGGAGAGTAAGCATTCCCTCCAGGAGTGAGATTGTAAATCTGAAAGTTTCCAACACAAAGAAGAAACAAAAACACAAGCCCCTTCCAAGGAAAACATAAATGTAGAGGATTAATAAAAAACAAAAACAAAAAAACAAAGACAAAACAAAACAAAAAACCAAACCTGAAGAAACCACAGTTATTTTGCTGGCTAATATCATGGAGACATGACAGTACTTGCAGCTTCCTGCTTGGACCTGGCTTGCTCCAAAGTTATTTTGTGTGTTAATCATGTGGTTTAGATGTTGAAGATTAGGTCTGAGTGAGCTAGTTCAGATAAAAGGGGAAAAGGCAGCAACCAAACCTTCACCCAAAACTGCAACCTAAATTTTTCTAAGCTTTGAATTAAAAACAAAACAAATTTTTTTTTTTTATTATTCCTTTGTTTTGCAATTAAGATTTTATAAAAAGGTACTACTATTCATTAGCTACAGTTACTCATTCAAAGCTTTGAAAGTGCGCAATCCTGTAAGAAGGAACACTGTTATCACTGCAAACACAAAAGTACTTACATCAAGTTCACAAAAGCACATTTCTGTCCCTTTTCCTGAACTGGGCTTTTTAATGGAACTAGGTTTTTTAATCCTTTCTACTACTTCCAGTGTAAGTACCACCATACTATACAAGTTTCTGCACAGTTTTGTTTTCTATGCATCTTTCCCTGGAATGTTCCATTACAGATTTCCTGATAAAGACTCCAGCTGACAGCTAGCGATTTGGCCAATGTTCCTCAAAACATAAGTATATAAAATCATACTCCAAAACCTAAATGGGAGTGTGTGAGTGGTCTGACTCTCAAAAAAACCCCAGGAGCTGCTTGCTGCTTGGCAATTTTGAAGATTAAAACTCTGTTCTTTAGCATTTTAGTCTGTAATGCTTTCAGAAGCCTGTTTTTAAGTGGTTGTCTCAGCTGATGCCATACTCTTGTGCTTGATCCGCACGTATTCGGCGTGCAGTGCTCAAGGGACATATGCACCTACCCCATCTAAGCACAAGCTGGTCATGTCAAATACATGCATGACAAGCCTCATACTTGCTCGTGCAGACATTAGGCATAGAAGTGCAATTGTTGTAACAACTGGTGTCATCCTCAATTGCTTTTAAGTTATGGAGACAAAGAGCCTGGTACTTCCAGATGTGCTAGACAGCATTTTACACACCCTGTGGACTTGTTGTGAGTCCGTGGGTTTGACTGCACAGTCGTAAGACAGTGGGGAACCAGGCTGTAGGTGTATTATATATGAACACTTCTGTTTAGAGACTCAAGTCTCCTGTGTTACAGTCCAGTGTAATGCACCAATGTGCTGGAAAGCTGACTTGAAATATCCCATACCGGACTAGCCATGGGGCACAGGTTACTGGTCAGGGAGGTACCGTAACATCAGGCATTTCACAAAACTGCTGGACCTTGATCCTTCCAAAGTACAGGCAAATAAATGAGATGCTCAGATGAGGAGTCTAGCTCCTTCACTGTATTCAATAGTAAGAGGCAGGTACTTTGAAAAAAGTGGTTGAGCTTTCCAAATGTTACGGAAATGGGGATACTAACAGTTCAGTAAGATTGATCTAAGCCTTCAAGCCTTAGAGCCGAGTGTATGCAGAAGTAAAGTGTCACAGAAGGACACAAGACTGTGGCAAGTGCTGTCTGGAAACTGCTGTTTTTCCTGCACACCTGCAATTACCAATTTTGAGTGGGTATGAAGGAGGGAGCTACTTTTTGTGACAGCTCCTGTTTGTGCAGCGGTTCAAACCCAACTTCAGTCAGGATATATTAAAAATGGAATGAGTAAGCCAGTTCAGAGAGTGAATTCCATCATTATAAACTAAAGAGGCTTGGATTAACATTTGAACTTTTTGAATGCTTATTCTAATTCAACCACAGAATATTCTGAGAGCTTCAGCCATCACTAATTAAGACATGCAAGCATTTATCTGTGGTTCAGCCGTGCCCTTAGCAGTTTTTGCTTTAGTGGGACTTAGTGGTGCTAAGTGTCTGTGGTGGGATGAATGCCACTCGGAGAAGTTCATGGGCTAGCAAACTCTGCACCTTTATATTAACTCTTACCCCTTCCATAGTGGGGGATTCTACCGTGGCCTCAGGTTTAAGTGAAAACAACTAACCCACTTCAAAAATAAACTGCCCTAGGAAGTGCCTTTGAAATTTTTTTAATGCCGTATTAAAAAAAAAAACATAACATGTGAATGTAAATAATTTTTCCTGCAATGAGTGCAGTACAAACATCCCATTGTTTAGCTAGTACCTGAGAGCTGGAATATAAATCTGTCTATGAACAACAGCAAATCTGACAGTTCTGTTTTATTTCTCTTCCTCTTCCATCTGCGCCCAGTGTAAATTAATAAATATTAATGAAAAAGAGAAGCAATAACACTTACCTATTAATTTTTCTCCTTTTATTTGCTGATGATGCTTCATTTAAAAGTGTTTTGGAGTTACATTTAGTTATATATATGGTTGTTTGAGCCTTTTATTAGCCATGATTCATTCTGCATATCAGCATAAAGTGGTGCTCATGCTCTCAGTCTGTATCTGTTCCATGATGCTCAGTTATCTACCTGCCCTTGAGCTGTTGGTAGGTATGGATTTGCATGTACACTGTTCTCCTATGACAATAGTATGCCAGGAATGACCGGTCTGGTATTACCTGGTCAGGTGAGGTTCCATTCAAATAATGTACATGCCACCAAAACAATTCAGATCAAAGGTCTGTCTTTCAACAGAATTAAAATGTAAGGACTTCTAAAGCAATTTTAGCAGTTGGCTTTACAAATGAACTTATGTCAGCTGCTCTGTATGATGACTGACTAAATTACTTATATATCTAATCTTATCTAGTTATCTGTCTGTCTGTTTTTCAGCATTTCAGTACCCATCACCATATTATCTAGGCGCCACCATAAGATTAAGAAGCTCTTCAGTGACATTCTCAACATGATCTGTTCAAAGGTCATTAGCAGAGCCTCTCATACTGGAAAAGATTGGAGGACAGTATGGAAGTGAGCCACAGAGGGAGAGAAAAAGGAAAAGTAGGCGGTAAGCTGTTGGAGCCATTTTGGTTGTGCTCACTCTGTGTGGCTTGCTTAGCTAGTACCAAAGGAAGGAACTTCTAGGCAGCTGCCTTTATTCTGCTACAGGAACTATAGTACTTGTTGTATGCTACTGTCACCCCAGAGAGTTATCTCATGGCCTCCAAATTGCTGTCCCCATGCTTTCTTCAGATGCTGCTTACATGCTTGGTCTTTATGATTTCTGTGTATTACTTTCTCAGAGCAGAATATTTCTCTTGAAAATTCCTAGTAGAGAGCAAGCACTGCAACTCAGGGAACCACTTTCTCCAAACTGATATATTAGTTAAAGTTTTATTTTTAGCTTAGTGTGCAAACTCTTTGTGTTTGAAGAAGCCAAAAAGGGTGTTTTTCAATTTACACAAAAGTTACATGGGACCCATGGAATCAGGAAAGGTGATTTTATCCCACAAGGCCCAGTCCTGTTTCCAGTCAAGTTGGTTGCTATAGTGTCTGTGATTGCCATGGGCACACGCTGAGGACAACCTGGGGAAGTTGCTTTATGGAAAGCTGGAAGTAGCAACACTGTGTTCATGGTTGCAGTCTGTTGCTGCTGTTTGGAGATGTATACAGGTAAGTGAAAATTTTGCCAACACTCTCTTTTTCACTGCTGCAGTTAGGAAGCCTGGTTCAGTCCTGAGGAGGCCAATGACAATATGCTGAAGTGTTGCTCAGACAAACCCCCCGGGACTTCTGTACCCCTTCTGGTACAAAAACCTTGGGGATTTACACTAGAGAATAAAGAGGTGATTCCTAAGCGAGAAGGAAGGAGCCAAAGTTGGAAGCTAACCACAATCCGTGGGTGTAAGCGATTACCAAAGGCTTCCAGTAACTCTGCTATCATCAGAGACTGGCTTTATGGGTATGGCCTCAAGAAGTTTCCCTCCACTTAATTAAAGAGGCAGATAAATATCTAGGTGGAGTGTGCAGATAGGTTCTGAATGAGTTATCCACTAAGGCTGGTTCGCTGCACCTATTGTTAAAGCCAAAATATAATATCAGATTAATGCATTATATTTGCCTATTATAGCACTATGTCATCATTATATGACATGTTATAATTAAAGCCCTGCGTTAGAAACAAAACTATTTGGCTTGGGATAAGTTGCCTTTATGACTTCTGTGGTTATGATTTCCTCCTTTTCTTAACCCCTTAAAAGTGCATAATATAGCTATTTGTAACTGTATAAAGAAAGTTTCTAGTTTCAGATTCTAATCTCAGGTAATTCAATGTAAATAAAGTCAAAATCTGGCACATAGTCTTTTCCTGTGTCTGAATGTTTGCTAACAGAGGGAAATCCACGTTGTTTGGGTCGAAGGAGTCACAAAGATGGGCATTAGATGAAATGAGAGCGTGCATAACTCACCATCTAGCCCTCTCAGTTGTCATTCAGCTGTCCACATCAGTTCCTGCTTTTGTACAATTCCCCATTACTTTTCAGGAGAGAAAGCCACTCAGCATACTTTCACTCTTCTTCCTTCCTGGAACTACATGAGGAAAAATTGGTTATTAGACTAGTTTCTGGACTTAGCTCTCAGGAAACCATGCTCACAAATGCAAATCTGCAAAATGGGTGTGTGATCCCATGCCTGGCTTGGAGATACGATTAAGATTACAGTTTGGGTAACTGACTATGCTAATGTGTTTAATTAGCGATTTGCATATGCAAGCTTTTCAATTTCAGTAGTTGGTGATTCATGCAGTTAAGTGCCAACCTTAGCCTTGCTGTCAGATGTAGACAGATGGAGTATGCCAGCAGTACCCCCTGTCCCCCACATCAAATGCATGGAGCAGGAGTTGTCACCAGTCAAGGTGTTACTTCCTGAGAACAGCCCGGCTGTGTCTGCTTGACAGGCAGTCGTTGCAGGGCAAGGAATCTTCCTGCTGTTGTTTGGGAGCAGCTTTCATTATTTACTATTTTGCAATACTCTTATATAAATCTAATTGATGTCTTTTACACTAGTAACTGAACTGTGCATTTGTTTGGTTTGGAGATGACCACCTTAATGAAGGTTAATGCTGAGAGGACAGTTGCCAATGGCTTGGGGTGGTATCTCACTGTCTTAGTCCATCAGTTGGTGAGAGTTTATTCTGTTGCTACAATGCTGGTAACTCAATAGTTTGCTTCCTAAGTCGTGGATGACCTTTCACCTAGACTTGGAGAGAGCTGGATTTGGCCTTGGTAACTCACTTCTGCAGTTTCAGGGCTTAAGCACACCAGGAACTATTTTTTCATTTCTGTTTCATTTAGATCCTGCAAATGTGCATTCTCTTCATGGGGGCAATTTCTCCCATGCAGGAGGGCTCCAAGTATAAGTGCCAGATGTCTCAGGTCATCAGTCTGGGATACATACAGATTTCTGATGTATATAGCTTACTGGAGACATGTTTTTAGCATTTCATCTGAAACACTAACATTCCTAAAGTGAAAAGTAGAAAAGTAATAATAATAATAATATGCAAAACTGTGGATTTTTTTCCATAGAAAAGTGATTTCACCAGCTTTTGCCAGTGGTACTGTGGCCACTGCTCAAGGGGAGATTTCCCTCTATAGCTGCTTACTCACACGAGTCAGTCACTAAACTTGATCCCGCTGTGACTGCTCCTGTTCGCACGGAATCTGTGGCTGAGAAGGGATGACTCAGAGGGCAAAATGGAATATAATGGGCCACACATGGACATTCCAGAGAGTGTGTTCTCTCCAGTGCTAATTAATTTTCTGCTCTGCAAAATACTTAACAATAGAAAACACTGCTAATTTCTTTTTCCTTTAAACATTTCCATCAGCCTCTTAAAGGTGCTTTTATGAACTCCATTCAGTCCTTTTCTGTGTTCATTAATGAGTCAGGCCTAATTACGTGGACGGTTTATTATCATGACATGTTGTCCCTAAAGAGCATGTTATTATATACTTACTAGAACTGTGACAACACCCACCAACATCAGGAATTAAATACTGTCGAAGGAAGGGAATTTGAAAGGAAAATGCTGAGGACTCAGTGAAATTCTGTGAGGGCAGAGCTCAGATTCCAAGGGAGAAAAGAGAAGTTAGTATCCAGTTTTTAGGGTGATTTCAAATACCTTGAGAATATGAGGCATGATAAAAATATGGCCCCTGCAGAGGATTTCATCATGAGGGATAGGCTTCTCTACTCACTAGGTGAAAAAAATTACTTTCTAATGGCATCTGCCTATTTTACATATATAATGAGCCAAAATCCATGTGGTCATGTTACTGCCTAGGAAGTGCTGGGCGTCAGGGACAATTGTGCTTCCAGTCATTTTCACCAGAAAACTTCCCCTGTTGAATTAATTCCTATTTTTAGCTTTTAATATAAACTTTAAATAATATATTGTCAAGTATTGTCAGGGTCTCTTATATTTCACAGTTCTTTAACCAAATAGTACCTGAGACACCCTCCTCTATTCTCCCAAATCAAGGAAGTATCTTCCTGCAGATAAAAAACTGAGGCAAAGAAAGGTGAAGTAACTTGCCCAAGATCCTGAAACAAGTTTGCAGCAGTGCCAGATACAGGACTTTGCTTTCATTATTCCAGAATCACTAGGTCATCACTCCTACCTAATGAATGCAGGGCAGAGTCTTTGCAGCAGAGGCTGAAAAGGGACCATCTGGGCTTAACGTTTAGCAGAGGACCAGTGCAGAGCCCTCCTGCACCATGTCAGGTCCCAGCAGCTTGTTCGGCTGTGTAGTGTGGCCAAAGCTCTGCTGAGATCCCTAGCTAATGTTTAATCCCTGGGGGGGAGGCTGGAGGAGAGCACATATTAGCTGAGAGGTGTTTATTTGGAGGTCACATCTGCCTCCCTTCTCCCCTCAAGACAAGGTGGTAGGCAGTGGGGAGAAGAATCCAGTACTGCATTTGTAAAGAAGTTTATAATATAGGGCTTTTCTGCTCTAGGTTTGTACACAAGAGTGATTTTTGATTATAAACAACCATGGATCTTGACAAGTTGTGGATGCAGGAGGCTGAGTCAGTCAGAGTTCCCAGGACACAGGATAGTAAAAAGCAGCATTCCTCACAGGCGAGCTTACAGAGTATGAAATGTTTTTGACATGGATAATTAATTTTCCTCCTTGCTCCCTAAAAAACCTTCCACATACCCAAGTGCCAGTGACAAACCCTTCTCAAAATAAAGCCTGCATTGAAGCAAGTGAGGGTTGCAAAGGTCTGAAATGCTGATAACTGAAACACTGACATAAGAAATGCTTATTTTAGACCAGCAGAAACTGAATGTTTCAGTGGTGAGAATAGTTCATAAGAAAGGAATACGGGGCTATTGGGAGACAGTCCTCAACCTCTTCTCTGAATGCAGATGAGGACAAAGCCAGCTTGTGCTTTTGCATGGCAGCACAGCATACCTGTATTTTCATAGACAGAAACACATACTGCAAAGTTATCTTTTCTTGTAGGAAGAAAAACCAACCCCATCATTTCTGGCCTTTATAGTAACCAAGATGACCCTCAGAGTGGAAGCAGTGTGCAAAAAATAGAACAATGTCAGCCTCAGTCTGCAGAAACCAAGAAGTAATAGACCCAGGAGGCCATATTGCCTCTTCATTACAGGAATCTGTTGCTTAGATTAGGAAGGTACTAACTTGAGAGCACAGGTACTACCTTGATTAGCAGTTTCATAGTCTTGTAAAAAGCGTCTCATTTTGCTCTCCCAAGTAGGTGGAGCTTTATTGGCAGGAGGAGCCTAGGAAAGGGTTACCACTATTTTTTTTTCTATATCTAATACTACCTTCAGTCCTAGAGTTGAGTTATTGCAGAGGAGAGAGTGCTGCAGGGGACTGCAGACTGCATCCTCCAGCCCAGCTCCATGGGCTCCCTAACAGTCACTACTGGAAGGGGTACAAAAATGTGTTAGGAAGGATTTGTTCCTGAGCCATTCTGGGTTGCAGTGCTTCCCTGCTCCTGCCTGTCTGGGCTGTCAAGGTGCCCCACAGAGTGCACTGCTGCCCCTGCTCTGGGAGTTAAATGTGTTAAAGCAAGATTTTGCCTCTTTTAAAAAAAAAAAGTTTTACCTGTCATAGTCAACTGACTCTAATGCCAGTAAAGCATGCCTAATTGGCAGGATTTAGAGACTGATCATTTCAATTTATGCCCAGAACAGGTAGGGCAGCAATGAAAGCCTCTCCCACCCAACCCCACCCCTTCTCGCCAATGTGCCTCAACCCTGCCCTGAAGGGACCACCTGGAGGGCTGAGAAGGGAGTTCCCTCCCTCTGTGCAATAAAAAGGCACAGTCCTACAGTAAATACCAGGTTAGGCTTATGGCTGTTTAATAGTTAGTGTTCCTCTGGTAATAAAGCTCTTGCAGGGCTCGTGCAGAGGAGCACCTGCTAGTGAATTAATGCAAAGCAGAAGCCATTTGCTAAGGTTTTGCCTTTAAGGACTTGGCAGAAAACACTAGAATGGAATTTTCACTTCACGTTACTGGGAGGTCAGTGGGAAAACAGTTCATTGCCCCTAGTCTGTCTGTTGGAAACAATTCCCATCACTGCCACAGCCTGCAATAGCCTTCCCAGAACCATGTAGTGTTTGGTATCACTTCCTTCTTTTCAGACCTCTTCACCACATGGAGATCTGCCTTCTTGTTCCTTTTGCCAAACTCTTTCCAATCTGTCAGCCTCACTCATGAACTGTCCCCCCTACAGCCAGGCACAGGACTGTATTACAAAGGGTTTGAGTGCATCATTCCCACCTCTTCTGAGTGCCTCATCCTCCATAAGCCAAAATCCACGGGAACTAATTCTGGAGAAAGGTACAATTGACCCATATTTGTTACTGATAGAGGAAGAACTACCCAGGACTAGTGGTGTCCCCCTGTAAAGTGTAAGCATCTCTTCATCTAAATAAAATGTTTTGCAAAAAACAAGAAAAAAAAAAAAGCCAGCCCTGCACAAACACCATGTCACTGTGAACCTTTAGCAAGTCAGGCTTCTGCAATTGCAGAACTAAAATAAAAATAACATTCTCCAGTAGCCATTAGTAGTACTCAGATTGCCCAATACAGGCATCATTGCTTTTCTCAGCATCTACTTTATCAGTTGTCTTCCAGCCCAGAGAAGTCCATGGTTCTTGGCAGCAGCTCTTGCTGATGTGGAGCTTAAGAATCCTTTCATCAGCAGCCAGGTAGTAACACCATGCTCTGGAACAGCAGCTTGCTAGACCTGGCCAGCACACAATCTGGATGGGCTCCTTCAGTTTGGTAGGAGGGAATCAGTATTCCTTTGGGCCTGACTGCATCTCATCCACTATCCTTCTGGGCATCCAGGTTTTCTAATATGTGTTCTTTCCTAGGATTTATGCCCATGCCATAGCTTCATCACAGCAGTAATCCAGAGGCCAGGCATCTCCAGCAGAGGCTCTGGAAGGATGTGTTTGAGCAGAGCACTTGGCACATCCAAAACTCTAAAGCTTGTGTTCAGCATTGTTTTGCTTCTGCTCAGGTAGAACATACACTCAAGTACTTGGTTGAATCAGAACCCAATGATAACTGTTAGAGCATGAGCAGTATCCCACTGGTCAGATCTTTTGTTGTGGGGTGTTTTGACTTTTTTCTTTTCCTGGGAAATGCAATAATGTTGAAGCCACTGTCATCTTTTGTATGTGAAGAGTCAGACAAAACAGTCCCTGTTCATGGGTAGCTCTCGAATTTGAAAACATTAAATAAAAATGCTCAAAATTTGCTAGGGCACCTGCTGTAAAATTGAGCAAGGCACAAATTTTCCCAGAGACACCATGATCTCAGATCCATATATATACAGATCCATGTAAATATATCCATGTAAATACAGATCTATGCATTTATCATTACTCATGCAAGTAATAATAGTTCCACTGAAATCACTACAGCTACATGTTTAAAATGAAGCACATGTGTAAGATCAGGATCTAAATATGTAATAGGCAAATACACCTGCAGCTATGGCAACTGCACTTACAACTAGAGATTCACATATATGCATACAGCTTCTAGTACATTTAGGGGCTAACTGATAATCTAAAGGTGTATGATGAACTGGTGAAAGAGCCAGGACCAGAAACTGTCTCTTTTGTTTCAAAGCTCAGTATTTATCCCTTGCATCTTAATTTCTGTCAGCATTCTGCACTCACTAACTCTGCAGCTATATAATTGCTATGAAAGAGGTTCAGAATACTGTGCACCCAATAGCTAAAGTCAGACATAAAGGCCTTCTGCCTTCTTCTTCTTCAGATTTGGAGACTCAACCCGACAGTCTTAACTTTAAGCACAAAGAATCTTTTTGCCCCCCATGAGTGGTTATCAGTAACTCAGGAGCAAGAAGTGCTGCTCAGAAGTCACCTGTCTTCACAGAGCTGGCACAAAAGCTGGCTTGTGTGCTGAAGTTAAGCATAAGTGCCTATGGTCCAGCTTGCATTCCTTTAAGCAACCGAACTCCTTGATAATTACTCCTTTTTTTTTGTAGTACTACTCATCTTATTGTACCAAGTCACCCCACAGATTTTATTCTGCTCTGTGTACATTTAAATTATAGACATAATTCAGTATCTTAATCAATTACATTCTAGGTTCATTTTCTGGCCTTTTGTATTTCAAAAAACAATAGAGACATAAACTGTATTTTTACAGTTTCAAGTAAGACACCTAGGCTCAGAGAAGTGTGGCAAATCACTGTCAGAAACATCCACCCCCGAGTTATTGTCTAGATGGCAGAGGCTGGGGAAATTAGCAAAACAATGTTTCTGCTAGGAGCCACCACTGCTCTCCTTTTGCTTCTCTAACCGGCTCCAGGCACTTTCTCTTGTTCTTGTGATTCCCTTCCTGAATTACTTCAGCCAAGTAATTGTTTCATCATGTTGCACAGAAATATTTTCCCATTGTGTCACCGTGACACTCGTTTTTCGAAACTCAAATCTCACTTATAGAAAATACAGCGCAACACTTTTGTGGGCCCAGATCCCAGGTGAGCTATCAGAGGAGGGGGATACAGCAGGTGAGGCATTAGAGGGATTTTTGCATTGTTTGAGGGAGACTGTGATTTCTATTACTGTAATTTCTAGACAAAATCAATGAGCTGCTTACCACAGGCTTTAATGAACTGTTGTTGCAATATCCGAGCAAACCCAAGGTATTTATAGAAAACAAACAAGCCGTTGTGCTTGGTTTGTATGGGGCTGGGGACTGGGGCATCTTGTAGCCTCTGTCACAAATGCAGTTCTTTACCCTGACTGGCATGATGTAAAGAGGTGTCTGTGTTTGAGCCCATCAAAACCAGGTTGGCTGTCAGAGCCAGCCCTTCGATACTGTGAGTTCTTGGAGGATTTATTCTGCAAATTGTATGAAATTACGAGACCTAGCAAAAGCCTTTGATTTATATGCCCTGAACTCTGACAAAGTGCTTTGACAGCTATGTCATGTGTGACACAGGAATTCCAAAGGCAAGAGCAGATAGGACAGGGCAAGGGTAAAACTGGATGTAGATCAGAGTCTTCCTTAGCTGTTAATTCACTAGCAAATATTGTTGGAATTATTAATTCTACAAATTATTGTAATAGTAAATACATACATTTGTGAAAATTTTAAAACAAATGAGGGTTAAATATGGTGCTGTTCTGTGAAATGTTGGCAACCAGTTAGAAGGTTTGGAACTAAATATGTCCCTATTGTAAAAGCAAATCAATTAGCTTCAGCAACTCTTAACCCATTTCTCCTCGTTTTGAATTCCAGCTGTATATTTTTTTTACGTCCAGGCAAATCTAATCACCAACATGTCTGAGAGGGCAGGAACGCCAAAACAAAACATTCAAACAATTTAACAGGTGGGAAAATGATCACAAAAGGTATTTTGGTTTCCAATAGAGTCTCCAATAGATCAAACTGAGCAAATCAGAATTACGGCTATGCTGAACTTGAGAGCTCCTGCAGCTCCCGAGGTGAGCTGGCCTCACACCCAGGGGTGGTGCTCCAGGCAGCCACCTGCCCCTGCCAGGATCATCTCAAAGAGAAACCTTGAAATATCATGTAGTTTTGCATCAGGCTAAAACTGCACCATAAATTTCACATGATCCTGCTGTCAGTCCAAGGCTGTATCTAATCTTTTCAGGTGTTTACATACTCACCATAGATTGTGCTGCTCATGTGCCCAGGCTGGGGCAAAACAGCCTCAGTTCACATGAAAGAGTCAGGAACCTCAGAAAACCTCAGGATATTATCCAAGCATAGAATTTCTACCAGGGTTTAGCTTCATGTTGCAAAGATTAAACTCTCAGACTGTGTTTTGGGTCCCACAAAATAGTTAAATAGAACTTCATTCTTTTAATGATTTCACTTGTCTGTTCAGCGAGTATCTCTCCAAAGAGAACTAATTCCCTCACATATTTCATGTCATTTTGGCCACATGGTTTTATTTTTGCTTTACTGATTTATTAAAAAAATATTCAGAATTTGAACTGAATTGTTTCCTTGGGAGTAGTTAACTTTATTCCTAGCTTTGTTTGGATCTCCTGATTACTGTATTAGTAGCCTTTCAACATACATTAAGAGGTTTAAGTTTTTCTTCACACTTCACATTAGTGTACGAGGTTTGCCCTAAAATTCTGACTTAAGCATTTGCTCAGGCTTAAACACAACGAGTATTAACACTCAGGACAGTAGTAATGTCTTTTTTTTTTTGCATTAGCAATTGGTAGCAAAAAGAGTTAGAACCAAATTCATCATTACTCCCCATCCATCATATAATTGTCTCTACCCTCAGAACCTTGCTGTTCCAGTTTGGTGGTCCGTTAGAATGACAGGAAAATGCAAGACAATGCTTATTGTATCTTAAATGATACCACTATAAATAACAAAAGAAGATTTGTAATTTGGCCTCATATACATTTTTTTTCTCTTTATTAAAGCAGATACTGAGTTGCATTGATTTTTATTCTGGTCACAGCTAATGAAACATTGCTTGGAAAGTAGCTAGTATGAGAGTACCTTCATATTTTTATACACATCCACATCAATGACAGTTGTTCTAGCAACTAAATTGTATAGGTAAACACTGTGCACAAAGCTTTTTCCAGGTTGTAATTTCGATATCTGAAGGCTGTTGCATAATTTCAGTGAGGAAAAACCCATACTGTTATCAAATGGGATCAAGTCTCACACCCAATAACCCTTTGGTGCATGTCTGCAATTTGAGTGATTTTACCTGACAGAGGAGAAACAATTAGTATAGAAACAAGTGTAAGTTTCCCTGCATCTTCCAAGAGTCACTAATGGAAGGCAGTGGGAAAAGGGTGGCAGAGCTGCACAGGGTTCATCTTCCAAGAGTCACTAATGGAAGGCAGTGGGAAAAGGGTGGCAGAGCTGCACAGGGTTTTAAGGGTTTTGGGCACATAAGCAGAGTGTAAGAATTTCTATTAATAGATAGAAGAACTGCTAACAAAATTATAATGGTATTTTTAAATATTCTGCTTTAAAATGATACATATTATTCCTTTTGCAGAACTAAGCACAACTGAATTCAGTCACTTAGCAGATGATAGAACAGTGCTGTATGCTTTGGAAAGGGGTATCTGTGCTAGGGATTCAATCTTACAGACTTATTCCTACATAGGAAGAAACTCTGTTATTTTACTAATAATGAGAAAGACCTTTAGGAACCAGTCCACGTAATAAATAGTTTGGAAGGAGGAAAAAAAAAAAGCCCAAGTGAAATGTTGTTTATAAACTCCCATAAAATTCAAAGCAGACTACTGGGGTAAGTGCCTTAACTTCTCTGCATGGTTTGCCTGCACATAGACTGCAAAGTCTCAGCACTGAGTTGCTGCAGGAAAAGAAGCTGAAGAGACCCTGTCAGAAGACAACCCAGACATACCAAGTACTGCTTTCAGTCAACAGAATCTTATTTGTAATAGGAAACTGTATCAATATTTGGAGCTGAGCCACTGTTTGGACAGGGATTTTCCAATTCCCCCCCTGTGATTAGAAAAGGTATTTGGAATCTTTTGTCTGCTTTAGTGCTTGGACTTTTCTCAGATTCATTTCCAAACTGTTTTTTGCCAGGCTGTTTTTTTCTAGGAAAAGTTTTAACTACAGGGGCTTTTTCATATGCTTCTTTATAAACCAGGGTATTTCATGACCTCTATGCATTTAATAGCACTACAAAGCTCCTAAAATGTAAATTGTGTGGGTAATACAAGATTAAGAATGAACAATTCCGGAATTCTTTTTCTTACTCTTTCACAGATTCCCTCTGAGACTAGTGTAAAATTGGCATTCCTGTCTGTAATTGCATCTTTCTGACAAAAACCCATTGCTGCACATTTCCTCCTGAATGAAAAATCTGTAATTCTAATTAAGAGATACATTGGATGCATTAAGAGATACGTTTAACCATAATTCTTTAAAGTGCAGCACCACCACCCTGGCTCTCCTGAACTGTGGCAGGCAAAGTTTAAGGACGGAGATTATTAGCTCGTTCATGCCTGATAGAGCTCCATCTCCAAAACTGGACTATTATTTAAACAAATATAAATACCTTTAGTACATCTTATCTTTCAATCTACCCTGCCTTCCAGCCCCCATAAACGGAACTTTTGTTGGAAGTTTTGTCACTTATAAAGAAAGAAAGAAATGTATCTGAGGACATCTTCAGTCCTCCAGCAATTCCACCCTCAGCAGCACCAGGAACACTGACTGTGAACACCGCTTGCAAGTTTGGGTAACATTACATGGCCTACAGCACAACAAGAAAATAGGATCTAACAATGTGGATAAGTTTCGTAACTAGAAGAATAGTAGAATAAACAGCCACAGGAGGCTGGAGTAATCATCGTCACGAGGGACAGCCAAGACAAGATCTAACGTCTATCTTGCCTGCAAGAACTTGAGTCATGCTGGTGCAGGAGCTAGCTCACCCAAGAAAAGCTATTCTTAGGGTCTCATAAAAACAACTTAACTGCACTGTACAAATTAAAAAGCAAATGGGAGAAATTTTTTATCAGGACTAACACTCCGGTGCTTACTACTGCACAGCTCCTAGCAGGAGATATGGAGGCATTGCAGGAGCAGGGAATGTGGAACAGATTTCGGAACAAGCTCTAGGAGATTCAGCTGCAGGAGGCTATGATCACAAATGTCAAAAAAAGGAAACGGTTCTTCCAGGAGAAGACATGCTGTGCTTAAAGAAACAGTACGAATAAGCAACAAATTCAAGGTTTGTCCTTCTGCTGTTTGTATTGGAATGTATAGCAGCAAATTCAGCCCCACTGTCTTTATACTGAAAACTCCTGTGTTCAGCTATCAAGCAGAGCATAGGCAACTACAGAGTTTCTTTTCTGGGGCACTGGGAATCTGGATCTAAAAACTTAATGTTTAAATTTGGCCTAACAGAAAATGGAAAATGCTGATTAGGACCAAATAATTTGCTCAACTCCCTCCATATAACTAGCTTGAGACTGTTAACTTCTTACAGACCTGGACACAGCAGCATACAGGGGGAAAAGTAACACAGCCCTGGCAAGGCTGGCCTGTCCCATGGGCTGGCAGAGCCTTAGTTCTCTCTTAGAACAAAGTTCTGGTCTGCTCTGCCACCTCCTCTGCCATCCCCACCCCACTTCTCTGTCGCTTGTCCCCAGCAAACACACATGCACACAGAAAGAACTGCCTCTCGTTAGAGAAACTCCATCTGCAGTTTTTAGAAAACTGTCTCAAGAGAAAAGACAAGGGAGGTGTTCATATGCCTCTCACCTGGCTGGGTGTCATGAGAGCTTCCTGAGCAATGACGGAAATTACCAACATCCAACAGAAATGCTACTTTCTCATGTTTATTCCTGTAAACTACAAAATAAGAAATGCTGAATCATAATTTAAAGACTAGAAAAAATGTAAAGAAAAACTAACAAACAAAAACTCCTTTCAAGCTTCCTCCCTTACTTTTCCTTCCTCCCTCCCACTTCAAACTTGCTGTTACTTTGCCAAACATTGGTCATGGTTTGGATAGCACATCTCACTCTACACATTCAGAACAGCAAGAAGTGCAAAAAACCCAACACAAACACCTCCTCCCCAAACAACACCCAAGTGGCAGCTAAAGCAAGTGATTAGAGGAAATAAAATGAGGCAACAAACACTGGCTAAAGCTTCCAGCTCTGCTCTTAGCTGGGTCTCTCTTGGGGGTTTTGTGTTTTGTTTTTGTTGTTTTTTTTTTCCTTTCTCTGACTCACTGAGAAAGTCAAAAGACCAACAAAAATCCTGATCCCTGATCACAGCATTGAGACAGATTGAGCTAGAATTTCAACCCTGCATTTAATCTACCTTTAAACATGCCTGCAAAATAAAACAAGCTACTTTTTTTAACCTAGTCATAAAGTTTATTAAAATTGTTCATTAATGCTTCAAATGTAGCAAGAATGCATAGATCCCAAAATATACATATGTATTTTCTTATAGAAATAGATTATTCTTTATAATAAAAAAACTGTAGGAACATCTTTAACAGATTACTCAATTCATGACTGACAGTTACACGAGATTGCATCATGTACACAGCATTCCCAGCCATGCTTAAAGGATTGCATCACTTCGCCCTTGCTCTCCTCTCGCTCTCTTAAATAACCCCAGCGCCCAGCAGCCGGCAGAGCCTGCCCGGGGCCGCGGCCGCCGGCCCCACCGCGCCGCCCCGCTGACAGCCCCCGGTGAGGTCCCCGCTCCGCGGCGGAGCCTTCCGCCAACATGTAAATAAAGACAAAAAAAAAAAAAAAAAAAAAAAAAAAAAAAAATTAAAAACCAAACCGACCGACCCGTCCCCCCGAGCTCCCCCCCGCCCCGGCCCCCGAGGAGCGGCGGCTCCGCTCGCCCCACGGCCCGGCCGGCGGTCAGCAGCGAGGTGAGGAAGCGAGCAGGGGCTCGGGCAGCTGTTTGAATAAGTTCCTGAGGGTGCTCAGCTCCCGGGAGAGCTGCTCCACCTTCTTCTGCAGCCGCTCGTTCTCGGCCGTCAGTTCCAAGACTTTGTGTTGCGTCTCCAGGTTGCGCATTTTCGCTTTGTCGCGGCTCTTGCGCACCGCGATGTTGTTCCTCTCCCGGCGGAGCTTGTACTCGTCGCTGTGCTTGTCCACGCACTTCTTTGGCTTGTTCTTGCCCGCCGCAGGGGCAGAGTAGCCCCCGCCGCTCGCGGCGGACTTGGAGGACTCGGAGGGGTTGGGGGTGCCCGGGGGGCTGGAGGAGGAGGAGGTGGATAGGTTCCCGCTGCTGCCGCTCGGCACCGACTGGTAACCCAGGTAGGAGCGCACGGTGCTGCCGTAGGGCGAGGACATGCCCCCCGGTCCCGGCCCGGCTCCCCCTTCTTCCTTACGGGGCCCTTTGCAAGAGTCCAGGGTCTCGAAGACCGGCTCCACTTTGGTTTCCACGATCTGGGGCGGGAAGCAGCCCGGCAGCCCCCCCCGGCTTGTGGCTCTGGCTGGCGCAGGGGTGGCTGTGCCGGGCGAGGCTGATGTAGGTGTAGTCGGGCTTTTTGCTCCCGCCGCTGCCTTTATAGTCCTCGGCGAAGAGATCGGAAAGGAAATCTTGGCCGCCGCCGCTGCTGCAGGGAGGCTCAAAGTTGCCCCCTGCTGCTGCTGCGGGAGGCGGCGGCTGCGCCTGCTGCTGGGATGCTAAGGGGTCCAGGTAGGGGCTGAAATCGATGGCTCTCTCGTGGTCCCCTACGGTGAGCTCGGTCATGGAGCGGCCCCCGGCCGCCCGCGGGTGCAGCTTGTTGAGCGCAGCCAGACAGTCCGCCTCGTAATAGAAATTAGCCACTTCCATGGATTTAAAGGCGGGCGGCTGGATGGGGAGGCATGCTGCGTCCCAGGCCACCAGGCGTTGCATGAAAGCAAAGGGGGATGCGGGGAGGAGAAAACGGCTCAGGGGGCCCCCCCCCCGGCAGAGGATCAAGCTGCCGCCGGCGGGGTGGGGGGGCTCCGGACCCTGCCTCAGTCTCTGGCGCTGGGCACGGCCCCCGGCTGCGCTGCCCACCTGGGCTGGATCAGTTCCTGCGGCGCGGCGGGGCTTCACCGCTCCGGGAGCTGCGGCGGGAGCTGGCGCCTCTCCTCCGGACCATCTGGTTCTGGGTCCCGTGTCCTAAAGTCTCTGACTTAGGAAAGTTCCTTTCCTCAGTTATTTATAGGGGCGGTGGATCCCATAGCAACAGGCGCGTCACCGCCTGGCCGCCTGCCACGCAGCACGCTCGGTAACTGCTCGGAGGAGGCACCGGGGGCGGGTGTGCCGGTGCGGTGCCCCGCCGAGGCGGCCGCAATAAAACCTGGGATGTGCTGGGCAGGCAGGGAGAGGGGAGCGGGCTGCCGGCTCCCGCAGGTCGGGGGGAGGGGGACACGGGGGTGGCAGCGGGCAACGTTCAGCCCCGCGGGGACACACGTGTGCGGGCGCTGCCCCCGAGCCAGCCCCGGCTCCGCCTGTCGCACCCGAGCGGGGCTGGATGCTCGGGACTGGCGGGGCAGGTGGGAGTGAATCCCGCCTGGGTCCCGTTTCACCCTTGGGGAAATGGAGGCAGGAGGGATTTTTCCAAGTCCTTTTGCCAAGGCAGAGGAAAAGCTGCAAACAGAGGGCAGATCCCGTTATTTTCCATCCAGTGCTTGCTGAAGTAAACGCCACTGGCAAACAGAAGTGTCCACCCGGCCTTGCACAGAGCCACTTGACAGCGGCGAGCAGGGAGCCGAGGGAAGAGGAGTCGGAGCAGGGCCCGGCGCTGCTCCAGGCTTCCTTCGCGCGGCTGCGGGCAGCCGGAGCCCAGCGAACCCAGAGCTCCCCTCCCCATCCCTCCGTGCAGGGATGATGGCCTTAAAGTTTGTCTTGGTGTATTTACTTTACATGATATGGTGCAACTGTCTGGGTACACAAGTGATAGGGAATCTGTGCGCTGAAACCAAAGGGGACCGAGTGTAACATGATTCAGAAAGAAAGTGAGATACGTGCATAGAAACATGAAATACAAATGTTTTCAGAATTGTGGGATAAGTTTGGGAAGGAAGACTGAATCTTTATGTCCGTTTTTAATTAAAGACACCCACCTTGGGAATCAAACTTATATTTTCACTCTCTTACTCCCACATTTACCTGTCTACAAGCTGGTGATTCATCGCCAGAATAAAGGACATTAATTTAAAACAAAACATATAATTAAAGGAAGTAGGAGTGTCCTTTGCCTCAGTAAAGAAGACCTAGCACTGCAGGGAAAATGACACTGCCTCTTAGAATAATGTGAAGCAATCCTGCGGTGTGGGAAATATTGTAACGTTAAGCCAGAGGAACAGGTATTGCATTATACCATTCAAACAGTCAACTGTTCATAATGTTCCAACCTCAGAACTTTGAAAAGAGGAAGAATTCGAGAATCAGTCAGTGGATCATCAGACTTTTTATTTCTTTTGTTTTTTTCCTTTGCTTTTTTCTTTTCACATTTTAAAAGTATTTTTTTTTCTTTCAATAACAAAAGTACCCTAACAGGTTTTTAGGCTTCAAATATTCCTAGTTCCATCTTTATCTACCAAGTTAATCTTTGGTGAATGCACCCGAGATTAAATTGGAGCTGGGCCTGGCCAGAGAACTGGGTCTGGAGCTTGTAGTTGGAGCCCATACCTTCATAAATACAAACATCTGTATTGGGTGCAAATACTGGCAAGTTGCAGTGAGCCAGGGCTTGTTCTTCTGGCTGTTTACTCCCTCATCCTGTGTCTTTATCCTGCATTCTGATCTGGCAGTTAACATCCAGTGGCTGCCCTAACTGGCCCTTGCAACTGAACTCTTGAAAATCGGTCTCATGTGCTTCCTACCCCCAAAACATCTCAGGAACCCACAAGCAGGTCTTCTGCTGTGGTGGCCTGCTGAAATGCAGGGTTGGTCTTTCTTGGCATTACCTCAACAGCTCTCCAGCTTGCCACAGCCGTTGGCTAAAATTGATGGCTAAAACTGCTTGGTAAATTTCCTGGGCAATTTTTCAATATATTTTTGGAAATCTCAATTTGCCCTCTTCAAATTTCTGCCCTGTTTTCTGCTGCTCTGCAGCGGAAAGTTGTACTCCTGCCTGGGCTAATCTTCCCTAACATAATAAAATGTCTGTGCAACTGTCATGTGAAACAGATTATATCAGGGATGGTGTGGCCCACACCTCCTTTCCAGGCCAGTGCTGAGTAATCCCATAGTCACTGAGATCACACGTCAGCCAGGGTGGTAATTGAGGTTGGATGCCCAGCTTGTCCCCTCCTTCCTTTCTTCCCCCTCACCTCCCTGCTGTACCTGGATCTCTTTAAACTTCCTCCAGCTCACCTCAAATCCCAACAGCCACTCTCATGGAGCCAATGTACGTTCTCAGCTTCTCATGGGAACCTTGTTGGCGGGACTAACCACTTACCCAAAACCCTAGCATTCGGCAAGCAGGTTTTGAGCTAACTCTGGTCGCTTTTAAATTGTTTCTGCACTTGTCATAACAAATGCATGGCCAGAAATGGGGTTCTTGAACTGGGAACAGGTGCAGAGCGAGGCTCACACCCAGAGTTCTGTCCCTGTGAGTGCCATGGCTTGGCTTGGCCTGGCCAGATTTGCAGACGCTGCTAACAATCGTCCCCGAAAACCTCCTCAGAGAGACACTTTAGATAGGAAAAGAGATGCAGACATTCCCGTGAAGGGATCCAGGCACTGGTCTCACTCTGTGAGTGGGAAAAACCTGAGGGCGGCAACTCTCCTTTGCAGGACATCTCCCAACAGAGCCATTTTCAGCAGAAAGGCAGCACTTCTGTGAAAAACACTTTCTTTCTAGTGATGTCATTATTTCTTTTTTTTTTTCAGAACTAGTCAGCTGAGGAAGAAGGCAGCATAACTCACAAATTACTTAGTAAGAATATCAACTTTTTTGAGTAGAAAACCCTCCCAAACACCTTTTAATGCAACAGAATCCAGATTACTCTATTGTGTGAAACAATATAGATACTGAAAGGGTAACAGAAAGATACAAGAATGATTAAGAGGTGGAGGGCAGAATCTCATCCTTACTGCTCATTTCTGTCATTAATTAAATTCTGCTCTCCAGTTTCCCTTTTGTACTGTAGAACCTACAACTTTCCAGCTCCATGCTCAGACCTACAATAAAGCATTGCAGAGCCATTTTCTTCCTGGAAATTGCCTTCTTTTCCAGGATTTCTTTCAAGCTCTTCAGTTTCTGTGCTCTAGGTCTACAGCAGCTGTCCCTGGAAGGACATCAGCTTTGGGGAGATGCTATAAGTTTAATGGTGACAGCTCAAACATTGAAGTGTTTATAAGGAGGTCTGTGGACAGAGGAACATACTCTAGAAAAAGGCTGTCTATAATTTCTGATGCTTCTTGCTGCAGACTTGTCTCAGGTATTATTTGCCTTGCAGTAGCTCTTAGCAGATCAGTAAGATCAGAGCTGCATCACACTATAAACCCTGTGGGAACACAGCTGCTCTCCCATGGACCCACAGCCTAAAACAACACAGAGGGGCAGAAGAGGGGCAAAGAGGAAAGAAGTTGACAGTTGCATCAATGAACAAGATTCTGTATGTAGTATGTTGGAGGTGAGCTAGAGAGGAGAATGTGAGGGGTTCCAGAGCAGAGCACTATCCATGCGTGCAGGCAGGCTGGGAGAGAGCACGGAGGTGGTGTGGGAAGGTCTCTGGGGGTTAGGAGGGGACTTAGCAAGACTGACTGAAGTGGAGCAATGTTGCAATACAGGCTGCAAAATAGAGAAGTAAAATTGAAATTTATTTCTGAGCATGCTGTGCACTGTTTTTTCTTCTTCCTAGCCCCAGGTCCCTCTTTATACAGCCGCACACCTTATGCCAACAGCAGCTCGTGAGTTGTACCTGGCAGAGGCCAGAATTCAATCTATTGCTTTCCACTTGCCATTCTCTGCTGCAAAGAACAGCACTTATGAAATGTCAGACAAGGACAATGTCTCAACTCGGAGAGAGGTTGGCTTTCCTTCCATCTCCCCCAGCTCTTAGACCAGGCTTGAGACTTTGCCTCAGTTTAACATAAAACCCGATTGCCACACGCTTTCCTCTCTTCTGAAACCTCAGCTGTGCTGCTCTGCCTTGCAGTCCCCAGTGGCAGGGAGCTCCCCAGGCGGTTGCAAGCCATGTCTCCAGGCCTTCTTTAGTTCTTTTGTTACAGGCCAGAGTCCTCCCCCTCCCTAAATGCTCCCTCACCCCTTGTTCCCATGTGACATGGTGATGCTCGGGTATTTGTTGGTCTTCTGCTGATTTTTCTGCTCACCTCTGACCTAGCATGCTTTGCCTTTGCAGTGGTGGGTTGCTCAATCCCTGCTTTATCTGCGTGTTGCTCTTTGCCCTACCTAGTGCTGCAGAGACGACACCTGGAGATTGGCACCGCTGCCTCCAGCCGGTGGGACAACATGAGCGAAATACCTTCTTCTACCAGACTGAAAATTTTCCAGAGCAAATTGGAGGTCAGAGCACCCACTCTGTGGCTCTGCAAAAGAAAGGGAAGGAGAGCCAGAGCACACTCAAACGCCCATGGAAGGGAACTGTGACAAATTAGAAGCTACAGTGACCAGTCCTGTGTTGCAAAGTCTGTGCTGAGGCCATTTGGCTGGAATGACATGGGCTGTCTTTCTGAGCAGGGACAGTGAGAAGTGGCTTTGTATTTTATGAGTAGCCTTTTTCCTTGTATTCTCAAAAATTAATTAAAAAAAGGGCAGAGAAGTTGCTGTCCAGTAGCTTTCCAGAAGTTCTCCATAGTTGTCTGACATTTTCTAGGTAATTGTAGCCTCCTAGTTTGATGAATTTGTTGCAGATCACATTTTAATGCCTTTTTCTAGCCTACCCAAGCTTTAGAAATGTCCATCAAGGGAACAGGAATCCTATCCTTCCAGGATACCCTGCCAAGTGTCAGAAGTTCCCAGTAACAGAACTTGGTAGTTTGTTTAGGAAAATTCTCAAACAGGAGAACTGAGGCTGCAGGCCAGGCAGCTGGAACTCCATGGCGTGTATTGCCAAGAGCAACATAAACCAAGGGAAGACTTAGAGAGGGTGGCAGGAGAGTGGGCATGAGTGCAGAGTTAAAAGATTTTTCTTCATTAAAAGCGTTAAAGGTCTGTGCCCTAGACTGTGCAAGTGTTTATTTTTTTTTTTTCATCTGCCCTCTTCTTCTGTTGAGCACCATGGGGAAAGTGGGGCTGCCTGGGAATCAGTTAGGACATGTTGGTCGAGAACACTGGCATAAAGAGCAGCCCCTGGGCTGGTCCATGTCGCCTGGCAGCTGCCTTGGTGGACTGGGCACCAGGTGGGCACAGCCACCGTGCACACTGTGCTTCTTGGTCCCTGTCATCTCCCAATCTTCACATTTATGGCTTTGGACAGGAGCTTTAAGAGTGGCTATTCCAGCTCTCCCACCCACTGACACTTTCCCATGCCAGAGAGTCCAGCAAGGGAGCTGCAGCCAGTTTTAGCTCCCTTGGTGCCTTGTGGCTCAGGAAGAGACTGGAATTGCACAAGGAAGGGCAGCGGGGGAGGAAGAGGAGCCTGAACGGGGCTCTAAGGAGCCGGTGGCGGTGGGCGGCTCTGGGGTACGGGGGTGCACGGGGAAGCGTATGGAAAACTGGAGGTGATCTGACTTGGTAAAGTAGCGGCCAGGGCTGTGCCAGCTGAAACCAGTGCCATCGTTTAAGGTGCGGGGGTGGCCGCCCTGCCTCCTGTCCCCACCGCGGCAGCTGCGGCCGGCGGCGGCAGGAGGTCGGTAAGGACCCGGTGATGAGGACAACGCGGAATGCGCAGCCCGGTGCTTTGGGTGATGTAACTCCTGGGCACACAGGCCGCGCAGCTGGATCCCGGGAGGGGTCGCGGTGGGTGCCGCTGCCCGGTCCGGTCCCACCGCCGGGCAGGGCGCCGCATGTCACGCGCCTCCGGACTGCAGCCACCCGCGCGCCACCGGGCTTGCAGCGCCACCTAGCGGCGCGCGGCGGGCGGGGCGGGGCCGGGCGCTGGCGGGAACCGGCATCCTCGGGGCCGGGCCGTTCTTCCCCCGCCTGTCTGCTGCCCCTGCATCCACTGGCCAGAGGACTCCGTGTGGCAACGGGGTCTGTCGTACTCCAGCAGGGTCCTCATCTGCTCCAAACAGCATCAAGGTTTTCCTGCAGAATTACCTTCTTCAAACAGGCTTCTGTTCAAAGTCTCGGCAGCCGTGTCCTACCCGTACTGGGTCACCAGTAGGTTGCCTGATACATCACTTCGCTTTTAAGGTGGTGTTTCTAAAAGGTATTATGCTCACACACTGCTAAACCCTCATGGATCCAACCTTCCTTGGGCTGTGGTGGTACTATGGCTGTGCCAGCTCTTGGAGCTTCACCAGATTCCATGGACTAACATACGTTTTCTCCCTCCTTCCTCAGATGTTCCCTCAGAAACATTCTTCACAGGTGTCCCAGGCATTGGTTTGTCTCTAGGAAAGGACCAGACCTTCTCCTTGGCAGTCTTCTGTCTTGTCATACTGAGATGAGGTTAGAAGGGGCTTCAAAGCACCTTTTTCCTTTTGCGAGGTTTGTCTTCAGGCACCTACATGGATGTCATCACAGAAAGATCCAGCTCTATTCCAGCCAATACTGAGGCAAAACAAAAAAACATTTTCCATGAGAATTTGATAACCCACCCAAAGCCAAACCTTGCTAGCAATTGGCTGCTTTTCCTTCATGCTGACATCCCATTGGCCTTGACAAAACAGGATGACTAACAGGTGCTGAAGGTATCTTGGGAAACACTCCCAAGAACTGCACCTCAATTAAAACCTTGTCTGTCTTTCCTCTAACTTACACATTCATAATGGGGACATGTGGTTACATATCTCAAAACACATTTGAAGGTGCCATATCATACTGAATTAATTCCTACTGATTCATTCACATTTACACCACTTCTGTGCTAACATTATCAAGGTCACTATGACCCTCAGAGGATCTTACCAAACCCCTGTGCATCAGAGTGGCCTAACCTCACAGAATTCTAATGAAAGCATCAGTGTCCTTTGATACCAGAACATTCCCATCCCTCAGTCTGAACACAGCCTGGTCCAGCAGATTGAGGTATACCAAGCTCATGACTTTTAATTGGCTTATTACCCAATTAACAGAAAAATCCCATATCAGGCAAATACCTTCTTCTGTGTCAGCAGCAAATCATTATCATTTATAGTTTCCAGAACTTGTGATATATATGTATATAAAAAACTCTTGATGAGCCCAGGAGTCATGGAATTCCTGAGCCATTTTTTCAATAAGAACTGCTAATTTGAGCACGTGATTCCAGCTAATTATTAGTTAACTTTTGATCCTCCAAGCAATGGGGTAGTCTCTGGGAGGCAGACAGCATGCCTTCCAGCCTGCTGCAGGAACACAGAGATTTCAGAGCCTGGTGCAGTGGCAGCACAGATCAGTCCTTGGCTGTCAGCTTGGTCAGGTTTTGAGAAGTTCCCCAGGTGGTTTGGTGCAACTGGCGTTTCTCTTCCAACTCTCTGGAGGGGGACCTGCAGGGCAGCCCCCCTGTCACATCCCACAGGCACAGAACCAGGATTTCCCCCCCCAAGTGAGTGTGATGTGCTGGGCCACAGGCCTAGAGAAGCATTTTGTGCACCATGGTGTACTGTTTCCAAAGCTCTGGATTAAACAGACATCTGGTTCAGTACCTCACCCTCTGCAAATTGATCGATTTTTGGTTTTTAAGTGAAATCTATTCAATTATTTGAAACATTTTAGTGCTATTTTATTTGATCTTCAAATGAATCGGTTGCTTCCAGATTTTTTCTGTGCTGGATGTATTTGTTTAGTACCAGCTAGTCTACCGGTGAGTAGCTGGTGAGTAGCTCCTAACCACGGCCGTTAAGGAGCACGGGCTGAATTACCGTCAGAGGGACCTAAATTATTTCCTGGGCGGGATTACGTTCTTGACGCGTCACGGTAAACGGAGGGGCCTGCAGCCCCCCGGCAGTGCTGTGCGCCCGGGGGCCCCGGCAGTGCCGCCAGGGGGCGCAAGAGGCACGGCCGGAGGGGCCGCGCGGGGGGGCTCTGCCGGCACCGCCCCGCCCAGCGTCTGCAGCACCGCCCGCTCCCGCCGCCGGTTGCGGATGCGCCGCCGATCCTGCCGCCACACCATTGGCTCGGCCGCGCCGGGTGGCGCTGCCCATTGGCCCGGCCGCAGCGCGGCGGGCGCTGGCGATAGGCGGGAGGTGGTGGCGGGGCGTAGCCAGCCGCTCCCGCCCGCCCCCCCCTCCCCCTGCCGCAGCGCCCCGGCGCGGTCCCATTTCCCGATGCTGCCGCGGGCCGCAGGGCTGGCGCCGGGCGCCTTGCAGGGGCCTGCGCGCCGCTTGTCGCCGCCCGCCGGCCTCGAGGAGGAGCAGCAGCCGCGGCGGGGCCGGGCCATGGCGAGCGGCGGCGCCACCGACAGCGTCCCGCGCCGGGCGGACGCGGCGGGGCCGCAGGCGGAGGCCGCAGAAGAACCCGAGGGCGAGCCGGAGGGCGGCTGCCGGCGGTGGGGCGCGCAGCACGCCGGAGCCCGAGAGCTGGCCGAGCTCTACTCCCCAGGTGAGGGCGGCGGCGGGCTACGTCCCGCGGGGCCGGGCGCGGGTGGGTGGGTGATTCCTCTCGGGGGTTGGGGACTGGCTCCCCTCAGGGGCCGGGTTCCTCCAGGGGGGTGGTGGTTCCCTTCAGGGGCCACGTTCTTCCGGGGGGGCGGTGGTTCCTTTCAGGCCTGACGCCCCTCGCCATCCCCTCAAAAGGCCTCTCTGAGGCAGCTCGGCCCCTGCCGGCGCGGCTTCAGGGAGCCCCGGAAGAGCGGCGGGGCCCGGCTGGGCCCAGTTGAGCGCCGGGCGAGGCGCTCCGGGGGCCGGGGCTGTCAGCGAGGGGATGCCGTGTGCCGGCGGCCCCGCGTCCAGCGGCTGTTTTCCCTCATCTGGACCTGGGCAGAGCTGGAGAGTATGGCTACTTAGAGCAGGTCTAAGAAACGGGCTGTGGATTGGGCGTCTCGCTGGATTTCTGGTATCATCCAGGGTCCTTTTGTTGGCCTCCGGTGTCTTGGAGGTCTTTCGTCAAGCCAATGGCTTCTCATAGTCTACGGTGGGGGAGACACTTTTCTGTGTGGCCATCGAGCGATGCTGGGCTCCATTTCACCGTTGCATGTGACACTTTCAATTTATAAACGTGACACTTGGTCAATGTACTTAACACACTACTTTTAAAGCAGACTTTTGCGAAGTTAAGAAAGTACTGTTATGGAGAGGTTAGATGCTTGGCTTACAAAAAAAGCTGCCATATGGAGTTAGCATCTCAACTAGCTAGCTGTTGGGGTGGAAGTCTTCAAACTAGAACCTGCCCAAAATTCCTCTTCTCTTTAAAAATAAGCAAAAAATTAACCTTTCCATCCAAAAGCAGATGTGTAAATTTGGTTGATAAGCAAACTAACAATAGAACTTTTGCTTCTGATATTTATTCATTGAACTACTCTGTGATACCCAGTCCTGGTACCACAGAAAGAGGTGGAGGGATGTTTGAATTTTTGTGTTGATCTGGTCTTCGTGAAGCTTGCTGTTCATCAGAAGTCAGTGAAGTGAAAGCAGCTATTTGATTATGCTATGGAAATAACTGCAAACTCCTTATAATAAAATGTAATTTGTTTTTGTCTCACAGTGTGAGCAGTGCTATTTCCAGTGAATTCATTTGCAGGTGAAGAATTAGGAAAGGGAAGACACATTTTCAGCAACTTGCAGTTTTCCACCAGGTCAGCTGAACAGCTTAGCTTGCACATTCAAGGTAGTTACTGGCAAAGCAGGTGTTCTTGTACAAAGCCAAGTAATGATAAGAAAACACAGGCATTCATTAGTTTGTCAATTTTCTAGACTGTTCAAGGCAAGTCTGCCCATTTCAGCTTGTATCGGTCACCTCTTCCTTGCCTTGAGAAAAGGTGGTGTTTGATGCCTTTCAGCTTGTCTAGATACCTGGTTCTGATCCAGGCAGTGACTGATTCCTGTGCTTTACAGAAAAGCAGTCACTAACTTTACCTATCTACTGTGTTTGTACTCATAAGGAAAAGATTTTCCTCCCTAAATGTCCTGGCTAAACCATGACACAAAACAACTTCCTACCCTTATCTTTAGCTGTAGACAGAAGTTGCTGGTAAGTCTGAAGTAGTATATGTATAGTGATATCTATCAGCAGTGAGCTGTGATCAGATGTGCAATTTTTTTGTGGCATTAAGTAAATAATTTACATAAACAATGTCAGAATATGTGTTATGGTGGAAGCACATGGTGTTGAACTATTGAGTTCTTAAGGATGGGGATTACCTGCAATTGTGCAGAGTGATCATGATTCTGGGCATTATTTCCACAGTTTCTTTAAGCATATACTTTGTGGCTTTGGCACCTCTGTACACCTGGGGTGTACTTTTTGAGTGCTCTTTAAACACAAGTTATTGGTGCTGACTTCACTCCTTTGACTGATTGCCCTTCCCAGTCTGTCCAGAGCTGAGGCTGCATTTCTGGACTTGCATACTTCCAGGCAGTCCGTGTTGGGATCCCTGTGTTCAGAGTACAGTGGTAGTTGCATGGGCTGAACTCTTGGGACTTGCTGGTAAGGAGTGTAGTGTTTCCCTGCAGTTAGCTAATTGTTCCGTGTGGATCTACCCACTTAGCTCCTCTAATCAGGGTGTGGTTTTCTTAGGCAGGAAGTGATTAATTAACTCTTACTTTCATTACTCCAGGGATCGCTTTATAGAATATCCCACGTTGTGACCTGATGCTATCTTGAAATATACTTGTTCTTGTGTCTTAACTTAATTTTATAATTTTCTGCTACTGCAGAGGATGTTAATTTATATGCTTGTGGCCATTGTAGAACAGAACTCTGAACAGTGGAAGTCTTTGTCCACACTTCTTTAAAATATCGCATTGTAGGCACATCAAAGGTAACACTGATCCTCCTTTGATGTTCCTGTTTTCCTTTTCATCGCATGGTATAAATGAGAAGGACTTGATTTAGCATTTAGGAAGAGAAACTTGATCAGACAATGCAGAGGAGTAGTAGGAAGGAAGCTCCTGTCCTGAACACAAGCCAGACACGTGAGGGTGCCTCTGCTCCTTGAGAGGATGTGCACCTCATGTCGTGCTCACCGATGTTTCCTCTGCACCTTGCTCTGCCTCATAGTCGAGTGATGTGGAGTGTTTAAGGCTGCAGGATGGCATGGGGAGCAGCCTGGGGGTGAACTGCTCTGGGAGGTGCTGGGCAAGAGGCAGCTCTGCTGACTGATCCCCCAGAATAGGTGAAGACTGACCTGTCTGCTTCCGAGCATCTTAAGAGCTAACTACAGCCAGGGCCCTTCTGGGCCAGGGTGGCAGCTTAGATCTCCTTGGATTTAGGCATTAAAGGTCTGTTTCTGATGCCTTAATCCATACAGGTCTCACACTGTGTGCTCACTTGCTCTCAGCATCAGTGCCTTGTGAGGATCCAGCAGTGATTGACAGGCCAAAGCTTTCTGCTGCCAATCTGAATATTCAAAGTGTTACCATACTCTGATGTGTCTGTTCTCTCTTTAATATGCAATAAATAAGGTCATTGTAGAGGTATGAAGTAGTACAGCAAGGTACAAGAGAATTTGTACCAGTTCTTTCTCTTTGCTTATTCTGTCCCTTGTCATCTCAGAAGGGCAGAGAGGTCGTAGCCTTCTGCCTGGGAGCAGGAAGGCAAAGACAGGACTGCAGGAGTTAAGTGCACAAGCTCAAGAAGTACGGTTGCAATGTTAGGAAAGTGCTTCTAGGGCCACCAAACTGTGGGATGATACTTTTTCCTGTTAGTACAACATCTTTATTTACAGGCTCTGAGATTTTAGATATTACAGATTGTAAGGTGGTCTAATGACAAGGTATCTGAGACCAGAAATTTGTTCTCAGATTCAACCATACCAGCACCAACACTGAATATTGAGTGAAATGCAAATTTGAAAAAAGATATGACGTGGAGGAACATTATGCCCAGCAACCGCAGGGGAAAGGAAACGAGGACAATGTGAGATGATGTCTGATTTGTCCCTGTTATTTGGGCAAGGGCAGAGGGAAGGGGTTAGTAGTAGCTCGGGGAAGAGGAATGTCATTTAACAAAATATGCATACCCATGGTTAGATAAGTTTATTTCAGTTCCCTGTCAGACAAGTGGGGTCAGTCATCCAGGCAGTAGAATAGTCTATTATTTCAGACTTCAAAATGTCCTCTCAGTTCAAAGTAAAACATGGTTTTTTCCTTTTTTTTTTTTCCCCAACAGGAAAGAGACTACAAGAATGGATCTCTGTCATCTTATGCTTCTCTCTGATCTGTTTCAATTTTTACAATCTTCTCTTCTACTTGCGACTGGAACACATGCCCTCTGTTGTTGTTGGGATATGTAAGTAGGAGCTGTTCACTGCCCTGACCCAGGCAAGCCTGCCTGATGTAGTGCCAGAAACAAGTGTCTGATATTTTCAGACTTGACTTACTGTTGGAAAGGAAGAGGGATGTTTGTGCATGTGCAATTGTGGTGCCTCTGAAACTGAGACAGTCTGCAAAACTGTTACTGCTTTTTGTCTTCCGTTTCAGTGGCTTCTCAGTGCCTCAAAGATGAAGCTTTTAACATAGCTATGTAAGTTTGGTTCTTGCATTTCCATTTCAAGTGTGAGGGACTATTGAGAGGGAAAATAGCTGTCAATACTGAGAATTGGAAACAAAATATATTGATTGACAAAAATATTTACAAGAACTTTTCAGAAAGCAGAAGTCCAAGAGAAATCCTGTAAAAGGTGTTTCAGGCATAAAACTGGCTGGGTTTCTGGGAACTGATAACAAAACCAGAGTATTTTGGAGTATTATGCTTTCAAATCAGGATGTGAAGTTTTAGCCTTTTATGCCTGAATGATGACTTTTCTCCAGCAATGTAAGGAAAGTTGCAGCTTTCTTGTGCTAATTAATGTAACCTTTGGTCTCTTACTACTTAATTTGATTGGAAACATAGGCAAGCGAGCTCATATTTGCCTTAGATATGTAGAGACATTTAAGTTGGCTGGATCTTGGCAGTACACAGCTAGCTGCTCTAGATGCAGTGTGAGCTGATAACTTCACCTTTTCACTGGAGGAGAGGAAGAAATAGTAAAAGATTCTAGTTTGATGCTGTACAGCTTTACTGATGGAATCAGGAATTGTGTGGAATTAGCTAAAGGAAAAACTTGTCTCAGAATAAGCTGGGTGTGAAAAGGGCTCCACAACATTCATTACATCATCCAAAGCCTAAACCTGTGTACAAATTGAATGTTGCTTAACACTCAGAGCCAAAAGTGTCAGTGTTTCCACGAGCTTCGTGGTGTTAGGATAGTGTTGAAATGCTGTGGCACAGAAATGTTCCTGAGAGCAGGCAGAAGGGTGGGCCGTGGAGCAGGCAGACCTGGAGCAGGTCACCTGTGGCTGACTCAGTCTGTTGGCATTACCTGGGCAGCAAATGTTACTGGTCACTGTATGGGAGGGGACATGGGGCAAGGAGAGAGGATTAAGTTTAGAAATAGGGAGAGTCAGCTCTGCAATGCCTTTAATAATTTTCTGGTAAACTAGTATGGGATGAGGGAGGGAAGAGAATAGTAGCTAAGCATTTCACCAGTCTTCTACTGTACTTGTCATGCATATTGAATGCTATATTAACTTGTGGTCGTGTATAAATGTTTATGTATTTTCATACCAACTGTCTTCTTAACTGAAATAACTTAGTGTCATTTATTAGGACACCATATAAGCTAGCTACAGGTGTTCAGCTTCTGTGCTTTACAAGAAAAGTAACTTTTCTGTGTGAGGTATATGTTTTAGAAGAGAATAGTACTTGTTTGTAATTGCTGTTGCATGTTGGTAATGATTAAAAAAAAACAACAAACGACAAACCAAAATCCAACTAGCAGATTCAAACAGTGATATATAACAAATGCCTTGAATTTCTGTCAAAGCTGAGACGGTGTCTGTTTAAAGGTCATTTGTTTTGTGTTGGGGGTAAGAGGGAGTGGTGTCCTCCCAGTGGGAATCATTCCAGCTCTCTTGCCTAATTTAGTCTTGTCTAATCTTGGCTGATGAGATGAAGGTGTTGGGAGTGGAGAAGAACACAGCATGATAGTTGCTCCATAATTTTGAGGACAGATGCAGACAAGAGAATGGGTAAAGATAGTTAACCTGTAGTCTAATCTGTTTACAACTGGCTTTGATCTCAGAGTTAATATTGATAAAAAACTTGAGTTTTCTGATATCCTGGTTACCAGTTTAACTGATAAAGCAGCCAATTCACTGATAATATTATTTAAGCACTAGTGAATGATTAAAGTAGCAGAATCTGGATTCTGTTTACATAAAGTAATGTGGAAATAACTGATAGTGTGTCCAAAAATGACTGCAATAAAATAATAAGTGCTGCTCACTGTCTTGTTTTGCTGTCTAACTTGATTAAATTATTTCTCCAGGTAAAGTGTGAATGTTACCTATAATTCCCAGTTATGATTAGGTTTTATAAAGTTTTGTGAAACTCATCTCCTAAATGTCCTGATTCCTAAATACTGCATGGATAAGATAAGGAATATTGAGTCACAGACATCGTCAGATGTGTTCCCATTGAAAGCTTTCCTGAAGGTTGGATTAGAATATTGATCTTTGAGACAAGAAAATAAATATTCTGCTAATAAAGACTTAGCTCTCAATCAAGTTCACATCAGGTCTTTGGAAATCTGAAAGCCATCAGTGGGCTGGGCCTGACCTGCTGCACAGGCCTGTTATTTAAGATGCATTGTTGAAGTCCCACATATACTCTTATGTCTGTATTTTTCCTTTTGGGAAACAGTAGTTTGAAGCAACCCTCCATCATTTCACCTAGCCTAAACCCAATATATGTAATTAAAGGCTGTGTGATATCTTGTTTTTTCACGCTTTTAATGGCTCACATAATTGTTACATGGGTAATACTGTAAATACCTTAATCTAGAAATTCTTGGAACAGAAAAGCTCTGATCCTCCTGTTAATGGCAGTCCGAAAGCTCTTACTTCCTTGTGTGCTGCAAGCAGGCAGTCTGCTAAGAGCTGACCTCACGTGGTGTGCTGTCATTTGCTGTGCTGAAGGACCTGCAGTGCTGGTGCTGTGGGGTGAGGAAGGCAGGTGAGAACTTTGTGGCCTGGCTGTAGATCAGTTTTGCAGCTGCCTTGTTTTCTGCTGACTAAAGATGATCTTGCCTCAAAGAGGAACCCGTGCGAGTCTCTTGTCTTCCAGGCGTTTTAGCAGACACTTGAGACAACTCCCTTCCTCTCCTCACTGTCAAAAAAACTCCACACACAAAAATAGGCAAGGGATGGATATTTTTTTTTGGTGTTTCGGTGTTAAATCCAATCATGGCCCTACTCTGAATGTGTTCAACTGCTGAAGAGCTATGAAAATTTTGCTTTTTATGCAAGCTGACAGCTATGTAGATTTGAATTTGGTGTTTTATTTGCATGCACACAGTTAACTTCAGGGTAGGCCTGGGCAGACTGGCTGGGGCTGATGGAGGTTTAGTGCCCCAGTTTTTCAGCCTCAGCTGGACACCATCCTAACAGTACAGCAGAACCAGAGCAGCCTCTGCCACTGTGATAGAAACTTGGTAGTGCTGGGGACAAGGCTGGCATAGGTATTACTTGTGTAATAAGCAGAAAAGCCTCCCCAAAACATGTATGAGTAAGCTTAATAGCTCTTACACTTTCAGGTAACTTTGTGGTGTCCAACATATTCTTCAATATACATTACTTGTGTGCATGTGTGTATATATATATAGGTGGTATATTAAAAGGATCTAGATAAAAAGTTTGTCAGGTTACACGATAAATTCTGGTTTTTGTTTTTGCCTCCTTCCTCATGCCTTTGTATTGGGTTTTAAAGCCTTTTTCAAAATTGGTTGACTCATTTCTGACATTGGACTTTTATCTGCTGCCACGTTTGTTCTTAGATACTGTTCATTGCAGTCTTAAAAAAAAAAATCAGGTAAGTTTGTCTTGTAACCTGTTTAATAAGAACTGCTCCACATAGGGCAGATATCTTTAGAAACATTTTGTGACATGATGCAAGGTACAAGCAATTATTGCTGACTGGAGAGGTGGGGCACTAATTTTTTAAACTTGTTTGAGGTACACATTTCATTATTGCAGATGTTGTGAGTTAGCCAGAGAGTGCATGCAAAAAGGAATTGCTTAGTTCATGTTCAAATGAGAAACTTGCTCTGATCAAGGGCCCAGACCTTTTTGTGTTTCAAGCTTGAGTAGCTCTGTGGAGCTGCACTTGGTTACCTGCAATGCAGAGCCAAATGATGTGTGTGTAATACAGCTGAAAGCTCTGGCACACATTGGAGTAAAAGCACGGTGGAGACCCTGGGAGCTTTATGAAATGGATTGCTGTGCATGTGGATCAGCTGCTTCAAAGTCCTGCTGCCTCAGAGAAGTGACAGAACTGTAACCCTGTCACTTCACTTTGGATTTACTTTGAATATTAAAATGAGTTTCCACTTGAAATTTTTATTTAAAAGGTCCTTAAAATGACACCAGGGAAACCTCAGTTAACAAAGGAAAATTTTCCTTTATTTCAGTGATGGTCCAACTAAGCCAAGAATTTTCTCACCTGCAGTCTCACTCTGGCTGAAGTAACTGTTACTTCGTATCTGTGGGTAACTTTTAATTTTTTTTACTGTATCATCTTTTAAAGATGGAAACTCCAAGGTCTGTTTAAATAGGCAAAACTTCGATTCTGTGACATTTTGTTATAGTTTGTATTGCACAAATAAAATTGTGTTGCACTAACACAATTTGTGTTCTAGATTCTTCTGTTGATCCATTTTGTAGCAGTTGTGTGTGTGAACTTAGGAGCTCTAGGCTGTTCCAGTGCCACAGGGTCCTAGAGGCTGTTGGTCTTGAAAGTGGAATTACAGAGGGCAGTTGCTGGTTTGCACTCAGGCAGGTGATGTGGACACCACTTACCTGTTCTTCACCTAACTTGGATTAGGGAATGAACTTCTCAAGTGGGTCAGCAGCTGTTCTCAGGCAGGGTGATGGAGGCTGTGCCCTGACTGGGGAGAGGTGATCCCTGTGAGCCTGCTTTCCCTGGCAGTGGGGGGGAGGCTGGGGACGTGGCCCATCTGTGCATTCCCACTTGTGTGCACAGTGGACGTGCTGTTGCTTTTTATGTCAGTAACAGCGACTGGGACAAAGGAAGCTCTGTGTACTTGCCGAGTTGTCAGGGGTCCTCTTAAAGTTGCAGGGGACTTGGGCTTGAGGATTTCAGAGGTGTAGGTCTTGGAGGCCCCAGTTCACTCAGATGGTGCCTCTTGCACTTCAAAACACTGATGCACCCTGGAGTGTTGCCCTGTGAAGGTGTGGGTTATGGTGAGTGGTGACAGTGATCTGCTTCAGTGGCAGAGTGCAGGCCCCAACCAAAACCAGCAGTACAGCTGCTTACATCCCATGCCAGGCAAATGTTGAGGTACTGGGTCTCCTCAGGGTGCCCACCTGCATGCACAAAACTGCCTGGTACTCCGAGAGCTGAGCTCACCCTGCTTGGTTCCTGGGAGCATTTTAAATGGATGAAACTGGAGGAGTAGTTTGATTAGTCATACTAATTAAAGTATTTGATACATTTTTTTATTGAGGGAAAATTCATTCCTGGTTTTCATTTAGTATTCATTGTTCTCTGTTCTTTTAATGTCTTTCTTCTGGGATGACTTCGTTGCTTTTTCTAGTAATGCATTTTCAGGGAAAATAAGTACACACAGTGGTATGTTTTGTTTAAGAACCTGTGGCCTGGGTAAAGTTGTCAGGATTTTGTCATTAAATGTAAGTTACTTAAAAAAGAAAGCTGGAGAAGCTTCTCCATCAGCTGGAGAAATGGTAGGAATAGCTTGATTTGTGCTAATAGGCTAAAATTTAAGACATGAAAACAGAATTTGGCTGTTCCTATAATAAAGTTTATTGGGTAGTGATACTTAGCCAAGTCATGCTTTAGTATCTGCTGCTGTTCCATTCCTTGGGAGACGGTGCCCTGATTCTTTGGGGATCTCCTTTCCCTGGTATCTTCTGGCAGTGTCTAGCAGGCTGCATGGTTTCTGTGCTGAGGCTGGGGATCAGGTCTGTCAGCATGAGACAAGGCGAGAGCTGATGCTGTGCTCAGGCAGCATGGCTGGGGGCTTTCCCATAGCAGGGAGCAACTGGAGGATACGGAGGAAAGAAAAGAGGTGTCCACTATGAGCAGCATGCCAGTCTTGCAACATAAGCTTGTGGGATTTAGGATAGAGTTTGCCTGTCTCTGGAGTGCATGTATTATAGGCATGGCTTATTTGAAAATCCATATATAATGTGTCTACTATATATAATAAAACTTAAAGTATTCCAGCCCTTCTTTTGTTTCAGTTTAGCTGTATTCTCTGCTTATTTGCACTGTTAGGTCTAGTTCTGACTGAATATTTCTCAGCTTTAAATAGCCAAAATTATTAACATTCGTTTTCTTGCTTTTAAGCTTTTACACTTGTTGAAATGTTCAGGGATTAGGATTTAGGAAGAAATTCTTCAGAGTGAGGGTGGCGTGAGTGTTCAAGGCCAGGTTGGATAGGGCCTGGAGCAACCTGGTCTAGTGGGAGGTGTCCCTGCCCATGCAGGGGGGTTGGAACTACGTGATCTTTAAAAGGTCCCTTCCAACCCAAACCATTCTGTGGTACTGTGATTATTTTCTTCGCCTTGTAACTTGCCATAGTATCAAACCCTTGCCTTCTCTGAAAGCTGCTAAATGTGAAATGCAGATGACTAAGGCATTTTATTTTTATAAGTAAAAAACAACTGTTACTTTAGCATCATGATTTTTAGAAAACAAACTTCTCTGTCGTGGAATTAGTCACTCCTCCTGCTCTTTAGCATTCAATGAGTTCATGCAGTCACTGATTAAAAGTTAATGTACATCTCCATTATGTTACATGTAGCATCAAGTTATTAAATAACATTTTGTGCTGTTTTTTTCCTCTCCAGAGACTAAATGAATTTTTAGAATAAACATGAAACTTTGTACACTCTACTGTAAAGCTTCTGGGTTACAATTTGAAAATTGTATCTATGCAAAGCCAGGCTTATACTTGGCTCTGTATAATTCTGGTGAAGTGCAGCTTTTTGTTGCAGACATGTAAAATGTCAGCCAGTTTGCAGGAAGTGCTGTGACTTGCTCAGGAGAGAAGCCCTTCGTTAAGGTTGCAGGTTGTAGTATCTCAGTTTGGTACTTGGGCAAGGAAGGGGAGTGGGGGGCTTTTCTGTGACACAAACCCCTACGTATTACCGGGTTTCTGAACAGAACACGAGCAGGAGCAAAGCCATCTCCTGTCAGTTGTGCGTTTGGGCCAGCGGCAGTTCCAGCCCTGCCACACACCCCCGCAGGTGACCTGGCTGTCAGGTGCCAGTGCTCAGGCTGTGGCGTGTCCCCTGACTCAGGAGAGGCTCGGCGGTGCCCGAGGGTGCTGCTGTGCCTGTGGGCATGCCTGAGCCAGGATCACAAGCACGGGGTGGCTGGAAAAGAGCTGCCATTCTAGCAAATGTGTGTCAGTCATGTGCTCACTCACTTAAAACATCTGCTACTAGCTGAAGTTCAATTGTACACCTCTTGGTCTCCCTGAATGTTAGGCCTTTTTTCCTCTCCTCTCAATTCATCAGGCTGCTTTCAAAACAAAGAAATTCTGGAGTTCTGAGCAAGTTCTACTGCTTGCTTCTTACCTGCGATGCCTTCTTCCCCTCCTGTGTTTTCTGAGCACTCACCTCCTCTTCAGATATCAGCCACAGATGGGCTCATCCCACCCCTCAGCTGTCTGGAGTAAAACTAATGTGTACAGAACAGTGTTTCTCTAATATCTTACTTATCTTGCTTCTAATGAGTGTGTGAATCCACCGTTTGCGCTTCATATCTATCTATGCTGTGGATATCCTTTTTTTTTCTGACTTTATGATTAACCCTTAATTCAAGTTGTGGGCTGTTAGTCTTCTCTGGTCCTGCCAACCTTGATGACAGAGCATCAAGGTCCACCTTAGAGAAATAGCTGAACACCTGTGCCTTGCATTTCCCATTTTCACTGGAGGCAGTGCAGGGTCTATGAGAACACTGAGTTCAGTTTATTGCTGTCTGACGTGCCCTCTGAGTCTGGAGACAGGATGCAAACAAAGTGCTACAGTGCTAGTCATGTATAACCTTTGGTACAGGTTTTGCTCTTTTATTACAACTCGTACACAATTGCTGAAGAGTGAGCAAGGCCTTCTGCAATACAGCTGAAATGTGATTTCTGGTAGTTAGGTTTTCTTTCAGATTGCCTTAGTATAATGCACTGCTTCAGGCACCCTTCATTCTTTCCTCTTAGCTTCCTACCAGCTGACATCAAAGTAACCTGCGAAACATCTATTGAACTGTCAGTATTTTGTCTCTGCTTTTGTTGTTGTTCTGCTGTTATTTCAGGCTCTGATAATGCAGTGTGCTGGAGGCGATGTGGGTTAACAGGGTGATTACCTCAGCAAGAATGGTATTTTAGTTGTTGCAAAGTGAAGTGCTTGGATATCTTCCCCCTGGATCAAGACTGTTTGCTCTTTCAGCTGCTAGGTGCAGATCCAAAAGCTGTTGTGCTTCACCCTGTCTCACTGTAGCTTACATGTGAGGTAACAGGTGCTGCCTTCCCCTTTCAGAACCTGAAGGCTGGCTCTGCAGAGAAGCACCAAGTATGCTTGTGTGCATATTCACTGGCTGCTCAATCTTGGAAAAATGAACAGAAAGATCTCTCTGATATTTTTATTAATCTGAACAGACAGCACTGCGGCGAAAAAGGATCCCAATTCTTTAGTCTGGTTCAGTCTTCAGCAAACTGGGACTCTATCCAGACCTGGTTAATCTCTCTTGAATCAAACCTGTTCAGAGCAAGATGTGCAGGCTTGAACTGGTACCTCTTGGTGTCCCTTTTCTTTTAGGGGCAGGGTCTGACTGTCCTAAATACCTTGAGTGTAGAGGTCCCAAGGCAGTCTCATGCACTTTGCTGTGTTGCTCTAGCCATATTGCTCTGCTATATGCCACATTCCCCCAGCCTCTCCATTAAAAACAAGGCAATTTCTTTGGCAATCTTCTCCCAGTTTTCTTCCTCAAAAGCAAAGGACCTGGCAGTAGTGCTCATGCAGGAGGGTGCCTCAAACTGTTTTTGAGACTTCATTACTAAAGGTTTTTGGAACCTGGGAATAGGATGACTTCTGCAGGTGAAGAATGATAGTGTCTGTTAAACACCATCTGACAGATCTATGACTAACTGGGACATGTACAGCTGTTCTGATCAAATAATATCTCTTATGTCCTTACTTTTAAATGTTAGGATTACTCAAACTTCAGGTAGATTACCCAGAACATCAAGGCAGAAATAGGACTTTACATGCAATAACTGAAAATTATCTTTATTTGGCTGCAGTTTCAAAATTGTTGTGGTCAGCAGCCAGAAAAATCTTTACACTTGTTGCAACAGCCTCCATTTAATGGTGTATTGAACTTGGTATGCAAATACCACAAGTGTACAGTGTCCCTTACAGAGAATCATTAACATGATTTCTGGGGCTTTGCAGATGCCAGAGTCTTGAAGTTGTTCAGTGTTCCAGTCTTATGTTGTAAATTGTATTGCTGTACCCAGGAGTGGCTTCTCAATTGGTCGTTACCTGTAGTCACTGGAGTTCAGTGCTGCTTGTTTATGAACAGGAGAGAGCAAGGGAGAAGGTGAAGGCTCTGTAGATAGTATTATCCATTGGACTGGTTTCAACAGCTGTTTCATACCCAAGTAATCTCTTAAACACAACTGAAGAAGGAGGTAGGCAGATCTAAGGGACCTGGTTCTCACTTATTTTTATTTTCCATGCCAGCAATTGTAAAGATTTGTCAAGGTTTTTTGTAGAAGATGGGTTAAACACAAAATCTATAGATCTGATGAAGATTGTAACCACCCAAATGGAGTCTTGTTAGTGTCTTACTCCTGGTTGCCTGACCACATGTTTATTCAGATTGGGTAGATCTCATGTAGTAGTAAATATCTAAGTTAGAGGTGGATAAACAAGTAAACTTGTAAAACAAGTATAAAATGTGAATATGTCAGTAAAAAAATACATTTGTGTATCTAACTGTCTCTCTCGTCATTCAAGTTGCAGGAGTCATTACAGCTGACTTTCTATCAGGATTGTTTCACTGGGGAGCTGATACCTGGGGATCTGTGGAGCTACCCATAGTTGGAAAGGTTTGAGATTCTTGTCCTTAAGTGTGAAAAAGTTATAAAATAGTTTCCTGAAACACTTCCAGTATTCCCACCTGTACAGTGTACATAAGCTGTACCTTTCCTGTAGTCTTGCAACGTAACCTACTCCCCCACCCCCAGAACCCTCCTCCACTGAGTAGCATAGTAGATTGGTAAAGTGCTGTGTTTATACTTGGCCTAGGTGACATGTGCAAGGTGACACTGTTCCATTTTATCACCTTGTTTAAGGTTTGCACAGTTTTGCAATACCAGTGTTCACTGACCTTCCCAAGCTGCCACAGGGGTGGCCTGTGACACCATGGGCATAGATATCTACACTGGCTAGACTTGTGTAGATCTTCCAAAAGTCCAATAAACAGAGATGTGGAGAATTGTTCTGTAGCTGAACTCTCTAAAACCTGTCTTGTAAAACATGAAGACATTCCAGTAAAAAATCTCCCCAGTCTGCTTTGCTACTGGCCCCTCTTGTAAATGTAGTAGTATTGGAATGGTGATGACTGAAGATGTAGATTTGAAATGTGTTACACACCTGCAGGTACAAATGCCAGGAGCTTAGAGGAAGGTGTAATGACTTCTATAATGAGCAATAATCTGTTTTTTTAAATAAACTTCATAGCTACCATTAATTCTCACAGTACAATATTAGATGGATCTCTATTAAAATTTAAAAAAAAGTATATGGGATATTTCTTGTAATTATCCAGAAATACATTAACTAGAACAGCAGAATTAAGACTAGGTTTTAGGCTTATTTTTGTTCCCCTTTAATAGACATAGTAGTCCTTGAATCCCTTTATTTGTGGACCATAGTTTAAAAAAAAAAAGGGGGGAGGGAGAAAAAAGGGCACTGCAAGAGGCTGTGCACTAAATAAACAGGTCAGACTGATCAGAACACTTTGCACAGGCTGTACATCATGTATGTGTTAAAGGCAAATACATATTCTTGTTTTACTGTCGCAGTCTTACCTATCAGATTTGTTCTCTCCTCTGGAATTGTGTATTCAGATGTGATTTATTCTCCTAGAGGAGACTTTTGTGTAGTGTATTGGACTTATATTGGCCTGTCTGTGTGATTTAACTTGCCTTTAGTCTGTTAATGCTGTCATCTGTAGCCCACACAAAATGTTAGCCTGCATTTTCATTTTGTAGTGTTTTCTTGGTTTATGCTGGTTAGGAAGTGACCTATATTTGTTTGTGAATTTCACAGGCTTATTTTATCTGTGAAATTAGGATGCTGTTTGTTTTTGAAACCTACAGGCTAAAGGTCCTAAGTGAAAATTAAGAATAAAACTAAAAAGCAATAAAAAAATGGGTTTGAGTCTGGGAACCAAATTGCTTTTCAAATGTAAATCAAATTATCCAAAGTGTTGTAATCACAAAAGTTTGAATCCTGCTTACATGCTTGTACTGTGGAACTCTCTTAAACTCAGTCATTAGATTGAAATGCATGTGAGGTTTTTTGGGGTTTGTATTTTTCTTTCCAGTAATGTTATTGGGCCATGGTGTCATGTTTATCAATTTCTTTTTTTCAGGCTTTCATCAGACCTTTTAGAGAACATCATATTGACCCCACAGCAATTACCAGACATGATTTTATAGAGACCAATGGAGACAACTGCTTTATGACACTAGTCCCGTTGGCAAACATGGCATACAAATTTGTTTCTTTTTCCCCAGGTAAGGTGTTACTTCTGACTTATGTGGATTTAGCATTTTTGTTGATACTTAAATTGGGTTGTCTGTGTGAAGCTAGGAGAAATCATTGAATGTGAGATGACAAGTAAAAGCTGTTGGAAGCGTGATGCTTCTGGGAGGAGGGAGGGAAATTTTTAATTAATATTTTTCTTGAAGTGGAGGCAAAGTTTTTGTTCAACCCAACAGAGAATTGGTGGCTGAGGAGTCCTGTAAGGAAGCATTAGATGTTGCATTAAATATTCCTTTTATAAGAGGGATCAAACTCTGTGCAGATAGGGAAATTCATTGTTCTGAAGTATCTAAAAATGCTTCATCTCTGTGCATTTGCTAACTAGAAGGACAAGAATTGAAAGATTAATTTTATAGATGTTTAACTCAGGGTTTAACTTCCTGTTTATGGTGAGTTGACAGACACAGGCACTTACCAGCCTGCCTTGTGACATTCTGGAGTTGCTTGTGGCTCACTGGCTCTTGTGACACTTCTGCCAGAGCAGCTTCATTGAGGCCTTTGCTCCTGTAGCACCAGGCAGCTCTGTCTGGGCAAGACATGATTTTCCTAGTAGAAATTTACTTTTTCATAAATGGTATTTAAAGATACACATCTTGTTTTGCAGAGGCGTTATATGAAACATGTCCTTGGGAGTGTTATGTCTTTGCCCTTATCATCTTCATAACCATGACGAACCAGATTCACAAGTGGTCTCACACGTACTTTGGTCTTCCACGCTGGGTCATATTTCTCCAGGACTGGCATGTTATCCTGCCACGGAAGCATCACAGGATCCATCATGTGTCTCCACACGAGACGTACTTCTGCATTACAACTGGTACTGCCATCTGGTTCACACTGCCAGCCTATTTTAGTAGTCTGTACAGTTCACCTGGCAAGATGTCATTTAGTGACAGACTATTAAAAACTTAGAAAATGACGTGGTGAAGCTTACCATGCTCTTAGTTTGCTGGCAGCTGGTGCAGCATTAAAAAATGGGGGGGAGATGATCTGTGATTGACTAAAAGGGAGTTTTCAGCCCCAGGGGGTAGTCAGTGGTACCCAGATCTGATGGTGTCTTGGTAATCTCACACTAGGAATGGCTTTTGTTCACTGAAGTCTTCAAGCTGCTGTCCCTTCAAAAAAGCATTTCATCTACAAGTGCAGCTTACCTTGAGTGCTCACTTCTAAATCAAGGCTTCTGCATTTTCAGCATTCATTCCTTCTGATTTAGGGCAGAGTGCCAGGCTGGCAGAAAACTGGCTTTACATTCCTCTTATCTGTATTAAATGTTATGCTCACTGTACAGGCACTATCCTGAGTCACCAGTGTTGCACAGTCCTGAATAAGTTATGAAATTAATCAGACAGCTGGAAATAAATTACTTTCGTTCTTCATTCTGTCATTGGCTTTGACAAATGGTTTGTGTCAGTTTTGAAATCTCTGCCAAGAAGCAAATGTACTTCTCATGACCAGACTGTCATGTAAGAACATGGTATCATTTAAGAGGCATGACTTGACAGATAATGGCAAAAATCTTGCCACGCTAAGAGCTTTTTTTCAGTTCTACTATGTCATCAAAGTTTAAGCTTGATGTTATTAGCAGTCTTGGGCTAGTTACTTTTTTCTCTCATTAAAAATAAGCATCTGCTTCCATTCACTCTCTGCCTTCTGTAAGTGTTCATACCATTCTAGTCTGACATAACACAGCACGATAGATTGTATGCTTGGATTTCCCACTGGAGCAAAGTGTTTCTGCAACCCTAATTCTCTTAGGATAGAAGTGAGGAGGAGGACAGAAATACACAATCAATGTGCTATTTATAAGGGGCCTTTAGTGAGTAAAATAGGGGTAGTTATTATAATGCACTCGTTAGTGACTTATGAGTAGACAGCCCAGTCCAAAGAGTGGACTTGGTTCCAGAGCTGAGCTGTGTATGTAAAGGTCTGTCCCTGTATCATTGCCAGGGAAGGTGTCAGATAACAGAACTTTCTGGCATTCCCAGTGTTAAAGCTTTTGGACTAACTGCCATTTTTAGACACCAGGAAGGAGTCATCCATTCTTTGAGGGCTGATGGCTGTGTTAATGAGAATTTTGTGACTTCCTGAAGGACATGAGTGCACAGTGAGTTGAGCAGAGCTGCAGGACTGCAGGTGAGCTAGGAAGGGCCATGGCTGAAAACAGGGCCTGTTGCACAGATTGTTACAGCTGCAGTGTCTGAGATACTGATCTAGCTCTCTTGCAACATGGTCTTTCTTAGCAGTGAATATTCTGAGTGTTCTCTCCATTCAGTATTTCTGTCCCATAATAGCTACACACATAGTCTAAGACATCACCAGTGACAACAGTTGTTTCCTTCTGCTGGCTGTGTCACCACTGTAGGGATGGGACTCAGACCCAGCAGACCTGGCTCTGCAGCAGCTTTCCTGTGTTTCATGCTCATGCCATCCTGCCTTTCAGCTCTTTCCTCTAACATGAACTGCTGCTGCTAGATCACTGTTTCCATTGTGGTAACAACTTCATTCCTGCCTCTCCTTTGTTTTTTTTATGCTTTTTTCCCTTTTCCAGAAATGTACATGAAGTATAACGTGCTTACAGAACTGTTCTGTAAGTGTGGGTTAATTAATATAACTCTGTGCACATCCATCTCTTCCTGGTTGTTGGAAGAATTCTACAGGGAAATAACATTTCCCAGCCTTGATTTCTTTTGGTTTTCCTGGTGTTACAATATTTAATAAAACAGAGGCCTAAAGTTACTACGTAATCCAGTGTAATAAACCCTGTGAAATTGCCTCTTAGTGCACTCTCCTGTCTCAGGTATACATAATTAGGTTGGCATCAAAATACAGTATCAGAAAATCAAGTTAATGTACTAATTAATATTGTGAAAGTGAGGCATGAAGCCCCTCTGAATTCAAGGTGAGGCCTGTCAATGCTGTGAGCTCCAGCCTCGCAGGCTGTGCCGTGCAGCATTTCTACAGAGTGTTCAAAACACCCTCAATCTGTAGGCTGGGAAAGATGCATTAAAGTACTGCCATTTTTACATGGAATGGTAAAAGCCTGTCCTGTGACAACCTGTTGCAGCCTTTCTGGTTGCTAGGAAGCAGAAGGAAGCAGAAGTGCTCTGTTAGCTGAGTTGCACACCTCAGGGTGTGCTGCCCTTTTAATCCAGGGAGTGTCCAGCCTCAGCTGGTGTCCCATACAGCATGGTACTGGGACAAGAGTTCCCCACTGCAGGCTTCTTTGGCAACCAGTTACACAAACTGTAATTTCACCCAGGGAGAGCACAACACATTTAAGTACCTTAAACAATTAAACTTTATGTTGGAACTATCTAAATTGGAGGCTTCATTTAAGAACAAACTTCTGCTTTCCTGAGCCATAGTTAGTGGTGTTGAGGTCCCAAACAGAAATCTTGATTTATTTTTAGTTTTTTTTTTCCTAGAAATTGACATTGATAATGTGTTTGAGATTTTGGAGCCTTGTTGTGTCTATTTACTTTCCTGCTGTACTTACCTAATGAGAAACACAGAAGTTCAGCTGGATTTGGTGATCGAGGAAAAATAGCTGAAATTGCTGGGTTGTTTTTTTTTGGTGGCTTGAATTTCAGTATTAAATCTAAAGTACTATTCCTACAAGTATCTTCCTTCTAACACAAGTCATTCAACTTAATGGTTTCTTTTCTGGTAGTTATGCAGTGGTCATAGTGTAGTCCACATCTGAACTGCCCTTACATTCACCTTGTGTTTAATTTGAAGGATGTTATTAAATAAACATTGCAAGACATGGAACTTTGGATGCTATGACAAACTAATCCTCTTTTTCCTTTGCAATCATTTAGGTTGGCTGAACTATCCATTAGAGAAGATAAGATTCTGGAGGTGTTTGGAGAACATTATCCAAGCAGTTACTGGAGAAAAGCCAAGAGCAGATGACATGAAATGGGCTCAGAAAATTAAATAACTTTTGCCAGCCTTCTGCAATCCTTAACTTGTTGCCAATGTTTTTTTAAAAAAAAAAAAGCCATCAGCCAAATTCAAGACCTGCAAAGAAATAACAGACTCTAAAGCACAAACTAAAAAGTGCTAACACAAACTGTAATGAAAAGAACTAATTCTTAAAACAATACTTGAAATGAAGATGATTACTCTTACTGAGCACCTTTTTGTTTAGCCATGTCTGCTTACATCTTAGAAAATACTTCATCACTCTCTCATAAGGCTTTCGGGCAAGCCAGAAGGCAGGACAGTCACTCCATTGGTACATGGTGGCGTAGTAAACATGTGTTGTATCAACATTATTTAACACTTCAAAAATAGCTTGTTGCCTCAGACCTATAGGGGGAATGGTGACAAGTTTGTCACTTCGTGTTTGAGTCCAGATACACTGCATGAAAAGTGTGTCAGAGTGATGGAAGCCTATAAAATCATCACTGTTCAATGCACTTAGTGATTGATAAACTTACAGCTCTGTCTTTGCTATCATGTTAAATCTAACTGACGTAATGTGGAACAGACTTCAAGAATCCCACTCCACCAGTGGGCCACGAATCCTCAAGTGTCTTCAGTTTCCCTTAAAATTGTCCTACGTTCTACATGGAATTGAGCAAACTCTTACTGCATAAGCCTTCAACTTAACAAGCTCCTCTGAGGAGGGAGGGCACCCAGTACAACACATGCTCACGTTTGTTCATGTGGAGTGCTCACTGATGAGTCTTTTATTAAGTGTTTCCTACCCTGACAATAAATGTTTAAAATAGTTCTAGCATTGGGCACATTGCAAATAGCTGTATTCAAGAGCTCAAGGTATCAAACTTGTAATGTTAGAAGGGAAATGTCAATGACTGGTGTTTTGTTCTTTTTTTTTTAAGGTGCTTGCTTGTTTCTGTAAATAATATAAAGCCTTAATCTCTTCTGGTGTAATGGAATAATATTTTAATGTGATGTTTGAATGTATATAATATATTTATAACAAAGCAGTCAGATAATACTAATCATGCTTGTTAAGTCTTGTTGCTGTTCTTCATTCGTGCATTTGTCAGTACTTGGTCCATGAACTTGATCACTTGTTGCAAAATACTTCATGCTGTTCCAGCCACCTGAAACACCTTGCAGCCTCTTAAGCCTTGTTTAGATTGAAGTGATCAATTGTTTTTCAGTTTTGTAGGAGCTTGGTACTGTTACACCAGACTTCAACACCTTTCAAGAAGTGCAGCTAATTCTGCTTTGAAGGCTAAGGAGTAATTCTGCTGGACTGGGGGCAAGAGTTCCTCTAAGATCATCCAGCAGGCACTTTTTGTTAAATCTAAGACTATTTCCCCCCTTAGTAGTGAGTTGTGTTGAATTAAAACTGTCTTTTCCTGATGTGTATGGTAGGGGGGTTTTGAGTCACGGATTTAGACTAGCCTTGATCTCAGCCTCTTCAGATGTTATGGATCACAACAACTTTTTAAGTTGTGCCTTCAGTGGAAATGGCTGAATGCAGATGTGTTTGAGCTGGGTTCTACAGATTAAAATTGCAGCTGGTACCTTGGTTGCAAAATATTTAACATGTTTAAATGATTTAGACCCTTGGAGAGCTTTCAACTGTTATATGAAACTATTGGCTACTCTAGTTGTCATAGTCAATATCATGCCTCTCTGTTGCTTTGGCAGTGAAGAGTACTTCTACTTCAGTAGGAGTGTTGAAATGGGAGGAAGAGAGAGAAATACCCCTTTGCTGTTTCTGTGGAAGAGAGGTGTGTGGCTTCATACTCTCTTTGGTCAAAAGAGCAGGTTGTCCCTTTTTTCACCCACCCCATCAAAAGCCTTGGCAAAGAAGGCAATGTCTAGCACAGAGCAGGGGGCAGCAGCCAGGAGTTTGCAGGCTTGGTTAGGTTCTTTGTTAATTATTGCAGACTTCTCCCAGATCTGGGTGTTTAAGAGGTTTAAGAGGTTTGATTCTGTGCCAAACCTGTTAGCTCAAAGCTGCTCCTAGGAGTAGTTTTATTTCTACTTGTTTTAATTTCCAGGTGCTGACTGCTTAGCCTTATATTAAAAAATCTGAGATGTGAATATAAATTTGGGTGGGGTAAAAGGTAACTTCTGCTATCGTGGAAGTCAGTGTGGTGATCCTTACTCTGCATCAGTGAAGTTAGATCTGTTAATACTTGCTATTTGTGGCTGAAACTAAGTTTCTTTGGTATAACAGGTGTTGAACTGAATGTTTGCTGAATGCTGGTGAGGTGGGGATGCAAACTACCCCTGTGTCCAGAGCAAAGAATGCTTCTCCTTCCTCTTCTCCCCTTCCAGTGCAGTGTCCTTCAGTTCTAGAGGTGTAGGAATGCTTAGGGACCAACATCTATAGCTGTGAGTACAGAGAACTGCAGTAGTTACTCCTGGCACCTTGGCAAAAGTTTAAATTCATGCCTGCTTCTACCTTGACACTCCCATCATCCATATTCTATCAGATTTGTAGTCCGTGGTTGTCTAGCCCTCCTGTCCTCATCCTTTTTCTCCTCTTTCCCTCAAGCTCAGTTTAAGTAAACCAGTGTCAGAGTACAGGACTCCTGTGTAAAATAGCCTTAAACCAGTAAATCCTTTAAGAGCTCATCTCTCATTGCAAATTTAAATGCCAAGTGGACAGCACTAGTGCAGTGTATGTAACATGGATTTGAAGCATACAAACTGCTAGAATTTGTACTTCAGGAGTGTTGTTAAAGGCAGTTTGCTGTTGCCCAAACCCCTCTCAGCCACTTGATTTGCAGTCTTACTGGACACACATCTGAGCTACTAAAAGTGGTGGTTGCTGGGTCTATCTTGTTTGTTAATCTTGCTTAATTGTGAGAAACTGGGACAGCAGTTAATCTCTGGATGCTGTTTTAGATGCTGATGCTGTGCTCGAGTCCTGAAGCAGCTCTTGCTCAGAGTGACTTGATGTGTCTGACATTGCTGGCATGTCCCAGGGTCCTGCAGTAATGTCACTGTTCATAAGGCAGTGTTGAGGGGCACAGCCTGTGAGCAAGTTCTGGCTTTATAATCCTTGATCTTTCCCTCCCTGCTGTAAATTGAGGTGTATCTTAAAGCTTTCTATTCCTTGGAGGAGGGTTAATGAATGCCAGGATAAATTGGCTTGGTTTTCAGACTTAAGTTAGTTTCTGGAAACTGTTCCACCTATTTAAAGTCGTGGATGCTTCTGTAAAATCAATACAGCAATTCTGGAGCAAAAGGCTACACGGATCCTTCTTAGCAGATGGAAATCTGGCTTAAGATGAATTTGTCTTAAGTTGATTAGAAACAGATTAGAGCCAAAGCAGAATAAGGCACTCCTGTTAAACTCCAGAGGGATGGTCTGCATTCCAGGTTAACTAAATGCTTTTAAAAGCTATTTGATTTCAGTCTGTCATTTCCACAGAAAGATGTGGTCTGTCTCCTGCTCCCTGGACCTTCAGGAGATGGTCTTTCAGACCTTCAACTTCTGTCACATCTGTAGTTGCCCTCCAGCGAGCTGGCTATTATCATGTGAGGGCCTGGCAGGAGCAGATCCATCTCTTTATGTGCATCTGAGGTGTTGCAAAGATTGTAGAGGCAGAGCTGTTCAGGGACTTGTTAGCAAGGGGAAGCCTTGCACTGTGCTAAACTGAGGAAAACTACTGCAACGTGCCTTAAAATCCCTCTCAGCCTTTTCTTAGGCAAGTCTTCAGAACAGCCTGGGAGGCTTGGGTTTGGTGTTTGCTTTTAAGATCCTGTGGATACATTTCAAACTGCTCAGCTCTCTGATGTCTCCAGATTTACCCAACTTTGTTTCATTTTGCTGCTGCATGAAGTTGTCTGTGTTCTTTCCACTCATTTCCAGCCTTGACCTGCCTGCTGCCTCTGTGAAATACTGGGGACAAACAAGGAGAAACCCCCCTCAGAGTTAGTGTTTGCTGGAATAAATGTGGGTGAATATCACACTGCACAAGGAAAGGGGTTACTCTTCAAGCCAGCCTAGAGACAAGTGCATTGACAGATGTCTTTCTGGCATGTTTTTGTTCTGCACTGTTTAAAAAAAACCCACAAAAGTCTAGGAACTGGTCTGCCCAAAGCTGTTTGCACAAGACAGCAGGACCAGCAGCAGCAGACTTGCTTATATGAAGTAAGGCCAAACTAGGAGCTTTTGGCTCAGGTGCAGTGTCTGCCTGTGGTCCTCCTGGAACTTTACTAACAGCAGGCCTAAAAAGTGAAAGGAGAGCTCTGGTCGGTAAAGGGTTACACTAGGCCTCCTCTTTGCCCCCCCAGAGCTGCCGTTTATCCTGCCGGGGGAGGGGGACTCTGGCTGCTGGGTATCAAACATCGCCATCCTGGTGTGTTCAGCACAGCATCTCCAGGGCTTTCAGCTCAGCGGGTTCCCCATCTCCTGGCTGGTTTGCTGGGCTCTCATGCCACCTAGCTTCTTTACTGTTGTCTTCATCTAGGGCCGCCCTCAGCCATGTCTGAAACGTGATACTAGAATTAAATGAAAAAAAAAATTCAACCACCAAGACCTTGGTGCTGTTTGCTGCTAAAAGCTGAGTACGTTCAAGTTGACTTAACTGAGTAAATGGCTTAAAGTGCAACGGGTCTCCAAAACATTTTGCTCTGTAATTGTTTCTGCAAATTTTCATGTGATGTCTTAGGGCGTAGTTTTTGGACTATGTGTTGCAAGACAAAGCAGAATTAATTTCCCTTTTTATTTTCTTTCTTTTTTCCTTATAACTGTGTTAACTGAAGAGGCATGAGGGAGGATGGGCTGTTCATTAAAATACATCATGGTAGATCTTCCTGATGTTCCTTGTGTGTCTTCTGGCTACAGCTTTCCTAGATGAATATCAGCGAGGTTAGGACTGAAAATATTTTTCATTGCTGCATATTGGATAACAGCAACCTCCTAAAACACAGTAAGAAGTAAGTGGATGTGCTTTATCTCTCCTGAGATAAGGGGACCCTGCACTTGGAGCACGTCTGACGCTGTCACCCCACTGAAACCCCTTTCTCCTGTGTGCACGTCGGGCTGTGTGCTGCTGGAGGGGAGGTGACTGCATCTCTGTGCGTGCTGGAGGGTGACGAGGAAAGGCAGGAATTGAGTCTTCCCGCTGGGTGCAGCCTGTGTCCTCTCGGCAGGAGGCTGGGGATGCGAATTTATAAAGAGCGTCAGATTATTACTAAGTGCCTATGACTGTAAAGCAGAAGAGCTAACGCTGCTCGTGTTCTGGCTGTAATGAACATGGTTCGCCAATTATTTATATTAATTACACTTGAGTTTTATAGGCTGTTAAATGCTTAAAACCCTGCTGGTGTTTCAGAGCTCCCCGGGGAGCTCGCTGGGGTTGCTTTCCCCAGCGTTGCCTGCCGGCGATGGGCAGCCCCGTGGAGCCGCTGTCCCGGCCGTGGGTCTCGTCCCTCGCCGGCAACCCCCGCCCCGAGACCCCGGGGCCCTGCTCCTCCCAGAGGGCCCGCCCGCGCCACGGCGCGAAGGAGGCGCTCTGCGTGCACCACAGAGCCAGCCATGCCTCCGCCCCGCCCCGGCCTCTCCTTAGCGCGCCCGCCCGCACCGCGCCCTCATGGCCGCACTTCCCGCGTTGCGTTGACGTGCGAGGGGGCGGGGCTCCAGCGGCAGCGGCGCAAGATGGCGGCCACCACGGGTGCGGGTGAGCGAGCGGCGGGCGGCGGGGCCGCGGGCTGGGGGGGCCCGGCCGGGGCTGCTCCTCGCCGCGGGGCAGTCACGGCCCCCCGCGGACGGCAGCGCGGCGGGCTCCCGGCGGTCGGGAGGCCCGGCCGGGTGTTTCGGGGCTGGCGGGGCGGTGACGGGCGCTAGGCCGGGAGGCGCCCGGCAGAGGGGCGAGGGCGGCGGGGGAGGGGGCTGCGGGGCCAGCCGGTGAGGCGCGGTCCGGTGCCCGGCCCGGGGTGGCGGAGCCGTTCCCTGCTCCGTCGCCGCGGCTCCCGGGCGGGCCCGGCCGGCGCCTCCCTGGGGGCTGCCGAGGCCTTGCGGTGGGAGCGGCTCTGGAGGGACGAGTCCGGCCCGGGACCGGGAGGGGTGTGTGGAGCCAACCCGGGCCCTGCCAGGAGCCTGCCGCGGTGCTGGGCGCGCTGGCACCGGGAAGCGGCGCTGGGCTGGGCCGCCGGGGCTGGGGCCCCTGCCCGGGGCCGGCCCGGCCCGCAGCCCTCGGCCCGGGGCTGAGGTTCGGAGCCAGGGTGAGGGCAGCCCGGCCGCCGATAGCCGCCTGAGCGCGCCCGCCTCGCACGGCCGCCGTGCGGTCGCGTTTCAGAACGTGCTCCTCTGGTGAGGTCCGTGGCCAGAGCAGACCCTCGGTTCTCTGCTCTCGGTAGTCACTGAGCCATGACTAGAGCTACGTGGGTGAAATTATCTGCTTAAAAATCTGTTTCGCTAATAATATCTTCCTGTTACATCAGAAGGATGTAACTTCCTTGTCAGGACGTGTATGCTCCAAGAAGTCAGTGTATTTTTTTCCCTTTAAAATTCTCCTCGTCTGCTTTGAATAGTTAAGCAAATCCTATCTTTACATTTACCATTACACATTAAACAAAAATACTGCAACTCGATTTTGAATGGTTTTTTTTCTGCTGACATTCTCTAATGAACTTTGACATAACAAATACATTAGTTTCACTTCTGCTTAGCCAGTTTCATTTTCCTGTTTTCTTAAGGCTGTACAGGGTTTCAGTCACTGTAGTATTTGTTTTCAAATTGCTTCCTTTGAAGTTTAAATATGAGGTCACTGGAAAACTGTTCTTGAAGGAGCAACAAAAGTATTTTGAAATTATTTTCCTATTGATGAGCACTTTCAACTTTTAAAAATAATTGTCACAATGCAGATAATGCATAGGAATTGAATTTATAAAGCTACTTAAAAAATGCAGTGGATGCAGTCCTGAGAATTGTGTTTTACAGCTCTGTGACTGAACGTATGTGGTTGTGAGGTATTGGAACACTTGATTTAAAATACACAGAAAGTGTAATGCAGTCTTCTTTCCCCTCTTATATCACATTATTCTGGCTACCACACTTTCTCAATAATCCTTTCAAGCTGCTGACTTCTCATTTTCTATTTGGCTGGAAGAACTAGGCAGATAGTTTCAAGCTAGTGCAGCTTTGTGAATTAATTGTCTGGGTGTTCACAGAGGGGTATGTGTGGAAAGGGACTTGGACTGTGGTGATAAAGTCCAAAGCTAGCCCTACTGCCCAGGTTTCCTTTTGCAGCAAACAGTCTTTGTGATAAGCTGTGGTTAACCATCGTCTGGTAGCCACGTTGTGTCTTTTGGGCTGCCTCCTGTCATTTCATGGATTTCTGAAAACTGGCTCATGTCTTCAGTGCTGAAGTGGGAAGCATGTGCAGCCAGGTATATGAGAGCAGGGGCCTCAGTTTCTTGTGTCTGCAACGTGGGCATATGTGAGAGAGCTGACAAGCACAACCTTTCAGCTCCTCGTGAGATCCTGTGTGTTTAACTGCTTCTGGAGGAAAGAAAAAGTAAAATCTGTGTGACATAACATGTTGCAGTAACACTGAACTTTTGCAGTAAACCCTAAACTCAGTAGGGGAGAACTTTCAGGTACAGACCAGCAGCTTACATTGTGGGGAGCCTTAGAGCTTTGTCTGCTGTCTATCATAGGCTGCCCCACCAGGAGTGGTCTGGATTTTCTTGTTGTGTTAGTGAAGGATGGAGATTGTCTTCTTCTGACAAAGAGAACAAAATAGTCTCCAGTGACTGGTGGTGGTGGTGGCACTGCAATGCAGTTTGTGCAGTTCCTTCTTGACACTGCACTGAAGGCATTGCCTAGCACATACAAATAGAGCCTGGAAGTGACACCTGCTTGTTCTCCACTACTGATTGATACTCTGTGGAGCTTTGGGCTACTTGTTTAGTAGTATCTTTACTCATATGTAAACCAGATTTTGATAGTTCTTGGTTCATAGAATCTTAGTGTATTCATATTTGTTTATAAAGCATTTGAATATGTTTGATATCCTAAGTTTATACTAATTCAACAAAGGAGCTTAAACAGAGATGAGTCTTTCCTTAAAAGCAGCTGCTGACCCAGAGCAAATGTCCCTATAAAAATGGTAGCAAATGTCCCTATAAAAATGGTAGCAAATGTCCCTATAACTTAAAAAAGTCATAGGGCTGGTCCTGAGAATGAGACAGGTAAGCCTTATATTTGTATCTAATAAACAGGTAGAAATAATTAACCGGGGAGGGGGGAACCTTACCTAGAAGAAATGTTGTGATGCAAGATCCACCAGTATCACTTACATAGAGATTTCTGTGTTGCTGTGGGTTTCCCACACAGAACTGATGTATGAGTGAAAAGATAGGGTTGACTTCAGTCATTCTAATAAGGCTTTTTGTAGGAGAGTACAGGCACCTAAACTGTAAGCACGTGTCTGTCCATCCCTCAGCTGAAATGTCATATGGAACACCGTGCTGGCTCAGGTTCCAGAGGTGATCTAGCTGAGGCATCCAGGGTTCCTGAGAGACAGAACCTGACTGTGTTTGCCTATGGAATTCTGGTTTTCTCACTTTCATCCTGGGAAAACTTTAACAACCAAATGCACATTTCTCTGAGAGGTCTGTCTGGGGGGTCTGTTGCAGGACTGTGGTAGACATGGCATTTACCAACAGTCTGGAAGAACTGAGTATAAAATGATTTCCCCAGATTTAAGTTATTTGAAGTCAGAGGAATGTGCAGAATTCCAGAAGGACAATTCATTAGGTGATCAGGCATGATAGAACTGATGATATATGTGGCTTAGTACTGCTGGCAGAGAGAATAGCACAGGTTGGTTTTAGTACAGTATATTAAAGGTATATATTTGTACTTTTGGGGGGACTAGTAACACTACTGTAAACTCACATGTGAACGAGATGTTACAACACAGAAAAACTGGCAGTGAAGCATATGGAACGTGTACCCACCTCTGCAGATGAACAGGGCTGTCTCCTTTGGAGTGCACTGCATACAACAGCAATTGTTATCTCAAGATAAATATTGCCAGCCACCGAGTACTTTCTAAGTCTGTAAGTAAAATACTGAAGGGTAGAGAGAAAGAAATTGAAGAGAAACAGGAAAGATAAATTACGCCTTCTTAAATAATACGGACTGTAGGAGTTCATGAAATAGGTGCTAAAGGAGCTGAAGGCAGAGCTTCTTTGTGTATTGTAATGGAAGGATGCAGTAGATTAAATAAAAAGGTAAATAGTTCAGACTCTTAGAAGAAGATACTTAAATCTAATATAAGTATGATATCTGATTTTTTAAAAGCCATTCTGGCTGAGAACTTAAAATTAGTCATTAGGGTATTAAATATGCAAATAGATAAGCGTCACAGATGATACAATACTGACAAATTTTGTAAGGTGTGTGAAGGTTGGGATTTTCAAGTTGTAAGGGTGATTTTTAACTATTGCAAATCAATGCAAACTGACCCCGTCTCCACCTCCTGGTTAGCTTGTTCACTTTCCTCCCAAGTCCAGCTTGGTCCGGGCCCAGAAGTAGAGCCTGGGTGGCTGCATCCTGCCTCTTCCACTCCCTGCCTGCAGTTGGCAGCTCTGCTGTTCCCCTGGAGCCCAGTACAGAGCTGTGCCTTAGTCGGTCAGTGTGGCATCTGGCTCTTCAAAGCTTATCTGAAGGTCGGTGAACCTACTTGTGTGTTCACCTTTTGGAGGGTGGTGTGAGTTTATGAAAACCTAGTGATGGTTTGTGGGTAGAAGAGGCAGGTGGAGCTCTCCCTCAGTAACAACCCTTTCTTTCCACAATGCAGAGAGGAAATGGTGGGGTTTTCCCTGGTGAGATTTCATGTACAGATTTTGTCCAGGGTGGCAGTTCAGGATGACTTATTTTCTAAAGTAACTTCTACCTATGCAGGTAATGTCTCACATTTCAGCTGCGATACAAGCCACAGAATTAATCTGATTTTAACGCTGCTGCTGGAAAGCTTTATTTGGCTTCAGACCTTAATGATACTGCCAGTGTGCCTCAGACAAATGTTTTACTGTGTTCTCTTTCCAAGTAACGTGCTTAAAGTATTAAAAGACAGAACCACCACTTTAGCTTACATGCAACAGGGAACACTTCAGATTGTTTCAAGTACTCAGGTGGTCATTTTGGATCTGCAAAGTATCTCAGTACCTGTCTGCATTGTCAGAGTGGAAATCATGATTATAAAGACAATTCAAGAGATCTAAAGACTTTATCTCCTGCAAATTTTTGTGACAGTTGCTGAAAGCATTTTATTCAGTTATAAATATTCCATCACTTTGGAAACTATATACCATTGTGGCAAAGAATGATTTATTTATTTTTTACAATTACAATGCTGCAGGGGTAAACTATCAAATTTTTAATAGCAGCAGTCTCTGCAAAGAGACGAGAAATGTATTGGAAAAGATGTAATTAAAGCTAAATATCATATACACAAAAACAAGCAACAGAAGGGGATTTGACATATTTAAGCAACAGAGGTGGCTAAAGCTATTAGATTCCAGTTCATTTGAATTACTGTAAATCAGGAACTAGTACAGAAAGCAGAGTTAAAATTGGCCTGAAAGGCCAATTTGGTAAGTTGCCTGTTGTCTGTGAAGATGTCAAGAAAACTTCAGCAAAAAGAGGGTTCCTATTTTTCGAGCCTGTAAAGAGTGAAGTGCATTTTCTGTGTGCTTTGCTGAGGGGTTGTGTGGGATATATTGGTGCTTTAATCCTGAAGAGAAATGCTTGTAATTTGATTTCACTTTAGAAAGGAAATAAATGTAGTCTTGAATTTTTGTGAGAAGTGTATTTTTTTCTACTGATGCTGATGAAAAAGATCAAAGATTATTATTTACTCTCAAAGGCACCTTTTTTCACTGATTTCACTGTGCTGTTTCTGATTTGATAACATTTCTGAATTTGGAACTGCTTCCACTGTGTAACTGGGGAGAATTAAAGCATTAAAAAATATAGTCTGTCAGAAAGTGTTGGTTTTGACTTCTTAAAAATGTACTGTGTAGGTCATGTGAATGTAAATTTAAGGTGAGAAAAATCTCAGACTGGCAAGATCACTTGTACAACTGGTGTAAGACACATTCAGTTATGTATCTGTGCATCTTCAATGGTGCTGTGATATAAAGTGAATCTGACAGTGCTTTAGGGCATTTAGAATTCCAAGTTGGCATTTAAGAGTCTTCCAAGAATCATTCTGTTCTTTTCTAGTGTGGAACTTTCATTAGTAGGATTCTGACAAGACAAGATCAAACTCCTTTTGTCCTCATCTCAGCTTGCTGTCTCCCAGTCCTAGCAAGCCGCTGGGCTGAGGGGCCCTGGCAGCTGAAATCAGTGACAAACAGAAGGTCCTCGTGCTCTTTGAAGGCTGAAGAGGTTGTCATCCAAAACCTAGCAGCTACTTAACTGCGACTTCACTCTCTGTGAAGTGCACCTCCTGACTTTCTGAAAAACTCAGTCTGTGGTTTAGATTTGTTCCCTACTTTGCCATAAAAATCTCTCATGAACTTTCTCTAATTGGTAAACTAGTGTCCAGGGTTGAGGCTTCAAGATGCTTGTTTACTAAAAGGTGAACTTTCAGATAGACTGTACAAATCTGTGCCATTGGAGAGTTTACCTTCTCAGTACAGTTATATTTGGCTTTCATAGGTTTGCTGTTGTGATTTATAGTAAATATGTCCTTTTGCTCTGAGATGTTTTTTCAGTTCTGTTTCTGGAGTGTTTCTGTGCCATGAGGGAGCTGCAAGTGAAGCAATTACCTAGGTGTTGTATCTTTGTATCAAATGAAGATGCTATTTCAGAGTCTTCTTGAACCATAGCAAAGGCTAAATTTATATGTTGAAAGTACTTTCAACAACCTGATTGCTTTTTAATTGCTTCTTTATTGAGGTTTTCTTGCGTTAAATGAAGGACTCTTAGAAAAAGAGGTTTGTTTTGTTACCGCCTTGAAAGTCTCTATTACTACACTGAAAACCTTATGCAAGGTATTTATTGGGGGGTGGGAGGACGATACACAACTGACTCATGGTTGTGTCTGCTGGCACAGGACATCTCCTAACTCTGAACCTGCCATGGTTTAGCCATGGGAGTTACTCGGCAAGCACTGTGCATGCCTAGAGCAGATCTGTTCACTTTCTAGGAATCTTGGTGGACAGCAAACATGATGATGATATGTTTGTGTACAACCACAAGTGATAAAGCTTGTGTGGTTTCTGAGGTTCGGGTCCCAGCAGGGTGTGGTGGCTGACCATGAGTGCTGCAGGCCATTGCAAATGAAGAGGAGACAGGGTTGGCTTAATGGCCTTGTACGTCTTTCCAGGCTGACCAGAAGGGTGAATCTGGTCTTTTATTCTGCCTTGCTTAAGGGCAGGCTATTCAGAAATTATTTGAAGCATTTTTTATCATATGACCATACCCTTTTATATCTAAATATGTGTTTTTCTTTCTGAGAACCTGTCAGGGAGGGAGCTGAATAATGATCTTTGATGTGACTCTGAAATCATGTAGTGGCTGAGGTGCTGGTCTTCCACGTTACACCCCTGAGCTTTAGCTCAGGGATAAAACATTTTTAGAAGGTAATGATGCTGTTGGACAGGGTGGTTTGTTGTGAAGTAACCAACCATCTCCTATGACAATTTTATTTTGTGTGAAGTGCATAAAAACTCTTAGTATACATACTTCACTTTGCCACTGATGTTCTTGTAGTGCTCTTATGAGCAGTTGCTGTGAAACTAGTAAGCATTTATGTTAACTTTTTTGGTGAGAGTGCACAGGAGGAGTAGCCAGCTCTTTATAGGCCTCAGGCTTCTCAGGAAACTCTCAAATCCTGTATTGCTGTTCTGTGACTGATTCATGCTGAATTAGAGAGTTGTGTCTTGGGAGAGCTTGGAAATAAAGTTGCTTTCTTTACCCATAAGGTTGTAAAGCCAAGCCTTGCTCTGGTTAGCAAATGTCAGAATTAAGGCTGCCTTTCAGGCTTGGTTGTGGCCTCCTTGAATATATACATGATGATGTAATCTTTGATTATGTGATCACATAATTTTCTTCTTGCAGGATCCCTCTGTGTAGAGGGTGTGTGATGCTCAGAGGAGGGGTACACAGCAGAGTTTCTGGTTTCCTTCTTTGGTGTGTGGCCTGTGTCTGCTTACCATAAGGCTGATTCCTCCTAGCTTGTTTGGTTTGGTCTAAGTAAATATCAGTAAATGATCTTCACACTATTGATAAACATGAGGTGGTATTACCAAGTACTGCGGTAGAGAGACTGAGATGATGCTTGTTAAGCATTGTGGTGATGTGGTCCAGAAGAGAGGATTTTTTGGCAACGTGACACACATTCGAGGCAGCTCTGTGCTGGCTTCGGCTCGTTGCTCCTGTGAGCGGGGAGAGGCTGGGGTTGGGTTTCTAATAATAACCGCAGACGGTTTCCTCAGTGGAGTCACCTGCGTTGTTAAAGAGCTGCTGTGTCAGACTGGAGGGTGGAGTTCACCCTCCAGAAGGACCTTTTGTTCGTCTTCTGTTTGTCCTTTCCTGGCCGTTTCTTTCCCCGGGCGCCCGCAGGCAGGGCTGGAGCCCAGACAGCAGCTGCAGGCATGGCACGGCCCTGACTCATTCATTCCCCATCACCGGCTCTCACAGGCATCTGCTGCAGCAAAAATTGTGAAATAGGTGGGGGGGGTGTGTAAGTAAAGGTGGCACCTTGTCCTTCAACTCCTTCTCCATCTGTCTCTCTAGTCACTGGCTCTCTTAACCCCTGCGTTGGAGCTAGACTGCTCTTTTCTCTGCCTCCCCTCATGACAGCATGGAGAGCTTTGGGAATCTAATTAAAAACGGGGTGGCTAATCTGTCATGCTTCAGTATGAACTGCATATCGAGCCTTCATGTGCCCAAGGTACACGAGGTACATACATCATACTTCTAAGACCTAGTGTGAAGGGAAACGCTGGATTTTTTTGTGCAGGGGAAGTGACAGTGGTCCCTGTGAGGTCCTGTCACCACCGAGGATGTGGGGCTCGGTTAATCTTACGGCGATGGCTTCACCAGTCCCAACTGACTCACTTCCTTTCACAGCCAAAGATTTGTGTTCCTCAGCAGCCATGGTAACAGCACGGTCCCCTGGGAGCTGAAGCTGTGGATTTGGCATGGAGCTGTGTTAGAGCCGTGCTCAGCAGCCCCATCCGTGTGCTCTGGTGTAGCCAGTGCAGGTCTGGCATCTCCTGGTGCTGCTTTTCTGGTTCTGGGTTTCTCTTTGTGTTGTTGCAACAGCTGTGGTATTGAGTCACTTTATCCCCAGAATGTTCTTGAAGATTATTGTTGGATGTGTATCAAACTGGCCAACAAACTAATTCTTTAGTAATTTGCTTTTTTGGTTTCTTTTATGTTTGCTTTGTAGTGAATGAAATTTGAACAACTGATTCTGCAGCACAATCATCACAGACAATAGCTTCTTTGGGTCATTAATACATAAAGCAACCAGAATTATTCAATTTTAAGCACTGCCACATTTCACAATGCCTTAGATCCTCTGTATTTTCCCCATTGCCAAGCAGCTAGAGAGATGATTTTCAAAGCTCATGGTCTCCTTCTGACATCGTCAGAGTTGGGTGCTTTGGCCATGCTGGAAGCACTGGCTTCTGACCAAGAAGTTTGCTGGGTTCACTTGAGACATTGAAAGACTGATTTCTGTTCTTTTTCTGCTGTACTGAATAAGTGGCAGTGAAGAAGGGGATTAATTAGGATTTTCTGTTACCATGTCCTTGTGAATAGTTAACTTTGTATTATGGGGGATCTCTGCTAACCTCGATGGTCTGTCTGCAGGGGCACAGCCTGCCTCGACATGGTCTTCACCACAGGCTGGAGGGGAATCTGTGCTCCTCCCCTCCTTCTCCACTGACCTTGGTGTCTGCAGAGTTGTTTCTCTCACATATCCTCACTCCTCTCTCTGTCTACGGTTGCTGTCCTGCAGTTTCTTCCCCCCCTTCCTAACTATGTTATCATGGAGGCACTGCCACCATCACTGATGGGCTCAGCCTTGCCCAGTGGTGGGTCTGCCTTGGAGCCAGCTGGCATTGGCTCTGTCGGACATGGGGGAAGCTTCCAGCAGCTTCTCACAGCCCCTCTGCTACCAAAACCTTCTTCTGCAAACCCAATGCAAAGGAGAAGTGGTGGCCTAGAGCACATTTTTGTTTTGTGATGACTGAGGTATGGATACCTTGAAGAATAAAGAGTAATTAAGCCCCCTGTGGCCTGGGTTCAAGATCCCCCCTTCACTGCAGACTTAGTGTGTGACCTTGGATATGTCTCCTAAGCTCTCTATGCCATTGCTTTTCATTAATGTAATGGGGATAAGAAAATATCCCTCTTTTGCTGTGTGTTTTGAGGATAAATGTGCCAGCAATTAAGAAGTGCTGGAATTCCTTGGTGGTGAAGGTCGTAAGTACAAAGGATGCTATTGCTGCTGACAAAGCCCACTTAAATTAACTTCAGATTAACCTACTGATGTTATGAAAGAGTTTTATTTGCTTTGAATGGTATTTTTAAAACCTCTGAGTGAGTTAAGTGATGTAAGCCTCTCATACTGTCATTTTGTACAATCTTTTTAAGTTTTTATACTATTAATCATGCAGACAAGTGCTAATTAGAGCTCCATAATACTGTGTGTATTTCTAAATGGACAGAGATTTCCTTTCCTTTTACTGCCTGCCCTAATATGTGGCCTTTCAGCCTTCTGAGATATGTTGTGGATACCTTGATTTTGCTTGTAAAATCCAAGCTAAATATGGGGATATCTTTTTCATTGTGTTGAAATTTTGCCATTCAAAAAATAGTGATATTTTAATGTTTTTACCCAAAATGTTTTCCATAGAATGACCAAAAGTATCACTAAAACTGTTCTGTCTTTATTCTTTACTAGATTTCTCAATTCAAAATATTTTTCTGATTGTTTTCAGGAGTAAAAGTTCCTCGTAATTTTCGTCTGTTGGAAGAACTTGAAGAAGGTCAGAAAGGAGTAGGTGATGGAACAGTTAGCTGGGGCCTTGAAGATGATGAAGATATGACACTTACAAGATGGACAGGAATGATTATTGGGCCTCCAAGAGTAAGTATCCACTTAAATATCAAAATAGTACTCTTACTTTTTTTTTTCTTCCCCCTTTCTTTTAGTCTAACCACTGAAGTAGAAAACAAACAAAAAACACTTCAGCAAGTGATTTATATGGAAGCTTCAAGTTCTGTATAATAATGGATTTCATTAAACTATATGTCTTTTTGTTTATAATTTGGAATATTTTTAGTGCCTTTCTCTGGTTAGTTCTGTTACATGTCTGCTTTGTATTTACAGATTCATTAAGACATAACTTTTGAGATTCCAGGATTCTAGTATCCTGTACTCTTGAATACAGCAAGGTTTTAAATCCTTCGGCTAGTGAGGTTACATATGGAGCTAATGTAGGTAAAATGTAGTTGTTTTGCTGAGTACTGCTAGTCTTTCTGCTGTTTCTTGTTGAGTTTATGGGTTGTTTTTTATTGCAGCAGTACTGAATTGCTCTTGTGGATTTTCAGCTAACTTAGGAAACTCAAATTTTAAGGAATTCAATTTCTTCTCTGAATGTTCTCTCCCAAAGTAGCTTCTTATATTGCTACTGGGTTTTGTGGTAGTATTGTTGTGTTCTCTGCCTCTTCTGCCCCCAAACCCAACTAAACTGTGGGTCACCACACTGGTAGTGAACTCGAGGACTTAATTGTGTGTTGCATGCATGCATGTATTGTAAAACAAAACTTGTCTGTTGTCTCCAGTTCCACTGTGTATCTCTTGTCCTGTTTCCTTAATATCCTTACCATGATGTGCAAGTAGCTGATTCTCCTTCAGGCAATAGTAGATGTTGTCTTCTTCATCTGGTCTCAGTATCACTTCTTGATAGTTCCAATGTTCTCACTCAATAATTTAAATGTTTTTTATCTGTTACATGGAAACCTTTACAGACCTTTAATTGTGCTACTGCCCTGTGTGTCCTGTTCTGTCAGTTGCCTTTTCTGACATACCATGAGGTTCTACAAGAATTTTTATTATGATGGCATTACATGTGCAGTATTTTCTGTCTCATCTGAAAGTGTTGTTTACTTTTTTCTCCCCATTTGTAACCATTTTCTTTGTTTACAATACACCTAAGTCATTTTCTAGAACAGCATTTGATTTTAGAACTTTAGGAGAGTGCTCATGAGCCTGGATTAAGACTGTGAAAAAAGTTCACTGTGTGCATACACCTTATGGAAAATTTAATCAACCTTGAAATCTAATTTAAAAAATCAAATAGAAACTGAAGTGTGCAAACTGGCATGTGCTGACTTGTCAGCAGGGATAGAAATTTGCAGTTCATGTCACACTGCTAACCAAGGCTAGAGGACTATCACAGAAGATGATTGAGCTGTGCCTCGTTTGTCTTTCTGACACGCTTATGAATATAGATTTTTCCAAAAGTGCCTTGACTTCTTTTGACCCTGTTGCTTGAAAGCAATAGGCTTTATTGAGAGAGATTCTGGGAATTTACAGTCATTCTTGTTTGCTGAGGGCCTGTTTTGCTGTTAGCACTTTTCATACGGTTATGTTATTACCATTTTTTTGTTAATAGAATGTGGGAATTCTGGCTCTGGAAAAAAAAAAAAATCCTTTTTCCTTCTGGATAGAAAGCAGTAACACTTGTAGCAGGTGGAAGAATCTGACTTTCTGCATCCTAGAGGGAAAAATGACCCGTGGTGCAGAGTTAGATCCGTGCTGCTGCTCTGAGTGTCCCTGCTACCATACATGGAAGCATGCTTCTCCTTCCCAGACTTCGTGCGGATGGTTTTGCAGCCAGTGACTAATCTTGTTTATACAAGCTATTTAAAAACAGTGGCACTGTCAAAACTTCAGTTTTATCTGCACATATGTTATATTGGCTATAGGCACATGCAGGGTCAAGGCTTTCCATCCACTGCTCTTGCTGTGCTGCGGTGATTTGCCAAGACCCTAAAAACCTGCACACCCTCCAGGCTGTTAATTGCTCTGTGCACAAGGCTCAGGGACTTGGTCAGGAGACCTGGGCAAGCCAAGCAGACCTGACAGGTGACTTTTTTCCCCAAAAATTTTGCATTCAGTTTGTCACTATCCTGGCTGGACACCTGAAAGGCTGTCTGGTGAGGTGCTGGAGGACTGACCGAGGTGCCACAGCTGGCCAGTGCTGGCTGGGTGCTGGTGCTGCCATGGATGGCTGCAGCCCAGTTCAATACCAGTCTGTTTCCACAGGTGAGAAGCAGCTCCATCAGGAAGTCAGTTCTTACCTTTGCATCAAAATGCTCATTAATATTAAGGGAAAGACTTAAGATGTTCAGGGGCATAACAGGCCCTTGAAAGTGATTGCACGGTTTTATATTAAGAAGTTGTTGTTCATTTAAGATCCTGGTGGAGCTGTCATGCTCTGCTGCCACAGGTAAGCAGGAACTGCTGTTTGCTTCTGAGCTTCTGCACTCACACCTTTGCCTGGCTTTTTGCTGCCTTGTGAGTTTAATGTTCATTGCAGTATTGAAGGTGCAGGAAGTTGTGCCAGAAGCTCTAAATCCAGACAGCTTGTCTGCCTGAACTTCCCTATGATGACCCTGTTCCCATTGCAAACTTCTGCTGGCTGCCTGCATTGCCCAGCTTAGCTGGAGCTCTGTGCCAGGCTGCACCAGATCAGCACTTCAGAAACAGTCGTTCTCAGCATGCAGAATAACATAAACTGTTGCTTTTTCATTTAATTAACTTTAACTATTGAAGAGTCAATGTAGCCTTGTTACATTTGTCTCTCTTCTGTACTCATTAGTCCGTCAGTTAAAAACTGGTGACCCAGGATTCCTATTAGTTGTTCAGTATAGTAGAGTGTTGCTGCAGTGGAGACAAAGTGATAATGCTCTTTGGATCAGGATGTACTTTGCAATGTGTTGAATCTTGGAGCCTTCCCCTTTCTGAGAGCTGCCACATTGGTTTATGACCAGAGTATTTTTCAAGTGCAGTTCTAGGACAGGCTGACTGTAGATAGTTACCTAAGCAAAAGCTGTGGCTTCAATTTCAAGGTAGTGTGTTTGATTAGTAAACTGATAACACTAAGCTTCTGTATAAAGATTGGTTGAAAAAAAGTACGTATCTGAACTATATAATGATTTAAAAAAATTTCAGTTGGTGAATGGGAAGCAATGCCAGTTCCATTCCATACATGAAAATCTGATGCTTAAAAGACCAGTAGAATTTATTGCCCTGAAGAGGTAACATTTGATACTCTAAATAATATCAAATGAACCCAAAACAGAGGTAGCCAGCATAGTATATAAGTGGCTGCCCTTATATTTATTAGTTTACATGTCCTTAAAGTAACCACTGTTTTAACCAAATGCTTGTTGAACTGCCTGATGTAATTGATCTTCCCTTTTCTTTTCCCCTCAGACAATTTATGAAAACAGAATATACAGCCTTAAAATAGAATGTGGGCCTAAGTATCCAGAAGCACCTCCATTTGTAAGATTTGTAACAAAAATTAATATGAATGGAGTAAATAGTTCTAATGGAGTGGTAAGTTTTTTGTTTTTATTAATTTTTAACGTGGTTTTCATGTGCAACTTTGAATTAATACTTTGTTTTACTTGCAACTTACCTAACTACTTATTGCTTGGTGGTGCCATTTCTTTGAGGAGGAGGAAGGGGGGTTAGAAGGGAAGTAAACAAGCCGTGTGTGTTCTGAAATCAAAATGTAGCACTGACTTCTCCTGCCCTTTTGCAGCTCACAAGTAGTTGCATCATGCAGGGATCTACTGTGCTTTTAGGAAACCATGAGCTTGCTTTTGGTTTCTTTGGTTTCTCCCACTCAGATTTCTTACAGGATCTTTAGTTGGAGGGTGTGGGGGGGAGTTAAGTGTACCAAACATAGTGATTCTGACAGGAATGGTCTTTTTGTCTATTTTAGGTGGACCCCAGAGCCATATCAGTCCTAGCAAAATGGCAGAATTCTTATAGTATCAAAGTTGTTCTGCAGGAGCTTCGGCGTCTAATGATGTCTAAAGAAAATATGAAACTTCCTCAGCCACCTGAAGGACAATGTTACAGCAATTAATTAAAAACAAAAAATGAAACAAACAAAAACAACAAAAAAAAAACCCATGCCCCCTTATTCAATTTAAGCTGTCTTCATTTTCCACAGTAGTAAATTTTCTAGATGCATCTTGTAGACCTCAAAATACTGGAAAGGAAGTTCCCATTCAAAGGAAGTTTTTCTTGAGATACTGTAAATGATACTAATTTTTTTTTTCATTTGAAATATAAGTTGTGCTATAACAAATAATCCTGTTGTGTAACCACTGTCCACATAGCTGAACTTCTGGTATCAGGAAAAGTCTATTTAAATTTATTACTGTCAAGACCAGTGTGGCACATCTAACTTAACTGTGAAAGCATACATCCCACAATCACCTTGCTGTGTGTCTGGCCTGGGTTTGGTTTGTTTTTTTTTTAATCTTTTTCTGTCTTTTGCAATAGAGTCAAAGCTCAGGGCTATTTATTAGAGTAGACACAAAGGTTTTGTTTCCAGTACTACACTGGGCTTTATGGACTACTAATGGGGATGTGTGCTAACCTCAGTCATCCCTCCCTTTGTGCTATCTCTAGTAAAGGCTGAATGTGACTGTGGTCGTTTTTGGTTTTTTACTATTTTTTTTTAAATGCCCTGATGATCTGGGCCAAGCTTTCCTTCTTCCCTCTGGCCAAGGCATAGATTGTATTTCTCTTCCTGGTCCCCCTCACCAGTGACACAGGCTTTGGGTGAGGGATTCAGGGTTCTTCTAATCTCTTCCCTCTTCCCCTCTTTTTAGTGGGGGTGCTGCTTTCTTTTTGCCCCTCTTTGTGACTCTTCTCACCCTTGGTCACCAGGGGTAAAGCGTTGGGGCAATAACTTGACCTGTTCCCTCCTGCTTATCATTTTGGTTTTGCAACAAATTTAGTCTTCACCAGCCTGGGAAACAAGAGTATCTGTTGTGCTCACAAACTTGGATTTTCCCTGTCCCTCCAGCACTGCTGCCACACCACCAAGCTGGCCACGGCTGATGTTCTTAGATAGGCTTTTGACGTGGGGAAAAGAGCAGTAATTTACCAGGATTGCTGAAAATCTTCTGCTGCCAAACTGTAATGGGGAAATGCTGCACGTAGAGATTCTGAACACGCACTCCAGCTCAAATAGTTGTATTTTGGTGCTTTGGATTGACCCAAGAATGTTAATTAACGAAATGTTGCACTTACGTTTGGCCCTTCTAAAGATGTGACGACTACAGACAAATCAAATCAGTGTAGTAGATTTTACTAGGATTCTGTAAGTCTTAGAAGAGAAACCTCTTCAGTGAAGATTTTTGGGGAAGTGGTGCATACAGCAGATTTAAGGATTTTAATTGGCTTTGCATCCTGGCAAATCGCTGCCTTTTCTGGTTTACTGTTTTGGACCACTAACTGCTGAGATGTGGATGCAAGCCTACATACAACCAACCTAGTGTGTCCTAAGTTTTATGACAAATTCAGTGTTTGTGTAAAAAAAGAAAAAAAACAAGAAAGGAAAAAAAAAAGAAAAAAAGAAAAGTAAAAATAAACACATTTTAAAGCAGCAGCTATCAAGTCAATGAACAATTGATGTTTCCATTAACTCTTTTGAGGAAAATACTAGTTGTAAGGATTTAACATCCTCTGTAATTAAAGTTTAACATAACAGTATTCCATAAGCAGCCTTTTTATTGTATCAGACCATTGCCTGATTTTAATATAATAAAAAGTGTGCATTAATATTAGAAGGCTTTAATTGTATTTATGTTTAGAATTTTGATCCCTTATGGAATTTTTGATTTGTTGGAAGTATCTTCCTACAGATCACATTTAGCTAACAGTATGTAAACTGGTGGTGAAAGGCAATTGTCTTTATCCAGCTGCTGCTGCTGTGCCAAGGAGAATCTTTAGTTTTAGTTTAATACCTCAGACTTGCATAGACTTGGCAACGATACGTGATGCTAAGGAGCTGCTGAAATGGGTTTCTAGATGTGTGTGTGATCTGAAGGGGCTTTGTTGTTGCAATGACCTGTATGTGCTGTAGTCCTGAAGAGATGAAATCCCTGTTCAGTTGCATGCTACACTGTCAAGTTCAAGCAGAACTTCACAACCTGAAATGTTACCTGTTTTCCCAAAGTGTAAAAAGCTGACCTTCTCCCCAAATCTGGATAAAAACAGGGCTGTGAAATTTTGGCTTTGCCCAGTGTGAAGTGTCTCCACTTCTGAGGATTGCCAGAAGGTTCTGGTGCATGCACTTCAGCCTTGTGGTCAAACATGGTTCTTCCTGGGTTAGGAATGAGAATGGGAATGATCTTTTGTGGAATGTTGCAAAACTCGCTGCTGGCTTGTAGCCTGAAATACTGCTCAGTCCTTTTGTAGCTCGGAGGGTGTCTGTGGAAACAATGCAGCTAATACTTTGTCAGCATTGTGTGTGTGTTTATTTAAAATAGCTTAATACCTAAAGATGTTACATGGGAATCGTAACAATGCTTGATAATTGTAGCGTGCTGCTTCAGTACCTCTGTTTTTCAGAGCTGTTTTAAGAGTGCCTTTGCCCAGTTTGGGAGGATAAGGCTGGTGCATGTTTGAGGCCTCCCCCAACCTTTGTACATCAAGTAACGGTTTTAAAACCTTGAAACTGTGTTTTGCTTTGCAAGTTGTACAGGTTAGAGCATTCCACCCTGACCCGGGCCGTGCTGTGCTGCCAAGAGCCACGTGTGAACGACATTTGCCATACGAAGCTGGGTGGTGCTTTAAAAAAAACACAAAGGGGTTCACTGTAAAATTTTCTCACCTCGGAGTTGTGCTTCTTGAACCCGTCAGTGCTCCAAGGGCGCTGCTGTTCCCCTCTCAGCCAAGTGGGAGTGGTGTGGAAAAATAATGCTCTGAGAGTCAGCTGCCCTTGAGTCTACGTGTTGTAGCTTTGTATGCGACCTACAAACTACGTAGTGGAAGCGACCTGTCATCCTGGGTGCTTGTCCATGCATCAGAAATGAGGTGGGGAAATGAAGCTGAGTCGTGCCTGTATTTACCCTACCTCTGGCAGTGGAAAGGCAAAGTGTTGATCCCTGCTGACCCTCAGTTTATGTCCTAAACCAGCGTCTCTTAAGAGAAAGGTATGAAGGGATAATAAAGTCAGTGGATTGGCCGTAAAATAAACGCTGTTCCTTGGAGCAGTTGCTGCTGGAGGTGGCTGAAGCAGCGCTCGGGGAGGAGAGTGGTTTGAGCAGGAGATCCGCCATGTGGCTGCTCCTGGCTACTTCCCGCGGAGGTTATAGGGACCATCCCTGTACATCCAATAAAACCCTCTCACCTGCCGGTGCTTTCTGCGGATGTGGAGCGAGGTTTTGACTCAGCTCGTAGGATGAAGACGGTAGAGGGAGCCAGCAAGCTTTACAAGGCTTGGGGCTGAGTAAGGTGCAAATGCTGCTCCATTGAAATGTTAAGTCCACTTGTGGGAACCACTTTTCATATTTATCTTGAATCAATTTCAATTTTAAAAGCCTGTTTATCATTACTTTTTCATTGTACAGGCATTAACTTGTTAGGGGAAAAAACCAGCACTGCAGTGAGACTTTGTTAATAAAGACTAATTGTTGTTTGCTTCTTGCTTTGTAATTAAGCTCTGTGTCTGCGTGTAGGGAGTATATGCTTAAATATGTCTTTTCTATACTCTTACAACCACATAGAGGAGCAGTGTTGAGTTCTGCCAGTTTTAAGGAGGGGAACAAACCTGGCAGAGATGTGCAGTGGGACATGCTCTTACGCCTTTGCCAAATGCCAGCCTTTGTAGTGTCTTGCCAAAATTGTAGGAGCTGTCTGTGGCTTACCTTGCTGTTTGTGGGAATCGACCATTAGGCATCTGAGGTCGGTGCTTTACCTACAGGACAGTGTTTCCTACATCAAGGAATAACACAGTGAATTCAGTATTCTTTTCAAGCTGGCTTCAGCTTGCACTGAAACAAGGGAGTTCCAGTTCTGCATGTACCTGTAAATATGTCTGCTTCAAGCTTTACCTACCTAGAACCGAAAGAAGGTGAAGAGAATTTAATAGTGATATTCTTAATATCTAATTTCTATACGTATTAATTTAAGAAGCTTTTTCTGATGGCTTAGAGTTTTCCTAAGTCAGTGGAAATTGTCATATTGCATTAATCTTTGTCTAGGATGTTTTCCAAAAGCATGCTAACCTTGCTGTTGACTGAGATTCCAGTCCCTTAATAGCTTCTCCTGGTTTTGCTGTAGCAGATTGCTGGAGAATGTGCTTAACTTTTAAGCCTGTGAAGAGCCCCAGTGAAGTAAAATTCAAGTTAGATGCATGCTTAAGTGCTTTGTTGGACCAGAGCCAGCATGCTCAGCCTCTGCTAGGAAAGAGTCTTTTTTAGTCTTTATTGAGCATCTTCTTCCTAGTCCTCCCTTCTTGGTGCTAAGTCCTTGGTGCTTGTGCCTTCACATTTTCCCCTGATGTCTCCCACATTTGTTGTAACAAAAAAGCAAAGAGCAGAGGACAACATGAAAGATAAGGAGATAAACCAGGTTCTCATAATTTTTTCTCTGTCAAGCATCTTGTCACCTTTTTCATCCTTCTTTTAAATAAAGCCTACAAAGGGTTTTCAGAAATGTGGGTCCTGTCCTAATTTTCTGCCTCTGGAGCCTGGTTGTTGGCAGCTTTGCCCTAATGTGTACCTTGATGGGTAATAGGAGGGGAGGATAAATGTCAAATGGTCTGTCTGGAAGTTCCTTTACTGTCACTCAACATTTATTATTTTATTTTGTATTATTCCATTAACTCTCTACTCACCAAAGAATGTTTCAGGATAGCCAATGCTGAAGTTTCTTTTGGAAGAAAAACTAGCAGGAGTTTTGGAAAGAAAAGGGAAGCAAACTTTTAAGCCATGTTCACCAGACATTGAGTCCGTTTTCCTTTCTACTCCTTTTCTAGAGCTGCTTTAAAACCACATGTTCGTAATTGGCCTGGTAGTGGCCTCCAGGTTTACAGAGAACAGGATTTTTGTTTGCCTGATGGAGGCTTTCTGGGGCAGATCTGTGCTTATTTGTTGGTAACAAGTGCAGGCAGAGGGAAGATGGAGTGGAGGGGAGGCTGGCAGCATCGATCCTGTGTGCACAGACTGGGGCAGGGTAACGGGGAGATGGGTGTTTCTGTGAGCTGCTTTCTGTCTCCTTGGGGCAAGGGGAGCACACACAACTTCAGGAGTATTCTGGAAATTAGGAGTAATACTTCATTAGAGCTTTTTGCAATCATTGAGACTTGAGTGCTGTCTAAATGGGATCAGGATGTACTCTGGCTGTGTGTGTCATCCTGGAGCTGTGAGTGGGACTTGAGAAACAACCACAGCAGAGCAGAGATCTCGGTAAGGTACCTGCCAAACTTCTGTCCCTCCGAAGAGACCTCTTAAATCCCTGGGCTACCAGATTAGATGTTGTCCAAGGTTAGCAGCCAGATGTTTCTCAGCTGCTTGGACTGCTTTCCAGCTGAGACCAAATGAGTGGCTATCCAACTAAGTATTAATATAAACATTTTAGAGGCCTTGCCTTGAGCGAGCCATTAAAAACTTCCCACGATACTGTGAGTGGTGCTGGCTTCCTTGGAGAGCATCGGTATTTTGTGTATCGCACTGGAATATCCTGAGCGGGTCAGACACGGGCTGCCACCTGCTCCTGCAGTGCTGGGGCCAGGCCTCCCCCTTGTTTTAGTGGCGCCAGAGCAGTGTGGTCCCTGGAATTTGATTATTTGTGTTAGCAGATAATTTAGGCCAGAAGGCTGAGAGTGTTCCCTTCCTTCCCTGGATGTCGTCATGCTTCCCAGCAAAACACAGTCCTGGGTCCTGTGCCCCCTCCCCTCGCCCCGCAAGTAAAACAAAAATGCTTTCAACGTCCCTTTTTCTGCAGGGTCACTGTCCACTCGTTTTAAGCTTGGTTTTGGCTTCTGCAGGCCTGCCAGAAGGGGAGGATTTTATTAAACCCAGCATGTTGAGCCTTGTTTTTAATGATTACATGTATTAAAGAACAGAATGAGTTTCTAATGCATGCTTCTTCTGAAATATTCCTAATGCCACCTGTGAGCTTTGGTGTTCAAACATGAGTGGTGAGAAATGACCCTCTCTGGTGTTCCACTGACATGAAATGAGACCCTTCTCATGCTCTCCATCACTTTCAGCAGGTTTTAGTGCTTTGGTTCTCCAAGGCCTGGCCAGCTCTAGCCCAAAATCAAATAGCATTTATGCCAAAGCGAGGTCTCACTGGAGGTGCAGGATATTGATTTGTGGAGGCAGATGCTGTTCCACAGTCAGGAGTGTCCTGGGGCTGGGTCGCAGGGGCTGAGTTTGCACCTTGGGGCTGGTGCCTGCAGCCAGTGCAGCAGCTGACCCCCATCTCCTTCCTTCTAAGCTGCAGTATTACATACAACCTGAGAGGACATCATGGGTCTGCTTGCATTACTCACTAACATGAGCTGCTGCTGTGACAGTGTGGGGAGGGTGTCCTGCTCACCCACCTTGTGTGATGGCTCTGCTCCCCCAAACAGACCCTGCTCCAAATTACCTGTCACCTGGGATCACTGCCGGAGCTGCTCCGGGTGAGATGCAGTGGGTGAGTTCACCTTATGGAGGTGTTTTTTCTTACGAAAGATTTGAAAGCCACAAGTGTTAAGGGCATGAGCAAAAAGGGAGAATTTAACAAAAATTATTCCAGTATTTAAGCTGGAAAGGTTGGTGTAAAGTGGTGTCTTCATCCAGCACCTGGCAGCTTCACTGGGGACAATCAACCTGGCGAAACGCTCACTGAAAGAACAAGCCCCCAAAACACACAGCTTGCTTATGGGTCTGGTTGAAAAAAACCTGAAAAAAATCACCATGGGAGATGCTTGCTGAACTGGGCATGGAACAGGAGCTCCTGAAATTGAGCGCTGTAACTTCATTTACTGACAAACCTGAGAAGGCCAAGGCAGCCTTTGCTTCTTGCTTGTCAAAATCCTCCCTGTTGCTGTGAAAGGGTGGAGAAAAGGGCCTTAATTAACAGATGCTCTTCCCCTGGAATGGGCAGCATTCCCATCGGCAGCCCTGCTCAGTGCCCTCTGCTCCTGCTTCTCCCTGCCACATTTCGGGTTGTTTGCACATCCTGTTGATGGTCTGCAAGTTGAACTCATCCATCTGATATACTCATGGTGTTCTTACCTGGGGTGTAGAATTACCTTTAATAATAAGATGACTCTTAAACCAGCTTCTCAGAGTAAGGTAGTGTCTCATCAGTTCACGTGCTGTGGTGTAGATCTGTTATCTCTGTTTACAAGCAATGAAATTTTGTATGGCAGAAACGTGCCATTATAACATACAATTTTTCAGGTTTCTGGCTGACGTGACTCTGATAAGCCACGTGTGGTTTTTATTGTACAATCCATGATCACATTGCTCGTAAGTGAGAGTCTTGAGCCAGAGTGTGCTGTTTCTACCCTGGGGCTTTTCCCCTCTCTCCATTCCTGTGTGTTCTAGGGTGAAACACATCGGGTAGGTTCAGTGGTGGTGACTTGGTGCTGGTGGGAGCTCAGTGCAGTGGAGGGTGGGCTCTGCCTGCCAGGACCTGGGTGCTGCCCTGGTGCTGCTGGCCCTGCTGCCAGCTCCAGTGCCCCTCTGCTGGTGCACACCTCGCTGCATCCCCCTGGGAGCACGGTGTGCAGGATTGCTCTGCTGTGCCTCGCCACTGGCTTGATGCAGTGCAGCTGTGACAGTTGGATATGCTGGTTAGAGGGGTAATGGAGTGAGTGGGACTGTTGTAAATCAGGTGAAACCTGCAAAATAATGAAATTAACCCTGACAAAGCAAAGATTCCTGCTGTTGCTGTGGTGGAAGCATGCGCCTCCTGTGTCCTGAAAAGCAGCAATGTGGGAATGGGTTTTCAGCACCCTCTTTATTATTAACAAGTGTTCAGCTAATATCAAGGTGTGGTTTTGTTACTCCTTGCAAAGACCATTCCTCTTTTCTTCATGGAGGCCACCTGAAGGATACACAATCCAGACAAATTGACCTGCTACTTCCAAGAACATCCTCAAATCGCTTTACAGCAGCGGTGTTCAAGGGGGGCAGAGAGCTCCTGCACTGTCCCTGTTGCCCTACATGCTGAATCGTTTCTCATTGGCATCAGTAAAAGTCAAACACTTGAGGACACGTCTGAGATGGACTCTGCAGCACAGCATAGTGCAAGTGTGGTCTGGAGCCAGGAGAGTGGCTGCGGCTCGGTGGCTGGCTGTTTGTAGTGGGTGATGTGCCTATGAGACCTTGCACTCACATCCTTGGTGGGAGCCATCATGTGCCAGCACTAATCCCAGTCGGAGACCAGGAACAGTCAGATGCAGGGCTGGGATTTGGATCCATTCCTCTTTCCATTCCCTGCAGTTTGGCATTGCCAGCTGGGAAAAGGATGCAATTTGGTTGAAAAGAAAAACAAGAGGTTATTTTCCCTCTCTCTAGAACAGAAGGCATTCCTGCAAGCGGGAACTGTTGGCCCTGGATGCTGAGATGGGTGTTTCAGTCATTCAGTTTCCTTATATTTCTTGTTCGTGTTTTGCCCATTCCGATTTATTTGTAATGGCCCTGACACCCTTGTTTGTAATAACAAACAGCAAACTTGTGGACACAATGAGACTGTTTCAGGTTCAAGTGTTTTTAATAACCTTGCAGCAAGAAATAAACCCGAGCCGAAATCTGGAGAAACCTGATGAAGAATCAGTGCTGCTGCAGTGAAATACGATTTGGAGCCGCTGCTGTGCAAACAGCCCCGGACAGCGATCGCTTCCCCGCCTTGACTCCTGGCCAGGCTTGTTAGACAAGACTCCCCTTTGTATCGCTCCAAACCCTGACTTCCAAGCAGTGTTTTTGTCTTCCAGACATGACCTGATTTAAGCGAAGGAAAGACAAGGGGGTAGGTAAAGATCTATTTTTTTTATTGTTCTTATTTATCTGTGCCTCCCCAGTCCCCTCAGCACATGCCTTGTCCCAAGCAAGGGCCGGGTAATTCCCATCGGGGATGCTGCAGCAGTGCAGGGCGAAGGGAAAAAGTGACGACTGGCATTGTGAGGCCTCACATAGTTTAATTAAGTAAAACCTTATTAGCTGTTTTCAATGGGGTAGTTGTTGTTTGCCAACAAAAATAATCAGGCAGCTCTGCCAGCAGCCAAGGCAGGCTCCTTGTGCCTGTCCTTCGAGGCAGGAATCCAGGGCTGGCTGTTGGAAAAATGCTGCCCAGGGTCAGAGATGGGCATCTGCCTTTCGGGAAAACAAGGATTTATTTTTGGAGAAGCACAGGATGGTGATGCAAACCCTAGGGAGGGGGGCTGGCCAGTGGGACCCCCTGGCAAGGATCTGGGGGTGGCAGAGGGCAGCAGGGCTCGCTGGGCAGTGGGGTGCTGACCACACAGGTACCCGAGGCTGAGGCTCATGCCAGGAGCCTTGGGGGGGTTTTTGGATGGGCACCTCCCACCTGGCCCCAGACCTAGCAGCTTGTCCCATCTCCTTCTCTAGTGTCTGTAGAGCACTTACTGTGGTTTCCCAGGCCTGCAGGGGTGAGTTTGGGCTTCCCTGCTTCCTCGTGGTGCTGCAGCATCCCTGTACCTGCCCAGATCCCCTCATCCCAGTGACCCCCCCCCCTGCAGAGAGGTGCTGGGGGGGGTCATCATCCTTGTTAGCAGGATGGAGCCTGTCCAAGTACCCCTGCACTGCAGTGGTTCCTGCCTCTGCTAGCACTGGGATGGCCCGGGGTATGGCTGGGAGCAGTTACCAGGTGCATGCACTGAGTTTTGCACATCCTCAGCCAGAGCTGGGAGCCAGGAAATCCTCTCCTTGCTCCCTCAGCAGAGCTGCCCTGTCCCAAGGCTGAGCGGGGCCATGCTCAGCCCTTTGCCTTTACAGGGTCTTCTGCCCTATTTATCTTCCCCAAATGACATCTCCCCTCCCCGCTCCATGCAACACCCCCTGAAAAATAATAAACAGCAGCCGGCTCTGTAAACAAAGCCTATCTCCAAAGCTGTTTGAAATGTAGACAGGCTCAAGTGAATTAGTTCAGTGAGGACTTAATTGCCGTCCTGTCTGTCAGCGTGCGGCGCTGAGGGTTAGCAGGGGAGCGTGGTGGCAGGGAGATGGATGGGGTCCTGTGCCGGGGTGGCAGCCGGGGTCACCACTCCAGAAACCACGTCCCGGCGTGACCCCCGCCGAGATAAGCAGTCTCTGCACCATCCCCAGTGCTTGCTTGTCCTGCTTCTCTGACCCTCTCTGGCCTCCCCTGGAATGAGAATGCTGGGAGAATGGCCTGGGTTTGCAAAAAATGATTTATTGTCTCTTCCCCGTGCCAGGCCGGGGAGAGTTTGGCCTTGTGGGGGCTCAAGGCTGCTAGTCCACATGGGCTGCAGAGGGGAACAGGGGTGCAGTGGCTTCTGATGGCAGCGTTGTGTGTCCCCAAAGCACAAGGCATCACGGGGCAGCTGGCAGGACCTTCCTCTGTTACTCATGGAGATACCCCAGGCAGGAGAAATTCCTCAGTAAGAGGAACAAACTGTTAATCCCCCTGTCCCTTCCTGAGCAGATGCAGAGCTGTGTTGCTCGTGCACCGCAGAACGATCCCAGCAAACCCTGGCAGATGCCAGCGCTGCCAGAGCTGGCTGCCTCCCTTTGAGTCAGCAGGAGCATGGGTGGTGGGCAAAGATGCTGGAGAAAATCAAGGATAACCATCCCTCTGCTTAGGCCTGTCCCAGTGCGGGGGTTTTGGAGGGGGAAGGCAGGAGATGTCCCAGGTAGAGCGGATGGGGAGCCCGGGTGGGTAACCAGGGAGGAGCAGCACCCTTAGGGTGCGGTGCAAATGGGGTGTCAGCGCAGGGAGCTGCCGCCTCGCCACGGGGGAGCGGGATTTGGGGAAGGCAGCCGTCAGCAGGGCGTCTGGCCGGGCTCTTCCCCACCTCCCTGCTAATTAGACAGCCTCTTATACATGTGGAAAAGGAAGGAGAAAAAGAAAAAAAAGATCAGCAAGCCCAAGCCCTTAGATTACTGTTTACCCCCTCGAGGAGCACAGAAGTATATTGTCCATTTAATAGAAGCCTATAAATCACTGAAAAACATTTATAAAATAATTGAAGGTAATGGGAACCATTTGTTTAAATAACATCACGTTCATGCCCCAGAGGTGCAATAAAAGTTAGATTAATTGATAGGATTTTGTATCTCACTGTGAAAAACCAAGTCACATTCTAGACACCGACAGTTTGGGAAAGTTGCAAATTCATCAGGCACCCAGATACTATCAAAATAGTCTCTTCCCTGCGAAGAGGCACATTTATATGACCCTGAAGGGTTTTGGGATGAGAACTATTTACTTAAACTGTGAAATGAACTAGCCAGTGTGAGATCCTGACCCAGATCAGCAGTTTTTTTTCCCCTACATCTTCTATCTGCTGTTTCATTTTTTTTTCCCATTATGTTAAAAAGCAAATAAATATCTCTAAACCAAAGGCTCATTCCTAATCCAGGGCTGAAGTGTCCTGCATCCATTGGTGCCCATGAGAACACCTCCGGGGCACTGAGCAGGGATGTGATAGGGAAAAGGATGTGGGCTAGGGAAGCTGTGCTGTGCTGGGGCCAGCTACCCACCCTGAGCTGCTCACCCCAAACCTTGCTGAGTGCCCCATGGCAGGATTTGCCCTCCTCAGGCTTCTGCCAGCTGGGCCTGGCAGCAAGGTCCTCTCAGCTTGTAACCGTCCCCCTCTTCCCCTGAAATAATGTTTTGTGGTTTATTTGGTTAAAGGGCAGAAAATGAAACAAAGCATGGGTTTTAGCTAAAGGGCAGCTGGGGAGGTGATGGGAGCTGCAGGTGGGCAGGGACTGCCCAGCCCTCACACTGCTCTGCCTCCCCCAGCACTCCCTCACTGCCCACACTCTGCTCCAGTTTTACCCTGGTTTTCCCCAAACTCCATTTTCACTTCTTTTCCCTCCTTTTCACTTCTTTCCCCACCTTTCAGTGACTCTCTCGTGTGTTGGTGCAAGGCCAGCAGTGGGCCCAGGCTCTGCCACGTGAGAGAGTGGCATGTGGGACTGTCACCCCCCAGGGACCCACCCCATCACCCTGCTGCCTCATGGCACCCCCCATGCCAGCATGAGGGACAGCTGCCCCTCACCCAGAACACCCTCCATGGCTCATCTCCACAACAGCTCAATCCCCCCTCTGCAGAGGTGCACCCGCAGCATGGGTACCCCCAAATGCAGCCCCTCGGGGGGCACAGCAGAGCAGGGGACACACCTCTCTGGGAACCCTGCATGGAAACTTTTCCAGAAAGCCCATCCCAGGGCAGGACCAGCTTCCAGCTGCCCTTGCCAGCCAGCCCTGCCGAGCCTGAGCACGCGGCGCAGCCGGGCTGCGCATCGGCTTTTGATAAAGGCGCCCTGTCAAACAAGGGCTGAATAAATCATGATGTGTTACCAAGACACATTACAGCTTTTAAAACAACCACCATGGCATTCTACCCCACGGACTGATGAGTCTGGGGATGCCAGATCCCTGGCGCTCCGCAGCCTTGCTGGAGCCAGCTCACATCTGGAGTGCAGTAAACGTACCCAGAAGCAAGAAAGCAGCTCTGTAAGGGTCAGGAGTACAGAGAGCGGCTGCTGACTCCAGGCGCCACCCCAAAACCCACATGCATTTCCTTGTGTAAACACATGTGGCCAAAAGGCAGCCATGGTCACCTTTCTCCAACGTGAGCCCTATAAAACCGCCAGCAAAGTGAGGAACAATGTCACTATTATTGTTTTAGAGGAATTCCTCCGAAGCAGAAAAGCATAGCCGGGCTGCCGACAAGGGTGTCTTTAAAAGCAGGGCTGACAATTGACTCCAGAGCTGAGGGAAAAAAAAAAAAATAAAAAAAAAATCCCCCTGAGGTTGATCATTTGCAGTTGTTGGGGGCTTCCAGAGCTGCCTGTTAACCTGCTGGGTCCTGCTGCTGCAGAGGCACAGCTGGGCACGGGGCTTCACACCGAGCCCTTACGCACTCATCACCCCAGTGGGGCAACTGCCCTGGGGATGGGGTGCTTTGGGGCCAGCCCAGTGTTGGGGTTGGGTGCTGGTGGGAAGCAACTCTGAAGCTCCTTCTGTCTTAGCAGTGCAGTGCCGAGCAAATCGAGAGCCAAGCTCACCCAGGAACCTCTCCCAAACCTGGTGTGGGTTTATTGCCCATGAAAGAGGATTTCTCCCCCCACCCAGTATCAGCTGTGGCTGCAACCCTGCTGATGCAATCAGAGCTCCCAGGGCTGGCATCGGTCAGGGTGAGCACTTAATATACATGGAAAAGAAAACTGCTGGTGCCTTCCCCAGGGGGCAACCATGACAAATATCTGGGCTCTGGTGCTGCTGTCTCTTGGGGGGTCCGTGGTCAGTTGGATCGAGACCTTAGAGCTGCTGCTCTTTGGGGGTTTATTGCCCAGTGGCAGAAGCAGCAGAACCAATAACCTGGCCCTGGATCCTGCCCATAAATGCGGAATCGCAGCCTGGAGCCCCATGGATACCCTCTGCACTGCCTAGGAAGGGCTGGAGGCTGGCAATGGGCACAGGGCTCCTGCCAGGGTGGCTTTAATCCTCCATACAGAGCATGAGTTGAGCAGGGCTCCAGCACCAGTGGTACTGAAGAGTCTCTGCAGGAGGCCTGGCCAGGAGGATGTTTGGGACAGGACTGAGGAGGGGCTGTGAATATGGATGGAGGTGGGAGCCGTGCAGATAGGGCAAGTCTCCATGCTTACCTCCTGATTGGGATGACCTTGCTCCTGGATAAGGGCTGTCCTCCAGTGAGCAGAGATGAACAGCTGAATTTCAGTGATAAGCCCATCAAATAGTTAAGTGTATTAGAGGCTGTATGAATGCCCCGCAGAAAAAGTTTCTCCAGTGAGTCAGGGTCCCAAAACCTTTCTTTGGGAAGCTTATCTTATCGGGCAGGGATGCAGCAGCAGGCGAGGAAACAGGGCCAGCTCAGCCTGAGTAATGGGGCTCTGAGCAAAGCATTGCAAAACTAAAGGTGCTTTTTAAAAAGTCCTGACATCGCAGACAGAGGGGTGAGGAGAGAGGAAGAGGAGGCTTAGTCACATTGGCCATAACCCAACACTGTGGTGCTTCTCCAGGGCAAGGTCTTTCATGTCCTTCCTAGGACAAAGCTTTACATCTGCCTTCCCCGCTTTCCCTGTGAGAGCAAGCTGGGGGCTGTTCCCAGCCAAATCCGCTCCTTAATTCCCTCCATCGGAGGCTGGGGCCAGTGAGAGGGATGCTGCCAGCATCATCCTGAGGAGCTGGGAAGCCCTGTTGCCCCGCAGGGTCACTGAGCAAGGGGTGTGGGTGGGGCTGGGGGTGCCTCAGCTGCCGGCATGGCGATGCTTCCCGGGGACACCTCCAGTGAAGGCACAGCCTGTGCCCCCCAGGAGGAGTTGGCAGCTGCGGGAGGATGAGCTGTCAGGAGCCCCCAAGACAAGCAGAGAGTGTGATCCTGAGTGAAAACAACACAGCTGGCCAAAGAGCTCCCTCTGGTCCCAGAGCTGAGCCTAAGCCTCAGCCGAGCCCAAAAAGCCCCTGCGGTCCTTCGGGTCCCATAACCAACATGAGCTGGGCAGCAGGGGAACCCAAAAGCCAGTGTAAATAACATGCACATACTGGCCAATTTTCTAAACCAGCTAGAATTCCCAGGAAAGAGGAGTATCAGTGTCTGGGGAATAAATACCCCAAACCATCTGCAACAGGAGGATCATTAGTGCGGAAGGGGAATGCCTTCCCCACTCCTTCTTTCTCCCCATGTGGATGCAGATCATGAATTTCCACCTACTTGGGAAATTCTTCCCAGGGTAAGTGCCAGCATTAAATTAAAACCTCCTTGGAGCCTTCCCCTGGAAGCCAGTGTGTCACAGCCGACATCCAAGTGTGCCCATGTGCAGAGGGATGCCTCCAGGAATGCTGTGTGTATGGTCCCTATGGTTGGACAGGATTCCCGCAGGCTGGTGGGACGGGAAGCCTCTGAGCTGCAGGAAGCCTTTGGTTTCTCCCCGCTGCTTGCATAAATCCCCAGACACCCACACACTGAGGAGTTTCTCGTGCTGGTTTCTTCTGGGGGGGATGAAATGAGGAGGAAACTGGTGATATACTTCATGTAGCTGGTATGAAATTGAAGGAATAGCTCTGCTACTTCTGGAGCAGCGTGACCATACTCTCTGATCTCGGTGTAGGTGACCAGGACAGATCAGTCATGATGTGTCCCTGGTGCTGAGTGGAGCTGAAGGTGGGCTGCAGTGGGGACCCTGGTGCTCGCTACCTGCGTGGGTGTGCAAGGGTTAAGGCACTTACACTTTGGGAGGCTTCGAAGGCAGCAGCTACGTGTGATTAGTATTGCCATTCCCTTCATTTTTTGTGTTTCAGAAAAGTACCTGCCCTTAGGACAGGGATTTAGAGGAGGCTGTGAAGGAACCGGCAGCGTTTGCTGCTGGGTTTCTCTGAAGGTGGAAGAAAAGGAAATTTTTTATGTGGATTTTTTTTGTAGTTAATAAAAAAAAAAAAGACAAGGGGACTCTTTAGCCACAGAGGAAGGAAGTGTCACAAATGATTGATGACATTTGGAGTTCCTTTTTGAAATACGGTCAAAGCCATTGGGTGGGAAATGTTTGGGGCCAGTTCTGCCACCTGCCTACTGTTTGCTGGGGACCTAGAGCTGGCACAGGGGGTCACAGATGTTTTGGGGAGGGTCCCAGAGCAGGTCACAGGTGAGCCTTGCCAAGGGCACCGCCTTGTGCAATGGCAGGGCTCTTCTTCAGCATCTTGGGGAGACCCAGGCAAACCCAGATCCTCACCACGATGGAAGACAAAATGCAAAGCACCTCAAGACCAGCTCTGGGGGACTCCCTCTTGCTCTGTGGGGACTGGCCTGTCCCCAGCACCAGCCCGGGGCATGGCCCTGCTGCATCACCCCCTCTGAACACTGCCAGCATCCCAGCCTGCCTCTCTTTGTAGTGCTATTTTTAAAACACCAAAGGAGAACTCCCACCTCTGTCTGCTGGAAATGTGGTGTGTCCCCCCTGCTATCTACAGCAGCCAAGAGCCCTGCTCATTTTCAAACCCGCTGGAGTGAGCTTTAGATATAAAACCAACCAAGCAAACTGAAAGGATCTTGTTGTGTAAAAAAGTTCCTCCGAATTAGCTATATCTGGCTTGTGATCCCTTTTTGATTGAATACTTAATAGCAGCCAGGTGCAGGCAATAAGGGACGCTCGCCCGCGCCTCTGGAAGCAGCCTGGGAACGCGGGGCGGTGGGGCAGGCCACGGGCGGCTCGGTGTGTGGGCTGCTGCTGCCCTTCCTCTGCCTCCCCTCTCATCTGCAGGGATCCCAGCCTTTGTTTCCTCCCCTGGGCGCTGAAGGAGCACGGGAGATGCACACAGATGCCTCTGTACATTTGCACGCGGGTGCAGATCACGCACAGAGCTCTGTGTCGGGCTGCACAAAAAGGTGTGTGGGCACACGTGTGTGTTAATGCCAGCAGGCAGGCAACGTACATGTTACACACACGTGTGTGTGTGCATTAATGCATGTGCATGTATATAAAGATGCTCTCTCTCCTCAGCAGCTGAAACAACACACCCTCCTGACTCGGCCAAGGGTGCAGGAGCACTCCTAGCGCTCCCGCAGCAGGACGGTCACGTGGCACTTGGAGACATTTTTCCATCCTGGCACTTCCAAATACGTCTGCTGGTGTTTAAGCCCATTTCCATTCCTGAGTACATATATGTGCAGTTTTACTGCATTAATTTTAGAAACATACTGGCTTCGTAGACAGTAATAAAAAGGGGATGCCAGGGAGAGAGACTGTCCAGAAAATAGCAACTTAAAGACATTGCTCTTCTGGCGCGTCTCCTGTCCCTGAAAGCACAGGGCCAAGCAGGAGAAAGCATAAAAATTAACCTTATGGGCCCGATTCTGGGTCAAGACACAGCAGTGCTGTCACCTTCAGTGGTCCTTGGTCCCTGTCCCCATGCCAGACCGAGGGAGCAGCAGTGCCAGGCAGCAGAACTTTTATGGCTGAAGATGCCTGAGCTGCTCCTGGCTTGACATGGCCTCAGGGTCCTTTTCTATCCAATAGCCTTAGTAAAAATGCACTTTTTTTTTCTTTTTTCTGTCCATTACCTTTTCCCAAGTGATGCAATTTCCACCCAGCACTGTTCTGGAGAAAGACCTATAGCGTGTCGCTTCCGATTATAACTCCTGTACTGTTGGCTGTAGCCAGCCTGGTTACTTGGTCTATTGACCTCCCAAATCCTCCAAAGAAACTCGATGATTTAATACAAACAATTCCCTCATGCCTGAAAATGCAGTGTTTGCCAGAGCATTTTCTGGGTGTTAGGATTCAGAAAGTTGTTAGTGCCAAGAAGAGAAGGAATTGCTATGGGCTCTTGAAATCTGGGCAAACACTTTGCAGATTGCAGAGGTGTGGCCCAAGGATACATGTGTGCTACAGCTCATGTGTTCTTGGGGTGCAGAGATCTGTATTGGGCTGGTCCCAGTGTTATTGCAGGGGGTTTGTCCCCTTCTGTGGGCACTGGAAGCCAGGCAGGAATGACATGGCACAGGTGGATGAGATGGGAGCTGGCAGAAAGCCAGACAGACAAAATTAACCTGTCAAAACTTTTTGAATGTGTACGCTTGGGCAGAATGCGTTTGCACTGGCTCAGCACTTTGCATCACGTGGTGACAGCACTTCAGAAGCCCTGAAACCAGAATTCCTCCTTTGCTGCACCGTAACTCCAGTTTTCCACCTGCTGATAACACTTTCAAGCTATGAGGAGGGTGATAAGAGTCAAGGGGAAAAGGCGCCGTGCCAGAGCCAAGTCATTCTTTATTGTCCTGAGGTTTCAGGTGTGCACAGAGGGCTGCAGAGAAAAATCAGTGAAAGGCCTGTTCCTTCTCTTGGAGGGGAAGTGTTTGTAGGATTAGGGCATATTTAGACATGGCAGAAATGGGATTCCTAAACAAAGGGCTGGGGGAGGCGAGCCCCTGCCACTGCCACCTCTTCTCACACGGCAGAGCATTTCCAGATTCTCTGCCTACCTGCCTGTGGAGTAAAGCTGTCCAGACCCGCTGCCCTGTGCTCACCACTTCCATTTTAGGAGGTGGTAGAAACAGGGTTAGTCATTTCTAACCCCTGGCTTTCTTACCAGAGCAGACGAGGTGGGCTGGGGGGGGGGGAGGCGTGTAGCTGGGAGCTACGGGCTTCACCCACCTCTTCTGGGTGCACATCCACTGCCATGCTAACAAACCTGGCTGCTGGTTTCTGCTTGAGGACCCCCCACTCCCAGCACTGCTGTGACAAACACGCTGGCCAAAAACCCGTGTACGTGTCTTTGCTGCAGGGCTGGGTTTGATGCTGGGGCCCCTCACCTGTGGGTGCATTGTGTTGGTCACAGGAGGAAGCCTCTTCTCCATTAATGGCCACAAAATAAATTGGACTTAAATGCTACATGGCAACGTGGTGAGCAATCCGTACAGATTTACTTTGGGGTGGTGTAATTAGCAGCAGGGAACATGCAATTCTCTGGGAGGTGGTGTGCAGGAGCTAGAGCAGGGTGTTTCCTATGGAAGAAATCAGGGCAGGCTGAGGAAAGGTGTCAGTGTCAGCTCTGCGAACCGGGACGGCTCAGGGCTAATTAAGCTTTGGCCTGTCGTTAGGAAATAAAGATGTGTGACGCCAGATTGCTGCTGCTGAGCGAGGAGGAGATTCTGCTGAGGATTTTGGATGTTGGAGGTGAAGTCAAAGGAGGTTGTTGCACTGCAGGGACAGAGGGGACAGTGGGCCACCTTGCCTTGGACCTCAGAAACCTCTGTCCAAGCAGGGTCCTCAGAAGCCTCCCTCTTTTCTCCCTTGCTCTGTTAGTCCTCAGCTCAATCCCGTGCACGTGCGTGGACGCAGGCACACTGGGTGAGTCTCTGCAGCAAGCACGAGCAGATGCAGGGAGGCATGTGTGCTGGGCTTGGATTGCAGCAGTGCTACATGTGCAATTTTTCTTATTTACACCCACAATCAGTTTATAATCTCTGGCCAGAACTTAATCTCCTGTATGGGAAGATTTGGTCCGTGGAGAGATGTTAACTCAATGGTCAATAGGAAATATGAAAAGGCCCTCTATGTGGAGAGCAATTCGGTTTGTCTCCAATACACAACTGTGGTTTTTCCATCCCTCTGGCTCTCTGCTTGGAGTCGTCTCCGTTCTGTGAGCTCTGCCCAGGCTGCAGCAAGTGCTGCCTGCAGTCAGGGTGAGCCACACTGACACCACAGCTGGGCCCTTGTGCCGAGGCAGTGCTGGATCTGTGCTGTTTGGCTGCTCAGCCCCAGGGTGCTGAGCATCCATTCAGGAGCGCTGCCACCTTCCATGGTGGCTGGAGGGGATGGAGGAGGCACAGATCTGATATGTCCTGGTGGACTGGCTCTGTGTCAGGAAAGCACCAGATCCAGCACCCCTGGCTGGACCCCAGCCACCGAGGGAGCACCCTGGGATGCTGGGCTCCCTCTAGGCAATGGAAATGTGGGGTGCATGCTGCACACTGCCACCCTACCAGAGCAACACTAAATATCCTTGGGAGTTAGTGAAAAATGCATCTCACTGTAAAAGTCAGAAGAATAAATAAAGGGGAAAGCGTATGAAAGAGGCTGCTGGTGCACAGCTGATCTGCTGACTCAGCCACCTCCCCAGAGAATGGAGGAAAAAGCCTTGGGCTATGATCTGCCAAGTGCTTGGGAGCCCAATGGTGACCCTGCCTGCAACAAGCAGGGGGACCAGCCCAGCCTTGGCTCAGCATGCTCAGGCAGATGCCACGCTCACATGTGTAATGAAGGTGTGGGGCCTCAGCTCACAGCCTCCACTCCAGCCCTGGCAAAACTTAATTGTTTTCTGCGAAGGGAAAAAAAAAATCATTTGGGGAATAGATGGAAAAGGAGATAGCGTCAGGCAGTCATGGCCTGTTCTCCACCTGTTGTTATTTTGGTCTGGCCCAATCAACCTGCTAGCCAGGCTGGAGCCAGAGACCATCTGGAAAAACTGCCGTGTTTATAAAACTGACATGGAGCAGCACCCCAGGGCCCTGACCTCCCACACAAATCTGGAAATGATTAAAATGGCTCTGGCTGCCTTCGTGGCGGAGAGCTGCCTGCGGAGAGCAGCCCACCGACCGCATTTGGAGTTCTCATCAGCGGGGCTGGGAACGCTTGCCCTGCTCCCAGCACGCTGCCCACCCAGCCTGAGCCCCCACGGGCAGGCTCTGGGGGATGCTCTGGGGACCAGGAAAGCTGCTGTGACAAAAACCTGCCAATCCATCTCATCCCACTGCGCCTTTCCCTGCCCCGAGCTGCCTCGCTAGGCACTGCCAGGAGCCTGCATCCTGCTCTGGGTGATGGGCACCCACCCCCAGGCTGGGCGGTGGGGCAGCCACTGGTCCCTCCCTGCCCTGTTTCTGGCAGTTGTAGGCATCGATCCCTCCATCTGCAGCAGTCATCTATTTTTATAGCTGGAATTGAACAGTGAAATAGTATCGGTGAGCCTGATTTCAGCGGGAATTCGAAAGCGAGCCCCAGCGCCAACGGCAGCGAGTGTGAACCCCGACAAGCTGGCTGCCAGCTCCAGTGGGTGTGGAGTTAGATGAATGCACTGCACGGCTCCAAGTCACTGCTGAAGGACCAGAGCCACATCCAGCCCTCCTCTGGGAGCAGAAAGGCTCTGGTGAGGATTTGTGTTGGGCCCCAGGTTTGGAAAAACCCTCCCCAAAGGGCTGCCTTCCTCTCTGCACTGCTCTGAAACCTCCCACCTCCAGGATGTTGCTTATCAAAGCAGCTCTGTGTCCTCCGTGTAGCAAAGGGTAAGTGACACCACGGCCAAAATTCAAGCCACATTGGACCTTGCTGACCTGCACGGGCCAGGGGACATTTGGCTGGTTTCAGCCTTGCCTCGCCCGCTGGGCAGCAGTTTAATTAGAGAGGTGTGAATAATGAATTATCCGTGACTCTGAGCCATCCATGGAAAATTCAAATCAACCTGCTTTTAGTTTACAAGACGTCAGTGAACTATCTGCCAAGAGAAAGCAGGGGGGAGAAAGAAAAGCCAGACTGTGTCTTGGTGGGGGCTGAGGAGCAGGCTGGGGTGATTCTCGGTGTTGTAGCCTGGAGCTGGGCTGTGCTGGCTCACTCGTGCGTGGGGAAAAGGGATGGTCAGCCCCTTGGAGTGTGAGCCAGGGCTGGAGCTGACAGGCTGGCATGGGGAGTGCTCCTTGCTCCCGCCAGTGGGCAAGCAGCTGGGTGGGCAGGGATGGTGAGTGCAGCAGCTGGCAGGGACAGGGAGTCCTTCCATGCAGGGTCCCACTCCCTGGGATCCCTCCAGCTCCCACCGGAGAAGGTGAAGTGCTGGCCCCAGCACAGGGGCAAAGCTGGGTCTCATCCCTGCCGTGGGTCCTCCTGGCCCCCCAGTACAGACCCAGAGCAAGGGCAGGGAGAGGCCCTGTCTGCAGCCCTGCAGCACACAGAGGCTGGACCCAAACCCTTCCTGCAAACAGGGCTGCTGGGATTTATAGCGACAGCTTCAGCAAACACTTGCTTCACCCTGGCACAAGGGGACTTAATCCCTGAGAGGGCCCTGGCCTTGGGCCTGGAGGAGCCCCTTTTGCTGTGTTTGTCTTTGTCACTCCTCTGCTTTACCTGCTTGGCTGCGCTAAGCTCTCGCCCTGAGTTTGCTGCCACTGCTATTGTTCCCTGGGCTATCAGGGGAGGATGATGGGGACAGGAATGGGAGCAGGAGAGGCTGGCTGGGCTGTAGAGCCTGGCTAGGGACAGTTGGAGCTTGAACTTGGCACAGCCACTGCTGGGCACAGCTGGGCAGGATGCCTGGGGCAAGGTTTCCCAACACCACACTGCTCCTGTCCTCCAGGTCCTGCCTGGCCCTGGCTGTGACAGTGGCAGCTCCCTTCCCTCCTCCCCTAACCTACCCCACAGTGATGGGCCTTGTTCTTTTCCTGCATGCCTAGGCAAGGATGTGAGGCCATCCACAGCTTCCACAGCTCTCCTCCAAATGCAGGCAGGATTTTTTATGGAAAAGCATGCAAAAATGTTCAGCCTGAATTTCAACTGCTTTAATCAGCTGCTGATAACAAGGGGGAGCCCTGAGCTGCTGCCAGAGCCAAGGGCTTTGAAATGGGCGGAAAATAGACCTGTCACGTCTTTTGTCCGGGGCCAGCTCTGCTCATTGATCTCTCTATCAGATGAGTAAACCGATACATATTAACCCGAGCCAAAGCAAACATATTCTGAGTGTTGAAGAAGTTCAGATAAGTCCTTTTCTACCCCTGGGAAGCTGAAGCCCTGGCCGGGGCAGGGGAGGGGGGAGGCAAGTGGTCCTGGGTTGGTTTTTGGTGTGGCTCGCTTCAGATGTGTGGCTGTGCTTGCCTCAGTTTCCCCTGCCCTGCAGAGGTGATGGAAGCCTCTGCTGTCGGTTCACGGGGGTGGGGGGTCCAGCCTCCCAGCTGCCATGGCTCGTCTGCCCCAGGGGACGTGCGCTGTGGAGCACACAGCTCTCCCATCATCAGTCCCCTCTGCTTGTCGAGGTTATTAAATTAACACACACACACCCCCCCAGTTTGTGAAAGGAAGGGCCGCTGGCTCATAAACCCATCTGAAAGGATGGGTGATAAGACCAGGTAGAGCAGCAGATAAACCCCCTGCCCACCCAGCAGCAGCATGGGGCTCCTTGGCAGCCCAGGCATCACTCACCTGCTCTGCCAACTCCCCCTGCGGGCTGCAGGCACTGCATGAGATTGGCACCCCCCAGTAGGCTACAACCTCTTACAAAATTATTATTAAAACCTATTACACAACTAGACTATGGAAGTGTATTGTGCTCCTGGGGAGTTAAATGCTTCAAGACAGAAAATACCTGTGGCTGATTCAATTACTAGCCATGGACGCTGAACTCCTTGGCCACAGCAGTGGGACTGACCTGCGTTTATCCTCCCTGGATACTAAGTGAGCATCACCCAACTTAGGGGGCATTTCTGGGGCACTGGGACCCGCCTGTCTGGGCAGTCAGAAGTGAAACACTTCAGTAGGATACAAGCATTTTGGTGCTTTTTTCTCTGGGAGAGTCAAAATGACTCATGCTGGTGGGGTTTTTTGGTACGATTATGTCTGTGCCTGTTTTTTTTAAATAAGTTTCAAAGTTTCATTTCCACATTATTATATTGGTTAATTTTCTTTAATTTTTTTATATTGAACACTGTGCAAAAGTAGCTCTATTTTTGCTTCAAATTGTCTATCAGATGGTGTGCTAAATACATTGTGAATGCAATATATTACATGGGCATGGTCATTTGAATGGTAAAAAAAATCTGCTTTTATATAAATCACACGTGAAGACCTCATTCCTTCCATCGTCCCCATTTCTGGCCAGCTCCAGCCTCATTTCCCCCACCCTGGGGGCTGAAGGCAAATGAAGATGGTGGTTCATTGAAGATGGGGTGCTTCATTAAGGACAGGGTGGGGAGGAGAAGGGAAGTGACTCGTCTCTGTCACCACCAGGCTGTGTGTCACCAGGGAAGCCATCTGCCTCCAGCCCTGCGAGTGGCCGGCGCTGCTAAGCTCAGCCTGTCCAGCTGTGCCCAATCCAGCACCGCATTTCTGCTGAGCTAATAAAAACCAAGACCCCCACGAGCGAAATAAACAGATGCCACTTTGATACAGGTGGGTGGGAAGCTCTCAGCCGAGGGGAGCCAGTGAGCAGGACCACTGCTGATGCCAAGTTTTGTTTTGCACCTAGCGAAGGCTGGGCAGGAACCAGAGGAAGCTGAGGTGGCTAACAGCATCCCCGAGGGCAGGGAGAGGAAGCTGGGACGGCCCCAGAACCGAGACCTTTCCTCCCTCTGGGAATGTGCTGCCTCAGCAGGAAATGCTCGGGGCTCTCTCAGCCTGCTGCTCCCTGCAACAGCTGAGAGCTGCGGGAGCCCGGGGGGACCTGGGAAGAGGTTTGGAGGTGCCCTGGCCAAGGGCACCCTTTGCAGGGGCTTGGGAGGGAAGGGATGACTTGCTGCACAGCAGCTGCAGGAACCACTCACTGATTAATTGGATTTCTTACATGGTAAAAGAAAAGGGATCTGGAGTGAGTCTTGGTGCAGAACCACCCACCGTGCAGGTCAGAATAGCTCCCCCATCCCACAATGGGGCTTTTTGGTGGCTGAATCCCAGTAACTAACATTTAGCTTTTTTCAAGTGGTAAGGAAGTTACCTGGGAAATTGAGGCAAAGGATGGCAAAAGCTGACATCAAATCGTGGTTTCTGTACTCCATCCACACCACGATGCATTTCTGGAGAAAAGCAGCATTCTGCTCAGGGTGCGGAGCCACTGGTCCCACTGCAGGCACCTTGGCAGCCTCTGGGGCTGATCTGCATCCCCCAGCCCTGCCTGGTCCTGAGTTAGCTCTGGGAATGAAACACAGGATTGTCAGAAGGACGGAGAGCACAGCTTGGCTGGCAGAGCCAGGTGAGATCCTGGGCTTGAACACTGCTGGGCAAAGCTCAGCCCCAGCCGTGGAGGACGTGGTGCAGGGGTGGGAACCAGGCTGTAAAAGCTGTGTGCTCCCCTCCAGCTACAAAACAAAACACTTGCTCAAGGAACAGCCTGTGTTTGCTCCAAACTCAGCCCAGGTGAGGCCGTAATGGGATCCAGGTTTCTCTGAGCCAGGAGGTTGCCAGAAGTTCAAGCTAAGCTGGAGTTCAGGTTTGTGACGAAACCTGCAGGTCTGGGGACTGCTCACAGCACAGGGACTCCACCACTGCTGCCTCCACTCGCCTTCAGCTAAGGATAAATTTGGAAAGGGTTTTGATTAGCGTGATGCTGGGAAGGGTTTGACAGCAGCAGAATCAGTCCCTGTAGGTGAAACACCATGAGGAGCACTGGCACACAGGCAGCAGAAAACACCCTGCACAGGAGACAGGAGCCCATTCCAGTGAGGAAGCCGTGCGAATGCTATTTGCAGAGTTTTGTTTTCGTTCACTCCAGCGTGAGTCAAACCCTTCCTGCCAGCATTTCCCCCGGTGCGGTGCCTCGCCTGGCACAGCCACCCTGCAAACACGGCGGCGGGAGGCCGTGCCACGGGCCGGGAGCAGGAAGGCAGAACAATGCAGCCGGCAGCCCCGGCGCAGGTGCTTGGTCAGCCCGGCGTGCCGCTGCCCATCCTGCCGCCCTATCAGATGTGTCTGCAAGCCTCCAGGGCTTTCCAGGGAGGCCCTGACAAGCTGTGTTCATGAATCACGAGCTGGCTGGGAAGTGGGGAGAAACACAGTGATGATGGGGAGGCTGGGTCTGGGAGGTCAGGGGGCTGCAGCAGCCCCCAGAGGGAGCTAGGGCTGTGGGACAGTTGGGGCTCATTTTAGGGTTGGGATCAGGATGACAGGCCAGGTCCAAGCTCTTCACACCTTCACTGCCATGGGTAGTGTGGGTCACTGAGGCAGAGCCACCCAGTCCATATCCTGTGGCCAGGTAGGAGCAGGACAAGAGTAAGAATAGCAGGTCTGTCCTTCCCGGCACCCCAGCCCCATGGCCAGGGATTTCCTGAGCAGGGTGGTGCCCCTGCCAGGATGGTAGATCAGCACCAGGATGGTGGATCAGTGCCATGGCTGTGCCAGGCCATACACCAGCCAGCTTCTGGCCTCTGCACAGTCCCCTGCAGCTCTGTGCCAGGGCATTGCTCCTCCTTCTGTACCATTCAAAAGCAAGAGCAGGTGGTGACCAGTTGCAGGTGGCAATGCCAGTGACTTGTGGGGTAGCCAGTGAGAATGATGGGGAAGAGGATCCAGCTCAGAGAAGGGCCCCTTAGGGGAGAAGAAACAGGGACAGGCTGGTGACAGCCATCAGAAATACCCTGGCAGGAATGTATGCTGGTTTCCTAGCTGGTTTGCTTCCTTCCAGACGTGCTCTAGCTTGGGTGAAAGCAAACTAAAGACAAATTTTAAATGGTTTTTACTTCTCCAGCTGAGAGAAGCAGCCCCCTGTGCCCTTGCCCACACCCTGCCCTTCCCCTACAAACCCTGGGATGCCACACCAGATATTAAATCCATAGCCAGCAGCACATGGAAACACACCAGAGAGAAAGAGGGGCCACTGCAAACCACACAGCCCTGCAGACCAAAGGTCTTTGTGTGAGAAGCAGCCGGTTCCCTGCTGCTTCCTCTACCCTGCTGCCTGTGACCCACTGCGTCCTCCAGGCCCGGAGCTGGCCCAGGCAGGAAACAGGTGGGATAAATATTTGTGCAAACCAGAGTGAAATTTCCCTTGAAGGCCGTGCAATGTGTTTCCCTGGCAGTGGCTGTGAATGGGAAGGTAACGGCCAGTGCAGCAGCAGGTGCTGCTGGGGTGGTGTGGGACCAGTGCTGCTGCCTTCCCAGGGAAAGCAAGCATGTTGCTCTTACTTCACCAAGCAAACAGGCTCAGAAGGCTGCCGGGGGCCACACAAAAAGCAGTCCTGGAAAAATCGAGGCATTGAATTGCTGTGGCTCAAAACCAAGACCAGTGAGTGCCCTGCAGGATAGGGGCCAGCACACCCTACCCCAGGAGAGCCAAGGGGGCTGTGGGACCTACACATCAGGCCCTGTGCTGCTCGTAGGGAACAAAAGCTGTTACAGTCCCAGCATGACATTTCTAAGGAGCCCTACCTCCCCTTTCAGAGGCTGGTTAAGAAAAAGCACCAAGGGCTCATCCCCAGCACTGCCAGTGCCCACCACAGCAGGAGGACTTGGTGACAACACACTGGGCTGGTTGGCAGTGGGCTGTGCACAGAAGCAGGTGCCAAAAACTTGGGGCCAGATGTTACCTGTTTCCTGCTGTTCCCCTGCAGATGTACCCCTGCCTGCTAAGAGGGGGTTGCTTGGGTCTGGTGCCCTCTGCAGACAGTGGGTTGCTGGAAAGGATGCACTGGTGGGGTTGAGGCAGATCTAGGTGGTCTTTTTCTCCCCTTGGAGAATAGTTGTCAGGATTTGACCCTCTGAGCCTACCAGTCAGTGAGAGAAAGGAGAGGAAAATGCACTGAGGCGATGCTGCTCCTTCTTCCCAAAAATAGGCTACAGTGGGAGCCTGCAGCTGTGGCACCCATTTCTGGCAGAGCACGGGTAGATTCAGAGGGCTATCTTCAACTAGAATCCAAATTTAACAAGCTTGAGGTCCCAAACAGCTTCATCTGGCTCACTTCAGAGCCAGGCGGTGGGAAAGGAGTGGGAATTTTCTATCTAAATCAGCGGGCAAGGGGAGTGCAGGCAGCACAGGATACAGGCGCCTCTGAGCTAACACGCACTCATTACAGCCCCGACATCTGCTCTCTGACCTCTTGAGCCCTGATTGCCGACAAACCTGCCACAGCTGCCTTCCCCCTCTTGGGTTTCCTCCTCCTGCCTGCAGCGACTGCAAGCTCCTGGCCGAGGGGCAGGTGGGAGCCCTGGGCACCCATTTCCCCCCTGCAGCATTCTGGTAGCTGAGCCCTGTGATTTGGGGGCTGGAGGGTGGGGATGAACTCTGCAAACCAATTCGGGTTTCACAATAGTTTGCTTAAGGGCTTGTGACTTACAGGCTCATGCTCAGGTGCTCCAGGCAGGGAGCAGCCCTGTCCTGGCTGCCCACAGGAGCCAGGCTCACGTTACCCTATGGGGGCCAGGGCCCTGCAGCCCCCTCGGGGCACAGCCACACTGGGGACGATGAGGGGAGTCAGGGAGCTGCTCACACACCCTGGACCTACCAGATGCAACTGCAGCAAAATGCTGCTCATCCTGCATTGCCCACACAATCCACCCAGCAGTCAGCACGGCTGATGCGATCCTTTCCCCTCGTTTAGGTCTCCTCCTCTTTTCCTCCCTCTTCTTCCCCCCTTCCCCCAAAAGCTCTTTGTCTCCAGGCTCTGCAGAGGAAGCAGACCTTCTGAAAATAAACTCTTTCTGCTTTGATCTGGTTTATGGGCATGCACTGTTTATAGCTCCGTGCGTACGACTTGACACCTTCCCACCTGTGGCCCCAGCAACTGCTTCTTATCACAGCCACTTTGGATATTAACAGGCCAGCAGGGAGGGTGATCTGGAGGTCCCCAAGGCCCCCAACCCTCCCTGCACCCCATCACCCTTCCCAGCTGCTGCTGCTCCCCCTCCCCAGGCAGGAGAGAGACAGGCTGGTGTCCCTCTGCATGTGCTAATTGCATCAGCCCATGTTTATTGGGATGTTTATCTAGACTAGCCATGATGGGAGGGGTCCTCAGAGGCCAGATCTGTCCCTTCCCCACAGGAATTGTCATTTTGGCCTGTGCTTTCAGCACAGCCCAGACAGCACTGGTTCCTGTGCCTTCCTTCTGACCTGGCACATACACGCATTTGGGAAGTGGGGGCAGGAAAGGCCTGGAAAGGCCCAAATTTTCTTATTTTGACCTGCTGAAGTATATAGTAAAGCAGGTGTAACCCACCTGGTCTGGGGGCTGGAGCCTGGCTGGAGTCAGCATTGGAGCACTCAGCTTCCCAGCAGGGCCATGGCAGTGTGAAGGGTGCTGGGGGGGGTGACAAGCTCTGCACCAGGGTTCAGGTGGCTTTGCTTCAGCTCACTGAAAACCTGACATTTTGGAAAGGAGCTTTGCCACACAGTGTGTCTCCTGCTGTTGTGCTGTGGCACAGCAGTGACACTAGGAACAGCCAGGTCAACCCACTTCCTGAGCAGCTCTGCTTCTCCAGGGCCAGGGTGACGGATTTCCATTGCTGGAGGGAGGGCAGGAACTGCTGCCTTCTCTGGAGCCTGTTTCATGGAGCTTTCTGCTGTACTACAGCATCCTGGAGAGGGCCCGAGATGTTGCAATGAGTCTGTTAATAAACAACGTCAAGTCTGGGCTGTGCTTACACTCATCTCTTATCCAGGCTTGCCTTCAAAACATCCACCAACAGGGCACCTCTGCTGGTAACACATGAGTCAGCTGTGCGTACCCCAGAACAGATCCAGGCAAGTCTCCAGCAAGGCCTGGCCCTGCTCTGGCTCACCCTTGCTGGAGGGAACCAAGGGACTGTGGGGTTTGCACCAGCACTGCTCCAACACCCCTGCTCCCCCCCAGCCCCCAGGACCCCCTGCCTCCCACCCCCAGGCAGCCACAGCCCCAACCCCACCTGCAGAGGTGGTCCTGAGGGCCACATTTTGGTGCTGACCCCATGAGGTCCCTGTGTCCCACTGCATCCTCCCCCCTCTGCACAGCCCCACACCTCTAGAGGAGAATGAGACATACACCCAGGTCAGGAGCTGACACAGAAAAGCAGTTGAAGTTTTAGAAGCATCCCCTCCAAAGGGTAGGGAAAAAGACGTATCAAGGCTCATTCCCAACAGAAAGTCTTGAATTAGATCAGCTTCAGTCAGTTATGCCATCTTCCTTCAGACACTTCTGAAATATTTCATTTTCACTTTGAACATACAGAATGCATTTAAGCACATTTAATTAGCTTACATTTCATAGGGAAAAATATCATTTGGGCTCAGAAAAAAAAAGATATTTTTTACAGGGCTGCAATGGTGGGGCCATGCTTTAAAGTAGATAAATAAATCAAATCAACCCTGTTCTTCTATATTGCTTGCAGCTCATCCATACTCCTAGTGAACAGCATTTATTTAAAACATTCCCACCTGGCTCTGGTGGGAGCACTTATTTCATACCTCTTGCCACACAAAAGGAGACACTTGTTAACACTTGAAACTCCCATTTAAAGCCAATACAGACATAATGGGGGGACTCCCTGCCACGAGATATTTCAGAGGTCAAGCACCCAAGAGAAGCATGGGAAGCAAGTGCAGCCCCATGCTCCTTGTCAGAGGCAGAGGATACTTGTTACCCCCCGAGGCATAATGTGCATGGGGAAGGGGCTCAAAGTCACAGTCCTGGGCTGCTGTGGCTGGGGGAGGGAGCAGGGAGCCCTGCCCTGGGGCATGGGCTCTGCTGGAGCACCTGCTCCAAGGTCTCAGGACAGGGTTACCTCATCTCCAGGCAGGCCAATGCAAGCGGCATCTTGCACAAGTGGCTGTTATCGGCATATTTTGGGGCTTAGTGGTGGCGTGAGGGAGGCACGGGGATTGCTCTTGGCTGAGCTCTCCAGGCTGCAGCCAGGCGCCGAGGCTGGGGGAGCCGCCTGCACTGCTGTGCTACAAGCCAACAGCTCCAGCATATGAAGACACATGGAAACCAGCCCAGAAATCCCAAGGCTTGGCCCAGTGCAGGGAGTGACTCGCCTTTGGCATTCTCCCCCCAGCACAGCACTGCCCTACCAGCAGTCTGTGAACACAGGGAATCCCACCACCCTGCAAACTATGATGCCCCCAGCATGGCAGCACCCACACCTGGAACTGCCAGCTGGATGTGGGAACCGCTGTGTAAAACACCCAGGGGAAGGTCTGATCCTGACGCAGACCAAGTCTCACACATGCTCTGCACTGGGTATTTCTCACCCTTCACTTTCCACACTCCCCGCCCCCCCCCAAACCCCCAACTGCAATACAAGCCTCAGGTGAGGATCTCTGTCCATCTGGGCTAAGCCAGTGTCCCTGCCATCTCCTAAGGGAGGATCTTAACTACATATAATCCTATCCAACCCAAACCCTCCTCCTCACATGGAAATCTCACCACCCTTTTGGTCAGACACTTGCTGAGCCACCATCACATAGGAAGGGTCTAGTTGTGCTTCATGTGTTAAGTATTTCAGGGGGAACCCCCAGGGAGCAGCTGCACCGGTGCCACAGGGACCCGCAAAGCCATGTGCATCCATAGGACAAGTTCTGGTATGACCAAAGGGCTGCAAAACGGCTGGTGTGCCTTCCCTCACCCTGTCATTAACTTTATCAAGGTTACAAATCATCTCAATTGTTTGCTGTGGCTGCAGGAAGGCCCTTGAGCTCAGCCACAGCACATGGACACACAGCCTCACAGCACACCGGGAGAGCTGGGCACCCACAGTAAAGCGTAGTCCCCCAGGATCTCACCTGGCCCTCTCAGGAAGAATTCAAGAGCAAGTCTATTCAGACAAAAGATTCCAAAACGAGAGCAAGCAGAGGTTATTTTCAAGGTAGCAGAAGCTGCCCCCACTGTCAGGGCAGGGAACTCCACACCTGCCCCAGGCACAGAGCCAGCCCAGCTACGCTTCTCAAACCCAGTTTCCATACAGGGAAACCAGGTGTGAAATGGGGCAGGAGAACTCAGCTGTGTGTCCCATCAACCACCATGCTGTGCAGAGGCACCTCTCCCTTGTCCTTCCCAGCCCCATGTTCACATGGCAAGGGCATTTCAATGGCTACATGCACAGCCACGTGCACAGGGGTAGCAGGGCTGGGCTGTGGCCCCTAGACCCTCAACCCCCCATGCTGCCAGCATCAAGGTCTTCATGGCCAGGAGCAGCAATGCCCAGCCTTGAGCTAGCCACAGGCTATCAATCACCTTTGAGTCATGCAGTGCCTCCCACCCTGAGAGCTTCTTGAAAGAAACTCCTAATTTTCAACACCTACTTAAGGCTCTTCAGGCTGCGTGGCTGCGGCAGACGTGAGCTCATGCTGGTGCTCACAGGCATGTGCCGCCCCGCTCCAAGGCTTACACCCACAGCAAAACATCTCCAGCTCCCTACCACACAAGCAGGCTCCAGACAAGCACCACCTGAAAAGCCAACCCCCCCCAGCGTGGCCCCCAAAGCAGAGCACCTCCTGATTTGAAATAGCCTTAAAAGGACCTGGCTTATCCTGTGTGCTCACTCAAGCATATATTCATAGTTCACTTGACAATGTGGATTTAAGAAGGTGTCCCCTAACCAGGGGAACACAGGAAAGACCCTGTGTTTGCATCTCCTGCTGACACACAGGGACAGCCTCAGGTCCTGCAACATCAAGTTCATGACTCACCAGCACTGCAGTTGGAGTTCATGCTGCATCTCCCTAGAGAGCTCCTGCTGCCCTGGGGTACCTGTGCTGCAGAGACAACCGTGGAGATTTGGCTTGGTGTGGAGACAGCCAAACCCTCCCCCCTCCAGGTGCTGCTAGAGGCAGAGCTAGAGGAAGGTCCTATTATAGTGGGAAGATAAAGGGCAGATGGCTTTCAGCTGCTCCTGTGCCAGGGTGTGAGCAATCAAGCCCTGGGGCTCCTGCTGAAGGGTGGCTGGGCTTAAAGGCCACCCTCCTGGAGGCACCATCACCCATGGACAGTGTGGTACCCCAGGGTGTGTGTGCCACCAAGAGGGTGGGCAGAAGGCCACCAGGCAGAAGGCCAGCCCTGCTGCCCTGTGGGGACCCACCACAGCCACAGTCCCTTTCCCTGTCACTGTGGGCTGGATGAGTGTGGCCAAGGGGAGTGGGTGGTCCTCTTGGTTTCTCACCAGCCCTTGTCCACCACAAATGTTTTCTTCTGGCTAGCCACAGCCCTGGCCACATGTGAAGGTCCTAGGCCCCAGAGGAGGAAGGCCTTTGGTGATTTCCTCCTGCTTTATGCAAGCTAGGCTCCTGTGAAGACCACATAAAAGAGCTGGGAGGAGGAGAGGGCACAGGAAAGATCCCAAGAAATAAAAAACTTTGTGTTCTGGAAATGGGCTGTGTTGCCAAGCCAAAATAGTGCTGCCCAGTCAGAGATGCCAGGTTGTCCTAAACCTCCTGGGCAAGAGGTGTCCTGTGTGCAGAGCCACTGAGCACCCTCAGTGCACGGGTTTCCAAGACCTTTTTGGTGTGTGAAACAGAAGAGGTTCTGATACCAAACACGTCTGGGGTGAGGTCCCTCATGGGGCTGCACCTGTGGAGTCACCACATACCCCAGGGGAAAGGCAGGAGTTGGGGGGGCTGCTCAGCATCGTGGGACAGACTGAGGCTATGTGGGGATAAAGGGGTTAAAAATCCAGGAAAAACTGCAAATTGATTTCACAGATGGCCCTTTAGCCACTACTGCAAACCTTTGCAGGTTGCACACTCCAGTTGTGTGGGTCCCTGGACACCAGTGCTACTCTGCAGGCACTGGGGCAAGGGGGGCTGGCTGGCTCTTGGGGACCCCCGACCCCTCCAGCACCCTGGGAGACAGCGCAGGGCAGAGGCTGGGATGCAGAAGCATGGCCTTGGTTTCAGCAGGAGGCATGGAAAAAAAAAAAAAAAGAGAAAGATGAGGTCACTGCAAAGCAGTCGTGTAGGATGTGATACAGGAGTGAGGCGTATGGAGGAACAAGGAGCTATTGTAACCCTGCAAAGCAGAGGAAAAAACAGCTGTGGGGATGGCTGCTCACCTCCTGCTCATGGCAGACACTTGGGGGGGTTAACTCATCTGAGGCCACATAGAAGGGGTCTAGGATTGGGTAAAAGGAGGTGGCTAAGCCAGGTGGGATGATGCTGTGGAGGCACTGGCACAGCTTTACTCTTCATTGTATCAGCCCTGCTGGGGAAAGTACAGTGTGTGCCAGTGCAGCCAGCTCAGGTACAGTGAAACGGCTGGAAAACACCTGGTACAGCACTGGGAATGCCCCATGCACGGATCTGCCCTGTTCAACCTCATCCTCCCTGCTCCTGGGGTGTTTGCTGGGGATGGGCCATGGGATGGGGTTGCTCATGAAACATCACTGAGCACTGGCAGGGCTGGAACGGGTTCTTGGGGACAAAAACAAGAGCCTTTCCCTCCTCCCACCACCCTTTGAGCCTCCCAATTTTATAGCTGTGCCAGGCTGGCAGAGGGTGACTCCGTGGGGTTGGGCATGTCTGCCCTGTGGCACGGAGGACTCATCGGGCCCTTATCCCGGGATGCATGGGAGGTGCCCAATGCTCCATCCAGGGCTACCGCTGACTTGAGCCTCCAGCCCTGGAGCGACTCCCTTTTCACTCCCTCTCCCCGGCACCACCACAGCCCCCCAGCCCTCCTGTCGCCGTGGCCCCGGCCCTGGCCCTGACCGGCCCCGCGGTGGCACGGGGCGGCCCCGGCGGCGGGGCTGCAGACTTTCTGTCTGCTCCGGGACTTCCCGTCCCTGCTCGGCGCTGCCGGCGCGAAACCAAAGACCGGCTTGTTCGGCTGCCGGAGCCGCCTCCGCGCTGACTGCCCTTCTCTGTTCCCGCTAGGAATAATATACCCAGAGCTCTGAGCATAAATTGAGTTTCCCAGAGCCAGGCTGGTGGGGGAGACTTTAATGGGAAGGAAAATAAACTGTGTACTCGGCGTGCGGAGAGGTGTGGTGCGAGCGGAGGGGCGCCGGGAAAAAGCTCCTCTTGGTTTTCTTTTTTTTTTTTTTTTTTCCCCAGCTTGTTTGCAGAGGGAGCACGCGTATGCACGCCCTCCTGTGCAAGTTGTTTGCTGCCCAGGATGCCAAGGAAAAGAGAGGCATTTTAAAGTAGCCGGTTGAGAGCTCTAGGGCCTCTGATCTGCCAAAGCGTATCGGTGGCTCAGCACCGAGCCCGGCCCTTGGAGGAGGCAATTGCTTCAGGAGAAGCTGCTTCTTTTCTCCCCAGATTGCTCCGCTCAGGCCTGCCTCTGCCCCGAGCTGTGGGGCTCTGAAGAGGCTATCATGGCACTGGCACCAAGGAGGGATGCTGCTGTCCCGGCAGCCTGACGGGGCGTTTCTGATCTCTCAGCACAATGCCGCGATTCAGGGACTTGGGAAAGCGCGTGAGTCAGGCTGGGAACTTCCCCCGCCACTCACCGCTGGGGAACACACTCACATCTGCTCAGCCAGCCTCAAAGTGCCTCCTGCTCAGGGATAATCCTCACCACTTCTCCCCTCTCGCCTGCTTCTGGTGCTGGCGGGGGCTGTTCCTGGGAATATCAGCAGCCCAGGCATCAGGGTGCAGGGGGACCCATGGCAGCATCCAAGGCAGGGAAACAGCACAGGATCCAATTGGATGTTGGAGAAGAAAAGTGCCTGTGTGTGATCACTTGGCAATGCATGGCAGACAGCAGCAACCCCGGGTGCTTTTGAGGCAGCTGGGACCCGCTTCCCCCATTTCCCCCCTCCCCAAGCAGAGGAGGCTCTATTGACTTAACTCCTGGGCTGCACCTATTTATGTTTGCAAAGTCTTTGAAGTTCTTAGGGAGATGAGCAGGACCTTCGGATATGCCTGTGAGTCAGGAAAATCCACCCCCTCTATCATCAATACTTATCCCGAGCGGGAGCTGGGCGGCTGTGGGGGCGGAGGGTGGCCCCCACCCACAGGCAGCCCCGGGCGGGTGACAGGAGGGGCATGGACGGGCTTCCCCGGAGCGACGGGCTGGCTGAGAAAAGTCCACAGGTTTGGGAAGCCCTGGTTCTCTGAAATGTTCCCTGTCAGCTCTCACCAAATGTCAGAAATACAAATGGGAAGTGAAATCCCACGTTTATAAAAATATTTGTTCTGAGCTGTAAGGAGGCTTTTTAAGGGCAAGGGCGGGTTTGAGTTTCTTTTCAGTGTGATGCTCAGCTATCCAGCTCCCCGTGAAGACATGTCCCCAGGGCCATGTGCTTTGTCCCATCTGTGTCCTCCCACTTCTACAAAATCCAGCTGAGCCAGGGCGCACAGCCACAGGGGTCCTAGGTTAGCCACCTCGGCACGGCTCGGGGGACAAGCTGCCACTGATGGGGGGGGTGAATGGCACTTGGTTGCCCCGGAAAGCCCAGCTGGCTGCTCGGGGAGATGCCCCCCATCCTGCGTCCAGCTTCCTCCGAGGAGAGCCATTCCTGGCGCCGGTGCCTCTGTCTGTGCCATATCCTGCTGAGTAACGCCGGTCCACATCCATACATGGGGAAGAGCCGGGCGAGAGGCTTTCTCCTCTGTCAGACCTCTCCCTCGCTCACTAAATAACATTCCTGCCAATGCTGGTATGTAGAAAACTTTCCAGCTCTCCGGCTAACGTCAGCGTCGCAGCTCCATTGCCCACCCCCAAGGAGCAGGGTCTGTGCTTCCCTCGGGGTGAGGGTTGCACCCCAGTCGGGCATGGGGTACAGCAGGGGTCCCCACTCACCTGCCCCTTCTATCTCTTTCTGCATGGGCAGCATTTTATTTGGGGGGAAGCACAAATTTCTCGGACAACTTGTAGTTCCCTGAGCCCTGTGGGGATTGCTGGGGGGATGTCTGTGAAGTCAAGAGCTCCCCAAGTGATGAATGCACCAGCAAAAAGCCTCAGCTGGTGTTAGCTCTCTCAGCCCCAGCTGCACAGCCACATCCCACCCAGCCCGCAGCAGATCCCAGGGTTATTCACGGGGTGAGAAGGAGCCAAGAGAAGAGGTGGTTGGTGCAGGTGGGTGTCCGAGCACTGGCACAGGGCGACCCTCCCACATGTTCCTGCCTGGCCCTGCTTTGTGCAGTGGTGGGTGACTCAGGAATTATTCCCTCCTACCCAGCCTGAGCTCAGGCTCATTCACAAATCATCTCCCTTCATGCCCGGGTGAGCAGCAGCAGAGGGGCAGGTTGGGTGAGGCAGCTGGGGCTTCCCTGTGCCCCCCCCAGCCTCCACCTGCCACCCGCTGTGACCTGCAGCTGCCCTGCTCCATCCTGGCATAAAGCATTGGTGTGGGCACTGGCAGGGCCCTGCTGGAGTGACCCAGTGTCACTGCCACTGTCACTGCAGGTGACACTTGCCTTTGCTGCTCTGTGCTCCAACAATTGCAGTAGACAACATCCATCTAACACGGGGCTGGTGCAACACTGTCCTGTGATGCTCTTTGCACAGAGCTATGGCACTGGGTTGGTGCTCAGTTATGATTTTGTCCAAGAATTGCCTGGCACAATTTAACAGTGTTAATTCACAGAGTGATCCATTCTCCAAGGCTGTCTTGAGGACCTGACAGAGCCAACTCAGGTCTGGCAGGCAAGGATGCTTTGGGTGACTGACCCTGTGCATCAACTAACCAGGGTGAGGAAAGCTGAAAACTGACCCCAGGCCTGTGGTAGCCATTATGATGGTCTTGGCAGGTGGAGTAGGGCTACAAAGTTCACACAGGAATCATCTACAAGCATTCTCAAAGCTTTTGGGATTTGGTTCCAGGTTTATCCCAGCTGGGATGCAAACGTGCACAAAATGAAATCTTTGGGCTGTCTCCAAATGCCTGGCACTGAGCAGCTGGGCTGGGCTGATCCCTAGAAGCAGGTTCCAGGGCTTCCCTCCCCACTGCTGGGCACCATGGCCCCAGCCTTCATTGGCACCTCCCCAAGCTGCTGCTGTGTGCCAGGGCCACCCCCCACAGCCACACCTCAGCTGCAGAGCTTGTGCCCTCAGCAATTTGGGAATGTCCCGGCTGCAGGCAGGGTGCCTCGTTGGCTCTGTCCCACCCATGTGCTCCCATGGTGCTGCTTCCCAGTGCTGCTTCCTGCAGTGCCAACTGCTGGGAGCCAGAAGGGGAATTTTTGCCCTTGACCCTCATCAGCTGTGTGTTCCCCTGTGAGGGCACAGCTTGCCCACCACCTCCCCACGTGCTGGGCTGCTGGCACAAGTCGCCCAGGGAAATGACACCCTCCTCCCAAACGGGTGCAGTGAGGCTCCTGGGTCATTTTATGGCCTCAAAGGGAACTCCAGGATACAAAGGGCTGGGACATGAGCCCGTGTGCGGTTGTATTCCAGCCCTGCATCCTTGGAGGAAGGGACCTGCCTCATTATTGCCTCTGCAGATCCAGCTGGAGACAGAAACAAGGGTGCTTGTAGCCCTGAGGAGCTGATGTGCATCTTACACCATGGTGTGCCAAGGTGTGGTCTCTGTGCCAGAAAACAGGAATAGGAGCTGGATCTCCAGGGCTCAGCATGGAGACAACCCTGCCATTCACTCAAGCCCTTCCTGGCTGCTCGACAGAGGAAATGTGTGCTGAGGGCTGCTGGGGATGGGCTGTTTCCTCCCCTGGGTTTTTCCTTCTCTGTCTTTGCCCTATTTGGGAAAAGAATGATCAGTGGAGGAAAGCTTGGGGCAGGGGCTGTGTGGAGCCATGGGTCCTGGCATGGGACTGTCCTCCCCTCGCGGGGCCACCCTGCCCATCTCCTCTCTCCATTTGGCAGAGATGCGGCCACTTCCCTGCAGCAGGTCCCATCCTGCAGCAGGTCCCATCCTGCAGCAGGTCCCATCCTGCAGCAGGTCCCATCCTGCAGCAGGTCCCATCCTGCAGCAGGTCCCACCCTGCACCAGCCCCAGGGGCCACAGAGCATCCCTGGCTCCATGCTTCAAGCTCACTTTGCACTTCCCATGGCAGGATGAGGCCGGATCCCTGTGCAGTGGCTGGGCTGTTCTCCCTGTAGATAGGCCTGTGTGAAGTCAGCAGTCCTTCAGCAGCGGGGATCTGGCCTTCTCTGCACACATCCCTGCCAGCTTTTCCATGAGTAATGACACCAACGTGCTTCTCGCTCTGTCCCCGGCACTGGGCTGCTCACCGGGCGTCCGCAGGCTCCGCTCTCACTTCCCTGTCTCTGTTTTACATCAGAGCAGCTCCCGTCCGTCTGTCTGTCTCCTCTTCTCCCCTGACACAGCTTCCAGAAGGTGTTAAATGCCAGGTTGTAGGCAGGCAGATCTGGGGATCAGGCAGCGTCCCTGGCACCACATCCCAAGGGCCAGCCCTGAGTTCCCACCGAGGTGACAATAAGGACAATTTGCCAGTTGGCAAGTGCTGAGAGCTAATCCTGCCCCCAAGTGCCAGGAAGCCACCTGGAGACTCGCTGAGAGGGTGAAAAGTGTCAACAGGCTCCCCTGAACATGGGGGCACCAAGGGGGATCAGAGCAGCCCCTGTACCCTTGCAGCACCCCCTGTCACATCTGCTGCCACAGGGAATCAACCATGCCAGTGTCCTGCCTCAGCTGTGCTGGAGAAGGGCTGGCTCTGCTAGCAGCCACCCCGGCAGTGCAGCCCCAGCTGGGCAGATGGTGGGTAACACAACCTGAAATGATGGAGGAAGGGCACACTTGGATGAAAAAAGGGGCTTCTCCCAGGATGGGACTGAAAGGGAGAGCCCTGCACTGCCCCATGTGCTCCCACCCTGCTGCAAAGTGCTAGAGGACAGATTTTACAGCTGTGGGTGGGACAGATTGACACATGGATGGTGGGATCGTGGAAACTCTGCACTGGCAGCATAATTGCTCCTTTGCTGTGGGTCTCCACAGTAAAACAATTTGTCTTAAGAGCAGCCCCTGGAGCTGTAGAGTTGTTCTGAGACACACTGTTCACACTCAAGAGGTGAGAAAGCACTGAGTTTCCATTGCTCCCAGCAATGGAATAATTTGGACACTTGATGCAGCCAGGGAGGGGTGGCCGTGGGTGCTGCTGGACCTGGCTGTGGCACTGCACAGCTGGGAAGTGGGTTCATGCTGAGCTGTAGTTACAAGGAAGGGAAATGAAAATAAAAACATGATATTTCCAACTGTCTCTTAACGTGCCCGAATATCTGGTGTGGGATGGCTTGTCTCTGTCAGCATGCCTAGGGAGCCTGCCCTGCTCCCCAAGCCCAGCCGGGAGAGGGAGAGGAGTGACTTTTTTAGCTGGATGGCAATGAGAAGCAGTTTTGTAGTGGCTCTGAAAGGTCCAGGGAGCCAGACACATCAGACAACATTATTATTAACCCTGTAATACTTTGACGGTGTATGTATGAGATGCCTTTTTTTTTTTCCCCTTAAACTTCACAGCTCTTTAGAAAAACAGTCAGATTCACTAAAGCTGTAACTACAGATGGGGAAACTGAGGCAGGACGAGACTTAGGCTGGCACCGTGTCTGCCTTGCAAGCTGGTAACACCAGCAGAGAGCTGACCTGTGGGGACAGGGCACAGGGCTCTCCCAGCAGCGGGAGGAGCCCCAGGGCTCTTTCTCTGTGGTGGGACCAGTGCTGAGCTCAGCTCGCAGCCCTGGACCAGGCTGCATTTCAAGAATACTCGTAAGTGCTGCTGCAGCCTAGCTAGTGGGACAGGACTGAGGGGGAAGATGTGGCCGGGGCTTGGCTGCAATCCCTGCAGGAGCCCGGGGATGCCAGCAAGATAATGAGAGGGGATGTTAAACATTACTGCAGTCACAGGGCTATTTATCTGACACGAACAGAGGCAGCCAGGAATCCTCCAGGGTGCACAGCTCAACTTAGGCCCCATTAAAGTTCCTTTTATTCCCTGTGTTTTGGCTGATGTTAAAACAGGCCTGAATTGCTCCTGCGGGAGCTGGTTTCCACGCCTGGCGTCAGGTCTGCTGCTCACTCTGGCCAGTGGCTGCGGGGCTGGGGCCAGGCTGCCCCCCTCACCCCAGCACCCAGCCTGGAGCAGGGCTGGGATGGGCAGCTCCATGGGGCCAGAGACCACAAGTGTGGGCAGAGCATGCAGGAAGGGAGCTGATGTTCCTCCTTTGACACCAGCCATCCCGGGACTGGGAGGGCTCTGGCTCTGGCCAGGCTCTGCCAGATGGGGAGAAGAGCCTGAGCTGGGAGGGAGAAGCTGAAGAAATCATTTTCCCAGGAGCCAGGCTGGGGCTGCCTGTGTGCAGCCACCTTCCCAGAGCTGGCTTTGCCAGGAAAGGATCTTCCTGTGCTCTAAGATTTCTGGAGGATTTTTTTTTTCTGTCCTGAAATTGGGAGAACCTGAAAAAGCTCACAGAGAGGCACTGTACCTGGGCAGGAGCACAGCAGGCTGAGCAGAGCCTCTTAGCTAGAGAGCTTAGCTTTCCAAGCAAAGCCTGTTGTGAACTAGAAACGTATTTAGTTTAGGAGAAAAAAACACACTAAAATGAAACAATGGGGAAACTTTTCAAACATTTTTTGGACCCCTGAGCTCCTGCCCTGGGCCTCCCCACCAGCTTTTCCTGAGCGTGGCTTTGGGGCTACAAAATTATTGTGGTCAAGAACAGTGGTGACATGGAGCTGCTTTATGTGGCCACATGTTATACGGCCAAGCCTGCAGCAGAGCTGAGGGGATGCCCAGGGAGAGCAAGGTGCCACCACCCCACTGTCACCCACTGCTGCTCACATAGGTGAGCAGGACCTAGGAGTTCATCTTCGAGGCCAGGCCAGGCAGGAGGGCGATGAGGCCAGGAGGGGCTGGGGAATTCGGATTCAGAAGTGGAACAGACAATTTCCAAGCAATCGTGTCGGTGCGTGGTGATGAGTCGGGGCTGCTTCAAAAGGAACCAGCTTTAAATGGATCAAGCTCCCAGCCAAAAGCATAAACACTAGGAGGAAGTTTGGCTAAAGTTAAATCATGTTTTATTTAAAAATCTCCCTCTCCCTGTTGTAAGATGGAAACTCTCCATCTGAAAAGTGAAACTAAGATTGGAAACAGTCTGCAGTCATTAAGTTTATGCTTTTTTTTTTTTTTCTCTTCAGCTTCTCAAGTAAAATATCAACTGGCTCCACTGTCAGGGACAGGAAACATTAGTAATAAGTTCATAGATTTACATTTTCCCCAGGGAAATACAGGAATATCAGAGATCAAAAGTTGGAGAAAGGAGTTATTTTTATACAGAGTGATTTGCAACCAGCATTCATTGGAGGGAGTAAATAAATTACAGACCCTTCACTTCGGGGTTGTTTAAGTTCTTTTTCTTTAATGCTGTCCCTTTTAACTACTGTACAGAGTCTGTCAGGACTTACACAGTGCAGAGAGATTTCCCTGCCTGCAAAAATGGCTGTTTTCCAGCAAAAAAAGTTAGGCACTTTAGCCTAGTTGTCATAAGTGAGATTAGTTGTCATAAGTGAACATCACATACCAGCCTGTGGGTGGATGGGTGTCAGGGTGGCTCGGGGCAGGACAGGGGATGGGCCAGCTTGTCATGGATGGGCAATGCAGGTTGATTGCTCCACTGGCCAAAAAAGTGCTTTTTGGGGCTGTTAGATCCAGCAAGGTGTACCCACGGGGAGTGACACTGATGCTGGAGCTGGGCACAATGGAATGTGCAGCACCGGGGCTGTTGAGACCTCACCTCCACCTTGCCCCATGGGCAGTACGAGGGCCTGGTCAGGGCTGATTCAATCAAGTGAAGGCAATGGCATGGGCACTCTCCTCTGCAGGCAGGCAGGAACGGCCCTGCTGGCTTTGCTGACACCCAGGCTTGTCCTCATCACAGCACAAAGGTGGCCAGCAGCATCCTTGTCCCCTTGGGTTGTCCACTGTCTCCTCAGGGTTCCCAATTTAACAGCACCCAGCAGGCACCCCAGCCCCCCAACAACCTCCCGCAGTGCACGGTCCTCAGCGGCAGCCCCTGCTTCCCTGGGAGCTGCACTGCAGGTGACCAGGTCTGGGTGGCCATGTCCCCCTTGCCCTGGAGGGGAGTCACCTACTGGGGTGAGCTGTGCCAGCAGGGTCTGGGGTGGCAGGGAGCCAGTCCCAGTGGTGGTGGAGACACTGGAAACTTCGACCAGGCGTTTTGTCTCGTGTCATCAATTAAAGGTGAGGCACTCGCTGGCTGGGCAGGATAATGAATGATGGTTTTAAGTACAACTGGAAAAACAATAAAATACTCTATTAGGGTGACACAGCTGTGAACAATGAACATTAAACAACTTCACGGCTAGCGGAGCTGCCGCAGCAACACTTAGCCCTGGCGTTTGATGGATTCCTGTTTGGAGTGCGCCTTGCAAAGTGACTCTCCATCCACCCCAGGCACAAGGGCTGGGAACCACTCTCTCCTTCTCCTACTTAAAAATACATCCACATAAAACGTGCTTTAAGAATCCCTTAAGGTTCATTAATGTCACAAGCAGGGGAGGAGAAAAGAGTTGGAAGGCCTTGAAGTACATGTCGGAAACACTCCAGAGAAAACTGTAAATGCTGCTGGGATGAACTGCAGGCTCTGGAGGATCAGTCGTGCTGGAAGACTATTTATTTTCCAGTCTATTTTAAACACTGGACTGTTTCAGATAAGAGTTGCCTGTGGTGGCAGACAGGATCGTGGGACTGGTGTGCAGGAACTCATGCCAGATTCATTTCTGGGGAGTATTTCCTCCCTGCCTTGATAAATCTGCCTTGTCTGCTGTACCAGGTTACTTCCTTTGGAGTTCTCTCTCCTTATTATTACTTATTAAAATTGCCTGCAAATAGCACTTGGGCTTCATGCAACATCCTGTACTAACAATTCATCCTTCTTGTTATCTCAAAGCTGACAATTCCCACCAGAGCCAGAGAGGGTGGGTGGAAAAATGTCTTGAGAAGAAACAGAAATGGCCATCCCTTCTTGCGAGGCTGAAGAAACTGCGCTGAGGGGGCTGGAGAGGGCAGGAGATAAGTGGGGACTTCCCCCCCTTCAGAGACAAAACCATGAAAGGGAAGAAAACGAGAAGAAATGAAGCTGGCAACACCGATGAGCATCCTCCCTCGTCTGCTGGCACTGAGTCTAGTGTTCAGAGTGGTCAGTGGGCCCCCTGTGACCTGACCTTGCAAACTTGCCCCCTTTCCTAGATCTTATCTAAAAAGTCGCTCTCAGGTTACCGGCTTGTTCGGTGCCGGGCTTTTAACTCCCTGGACAGGACAAGAGGTGACTGCAGACAGCAAACCTGAGTCTTCCCTCTGCACCTCCATGCAGGAGAGGCCCAGCCAGGGTCACTGGCCCCTGGACTTTGAAACTTTGCTGCATCCCTTCCCGCAGGGAAGAGATATGGTGTCTCAGTGACCTGGGGCTGAATGGGAAGGTTTTGGGAGTCGAGCTGCTGGCTGCAGCTGGACTCTTGTTCCTCCAAGGGGTCTGTCTGCAAACGGCATTTGTGCTGGGGACACTTCTCCAGGAGGATGGTCTCTCCTTGTCCTCCGGTTCTCCAGGGCTTCATCCCTGTCATCACAAGCCGTTGGGATGCAGGTCCCCTGCCCTCATCTCGCACAGCCCTCTCAGCTTGATGGAGCTGAAAAGTCCAGCTTGGCCCCTGCAAGCATGGGGCATTGCCATCAGGAGAGCTGCACTTGTGTGTTAGACCATTTCCACCCTGAAGGTCACTCACGGGGGTCCCAGAAGCAGCTCCCCTGGCTCCATGCTACCAGCACTCTCCAGCCCCTCTGCCAGCTCCCAGCCTGAGCCATCCCTGCCCAAAGCCTCCTCTGCTCCATCCACGCCCTCCATCCCCGGCCCGGGCGCTGCTCACAGGACGGTGCTGCCCTGCGCATGTGGGCTTAATCACGGAGCAGCTGCTTCCCATCGCGGCCGTCCAGGGCAGGTTCCCCTCGCAGCCTCCTGCGAGGGTGCTAATTTTATGCAGGCAGGCTGCCTTCAGCACGGCCGTGGGGAGAGCTGCGGGGTGGGCAACAGTGCATGGGGAAGGGGGCTCCGCCCCAGGCAGGGGAGCAGGGGTGGAGGGGGCCAAGGCAGTGCAGAGCACGAGAGGCTCCTCTTCCCGTTGGGGTTATGGGGAAGCTGGAAGCAAGTTTCAGAGAGTCTTGGCCCAGCCCAGAAGCATGGAGGGGTGCCAGGGACTATTTTCAGAAACCTCACTCGTAGTAACGTCCCAGGCCTGGGGTAATACTAGCTGGGTATAACCCTCCTCTGAAAGCTGAAGGGTTCTGTAAGACCCTCCTCACTGCTGGATGGTGGGCAGCCCCAGTGCCAGGCAGGCATCTTAACTAGCAGTTCCCAGCTACAGCTCACAGAAATGGTGACTGCTACTGGTGCCAAATGATGGATAACTCCTCCAGACATTTGGAGAAGCCTCTGGAAAACAGCCTCTTCAACAGAGTTCAGTTTTAGTTTTCTAAATTGGAACTTCCCAAATTACTTTTGGAAGCATTAACCATTATTATTTTCTTTCTATTCTGTCTAATCACAGTATTTTCCCTGACACTCAATTGTAACAGGCATCCAAGTGCTTCATACCCTCCCGGTGGGGCCACGCACCATCACTCTCCCCAGCTCCCACACTGTGGTGGTCACCACTTCAGTGCCAAGTGTTGCTGTCACCCTCCATCCATAGGTGATGCCAAGCAAGAGGAGCCCTGGCAGTGCCTTAGCAAGGGTCAGGGCTGCACTGCAAACCCCGGCACCATGGTGGGCAGGCACTGTGGGAGCCCAGTGCCAAGTGATGCCAAGGGTCTGGATACCTGGGCAAGCACCCACTCTCAGGAGGAGTGGTGAGAAGAAGGTGGCTGTGATGGGGTTGGGATATCCCTGTCCCCACATTGCCCTCTGAGAACCCTTCAGGCTGCACAAGGGAAACCTCAGAGTGCTTTGATCTGTGCTGGGGCTCTGTGACGTAAAGCAGGGAGCTGGTGAAGGCGGGTGCAGCTGCAGGATGAGCCATCGCCTGCTGCCTCTCCTGGCTGGTGAGGGACCAGGCTGGCTGTCCCAGTGGCACCAAGCAGTGAGGCAGTCCTGGCCTCACCAACAGGGATCAAGAAGGCACCCAAAATGCATGTGCATCACCAGGCTGGGCTGCCATCAGAGGTGATCAAAAGGTTCCGGTGTCATGTGCTTTAGAGGACACTTTGCATCTGCTTCTGCCCTCCCTCATGGCAGCCACCCAAGGCCACAGCAGACCTTCATGGTGCAGGGCTGGGGCTGGGTCCTGATTGGCAGCACACCCCAAACCTGGCTGGGGACTGACAGACGTCACAGCATCTGCCCCATTTAATGGCTTATGGGAAGCCAAGAACCAAGCCTGGAGCATCTGAGAAAGCTCAAGTCTCTGCCTTAGTTAGAAGGAGACTATATTGGCAAGACCCCACACACCCCAACAGCAAATGGGGCCCTTGCAAAGGGTCCTTCATGATGCATGGGAAATCCTCCCACAGTGTTGCAGCCAGAGGCTGGTTTAAACACTCACAAGCAGCAGTTCCTCAGGTCAGCAACCAGCTCTCTTCTCCGTCCTCCACCAAGACCCAGCTAAACCCTAGAAACACCTGACAAGTGTGCAAAACTCAGTCTGCAAACCTGGTCAGCCTCAGGCACTGCAAACCACCCCTGGAGAAAGTTTTGTTACCAGAGCAGAGCCCTGGGTGTGGGGCAGGTGGGCCACAGCTTGGGGTGGGACTGAGCACCACAAGCAAGAGCATCTTTGTGCGGTGCCTCTGACAGGCATGGCGCATATGGTCCCTATTTATTTGACTTCTTTGCTGCTGGAGCCCTTTCAGAATAGTTTTCTGCAATTACTTGAAGTTCCCCTGGTGAAGGCTGGGAGTGAAACTTGTGCTTTGGGAGATAAACTGCAGAGCATTTGGCATCAAGGGAAGCTGTTAATTTGCCAGTACCAGAGACAGAGGGAAAATTAAAATGAAGAGAGATAATTCATTCCCATTGCAGCTCGGTTTTGAAAGAAAAGGGGGTTGCGGCCTGAAGAGATGGAACTAGAGAAGGTTATTAATGGCTCAGCACCGAGGCCAGGCCAGCAGAGAGAAACCTGCTGCCAGCAGAGCCCTGACCTGCACATACTCAGGGCCAGTGGGTCCTGGGACTCCCCTGGGGCTGCTAGTGAGGGTTCCCTGGGAAAATGCTGGTCCTGGTGCCCCTTCTCATGTCTTGGCTTGTCTGCTAGGCATGCCTGCTCCCCACCTCCAGCTCAAAGAGCTCCTTATGGCTGCAGCTGCGACATGATATCTGCAGGGCATGGAAGAGTGCATGTGGACATGTGCCACGATCGAGGATGCAGTTGGTGTTGGAGCCGGGATGGGATGGGACACCTGCTGAGCTGTTCCCTGCACTGCTGACCCGCCCTCACTCGGTGCCATGAGGTGGTTTGGCAGGTCCCTCTGTCTGAGGTTCCTACAGCAGCGGGGAAACAGCTCCAGGTGCCCAGAAGCCCAGGCTCAGGGCTCGGTCCACAGGGCTCGCCACCGCGACCGCTCTCAGCACACCCCCACCACACTGGGCTGGCTGGGAGGATGCTGGGAAGGTGGCAATGGGAGGGCTGGGGGTGACCCAGCCATGGCCATGTGTGAGTGACCCCTTGGCACGTGTGTGTGCCGTGGCCACTCTCTGCTCTTCCGCTTACTGATGTTATCCTTCAGCCGTGAGGCAGAGCACGCCGGGAAAAGCTTTCTGCATCTGCCTCGCCTGCACTCGCAGCCTCCCCCACGCTCCCTCCCACCTTCCTTTATTTATGGGACAGCTATTTCCTTTCGGAGAGAAGTAGCCAGTATTGTGAAATGGCAAAAAGATTTGAATGAAAACAAAGTGTTTACTTAAATCTTGGAAGATTTGGACTTTCTAATGTGTGATGGTGTGTGACAGCTCAGCATTCCCTTCCTTCCCTGCAGCCAGTGAGGACCACAGTCTCTGATCCTCAGGCACATGTCAAATGCTGTTTTGGCTCCTAGGACCCTCTGAAGACCATCTGAGTGAAACTAGTTGCCACCTATCATGTGTCTGCATTTAAAAATTTGTCTTTAGGTCCTCACCTGAGTCACAAGTATTATTAAATATTAATTTTTCCAGTAAATGGGGGCCCAATGTTGCTGCCCTCCAGCCTGGTGGAAGTGAGCATGGAAGGCTATTGCTGTAAAGTGAGGGGTTTTTTGGGGAAAATTTGGATGATACTGATCACAGTCAGAGGCAGCAGTAACCAGGGCAGTAAACTTCCCTACCTTGGTGCTTCTTTTGACCTAAAATAACGTCTGTGCTTAGGCTGCATCTTTCTGAAGTTTGAAGCAATGGTTATTTTTTTATGGGGGAAGGAAAACTCCCAAGTCCAGTTCCTCCCGCAGCAGCATGGCATGAAGGGGGAATCTGGCTGACAGACAGGAGGACAGGAAGAAGAATGGGAAGGAGGACATGGGGTGGGTGAGGTGCCTCCGGGCTGGTGTCCGCTGGGGACTGTGGCAGGATGAGGCCCCAAGCACCAGCCATGCAGCAGCCTCATGCGGGGCTGTAGCTGAGGATGCTTTGGTTGCTGTGGTGGAGGGATTTGGGGGACCAGGTCCCTGTGGGACACAGGAGCCCATTGGCTTTGAAGCCAGTGGGGTGGGCAGGACATGGAGAACACTTCCCAGCACAGTGGTGCTACCCTGGCTGGGCACCACCGTGCTGGCTAGGAGCTCCCTGCACCTCCGGGTTTGCTCTGTCACCGCCTCGAGCGCAGGCAGGTACCTTTATTTATAGAGGAAAGGCTCCGTGTCCCTTCCTGCCCCTCTCATCGGCGAGTCGCTGGCGGGGCGGGGGCAGGTCCCGCGCTGGCTGCTCGCCCCCTGGTCCCTCCGCCGGCGCTGACATCCTTTCCTGACACACATCGGTTTCCTGCCGCCGCTCTCGCGCCACTTCCTACCCCACCTCGGTTTCCACCGAGCCCTGCGTGTCACAGAGCGGAGGAGGGGGGGAAAGAGAAAAAAAAAAACAAACAACAACAAAATAACAAAGCCAATAAATAAGAATAGCTTTTCCTTCTGTCCCCACTGAGGGCTGAAGGGAGGTGCGGGCTGGGCAGGCAGTTCCTGTCCCCGCAGCTGGTCCCCCGAGAGCATCCCTGGCACCAGCTCACCCAGCGTGTCCGGCTGAGTGAGGACGAGTCACATCCCCAGCTGCAGTCACCTATGGTTTGGCACCAAAACTCTTCTGCTCCTAGGTTAACATCCTGATTTCTGGGGTTGGTGAGAAAGGCAGGTGCTGTGTGTCCCTGCACATCCCCAAGCTGCCGGGGCTGGGTACTGCCACCCCTGTCTTGGTTTTAGGTGGAAAGGGGCTGCCCTGCTGCAGGGACACTCTCCAAACTCACTTTCTGCCTCATCGGAAAGCAGGAAAAGCGATCAATGGCTCCAGCCCTGTCTTTAGAAAGTGGATTAGGGCCAGTGAATAGGAACTGTCTCTCTAATGAAGTGCTATTACCAACAGGCTAATTGAGTAATGACATAATGCAGGCCCTTGAAGCTCTTTATAACGGGCCATGACTCTGTGCCGCGACACGCCGCCACTTCCTTGCCGTGCCCTGCTCTGCCTCCAGCACATCACCAGCAAAGGAGGCTCAATGTGCAGCACCAATCTCACCAGAGCAGCCACAGACAAAGTGTCGCCAGCATAACCCTGCGTGGAAAATGTGGAGGTGGAGGGGAATCCGGATTAATTAGCTTGGGAGATGCCAATCTCCTCGCATGTGAAATGTGAGCCTTTTTATTGAGAAAAGTAAAACAGGCCTCACATTGCTTTCAGGGAGCCCAGTAAAACAGAAGGTGATCCATAAATATGTATGTTATGCTGGATTTAAAATACTTTCTGATGATTTTCTAGGCAGATCTCCAGTAAGTTATAGCACAGCATTGCTATTGTAAAGCTGGCGGTGCAGGCTGGTGACTCCTGCACTTCTTTTTGTGGGGAGGACATGGGTCACTTGTGTCTCTTGTGCCAAAGTCTTCATCCTCAGGTGAAGAAATTAAATAAAACAGCTTTATGGCATCATTTTTAACCCACTGCCATTAACAGAGTGGGTTGTGAATGCTAGAGGCTCTGCTGAAGGAGAGGCAATGCCCTCGGAAAGGTGAGGGCAGCTGGTGGCAAGACCACAGTGATGCTGCAACCCAGACCACCTGCATCTGCAGGGAGAAATCACCTTTATTTTAATCTTTTGGCCTCACATCCCTTCTCCAGGTCTCCGTGGCTCCCTCTCTCCACATTTTTTCTACTCTTTGTCTCTATGGGAAGACTCACACCTCCCCAGCCCCACGCTATCAGTTCATCATCCCATTAAAGATTAATTTGAGATTATTGCTCATGTCAATAGCCCAGAGCTGGAAAAACAATAGCTACACCTGCAGCTTGTTTGTGAACCCCGCTCCTTATGGCAAGCTGTTAATGGACAGGGGCTTTCACCAGGACCGCCTGTTGACAGGGGCTCACTCAGCCCATGCCGGCACCTGCTGCCCTTCTAGTCCAGCTGAGGATAAATGTACACACCTCCCAAGGACTCCTGCAGCCCCAGGTATTTCGAGTGGGAAACCCGTGTTGTCTCTGCTCATCGTCCCATGAGCTGTCCTGGCTTCTGCCGTGAAGCTCCGGTCATTCCCTTCCTCAAATCAGAAACAGCCGTCCAGCAATTGATTTCAGTAACAGGCTTTTCCCTAGATCCTGCCAGGTTTCTGTTTGTTTTTTCAGCTTTTTCTAGGTAAGAGCCAAAAGAAGAATTAGGTTGCTACACTTTGTAGGGGCTGAGCTTTGACTGCCTTTTCCCGGGGCTGCACGCTCAAATGCTGGAAACTCTCCTCCAGAGGCTGCAGAGGACCCAAGAGATCACGAAGAGAACATTTCTATCTGGCAGTTTTGCAGTGACAGGATAAGAAAGTGGAAATTTTTCTTCCTACTGCCCTAGAGGTTGGAGGGAGGTATTTTGAGAGGCAGTGGCAAGGCTGTCCCTTACCTGCCACCAGCTCCCCACCTTGAGGTGAGGTCTGCAAGGAGCTGCCAACTCAGCTGAGCATGAAACAGGCTTGGCATGTTCCTTGTTTTTAAACACTTTCCAGCCCTTCTTTTTCCCTCTTTCCTTTTCCTAATGACCAGATGCCCCATGGTGGGTTTGCCAAGGACTTGGGTGCAGAGTAGCCCTGGAGCTGCTCTTTGCTATCACCACACAAGAGCCACGTGTGCCTCATGCCTGCCCCCAAGAGAGACGGGACAGAAAGGGGTGGAAAGGGCTTCTGGAAACTGCAGGTCCCAAATCACAGAGTAGATGAAGTTTAGCCTTTGTGATGGTGGCTGTAATCTACCAGCTTCCCTTCTCATCCCCTCCGGTATGCTCTGGATGCCCGCAGAGATAGAACGATTTCAAACAGTGGTGTGGAAACCTTAAGGCGCTTTTTAACCTGGTATCTCCACCTGGGTCTGCCCCAGCTCTCTGCCCCAGGGTTGTCCCACGGCGGGTTGGGTTTCTAAACACCCTTAATTCTCCATCGGGTCAGAAGAGAGGGGAAAAAAAACCTCATCCTCTCAGGGAAGAAAAGGCACTTTGTGGTTTCCCCAGAGCCTTTGAAAAGGCTCCAGGAGCAAAGGGGACGTACGTGCTTGTTTAAAGGTCCTGTGGAGGTCCGTGGAAATTAAACGCTGGAGTTCAAACGCTGGAGGCCGTGGCTGTGCCACCGCCCGGGGAGCGCGGCAGCCCGGAGCCGGCACAGCCCGCACCCCGGCACCACGGCCCCTGCCAGCGGGGCCCCGCTACCTGCCGGGCGCCTGATTGAATCCCGGCTTTTACGAGCGCTGACACCGTAATCTGTTACAGATGGTCACACAAGGTGGTCACCAAATGGTTCCTCCCGTTAATCGCTGGGTGCCACCCCCCCCCCCCCCGCCCCCACTGCCGAAACTGCAGCCTGCGCTACCTGGGTGAAACAGCCGGGCTGCGGGCAGCGGCTTTACGGTGTGTTTAGTTCCTGTGGCATTAAAGCAAAGAGGGGAAAAAACAGTGAAAAAAACTGCTGAGGTTTTGCCATGAACACTCTAGCTTCGCTGTGCCAGGGCAAGTGCAGGGGACCAAGAGAAGGGGACCACAGTGGTGCTGCCAGCTGCCTTTGCTGCCAGGGTGCTGCTCTGGGAGGGCTTCCTGCCTAAAATGAAATGAAAAAGCAATTGCAACTCATCCTCGGGCCCAGCAACTGGTGCAATTCTCCATCATGGAGCCTCAAAGATGTATGAGGACAGAAAAAGGACAGAAGAGGAGGGATCTGGGCCATGTCCTGGACCTTGTCCAGACCTGGGCATAACCTGGGGAGGCCAGAGGCACTGCCTGAAGCTGCGGGACAGCATCTGAGCAGCCATGGATCCCCGGGGTTCAGGGTGCTCCTGCCTGAGCAGCTGCAGGACCCCGGGGCACAGGGTGCTGGGGCAGTGCAGGAAAAGGAGCAGATGCAGCAGCAGCCCAAGTGCCAGTGGGCTGCACTTCTGTGATTCAGAACAGGCAGCGTATCTTTTTTCCAGTGTTTTAAGGCTGCATTTGTGTTTGAATGCCAGCAGAATTTGTTAGTTGGAGCTTAGGCTGTCCTCTACCGTTTGATACCTTCTCTCTGAAAGCCTTGTGTCCCAGCCAGGCTTTGGACAAAGTCAGGAACACAACTGAGAGCAGGAAAGATTGGTAAGGGAGTGGTTTCTCACAACTCTCATCGCCTGCCTAAGCAGTATGAGTCGAAGCCCTTGGAGAGGCAGCTGGCAGGGTTCCCCAGTGGATGCCAGTGCAGGGAAGAAGCAATAGCCCCAACGATGCAGCAAAGGGTCCCCATCTGAATCGGTGACAGCCATGGCACGTGTGGATGGGGGTGAGGCACAGACTGTATGGTGTGGTTGGATGCACAGCAGTAACTGAGGGCTCTTCCACATCAGAGCTGCAAAGCCAAGCCCAACATGGGCCAGCCGGACAGCCTGTGCAGGACTTGGTGGGCTTCTGGTCCCTGTTTACCGACTCCTTCATCCTCCTTTCCAGCTCCTGCAGGTGGTCCGTTCTCAAAATTGGTCTTTTTTTTTAACTATTTAGCTGCTTTTGCGGCTCCGGGATTTTATGGATGGAAAGCTGCAAGTAATTAGTGCTCCTCCCCCACTTCCTGTTGGGAAAAGGAAGAAAAAAGCACACACAAGAGCAAACCCAAAACTTCCTGCCCCGCTTAATAACCAAGTAATGAGTCCAGCTCGGCTGGGAAAGTCGGTTTATGCTGGGCGAGCTCTTAATTAAAGACGGGCTGAGCAGCAGCTCTGCTCCCTTTTACAGCCACACACATTTTCCTGCTCCATAACAGTCCCTGGGAGAGGCACGGGGAGCCAGTCAGCAGCAGGCTGGAGGGGAATGAGCGCTGGGGACACACATTTTATTCCCTGGTTGAAAGCAATGCCTTGGAGATGACATCGAAGAAATGCAGGGGGAGCAGGACAAAACCTTAGCCACTGTGGGAGGTGGGTGCCAACGCTGTCCCTGAAGCACCCCAAATTCAGAGGAGGCTGAGATGCTACAAGGCATTGGGAATATTTGTGCGTTTGGGCACAGTTTCATCAGGAAAATCCTACCTGGGATATCCCAGAGCACCTGCCCCTCCATCCCCTCCAGGCTGTGAGCACTCAGGGGACAGCCCCACCTGCACATGCTGACAGGCTGTGGTGACAATAAGATGCATCACCTCTGCTGCCACACCACCCACATCAGGTCATGGTCCCAGAGGCTGAGCTCACTGAGATGCCTGGAGGTTCAGCTATCCCCAGGGAGGCTCAGGGGCCTGCCAAGAGCTGGAGGCTCTTGAGGTGGCAGAGCAGCCCCCCGTGCTGCAGCACTGACCAGCTCCACAGAGAGCACTAAGGGACACGGCCAGCCTAAGGGTGCCCCAGCAGCCCTGTAAGCAAGGCCTCTGCTTTGCCATGCAGAGCCAGAGACACCCACTGCACCCCCAGCTTCCCTGTATGTCTCCCAGCCTGCATCACTGCCTAGCTACTCCTTTTCTAACTCTTGGGCAGGAACTGACTCAACCTGCCTTTTTCTCCCCCACTCTGAAGATCCCCTCCTGGGAATGTCACTTGCAGCTCACCTGCAGCCAGAGGCCAACAGCATGGCAGAAACAGGAGAGCCCAGTCCCCCGCCACTACATATTCACCCTAAGCACCCACAAAACCCTATTATAAATTAACCATTTTATTGAATATCAATAAACTGTATATAATTATATAAAAAGTTTCATTCATCAGTACAAAATTGTAGCACAAAAATATAAATACCAGTGTACCTTTGAAATGTAAACATCCTCTTTGTAATGATTCCATGAAAACAATGTCCAAAGAAAGATGCATTCAGGAGGCACCTGTCAATACCCATAAATAGGGCTTTTGGCACACACCTGTCGATGGGCAGCCTTGGGACAGGCCACCATTGTATCGGCTGACAAGTGCCTGCTATTAGTCACAGTTCTCTTGAAAAGCAGTTGTTAAGAGTCATATTAACAGGTGCTTAAGTGCATAGCTGCTCTGTAAACAGGGTTGGTGTTTGAAATGGCTACCCATGCCTTTTATGGACACTGTTAATCTCGCAGGCATTGCAAATTGTCATTGTGCTGGGGAGAAGCAGCTGCTTCACAACTACTGGGATACTGTATTATTGCATAGTTACACCTTCTACAGGCGGCGTATATACATTTGGGGCAGGGAGGGTAACATTTTGTCCTTCATTAAGAAAATATTGGTTCTTAGAAGTTACCAAGTGGTTATGGAAAAAAAAAAACAACAAAAAACCCACAATCCCCCCCACCCCCCCAAAGCTACATGGTCGCAATGTTTGATACCGGTGGTGGGGCCAGGGTGCAGGTCCAACCCTGCAAGGTGCCGAGTGCCTCTGGCAAGCGAGGGCACCTGCTGTGCCCCCCGAGTTTCACACTTGCGTTGTAACCCACGCTTTGCACCGGAGTCCTATCCTGCACCCTCAAACGCCAGGATGGGCGAAGGATCAGGCCTTCACATTGCAGAGGAGGCTCCGAGCCAGGAGTGTGAGAGTGTCCAGGGCCAGAGGAGCTGCATCCACCCCGGCGCACACGGCGATGTCGACGGAGGAAACTAACTCCTACAGAAACTAATTATAATATAGGTATTTGCATGGTGAGAGGCCTGGGGGAGCAGAGTCCTCAGCGAGAGCCGGAGCAGCCCGTCTCCTCATGCTTGTGGAGCAGAGACATACGGGAGAAAGTCCGGGAGCAGGTTTTGCATTGGTACTTCTTTACATCTGAATGGGTCTGCAGGTGGGCTCGGAGATTAGAGCGGTCAGCAAAGGCCCGGTTGCAGTGTGTACAGGAAAAGGGCTTTTCACCTATGGGACAAAGAGAAACGCTCCCAATTAACCAGTGCATCAACACATGAGGAATATCAAAGGAGGAGCCATTCATTAGCCAAAGTTTGTGAAGAGCAGAGTGAAAAGAAGTGCTGGTTGTTATTGTTCAGCAGAAAAGCCAGGCGAGGTATGTACAGCATTCACTTGGGGAAAGCCACGGACTTGGGAATTTCCTACTCCCAGAAAAACCTCTCCTATGAACCAAGGAAAATTAATGCTGGAAACATCTGCAAGCAGCAAGGCGATTGCACATACAAACGCAGACACGATATTCGTCTCCTGCCTGGAGCCAAGCAAACCGTTTGCAGAGAGGCAGGAAAGCCAAGCACTATGTGTTAATTATATCATAGCAGGCAGCGGCTGGAAGGCGCCAGCGCCAGGGTTAGTATAGCTATTTCCTCCCCCGAACCCCGCGCTCCCCCTTCTCCCGCCCGGCTCGCATTGAAAAGTCTGGCCAGGGCGAATTCCTCCCAGAAAGACTCTTTTGGAGGAAACGAACGCGTATGCTCAATTTGGAAAGCACAATTAAGTCTTCCCGGCTTCCTTCAGCCCTCGTCTTTAGTACGTTAAGAGGGTGTGAAATCAGTGCCAAGTAACAATTACACTATCCCCGCAGCCCCACAAAGGATGCTCGGGAGATGCATTGTACGGGTGGCCGAGACAGCAGGGTGGGCTGCAGCTGCGGCATCCGGACCGCACCAACAGGTGCAGGGGGTGGCCAGCTCCGTGGCCCCGCACCTGCCCGCAAGCCTCGCCCAGCCCTGCTGGGGTGCACCTCGGCAGGGGGGTGCTTCGAACAGGCTCATGGCTGCTGCACAGGGCGGCCGGTCAGAGGCCACGGTGGTGGGCAGCAGCGTCGGGGTGCTGCCCTGGCTGGAGAGCCTGGCTGGGAGCACTTGGTGTGTGGAGGGAGGGATGCTTAGGGCATGGTGGTGCACAGCGAGGGGGTGCTCCAGCAGTGTCATAGCCCTAGTTTATGACATTGAGCTGAAGCGTGTGCCATCACACCATGGCTGATGGGCTGGCAGGCACGGCATGAACAGCCGCGGCACAGATTTACGAGCCGAGTCTTGACCCTGCTCTTAGTTCCAGCCGAGGGGATATTTAAAGGACATTTTAGAGATGTGCCAAGGGGGTTTGGGAAGCTGTGGGGAACGGACCTTATCTTCCCAGATAACACTCAGCCCACCGATTCGCTGGGGGCCGCGGAGCTGGGAAGTGGGAGGCGATAAGGGAGGGAGGGAGAGGGGCAAGAGCCAGCATTACCGGTGTGTGTCCGGATGTGGCCCTGCAGCAGCCAGGGCCGGGAGAAGGCTTTGCCGCACATCTTGCAGACACAGGGCAGTGTGTGGCTCCGGATGTGCATCTTGAGAGCCCCCAGGCTCACGTATTCCTTCTCGCAGTACTTGCAGCTGAAGGATTTCCTGGCCTGGGCGTCGCAGTGCAATTGCTTGTGCTTGGAGAGCCCGGCGAAGGTGGAGTAAGCCTTGGCACACTGGGCGCAGCGGAAGCGCTCGGCGGCGGCAGGGGCCGAGGCTGGGCTGGGGGGCCCCGAGCTCTTGCCTTCATCCTCCTCGCTGGAGAGGGTGGTCAGGTCCAGGGCAGGAGCCGCTCCGCCCGCCGCCTCACTGCCCGGGCCGCCCGGGAAAAGGCTCGAGAGCAGCCCCGCGTCCCACACCAGCGGCGGATAGTAGGCACCGGGGCCGAGAACTTCGGGCGGGGGGATGACGGGCAGCGGGCACGTCTCGTACAGCAGCGGGGCAGCCAGCACTGCGGGAGGCGGCAGCACTCAGAGGGGCCCGATAATCCCCGTAGCGACGACGGCGAGGGGGCCCCGATCCACCTCCGGGGAGCTCCGCACCACCCCCAGGGCAATGGGACCCGACCCCAGGCCATCCCGTGGGAGCCCCGCGCCCCACCCCGGAGTCGGAGGGGCAAAGGAACCCCAACCCAGGGCAAAAGAGACCCCACCCCAGGTGTGCTCTGCGCCCATTGCCCGTCCTGGTGCGAGGGATTGGGGGAAGGATGGGGCGAAGGAGACTCCGCGGAATTCTCGGCCCACACGTGTCCACTCCATGGTGCAGCCCCCGGCACCTCCGTCCACCCCGAGGTACCACATGCCGGGACATGGGGATCCCGTGCCCCAACCCCTCGTGATGCAGGAAATTTAAAAAAACTACCTTCGTACCCCTGTAAAAAGTCACCCACCCTCTCCCGTGCGGAGACATGAGGAGATCCCGCACTGGAGCCCCCGCACACTCCCGCAGAGCGCCCCGTCCCGCCGCAACCCGTCCACGCACCGGCCTGGCTCTCCAGCTCGCTGTAGTTGGGTTTCTTGCTGGCCGAGAAGTGCTTCTTCACCAGGAAGGAGCGCGGCATTGTGCTGCCCTAGAGCTGCCGCTCGCTGCGGGACCGCCGCGCTGCCGCGCCCGCTCATATGGGCCCGGGGCCGGAGGGGCGGGAAGGGCGGAATGGGGCCGCCCCCGGGCTCCGGAGCCAATGGGCCGGGCGGGGCGGGAGCCCGGCAGGTGGCGGCTCCGCCGCCGGGGGCCGGGCTGAGCCGCCGGGATAGCCCAGGGCTCCGCTCCAGCGGGGCAGTCGTGCTGCCTGCCCAGGGACAGGCGTGGAAGGCACTGCTGCTAATGATGATGATGATGATGAAGGTGCCATTTCTGGCTTCTCTCCGGAGTGCTTCCCTGCGCTGCGCTCCCCGTCTCCCTGTGCCGGTGGCCCAGAGGGAAGCAGGTCAAGGAGCCATTCGGCAGACCCCAGGCCTCTGTGCCCCGGCCAGGGAGACCTACGGCAACGGGGCCGGAGGAAGGCAGCGGGGAGGGTGATACTCGGGCCCCCCACGCCTGGCTGTCGCTACCCCTTGCCCCACCGCTGGGGACTGCGGTGCAGATTGGGGCACAGCCCGGCGCTGGGAGCACGCTTCGCCACAGGTTATTAACCTTCTGAGCAGAGGAAGGACTTTCCGAGGAGCAGGATGGATCCAGCACAGCACTTGCTGTCTCCCCCCGCCCCAGGCAGGGGCCAGGAGCACCTGCCCGGACATGCTTCTCCCTTCTGCTGGGCAGGTTTCAAGCAGCACAGCCTCCCCTAGCAAGCTGCCCTCTGGTTTTCTTCCCTCCTGCTTTCCGCTGACTCCTTCCCCAGAGGTATGGCAGTGTGGTTAAAACATCCCCGGGGAGGCACACGATCTCTTTGGCTTTCCACTCTCTAGGGGACACATCCCCATAGGCAGGTGCCTTGCTAGCAGGCACTGAGGGAGAGGGGAGCAGAGCCAGAGCAGTGTCCCCAGCCTGGCAGGTAAAAGTCCAGACTGGGCTTCCAGCTCATGGGCACGCGTGGGGGTTTCTCTCTGGAAGGGCTCAGGGCATAGATCCAGCCACCTGCTGCAGGAGCTGTGCTCAACTCGCAAGCCAAGACAGCTGCTGGTGGCAGGCAGCTTTGTGAAGGGGAGGAACAGGACCTGCTGGGAATGCTTCCTCACTCCCGGCCAACGTCTGGCCCTGCCACTTAGAAAAGGGCCCATGGTGCCAGGCCACTCGTGACTCGGCTGTCACACACCGCCCCGCCAGCCCCCTCTGACCACACGTTACTGTTTAGCCGCAACCCGCATGAAATGCAGAAGTGGGAGCAAAGCTTTCCACTGGCACGGCTGCAGTGCAGGGGCTGAGCTCACTGTCAGTCTTTCCTCAGGGCAGGAACAGCTTGGAAAGCTTGTCCTTCTAGCCACACGCAGTCCTGCCCAGACGAGACGCGTTTGCAAACTCTTCCCCTGCAGCCACGTGCTCTGGAGCTGGATCTGTTCTGTGGCTCCTTTGCCGCACAACTGCCCGTGGCTTTCAGCAGGTGTTTATCTGCACAAGTCATCCCTGGATCAGTCTGAAGTTCGGGGAAAATGCCCCCCCGAAGGCCTTGGGGGATTCAAATCACCGAGGCCAGGTCCCCCCCGTTCCTCGCAGGGGTCCGGAGGTGCAGCACCCCCCCGTGCTGAGGGCAGCAGCCTGGGGCTGCCGCAGGTGCCTCCCCCGGCACCTCCCTGGTGCCCCCTGCGCTCCTCCACCTGCCACGGATGTGGTTATGCTGGGGACACTTGTACGAAGAACTCAACTACGTGGTTTTCTTTCAAGAAGCAAAGCCTGCTCCTCTGTTCTTTCTGAAATGTTAATAGTCAGATCTGTTCCAACCACTGCATGTGGAAAAAAAATTGCATGTGCTAGAGGAAAAATCGAGATCAAGGGAGAGTGATTTGACCTGCCTGTGCCCAAGAGCCAGCAAGCTACGGGACAGGGCAGGATTGCTCCTCAGTGATTCATAGGCTGGAAATGGCAGTGGTTTTTCTGCCATCCCACCCTGCACCAGAGCACTCAGCTCTGGCAGCCACCGAGCCCCAGGGTGGCCAGAGCAGCCCTGCCACCAGCCCATGGCACAGCTCCAGCCCCAGGACCACATGGACTGGCCCAAGGAGCTCGCAGGCACACGCCAACCAGTTCCAGAGCAGCAAGCTGCTACAAATCCTTCTTTTTACCTTCTTTGGCCCCACAGCTACATGAAGCATCTCAAATATCCTGCTGCAGAGCAAAGCTCCTGCCGCTAAGGGAGACTGTGGTGGGACGAAGGGAATTTCTGGCCATGAGGCATCGCAATGAGTTGTGCAGCCTCACTGCAAGGGGGGAGCAGCTCCATGAAACCCATCGCCGGCCCCCAAGCTCGGGGAAGGAGGACGGAGACTAGCACAGGGCCGGGAGGTGCAAGCCCTGTTCTCTCCAAAATACAAGACCTCCCTCTGCTGTTGGCGCAGGCAGAGCTGGCCTCTGCTTCAGCAGCGACCAAGGATTTGTTCCCCCTAGGCTCAGGTTATGGAAGAGAACTTCTTTGCATGAGGGTACTCAAACAGCTCCCAAGAGCTCTGGTTTATCTTTTTTTTTTTTTAAAGCCCAGTGTCTGAGTCAAAAACAAATGTGAGTTGAACTAGGAGAGAGTTGCTTTTGAAGAATGAAGCCTGGACCAATGCAACTGTGACAGGAAGCTCTGTGTTAGAAAAAACAAACAAAAAGCCACCCCAAAATCAAGCAAAAGTCTCATTGTCATTTTTAGTATATTTAAAAGAAAGAAAAGCTTTAGGTTTTCAAGAACATTCCTCATCTGCTTTGCCATGACTTAATGCAGGCTTGGTATTGATTGAGAGATTAATCCTTCTTACACTGGTCTTACCTGTGACCATCAGTACCGCTGGCCAGAGGCCTGGAAGCAAATTTGCTGTGCCTTTGTCAATCAGGTGACACCCAGAATATACCATTAATGCTTTATTATAGATGGAATCCTTTACAAAATCTCATCTCTCGAGTGTAAGGAGACCAGGGGGGTTTACTGCTGTAATTCCAGATGGAGCAATGCCTTGTCTTAGGCAATTAATGTTGACAACAATTTATCGGACCTGTAAAGGCCAGTCTTTGACCAGAGACAGATTAATCTAAAAAACAAGTTCGACTGCAAGCTTGTCTCCTCCCATTCTGTCCCTCTCCCTCTTCACTAATCCTCCTACGGCTGACTCCTTGTGCCAGACACCGGGAATTTCACAGGTCCGAGGAGGCCCGATTGCATCATTACCAACAATGGGCACTTGGGATTTGCTGTGGCTGCAGGATCAGCTGCTGACGAGGTGAGAGCAGCCCTGGCAGAGCACCTCACTCTTCTGCAGTAACACTCCACAGCATTTAGAAGCCCAGACTACCTCGTTCTATAATAAGGCTTTTTTTAATCAGAAATTCCTGCACACAAATGGGATGAATCAAGGCCTTTGAACACACTCGCCTCACAACAGAATGTTTTAAAATCAACCTGCAAGTATCACTAAAGACATACGACAGTGTGTGCAACATGATTGTGTTTGTGAAGTTGATGGAGTCAGCAGCATAGAGACACAAAGCTCTCCAGCAGCTGGGGTAAGTGGCAATCCATGGCTGGGTTTATCTCTGAGAAGTTCTATGGATGCTCCCAGTGCTGTGAATTCTGCCATCATCGAGCAAGCAGCTGCCAGGACATTGCTTCTTACTCACCCACTAATGTAATCAAAGTTAAAGCTGAACGAGCATGCATTTTCCAGCCAGTATTTTTGGTCTGTAATTACCAAGTAATACATTGATGCAAATCAATGTTGTATCATCAGAGAATGGGTCTGCATAGACATGGTACAATCAAGCAATTTCTGACCCATCACTGCCACAAGCCAGCCTTTACCTCATCAACTGGAGCTACCTAAACTGAGGACAACACAAAGATGTAAACATCACAAACTTGACAGCCAGAGGAGCTAAAACTATGGGAGCTCTAAAAGCCCTGCTGAACAGTCACAAGTACCCAACTCAACAACAAAGTCCTGGTGGGGTTTGTTTCCAGGGCTCACAGGAGTACACACATACAAGACTGCACCTGCAGTGTTCTGGCCTGCTCTAGCAGACCTTGCTCTGAACTCGATCCAAACCATTTCTCATAACCTGCACAGTCCACTGTTTGAAAGATTATAAAGTTGCAACTAATCAGTACAAGATATTTAATGGAAGCCAAAAGTTGAAGTCTCTGCACTTCTCAGTCTCTGTTGTGCTCCCTGCAGTGTTACACAGCTGGCAAGAAGTGTTTTTAGGGAGGTGCTGAACCAAAATGGAGGGGCTATGGGGAAGAAATAACAAGAATTGACACAAAGATAGGATTTTACAAATAGAGGTAATTTAATTTATAACTTGTCTTCAAAAGTCAAAAACATGACAAAGTAGTTGCTGAGAAGCTTCTAACAGCTCCTTAGACATTTTGTGGGAACTGCATGGAAGTGCACTTAGAATAGTAGCAGAAATCTAGATTCTGGTCAACAGGCATCACCAAACCACATTCTAGCCAGAACCCAGCAGTCCTCATCCAACCACTGAGTCACTGTAATCTCTTTGCACATCAAGCATTAAAATAACCAACCCCAAACACCGTACTTCTTTTCCACAGTACCAGGAGATTTGTTTCTTTTCCCCCTTAAGGCTCCCAGTCACCAAGCAGAACCTTCAGGATGACCCTGTAAGAGCCCACGTCAAGCTGGGGAGAACATTCTAAAACCAAGTTGAACTTAAATATGTTAGAGGTCTAGCTGGACATAAAGTTTAATTAAGAAGTTTTAGTAGGTGTTGTAAGGGTAAGCCTATGCTGCAGTCTGCAGAGTGCAAGGATATTAAACTTATGACCACATATATTAATTAGCACTCAATTCTGTGCTGGTGCAGGTCCACTGCTCCAACTAAACATGCTTAAATTAGACCTGACATTAACACTAACATAATTTACAAGTTCTGGTCAGGTGTCTTAGATCTCAACATCTTGACTGTGAAGTTAATGAAAACACTGAACTAAAAAGGAATCTCTCTAGTGAAAGTGTAGACTTGAATATAGAGTATCCATTCACCACCTACTGGCATTGTCATCCTGCTTTCTGTGTTATATTTTACTTTTTCTTTGAAAGCTATACCTGCATACTATACATACACTATTATATGGAAAACAATCTAAGTACAGCTTCAGCTACTTTAGCAACATTTAAATGAAGGACAGTTCAAAATCTGTAATGCAGAAAGGTAGTGCTATGCAGGTGCTATGAATTATTAGCAAGTTTTGCTACCAGCTCGTCTTGAGAGATGGGAAATCAAGGAATATATACAAAAATTGTAGTTTAAATAGAAAGCAGAGGTATTGAAAAAAAAACCTTCTGAAATCCCCTATCAGCATAAGGCTTAAAATCACTCAGCAAACAAGTTTCAAAAACACCTATTTAATCATAAAGCCAGCAAAGATTTGCTAAGATAGTTAAAAAATGGTGCATTTTAACTAAGACCAACACTGAAGTCTATTTTCCAGGCTAGAAATTATGGAAGAAAGTAATAATCATGCATAGAAGTAAAATATTTTGAACTAGTTGCTTACATAGGTGCAAAGATTTGCTAAGAAAGTTTGTAGTTTGAAGACTCACACTGGAGACGTGTTTTCCTTAGAGTTGAGAGGCTTCATATAAGAATTTAACCACTGGGAAACATGATGAAATCACAGGCATCATAGGTCACTTTAAATGAGAGCTGGTCTGACAATTACAGTTAGCACCTAGAGGTTTCACTAAAGGAAAACAGTTACAAATACACCTCGTACTATCATTGAAGATATGTAAATGAGATGGGGAAGAGATACTAACTAGTTCAGGCCCCTCCATTTGGAGTATTTTTGTTTTTAAACCGTCAAATTAACCCATCTGCAAAAGAAACCAAGGACCAGGCATAGGTAAAGGGAAACAGATTTGTCACCTCCATGCTCACCTACAATTAAGTTGTGTCAAACAAGAAAATTAGGCTGACAGGGTTAAGTGGCACAGAGCATGTTAACAAAAGATTGAGCGGTACAGAAATATCAAACCAGGATTTCAAACTGAGATGGGGATTAAAAAGTCTTCCTGGATGCCTGAGTTCATCTTGGGACGTACAGGGAGAACTGCAAGGATGCTGGGCATTCCCCCCCTCATGGAAGTTTGGTTTTACAGTTAATCTTCTAGTTGGTTCATTTATCCCGCAAAGAACGAATCAAAACCTGTGCCATCATATCATCTTCATCAGCATCATAATCCTGTGGACAAAGGGTACAGAAATTCTTTTACTGTTGGTTAATACAACACCAAATAAGAACAGAAAAACAGCTGTCTCTTCCTTTGACTCCTTGGGTTTTAGGAGTCACCAGGCTGTATCCCAAGGGTGAGGAAACACATACCACAAAAGTATCATAGGAAAAGCGATGTCGTCTTTGAAGGTGCTCCATGAAGTTGGCACTCCTGTAATTTGGATCTCCCCATGGCATTGAGGCACAAATTGGGCAAACCTTCAAGAAAAACCCAAAAAAGGCAATTAAGCCCCAATGGTTAAGTGCTTGAACATTGACAGCAGGAAGGGCAGGACAGACACAGCATGGAAGACTGACGTTGAGGTTCGTGACAATCACTATTCTATATGCAAAGTGGTATCAAGTAGTTTGCTGGGACATTTGATACCAAAGCCTCAGATAACCCTGAATAATTTTAATTCAAGTCTTAGACCTCTGAACTGGAATGGCTTACTCTTTTCTCTACATTCTGAACATCAGAATTGACTATAGAGTTGTTTGCGTTAGAAGATTTCAGCCTTTATTTCTCAGTGGTAGAAAAGTTTCCTTCATCTCCTTGCAAAGATCATTTCTTTCCAAAGGAAAAAAGGGACTATTTTCCTAAGCAACTTGGAATTTCAAAAAACTTGGCAAAAAATGAAAGTTTTAAATTAAATTCTATGTTTTGCAATTCCTTTAATATGAGAGGGAGTATCTGCTGATAGCCCAATGGTTTATATCTTTTTGCTGAAAACAGCAGAGGGAAAAATTAAATGCCCAACTTGTTTTTGAAATTGTATCTTATAAATGGTATTGTGCCTAATTAACTTTGAATGTCTGAATGTCTGCCATTTTCCAAATATAAAAGGAGGATGTGACCTAGCTGCACCAGGGACTAGCCACCTCCAGAGATCATCACCAACACCCAAATGATGCAAAAGTTAACTGCATGAACAGCATACCCACGTTTGACTTTAGCAGGAGAACTTATAAATATGTACTTAACTTCAAGAGTCTCTAATTCATTGTTTCAAAGGGATTTAAGACTACACTTCATTGCAACTCTTGCACCAAGACTTTTTATTACCACTTGTTTTGCATCCATGCTGTGCAATGTTTTGCAGTGTTCAACTAGTCCTTCTTGATCAAAGTTTTTCTCGCTGCAATACGGGCAAGGAAAGGTAAAGCGATTTGGGAAGTTCCTGGTTGGGGGGGGAGAAAAAGAGGTTATTTATCATAGTAAGAAAGTGAAAGGTAAAAGCTTTAGGACTCAATACTCAAAAGTTGTCTTACCAGCTCTTAAGAATACAAATAATTTAAAGCAATAGTCTTATTCTATGCAATTAAGACGAGCTAGTTTTAAGAATCCGCTTTTTAATAACCAACAATAGCTTAAGGAACTCTTAATATAATCCATATTTACACAGAATAAGAGCTTTTCTACAAATGTTATAAATGCCATTTGCCATCTTGTTTTCTTAAATGCACAGGGTACCACTCAATATGCTACCCTGCAGATGAATGCACTGCAATCAATTCCGACTGCCCTTCATTAGAAGTTACGACAATCAAGAGACAAAGTTTTTACTAAATAAATAGGTACTTTTATCGAGTACCCCAATCTTTAAGATGTCTAGTGCATGGACTATGTAGGAAGCAGAACAGCTTGCCTGTGCACAGTCAGATGCAGGATAAAGGCTTAGTTTTTAACAATGTGAAAGGATTAAAACAATTAATACCCTGTCCTGGTTTTTGGCTGGGATAGGGCCAATTTTCTTAACAGCTAGAACAGCGCTGTGTTTTGGATTTAGCATGGGATTTGGTATGAGAAGAATGTTGATAATACACTGATGTTTTCAGATGTTGCTAAGAAATCAAGGACTTTCCAACTTCCCATGCTCTGCTAGTGTGGGGGTGCACAAGGGAGGGGGAGCATAGCCAGAGCAACTGATCCAAATTGGCCAGTGGGATATTCCATATCATGCAATGCATCACTTGTTTGTATATTCTATTATTCTTTTATTTCAATTATTAAATTGTTTTTATCTCAATCCCAGCGTCTCCTTAACTTTCCAATTCTCTCCCCCACTCCCCAAGGGAGAAGGGGGGAACCTGTTTGGTTAAAAGCACAACACACCCAAACTGAGCAATGCAGCAAAGTCTGCTTCTACTGCAAAATTCTAGTTGGCATCAAACCCCATCACGCAGTTAAATTTTTTAAAGATAAAAGGACTCTCTCAGAAGAATAAAAATTGAGATTTCATGATGATTGACCAGTAACAGCCTAGTTTTTGTGACAAAGATGACTATCTCCAGGGAAGAGCCAGTTACCTGCTGTTGTGAAGTGGTTCTTTAGTTACAGCTTTTACACCTTCCATGATGTAATTCTGGTACTTGGAACAGGAAGCTGCATGGCTGCGCATCTTTGAGAGGTACATCTGTGCAGGCAACAATTGCAGAGCAAGGTGAATTCCAACTATTTGCAGTTACTGCTACACTTCTAAGCAGAACTAGTAAGCATGTAAACCAAAGGAGCTTTCTGGAGGCAGTGTTAAAGCAGGAAAACCCAAACACTTCAGCTAGCAAGGTGGAAAGATTTGAGATTATAGATTAGTTAACCTGTAACTTTGCTGTCTGTAATATTTTACAAATACAACACTGTTCAGGACAGGCTCACTTTTCTTAATGTATGCTGAAATAGAACAAAAAAAGGTTCATATAAAGCCAGTTTACCTGGTCACTGAGAAGAGACAGTGCACAGAAAATAATCTGCCTTTTAGCACAGAACTTAGTGTAGATTGACTGCTAGTTGTACAACCCCGTTAATGAAAATTCAAATTTACATAAAGAAAATCTGTAATTCAAGGCACTACAGTTTTCTGTCAGCTGGAATGAAAACAGATGAAGACGCTACCCAGAAATAAAAAGTGACATGAATTGAACTGTTACCTTCACATTACTGTGTCCAATTCCTTTTCTTACTGTTTTACCATCTGCTAAGATATTTTCTTAGACATTCAATTAACACTAAGAAGCCCAACTTTACAAAGAGAAAGGAAAGACAGGAAGGCTGCCCCATGGGTATTCAACATGCAGGACATTAACAAACAGTAAGTCTATGGAATACACCACCTATATAAGACAATTTTAGTAACTATTTTAAAAAAATAGTGATGAAATCTCTGTTTAAGGGCCAAAGGGATCACTAAAACCCACATCCATTATTACAACGTTCCTCCCACAGACATGCTCACAGAAGGAACTTCAGAAGTAATATTTTACTTTATAAATAAAATCAGTATCTTTTGTTTGAAATTTACTTCCTGAAGAGGTAACAATAAAAAAACGTGGATAGAATGTCAACGTTTGGGTGCTGCACATATAAAACCCCTTTAGCACTTATCAGAACAAACATTTTGACCTGATTCTGCAGAAAGCTAAAGAGCAAGGGCTTTATTTCCTTCTAAGCAGTACGGTTAAGCAGGCACACTTAATGCACTTAATTGCCAAACACTTTCATACTTTTTTATTGCAGCCATTGCAAGTCGTTTCTGTCGTTTCGATTTGCTTTTCCAAGTCCAGAGCTCTGGTACCAGGTGACAAGGTACTGCGGCAGACCCCACAAACCGGCTTTTTCGGCTTAAGACATTCCTGCAGGCATGGAGTGCAAAAGCTGGGGTGGGAGAAAAACAGGAGGTGGTGAGAACAGCCCCCCTAGACACACAGTATAAATATCCAGAGCCTTCCTTTCAGCCCTAAGTGACGACAGTCTGAAGAAACGTCTGATCTAGCGGCAGCCTGGTGACATCTGTGCATGAAGGGAGGTGTAGGTTAATGGTTCGTTATGCTCAGTGTTATTCGCTTCTGGACAGTGCTCTGCTCCCTCGGTTTAGGAAGCCGAAAGTGAAAGAGTTATAATTTTTCCCTGCTGGTGTTCTGGTATTTTTTTTTTTCCCCTTTAATGGAAGCCCAGACTCCCCCATGAGACGCCACTGAAGAACAGGGCTGCCCGCAGAGCCCCCCTGCCCTCAGGCAGCACTGCTGGACTCCATCACCCCCCGGCGGGACCCTACTCAACCCGGCCCGCCCCGCTCCCGAGGGAGCGAAAGGGGAGCGCTAGGGGCAGCCGAGCCGCGTCTCCCCCCGCGGGCCTCACAGCCCCCCAGCCGAAGAAGGAACCTGCGGGCCCAGCTCCCAGGGCTGAGAGGGCCCCAAACCGCCGCCGCGTACAGGCCCGCACACCGCGCCGCGCCGCCGGCAGCCGCTCACACGTGTCCGCAGGGCACGCGCACCGGGCTCTCGTACACCTCCAGGCAGACGGGGCAGGTGAAGCGCGACAGCGGATCGAGCCGCCGCTCCGGGGAGCGGGAGGAACCGCTGCCGGCCGCCGCCATCTTCCGCCGCCGCAGCGCCAGCCAATCGGGGAGCGGCCCGTGCCCCTTCAGAGCGGCACCGCCCCGGGGCGTGACACACACGGAGGGGGCGTGGCCCGAGGCTACCTCGCCCACGGGGCGCCGGTGTCTGCCCGGTGGCGCCTCGGCATGCAGGCGGCTGCGGGACGGGCTCACGGAAACGTTCGGAGCCTCCCGCGTGACATACGAGGGGTGAGAGCGGCTGCCCACCCTCACTCTGGGCCGACACTGCCGGTCCTGGCCTAAGTCTCCTCCTCGCCGGCCCCCGCCTCTCCCTCAGCCCCGCGTCCCTCAGCGGGCTCCGGGGGTTCCCCGGCCCGGAAGCAGCGCCACGGTCCCTCAGCGGGGCCGCCCGGAGGAGGCTGCCCAGTGACGTCACGTGGCGGAAGTGCTCCGAACGGCAGGAGGCGGTGCCCCGCTCCCCGCCGTCCTCTTCCGGGGCGCCGCTGTCAGCCGCCCCCTCCCGCCGGCAGCCCCGGGCCGGTACCGGGAGGCCGAACTCTGAGGGCGGGCGCGCCCCGCCGCTGGCCGCCGGTAGCCCTTCTAGAGGAACGGCTGCTACCGGGACGTCGTGGGAGTGTGTGAGGGGCCGAGGGGTCCGCAGTCCGCATCCGGGTCACTGAGCGCTTCCGGCTCAGTGGCGGCGGATCCCGGGCGGCGGGCGCGGAGCGGTGAGAGACGGGACGGACCCGCGGGGAGGGCCGGGGGTGGGCTCCGTCCTTCCGGGCTGCGGGCCCTCGCCGCAGCGCTGGTGGCTGAGGGGAGGGGGCGGCGGCGGGAGCTGCGCCCCTTTACCGGTGGGAGGCTGGAGGAGCCCCTGTGGGCCCGGGCCGGGCTCGGCGGTCAGCGGGGGCCCTCCCGCCGGGAAGGGGGTGAAGGTGGTGTTCTGGGCCTTTCTCGTGGCCCCTCGCCCCGGCCTGCCCCGTCCCGCGCTCCGGGCTGGGCCGAGCGTCTGCAACAAGTGTCCCCGTGAGAGCCACGGAGCGAAAGGGCTCCGATCGGGTGTTAACGTGTGTGGTATTCTCTCCTCCTCCTGTATTTTGTGGTGTGAAATTCCTCAGCGATGCCGTGCGCACCTGTGTTCTGAAATAGCCTGTGTGTTCGGGTAGGTTTGCGTTTCCCACGTCGGTGGAAGGCTGGTGTGTCTGGCCTCCTGAGCCCGGGGAGGCAGAAGGCTGCACCTGCCTGCGGGTCTTTGTGTGACCGTAGCAGAGGGGTTGGTTCCCTGGGTGCATATTTTAAGACCTGAGACAGAAACGTTTTCTTGTCTCACCAGCAAAAAACAGACTCAGAAGTTATTTGCACGTCTCCATGAAATCTTGAGGTTTTCAGTCAATAATGTGCTGCCAAACAGCTTTGTTATCTGTCTTGTCAGCTAGCGTGTTTCTTACAACTATATTTATCTGTGCCTGCTCACATGCTGAGGTTTTGATCATGCTTGTAACCATGGTTGTTGGCTGTTGGGAGCCTGCCTGGCACAGGGTAGGCTGCCTGGCCGGGGATGTTTTGCTTTGAGAAGCTCTGCCTGAGGAGGAGCAGTGCTGGCTGTTTGGTTTGGCCTGTTTTGCTTTTCAGCTGTGTGAACTCCTGCCTGGGTACAAACCACAAGTCAAAATTGGAGCTGGTGCTGGCTTTAAGTGTCACAGTCTGAAGGACTTTCACTGGGGACTTTCCTAGTCCTGACATCTTGCACATGAGTAGCCAAGAGCTTTTGTTTAGTAGTTACTAAAGCAGAGGTAGGAGAACTGTAATGCTTAATCCAACTCCTTGTCAGCACAGGATCATTCCTTGTCCTGGGGGTGTATTACTGATGTGCTAGACAAAGGTCTTCCTCTGAAAGTCTCTTGTGAAACTTTTCTTGCTAAGAAAAGACATTCTGTTGTCTTTCTCCACAGACTTCATCTTGCACAACTTAAGGAGGAGAGATTGGGAGAGGGAGAAGGTTTTACTCCTGTCCCTTATGCTTGGATGTTAATTTAGAACTCCACATTTCCTGTGATTCACAGCTTATCTCTTGACATCGGTGCTGTTTCTGGTTGTGGAGAGACTGAGAGCAGTGTGCCTTTGAGCAGAAATTGAGCTGCTCCTTAACTTTTCCCACATGGTGTTCTTGTTAAGTGCAGCTTTTCATCAAGTAATATTAACTGGTAGGCTATTGATTGATTGTTTGTTTTCCTGGCCTCTTGGTTGTAGGTTTGTGGTTGGTTTCCTCTCCCCCCTCCATGTATTTTGTATTATGGCTCCTTTCATTCAGTGAATTTTGCTCTTAGCAATTATTTTCATTTTAACAGGAGTGTGTGGGGGCATTGATCAGTATTCTAGCAGCTGCAATTAATATTGGCTGGCAAGTCTTTTCTGAAGTGCTGTTTCAGACTGACTAACTGAAACAGAGCTTTGATTTCCCCCACCTCCCCTCCCTCTGGTTCACCACTGGGAAGTCCATAAGGGCTAGATTGTGTTTTCATTTAAAAAACAAAGCCTGTGGTCTGCTTTTTGATCACAAGTTCCTCAGGCAGTCGAGATGGAGTCTGTTGGCCTGTGAGTGACTGTGGCTTTGGTGAAGCAGTATTAGGAAGCTTCTTTTTGTTGCCAGCTGTTCTTGTGTAGTATGTGAGCTCAGTGAGGTGAAAATGTAGATTAGTATATACACAAAGGCAACTATCCCTGCAAACAAAAATGGATGCAATGTAGAGAAGAGAATTATTTTGCTCTGTTCTAATAAAGAAGCTAAAGATGGCAGGTGTAGCTTTTTGCTGAGAAGATTACAGTCTTCTTTGCAGCTGCCAGCACTCAGCTGAAACTTTTTAGGGGAGTATGCAGGATGGCTGCAGAGCTCTCCCAGCATAAGGATGGCCTGGGTGTGCCTGCAGGTGGAATGGGAGTGGCAGTCAGAAGCCTAGAAAATGTTAGAAATAGAAAGGCAAAGTTAATTAATCTGCTCAGGCTAGGGGCAGCCCTGTGCCACTAGAGGAAAAACCATAAATAGCTCAACTCCCAAGTTGAGCAAAATGAAACTTCTTTGAGGGATTTTTATTTTTTTCATCTTTACATCACTGCACAGGGCAAGATAACCTCCAAAAACCAGTGAGTGATTAATGTTTGTGGAAGTTCTTTGAACTGAAAGAGCAAAATAGAATGCAGAGAAGAGACCCTGAGAACTTCTTTCAGTTTTTCACTGTGAGTTACTTTTGCCTTGGTTCCCTAAGCCAAGGAACCCTCAGTCTGGGCTTGAGCCTACACCAGCTTTATTGTATCCAACTCCCAGTGCCTTGCTCAGTGTAGGTTTGTGGTGCTGTTTTAGGCAGATAACTGGAAGGGGAGTAGGGAATGACAGTGAAAAGCAGGACACCAGCATTTCTGTAGACTTGCTCTTTTTCAGAAACCTAAAGAGGCTGTTCTGGGTGCTGCTGCTCTGTAAACCATTTTACTGAATCCTGTGAAGCAGATAGACTCTGTGGACATCTGGGATTTATGCAACTGTGATGACTTGTCTTTGTTTTCCATTTTTATTCCAGAAGAGTTGCCATTACTGAAGATTCTTAATGCCAGATAACCAACCTGCTGCCGAATAACCATGAGAGAGACGAGGTAGCTGCCCAAGTGTGAGATAAAAACTGATTTCAATGGATACAAAATATAAAGACGATTTATTTAGGAAGTATATACAGTTCCATGAATGCAAACTGAATGCCTCTGACAACAAGCAGCGTCCTATTAATGATGAGTACTTGCGAGCGGCAGCGGCGGCCTTACTTTGCCTTCCCAAAATTGATCCCTTTTATAGATTCCGGTTGATAAAATTTTATGAGATGGCTGAAAACTCACTGAGATCTGTGAAATCCTCAAGTTTACATTCTCTCCATAATGCATTCAACATGCTCGAGACAGTTGGAATTAACCTCTTTCTTTACCCCTGGAAAAAGGAGTTCAAAAATATTAAGGTAAGACATTCTGTCTCTGGTCATAGAATATGATTTGGTTTTCTTTCTTCTAACATGTTTCATGCATTTCCTTTGAAGACTTCTTTCCCCCCCCCCCCCATTAGCATGATGTATATTTGTCTGTATACTGTTGGTAAAGCCATAGGAAAGCTTCTGTGTAAGATAACTGGAGGTTGTCCTGGTGAGAGTATCCTGAAAGCAGAAGTACAAGTACTATCTGGATTTATAATGTAACCATAAAATGGATGAAGAAATTATTTAAGGTTTGTGTTCAGCCTACCCTGCTACTGGGTCTTAACTTCTACTTGGAGATGCTCTCACTAGGGTGAGTGGTCAAGTTGTGTTTAAGCTCAAAGTTTGATTTTTTTGTCTTGCAACAGCTATTAATGGAGCACAAGTGCTAGCAACCAATGCATGCTTTCAAGTGGGCGTTTGGCTGAGGTTCTCACAAGTTATATGATGATAATGGTGAAGGAACTTCTCTTAAAAAATTGTTTCCAGAATATCTTTTATCTGTTTCTCAATTCTTAGTTCATAAAGTTTTGATTTTAATGGACTTTCAAATGATTTACCTATGTCAGGATCTTGGAGGGAAAAGTAGGAACTTGTGTATTGCTTGGCTTGGATGCTGGAAGGCAGATAGGGAGTCAGTTCTTTTGGTTTATCTTTTACCTGTTCTTATGTGCTTGTTCAAAACTGCTGCAGCATTTCAGTAGTGAATGTTGCAGGTGACTTACAAGAACAGTTTTGAGGCTTGAAAGCTGGATAAAAACAGTGCTGGTATAGATTTCTAAAGTAATTTGCAGGTTGTGTGCACTAGTGATGGAATTTTTTTTTTCTGAAAAAGACACTATTTCACTAAACAGCAGAGAATTTGAACATTATTAGAACATTTGAGAGTTTTGTTTCCCAAAGGGGAAACTACCTTTCTTCAAGATCTCTCCCTAAGTCATCTTCATCATTCCACTTAAGTTCTGGCCTTTGGAATGTTGGCTGATCCATCGAGAATCTCTCTTGATGCACTGCAGATACTGACTCCAGTTGTGCACTGTGGATCCAGTACCTATTCTGTACAGGGACGTGATGGGCAGGCTGCTCTTGCCTGCAATCCAAACCAGTTTGAACATTTCGACCTCAATATCAAACCAGTTTGAGGATATTTCAACTCACACAAACTTGTCTTTGTTTTTGAGGCTTTTTTAGTGGAAGTTCTTGACCTAATATGTAATTAAATAAAACAGACATTTGAAATTGCATAGCAACAGTGCACAGAAAATCACACACCTCAAGTATATTTAAAGCTGAATTAAGGATGACTTTGGTATTCCAGCAGTAATTCCAAGTTCCTGATACCTCTCTAGCTAACCTGTGTCCAGGGGCACTACAGGAATGAAATCTCTGCCTTTTTACCTTTCATGGGAGACTTGCTTGTAAATGCAAACATGTCTGTGTGCATACAAGTTAATGTCAGTGTATAGCATAATGATTTAAATCAATAGGAAGGACATTATGCCAATCAGGATTTCAATTTGAATGAAAACTCTCCTACTTTGAATTTGCCTCAATGTGAATCTCCATCTGGTGAACAGGAGGGATGCAGACATGGAGTTCATCTTGCCATGGGAGTTGCATGTGTTCACTGTCATTATTATTCTGTTCAATTATAAAGTATCTGTCACTGAGTTATCTGGACATCTAGTCCACTGCTGAATTTGTAACCTAGTTTTCCTTTTATTTCCCCCCCCCCCCCCCCTCAGACCTACACTGGACCCTTTGTTTATTATGTAAAGTCTGCTCTAACTGAAGATGATGTCAGGCAGATTTTGAACTACATGGGCTATGTCCAAGAACTGGGAACAATGTATAAGCTCAAAGAGCAGGTTGATGCCATTCAAGTGAAAATGGTTTCATTTGAACTCTTTTTGGCCAAAGTGGAATGTGAGCAGCTTCTTGAAATTCACTTGCAAGTGAAGGATAAAGGTTATTCAGAGATTGATGTAATAAATGAACGAAAAAATAGCAATGAAGATGTTAGAGGCTGCTCAGAAGCCATGAAACGGCGTGCAGAGTGCAAAGAAAACTTGAACACTTCCATGGCACGAATGGTGCTCCAGAAATCAGCGAGTGAACGGGCCTCTAAAGATTATTTCAAGCCAAAGGTGAGCAAGCCTTCGAAATCAGTGGACACATATGATAATTATTGGGAAAGTAAGAAACCACCTTTGATGAGCTCACTGAGTCTCAGGAAGGAACCGATTTTAGTGGATGCGGAAGATGACATTAAAGATGAAATTATTCGTCCGTCTCCCTCCCTTCTGACCATGTCAAGCTCCCCACACGGGTGTTCAGATGAGTTCTTGCCAACTTCATCTCATCACAATGGCATGCTAAGAACAAATGTCCCTTACAGCTCCTACTTTTCTGCTCAAGAGGACTTAGATTTATATACTGATCCTGATTCTAGAAGTATGCTAAACTTTAAAAGACAGGAAGCTATTAAGCCTGATGTATGGGTGTTGAAAAGTGATGCCAACCCTGTTTACCACAAACGCACCCACCTAGCCAAAGAGACAGCTTCCCTCAAGTGCCAAAACTGTGGCGTACCTTGTGGCACTTCTGTTTGCCAAAAGTGTGACAATCTGTTCAACTCTAGGCAGGAATACCCAGCGGTGAAACAGACCACCTATTCCATCAAACCACTTCCAAGTGATGGCTTGTCTCCTGCGTCTGCTTTAAGGGAGAAATCTCAGTACACATCACAGACTCAGAGTCAAGAGAGAGCTGCTCAATTCAGTTCAAAATCCAAACCTTCCGGCACCTCACGCTGCGGCTTTTGTAACCGGTCTGGAGCTGCCAACACCTGCACGTTTTGCTCAAAAGTCTCCTGTGACACTTGCCTCAATGCTTACTATTATGATCCCTGCTGTAGGAAAAGTGAGCTTCACAGATTCATGCCTAACAATCAGTTAAACTATAAATCATCCCAGCTGTCCCATGTCGTTTACAGATAGACTTGATTAGTCTGTTTTGGAGGAGAAGGGGGAGGGGAAAGGGCTATCCTAACTAATTACTGACTCCACTGATGATAAAATACACTGACCTCTTGCAAAAATAATGTGTCCAAAAAATTTGGAACCATCATTCAGTGATCAGGTGCCAGTTCTTGATTTTTTTGTGGCTTCACAGATGCTGCAGATACATTAGATTTCATGCTGCTATAATTTAGGTAACTCCTAAATGATCATTACTTTTCGATTTAAATGGGGGAGAAGAGCACATTTTTCTTTAAAACTTGGCAGCTGCTGCATTTTAAAAACCGACATCACACCTTTCTATTACCTTGCAGTCATCTCCTTGCCCAAGTACAACCATGCAAGGCTTGAAAAGAAAAATCTAAAAATTAAGATTCTCATTTGCTAGGGGTGATGAAGCCACTGCCGGTTTTTTGTCAAGTACGACTTTAAAATGTGCAAGAAATATGTGAATGGCTTGTTTTGCCAACAAGGACTATTTCTTGAAGTGTGTCTGCATTTCTTGATCTCCAAAATGCAAACACCACAGCATCTCTTCCTTTTGTCTTTGTTTCTTCCTTCTCCCCTTACCTCCTGATTGTTTATCACAAGCTTATATAATCTGAATCTGGACAATTCGTGCTTTATTTCCTGGTGTTGCCAATATCATCCTACTGTTTTTTACTGTATGGTATTTTAAAGAGGTGAACCTGTGTCCATGTCACTTAAATTATGCCTAGAGTCTTGTCCTTCCAGATGAGTACTAATTTTCTTTACTTTCTGTTGCACATGTATTAAGTACTGTTCTTTGTACTGTAAATAGGTAATTTGGAAACAGTTTATTTTTAATAAATATTTAATATGTTGAGTTCTTAAAAGTGGTAAAATCATTATAACTATTAAGTCTCTCTGGGTTATTTGTTCAGGTGACTTTTTGTTTTTCCTTGTACTGTATTTCATAGCTTATTATAGTCACTGTGGCAGACTGATGTTCTTGGCTCTGATCAGTTTTTGGTTTTTAATCTGACATTTTTTTCCTCTGTTAAGGCTACCACTAGTCTCAGTGGAGTCTTGTCTAAGAATTGCAGGATTTTGGTTCTCAGTGCACGCTTTTGCTTTGTGGTTATGGAAATTGTAAGTATAAATGTTCTGCTTGCCTCCAAATTCACTGCAAAGTCTGTAGTGTAGTCCAGCAAGTAAAGCACTGGCGTGATTAAAAATCAGGGCTCATTTGTGACTCCTGTTAAAGTAAACCCATCAGTTATGGATGTGAATCAGATAATAATATTTATCTGTATTACTGTAGCACATAGAAGCCCTGAGAACCAGGACTCCACTGTGCTCTCAGCTCTGTACAGTTTGACCCCAAACAACACCTGGTTATGAATAGGCTTTAGTTTTTTATTAAAAACCCCACAAGAATCCTTCTAACTTCCTTATTCCAACTAGCTAGTTAGAACAAAGTATCAGGCAACCTAATCTGATGTGCAGAATTAAATGTGTTTAAAGTATCTGTAAAGAACTCTAGCTGAGATGTAAACTACATAGTCTACTTTGCACTAAAATTATTCACTTAGGGTTTTTTTAAACACTGTTAGAGTCTAGGCTTCTAAACTTAAATGTCCATTGATCCCTGCGTGACAGAAACATGCATGAATGATCGTTTGTCTTACATTTTTGGGGTGGGGGGAGGGACACTGAGGTAGGTAGAGGGGGAAACTATATAGGCTAATGTTGTAAAATAGCTAAAATAATTTTAGCCATAAATTGGTGTCAGAAGTGTTATGGAAATAAGATGAAACCCGAGTCTTACAGAGGCCTGAGAACAATGAGTTACTGTACAGTTTGCACTAAGAGACCAAGGGAATGGTGTGTGTTCAGTAATCAGGGAGACTTCTGAATCAGGCAACTGAAAGTGAACAATGTTACAGGGGAGTATTGCCTTGCTGACCCTGAAGGTTGGGGGAATATGGTTTAGGTGAATGATTTTAAGGTTTTCAAAGTCTTGTATGGTTTTTTTATAAATATATATATATATAAATATGACACAAATGTAGATACATTATGTATATACTGAAGAATTTAAAAACAATTTTACTATTAAAATACAATCTAAGGGTAGTTTTAATTTTGGTGGTTATTTTGTTTATGTTCATCTTCTAAAGTGTCATGCCTGTTTGGCTGCTATACAGTGTATCTTCTAGTTCACTGGTTCAGTTTCCATATGGCTACTCACACTACAGTGAATAACTAAAACTGTGATGCCACGTAATTTTTACGGTGAACATAGCAGGGACTAGACTTGCTTTGAAAAAGAAAAGTCCTGTGTATATATGTCATGGAATACTGTAGTAACAAAACTGTGTTGCATTGAAGTGGTACCATGCTCTATTTTTGTGTATCTTACTGTATGAGGTTGCTGTGATTGATACAGTAAAATATATGCTAATTTAAAATGCAGGTGTTTTGCATCTGATTTGTTTAACTTATGTTTGGAAGGAATTTAAAAATAAAAAGGCCTTTAAGAAAAGGCTTAACTCTTTTCTTAAAGTTGAGTGCATGTAGCTGTCTGTTTTACAACTGTTTGCATGCAGAAACAAGTTGGTGCACTAAGGTGATCTTGGGGGCAACGTGGGCAAGAGTGTATGGATCATGAGCCTCAGCTTTATGAAACTGGATGTACTGCCTGCAGAATGCAGAGCTTTTTACAAAACGTTTATTTTCAAGTCTTAGCAGCATGACTCAGTGTGTTCCATAAGAGCATGTAAGCCAATATGTCAGCAGTCTGCAGCAGGCAAACGTGGGGTGGAGAGCAGGTTCCATGTGCAGGGGGGAGCTGACCTACATTGATTGCCAGCCTTGACTCTCTGTGTCATGCACACTTTCTCTAACTGCCTTCCTGATGTGAGCTGCATCTCACAGATGATGTGTGATACTACTGATGTACTTTTTGGCACTTGAGTTAGGCCTTCTGGCTCCTATTTCATCCTGCTAGCTCTGGAGCCAGGCTAATTTCTCAAGTTCCAAACTAGGTTATTTTTTTGTTTGTTTGTTCTTTGTGTTAAAACATGTCAGATGAACGCTTAAACACCTGAAGTGCCATTTCTACAAGTCATCTAGTCTTACAATCTGTTGAGGTTACTGCAAGTATCAGGGTTGATGATAAAAGTAGGGCTCAAGAAAACTAAAATACTCTTGCAGGAAATCTTACCTTACACCACTATGCTGCTTGTGCTGACGTATTTCTGGTGCATATAAAACAAGACTTTATGTTGCCTTGCTGTCTGGCATATCTGATTACAGACCTATATGTGTGTCTGCTGTGTATTTTGCTCTCAGTAGAGTTTTAAAGGTTCATTACATTGTTGAGTACTTTAAATTTGTCTGTGTGAACTGACAGCTTCTTAAATTTATTTTTCCTGGAAGATGATTGTGTGTTACAAGCATTTAGTACATGTTGATAATAATGCTGTAGAATCTTTTTAGGGGAAAAGATTCACCTTACCAGTATTTGTTTAGAAACAGGAGCTAATTTGAGCTTGGTGATAATTGTTATGTTGCCAGAGTGACTGAGAGAAAAGCAGGAGGTGACTACAAGTTAAGGTAACATGTTGATGCACCTGTTTTGGTTCTTAATTTTGTTACTTCTTTGAAATCAATGGGAGTTAATTAGGCCTTTTAGCATGGCCCTTAATGTGGTATCTAAGCAGCAACAGAGTTGGGCTACAAATGTTCCTGAGTGTTATTTGTGAAGGATGTTCCATGCTTCCTTCAGAAATCATGGGATGTGGGGTTGTGTTTCTCTAAAGATTCTAAGTGTGTAAATGTCTTGGAGCTCTTGTATAAAATGAAGTAAAATCGAACATTACCAGTTACCTTTAATTACCTTTTTTTCTGTAGTTGATCGTATTCCCCTAGAAAATATTTTCTATACCTAGTCTTGCCAGTCTGAAAATGTAAGGGCAGGGTATCAGTAATTAAGTAGCTTTCTGGTTTTGTGCTCCTGCACCCCTGCTGTGAAAAACAAACTCCAAGGACAACCTTTTGCATTGAGCCACCCTATGGAAACGAACAGACTAGAGCATCAGATCTTCTTACGCAGTGCCTAGAGGAAGGCAGAAGGTTGAAGTATGTGATATGGCAGCAGCTCTTTTAACTCTAAAATCCTGCAGACATGCCACATAATTGAAGCTCTTCCATCTGAGGAGAGGTGTAGGAGAGCCAGAGAGCAGCTGCTTTGTTTGACAGTATTGCTGTAGAGATTTCAATGTGCTAATGTGTGGAAAGCAAGGCTGTTCCTTACAGCAGTGAAAGCTCTCTGCATTGAAAATATCTTAGCATATTTTGTACTGTGCAGTGGGTCCTTGGTGCAGCTTGGGATCTAGAGTCAGGAAAGGCAATTGTAATGCCAGGCTGTCCTTGTAGGGCTGTGGGGGTAATTGACCTGCGACCAGGAATTTATCCCACATAGCAGAGCACAAAGTGGAGCAATCCTTACAATTCCTTATTTTTCCCCTTCTGCACTGCTTTTGCTGCTTGCACAGTGGGAGACAGGCTGTGGGAGCTCTGGCATTGGTAGGAGTTGGTTTTTTTTGGGAATTGTTGCCTTGTTGCCCTGACCTCTGCAAAAGAAAGGGTCTCATCTCCTTAGGTGTCCCTGCAAGCAGGGCAGACACTGCCTTGCTCAGGGACAGTGGGATGCTGCCAGGTAGTTTCTGCCTTATTTTAAGGTGGAGTTGCTCTAAGCTTTTTTAAATGCAGGCAAAGTGCTTCCTCTGTCTGGGCCATGCTGCCACAGATGCTCTCCTGGAGACCTGGGTTTGCTGTTTCCTCACTGGGGTGAACAGCAGGGTCAGAGGCTGTGATTGCTGCTGGTCCACCACTACAACCAGCTGCCCCAGCTCCCCATCCACTCCCAACTGGCAGCAGAGGGTCTGGCTTTCCACTCCAGTAGCAGAGGCAAAGGGGCTGCAGAAATCTTCCTGACACCCATCAGCTTCCTCTGTTGCCTGTGCTTAAAGCCAGGCACAGACTTCCACTGAACTTGGAAAGGCTTTGTGCAGGAAAGAGGTGGGCAGGTGGAAATGTTCCAGATAAAAATGAAACAACCTGCTCTGATTTTTATTTTTTTTTCTCCTTAGCATCAAGAAGAAATTTCTCTTCCAGCATTCAGAATCTGGGAGGCACTGAAGTGTTATTGCAGGGAGCTTCAGATGAGGTTAGAGATGGTTTTAATTACTGATATTTCTAATTGGTGGGATCCTTTCTTAGTGCTGCAGATCCTGAGTGTAAGCGGTGGTGGTGGTCCTGGTACTTCTGTTCAGGCTGGGCTCTGTGAGAGCAGGTCCTGCTTTGAGGTGAGGATGTGAAATACCTTCTGACTTGGGTAATACACCCATTTGTTTTTCTGGTCTTATACTGGCCTTGTGCAGGTCACTGCATTGAAGACAATGTCAAAGCTCCAGGTAGCTTTTAGTAGTGCAGGATCAGACCTGCAGTGTGTGCCTGACAAGTTGCATGTGGCAGCTGCTTCTGCTGTTGTGGGTGTGGGGCTGTCATGCTTCCTGCTTTAGAAATCATTCTCATGATAGTCATACTGTTCTGAGATTTTTCATCATCAACCTGCTTTAAAAAAAGAAGAAAAATCAACCCACAACTGCTCATCAACTCCTTAGTGAAAAATGTTGCTTTCCCCCAGAGTAAGTAAAATCTGTTTTGTAGCTTTGTGTGCAACGTGCTCTGATTTAGCTGCCTTACCTGAGATTTTCACAGACCAGCTTTCTAAATCATGGCCAGTGCAGGCGAGCTGCCTTCACCCAAGCAGCAGTCTGTGCACCTCTCTCCATCACTGCAAGGGTGCAAACTCTTCTCTGCACTTTCTCTTGCAGTTAGGCAAGACTGAGCTTCTGTAGGGACCCAGTTGTGGATCCTTGCCAGTGGCACGTATGAAATGCAAACCCTAATAAATGAACTGTTAATCCAAACAGATGCTACCAACCCGCACGTTTAAAAAGGAACAGCCTGTTTACAGGTCTTGTTGCACTTATGCTAAGTAGAATGTTCATGGTGAACCTTCCCACAAGGCAGCTCTGTGATGGAGAGGAGAGACCTCTCCTCTTGCTCTCCTGTGTGGTCTGCTGTGTGTGTCCCTTGCACCACTGGGAGTGGTGGGTTGTGCGTGTGGCCCCACTGTGGGAACACAGAAGCTGGTAGAAGCTCATTGACTAATAAGAATCTGTGTGGTCCCTTAAAGGGTACAGAGGAACCCTGTTAGATACCCATGTTAGCACAGTGTTGGAGGATCTCCCAAAGAGCTGAGTCCTGGCGTGAACATTCCCTCTGTGTTCCTAGGTGGAGCATGGCTGGGTGGGAATGCTGAATGCAACCCTTGGAAATATCTGCATAACTGTTCCTCAGCAGTTTCTGACACTAGAAGCCAGCAGACACCTGACAGCACTTGGTTGGGATGTGTGGAGTTGTCTAACTCTGAAGTGACAGGGTTTTTCTTTGGCTGCATTTTTTGGGACATACTCTCCCTTACAGCCCAGCATACAGTGGAGCCTGTAATTGCTCATTTGGAGAGGGTTGTGTTGTGACCCCAAAGGGATGGGGGGCATCAGCAGATTGCCACTGATGGCTCTCTCTGTGCCTGGCAGCACCAGTGCTTGGGTGTGCCCAAGGAGGAGGGTGGCTGTAGGATTTACTGGCTGCAGCTAGCTCAGGTTGACTCAGTGGCAGAAGCAGAAGGGGACAAGGATGCCATCTGCCACATCACCTGTTCAAAACCTGTTTCTTCAGGCTGCTTTGCTGGGGTTAACCATAAGCCTTTCTGTCTGGAGGGGTCAGCTTGGCACCACTGTGGAACACCTCCCCAGGAGCACAGATTCCCTTGGAAAGAGCCAGTGGAGGTGGCTCCTTTATCAGCCCTGGGATGTGCGCTGAGGGGAGAATGCCATCTCCATCTCCTTTTGCTTTATGCTTGGTTCCTGGCCCTAAAAATGCAAACCTGTTCTAGCATCTTTTCACACAGTATTAAATGAGAAGATGTATTCTTATAGCTATAGCAAGCCTGTTTTATAAGCTGGCTTTGGGCCACCTCAGCAGCAATCAGTGGGCTGTATGCATATGGTCTGCCTCTCCTTTTTAGGGGAGAGTGGGGAGAAGGGCTTCATTCCCCACGCTGCGCCTCTCGCTCTGGGAGAACTGAAGCCCCTCTTGGGCAGCTGCTGCTACATCTTTTGCTATTTATGTGTTCTCTTTCTCTTTTGCTATGATTAAATTATCTTATCCTCCTGACCTTAATGACAGAAGTTTCATTAGGTATTCATAATGCCAGGAAGGGGAATGAGCATGCGTGTGCATTTTCTACTCTGCCTTGCTGCGAAGTCATGTGCAATAGCTATAGGTGGCACTCTGGTATTGAGTACTGCTTGTGCCTGGCCGTTTCTGTGCTGTGAGACTTGTCTTGAGAGGGTAAGACCAATTTGGCCAGCTTCTGGGAGAAGATTTGTGTATAGCTTCTGCAGTGAACACACTGTGAGCAAGGCTATAGTTAAGGGTAGGATGGGTAGAAATTAAGTTTAAGGAGGAAGAAGAAGCCTAGTGGCAGAACAGCAGCATATTATAAGAGCACTGTTTCCTGGTATGCAGATTTCTGTAGGCAATTCTTCCATGTAGATGATCTGGCATTTTGGGTCTTGTGTTGATACAGATTTAAGGAAACTTCATACCTTGTTTAAGGGGATGTTTTATTCAGTGTCTGCCAAGGCTTTCCATGCTCAGGGTTTTGGCTGTCCCAGTGCTACTCCTGGACAGAACTGAGGAGGTGCTGGCTGAGTGGAGGATGCTGTTAGGCTCTGTTTCCCACTCCTAGGTCTCCAGTGGTGAGTTTCAGCTGAGGAGCACAAAGCCTCTTCATGTGAGTCAGTAATAGAAATAAGATTTAGAATGAGTGAGTACTTGAGGGTAGAAGGGGATATTCACTCTGCATGGCCCATGTCCTGCTGGGGAGGGTCTGATGTCTTTGGAGTTTGTTCAAGATAGAAACATGCTTTATGTGCACACTCAGTCTCGGGGGTCCCTTTCTTTCCCTTTCTTACTCCTGCATTTCAATATTCAGGTAGAGAAGCACTGATTCATTTGCAATGGGTTACCTACTCCAGAGATCACTGCAGGGCTCTGGGAAAAGTCTGCCACATTTAGGTTTTCAAAACTGCCGTTTGCTTGGACTCTTCTAGTGACTTCTTCCTGTTCCAGGAATTCAGGTCTGATTCACTTTCCCCTGCGACTCATAAAGTTTTGGACTATTTAGAGGCATATCAAAAATTAAAAACCTTTTCCTGGCAGCAGCGAAGCCTGTGGTGTTTGAATCTTTGATATAAAGCTTTTTCATGCTTGGAGAATAGTTCATTTTAATGCTGGGAAATAGAGCACGACAACCATGTTGTTCTATATACTAGAGTGAGCATTATGTGCTGCTTCATAAAATGATGCTTCTGTCCAAGAACTGAAAGAAGGAAGGTGCAGTATTCAGATACTAGTAACTCGCCTAAACCTTTAGGCACAAATTTGTCTTTAGTGTAATTCTACTACCTGCAGCTGGGGTTGAATTCTTTCTTTCTGCTTCAGTGCTCATTCCTTAAAATACAGGCTGTTAAATATTGCAGTGGTGTGGATACCTTTGGAGCCTTGTGTCTGGCTGATCTTGCTCTTCAGGGAATTGATTTGGTAAGCAGAAGCAGGGTTGAGTCGCAGAGACATGGTGTGTAGCTGTTGTTCTACTGGGGTTTAGCTGAAATATAATGGAAAGCTGAGGAGGAAAACCTGCTTTCCATGAAGTTGTGTTTTGAGATGTATTTAAAATACTGAGGCCCGCAAACCTGCTTTGGGAGAAAGAAATGGAGATCCCAAAAAGCAACATATAGCTGCCAAAGTGCAAAACCTGCAGAACTTTGCTGCCCACAACTCTGCCTGCTAGGAAGTATCAAAAGAAAATGTTCCTTGTTGTAGTACCAGCTTAGGTGTAATTACTGTATTTTGCTTCTTGGCTATTCCTGAGCCTGTAGTCTTGGGACAGGTTGTAGGCATCTTTAGGTACTTTTCAGTGCTTGATTTAAAAATCCTCTTTTTCCTTTCATTGTACTTCCTACTTCTTTTCAACAGGCTCAAAGCCTGTTGGCAAAATGACTTTTACTGAGCTCAAGTAGGATGCTTACATGTCTTGGAAGTGAATGTAGGTTTGACACTGATTTGATTCTGCTCTTTCTGCCTGCAGCTTATCACTCAGGCTCTCCAATGAAGGACTTTATTTCCTCGGTCAAATATTTTCCATATGACTAGATAATAGCTAGAGGCAGTGATTTTTCTGTCAGTGCTTGGCACCGTGGATTTTCTGTTCAGAAATCATTTAGCCATCTGAAAAGTAGTCCTAAAAACAAGCACTGCACTTGTTCAGTGACAGGATAAAATGAAATGATGGGATATTTTTATTTCCGTGGCACTTAAGATTAATCTTTTTTTGCCCCAACAAAGCTTGAAGTCACAGAGAGGCTCATTCATTGTCAGCAGACACCTTCTCTGTCAAACTGAAAGTCATGCCCCAGTTTCTCCTTCTGTGCTCCTTGGAACGTGCTTGTGAAAATTAAGAGCTTGACTGCTGGGGAGGCCAGATCTCACCCACCTCCTCAACAGGCTGCAGCTGTAAAGTTTTTTCTCCTCATGCACTAATGTCATGACACCTTGCAGGTTTGCCTCAGAAGCAGCTTCATGAAGGGGAGTCTGATTTCCAGCTCTGTTTGGTCAACAGCTTTCCTGTTGCTAGCAAAGAGGTTTTTAAGTGGGTTTGTGATTAGGGAAAGTTGTCTGCTAGAAACCTGAGACACCAAACTAGTTAACACACCAGTTGCCAAGGCACTATCTTTTAATCATGACTGATACAGTTTTATACTGAAAACAAAACCTGGCACCGTAATTGTGCTGGTTTTATGCTAGTGCAGGACTACATGGAGGAGTTACAATGTGGTTAAACCTAATCTGGACAAGAGGGAGAGGAATGGAGGGTGCAGAATTAAAGCTAGATAAAACCACAGGTGTGAAAAACTCATTTAAAACTATCAGGCCATGGAGTAAAGAAATGTGGGAAACAAATTACACCAAATGCCAAAGAGCAGTAAGGGTAGGAAGATAAGGGGAGAAAGTTATTGGCCTGACAGTGCTTCAGAGAGGAGGTGAAAAAATTGGCTTTAAAACTGAGCCCGATAACAAAGTGGTATCTAATTACTCTACATGGAAAAGTGACTTTTCCTTGAAATACTGGAGTTTTATATTCTAATGCAGAAAAACAAGGTAGTAGCAAAGGAAGTTGATAGATTTGAAATGGAATATTAATTAGGAACAATTTGAAAGTCCAGCCAAAGACCTCTTTAAATTTATGCATTCTAATGGAAATTATTGTGCCATGTGTTTTCCTAAAATAAAATAACTTAAGATAATGAGTCTGCATGTGTTCAAAGTCAACTTTGAACATGAGAAAAAAATCAAACAAAAATCAAAGGAATTCACTGCAGAGTGTGAAATGGTGGGTCTGTACCCCTGCATGGGGTGGGGCTGGGTGGCTTTGGCTGTGCCATGGGGCTTGACTTGTAGTCTCCCCACCAGAGCTGCTCTCAGGGCCAGGAAACACACAGAGCTCTTGCTAGGAGGCGTTGAGGTGAGTTCTCCTGTCTTTCCAAGATGTTTAGAGCAACAAAGTACTCATTCTTTTGTAGCCTGTTAAGATACATTTTGGCACAAGCTGTATGCTTGGTACCTTGCAGTGTTTTTGCCAAACTGGTGGCTGACGTTCAGTTCTTGTGGGAGGAGCAGGTGGGGCTGGGAAGAACAGATGTATGTGGCTTTCAGGGAAGAGGGGAGATGCTATTTGGGGCATCTGTGTGTGATATGTGGCTGGGAAGGTGGGGTGATTGAACAGTGAACTGTTTTCTGGTTGTTTGCCTCTTTCTTTGCTTTCACATTACAAGCCCTTGTCAGCTGCCTTATATTGTTCCTTTGGTGTCACCTAGAGCTGTGTTTGATTTATTCCAGTTGAGAATCTAGTCCATAATTCCTAAGGATCACAGAATCACAGAATGGTAGGGGTTGGAAGGGACCTCTGGAGATCATCTAGTCCAACCCCCCTGCCAGAGCAGGATTCCCTAGAACAGATTACACAGAACACATCCAGGAGGATTTTGAATGTCTCCAGGGGTGGAGACTGTGATGAAGGATGAAGCCCTATTCACCACTACAGAGGGTACATTTCTTGTCAGGTCATTTACTGTGTGTGGAGCCTTTTACAAAGCCACAGCACACAGATCTCCATGCACTTCCATGTGCTTTTGTTGGGATATGGTTTGGTTTGTCATATGTCCATGTGGTGTTTGCAAACTAACACATGATGTACTGCATCCTGGTGCAACTGAGACCCATGCTCCATTGGTGACCTCTGGAAGAGCTAAGGGTATTGGGAAAATCAGCTTTTGGAGTCATTAATGCAGCAGAGAGCCTTGGAGAAATGTTTAGCGAAGTGACAGACCTGAGACAATTTTAAAGTAATAAATTCTGACTTTCCTGGACCAAACCCAAATTCTTGGCATCAATGCACCTTAGTGCCAGTAGGATTCTGCTCATGTATGTGTGTTAAAGGCCAGGAGGCACGCACTGGTCTGCCAATGCTGGGAGCACCAGTTCCACTTAGCAATGCAAATGTGAGACATGGGAATGTTAATGGTTCTGCCTGCACACTTGTAGACATTCTGCAGAAAATGAGGCTCATGGGCCTAATGCATTCAGTGTATCATAGGAGCCTAAAAGTATGCCAGTCTTTTTTTGGGAGGAGCAGGCAGGTGTGTGTCATAAAGGAGATGAGGAATGGCTGAACTAGTGAGTGCTCTTTGGTCTCAGCATATCTGTTCTTTTTGATATAACTTAATGAAACACAGAGACCCTTTGCACCCTCCCCACAGCTCAGCCCTCATTGTTGCTATGAAGTAGCCATGAGCTGAAAGAGTTTTCTCTGTACTGATGTTTAAAGATGACTGTCAGGTATCCCCTGTTGTGACCAGGATTACTACAGTCTCTGCAGATGGTTCTTGGCTGGTCTGAGTGCTGCCTACTTATATTTGGAGCTTTTACCCTTTGCTTTCCAAGCTGTTACCTGATCCTAGGAAAGTAACCCCACAAAGCACATGTTAACCCTTGACATCCAGCATTGGAGCCTGCTTCAGGACCTTCAGCTGTGTCTCCACAGCTGTTTGCCCCTCTGTCCTCTGGTTCAGTCTCTTCACTATAAAGTTTGACTGCTGAGAGTCTGTGTCAAGGGGTGAGATGAGCCCATCCTGGCAGGGAAGGTGGGGACAGAGTACCCTGGTTATTGTGCTGGCTGTTTCCTCCTGGCAGTGCTGGTATGGGGTGGGATCCAGCCCCTGGAGTGCTCCTGGGGATGCTTTGCAGTGTCCTGTCTGGAGCTGAATGGAGCTGATTTAGACACAGCCTGGGAGAAAATATTGAAAGTTAAGGGTTAAACTCTGGCCAGCTGGACTTTAAGTAGCAAGCAGTATTCAAAGCACAGAGGACAAGTGGGATGTGAGAAGCCAGAATATGCAGGCACTGGCAATTGTGGGTGGCATTGAAAAGCCAAATACAAGAACAGAAATATATGTTTTAATATATATTTCCATTACAGTCACAAGCACAAATTGTGAGGGGGGAGTGCATCTTAAGAGCAACATATGTGTTATCTCATGCCTCCATCAAAGTATACAAGCATGGATTAATGTCTATTTAACATAAGGCTGGAAGTTTGGTGTACAGATGGTAGGAAGTTGGACAACAGCATGCGTGGCTTGTAGCATAGATCTGCCTGAAATGAATGCCATCACCTAGCATTGTCCCTCACAAAATGTTGCCTTTCAAATCCATCCCTAACCCACTGACAAAGATGCTGTGCTGCCTCTTCAGCGCAGGCATGCTCAGGAAACCATTGGCCAGTGAGTCTGACCTCAGTCGAGCTAGGTAAGAGTCTAGTGATGATGAAATGAGATGAGAACACAAAGCAGTGCAAGAAATAGAAGTTGATAAAAGTCAGCCAGAGTGGCTGAATCTCGTCAGACAAATGTAGTGGGGTTTCTTCCCCCCCTCCTTTTTCAGGTGGTGACGTTGTGAGCGGAGTTGCGCGCAGGAAGCGATGGACACGGACATCTCTAAGGCACTTGACACGGCGAGGCACAGCAGACTGATGGGCAGGATTAGTAGGTACAAAGTGTGCCTGGGAGATGGCAAAGGAGAAAATGTGACTGGCATGCTGAAAACATCATGGCATGCAGATTTCAGAGCCATGCACAGGCAAGTAATAGGCAGGATCTCTTACCAGACTGTAAAATAAATACTATTAATGCTGTTTGCAGGCGAGGAAGCAGAGGCCCAGTGAGATGACAGCAACTAATCTGGAAGTCAGGAGCGAGTTCCCAGGAGAGGCTGAGGAATGCTGGAAAAATGGTTTATGCTGTAGTTCTTCAGAGGTGATAAATATTAGTGATAACCTGATGGTGTGCATCCTCTAATTCTGAGAATTATGAGAGAAATCAATGTCAAGACAATGATTTCTCTGTGTGTATAGGTTTAGAAATGAAGATACCTCAGCTTTGGCTGCTGGTCAGTGTTCCCACCATCTAATCTCTGTGGACTTCTGTGCCTTGAAATATAAACAACTTTTTACTGTCCTTTGAGACAGGATGTTTTAAGGATGCAAGGGAAGAGGCACCTAGGAGCAGGGTCTTTCAGTGGTCTAAGCCAGCTGTCTCGCAGTGGGTGGGTTGTTAGCTCACTGCCAACACCTTTTCCTTGGCTTTGATCAATACAGGCATTTACTTTGGTTGCACCACAGGAGCAGTATTTGAGAAGGCAAATGATTTTTTAGAATGGCTTGTTTAGTCTCACATGGCCTTTTTTGCTCATACAAAAAGCCAACAAAGGAGTAAGTCCTCCTGAGGATTACTGTTTCCTTCAGCTCCCACCTGAAGCTTCTTTATTGGTTCAAACAGATTTGGGCTGCAGTTGTGCTGGTGGCCAGTATGGAGAACATCAAACCAGGGCAGAAGTGAATCCCTAGTGAGGATGTCACACCAGAGTCACCCTTTTGTTCTGATACCGTGCAGGGTTGTGCTCTGTGCATGACTGGAAAAGCAGGTAAGTGCCCATCTGCACACCAGGGCCTTTCTATCCATCCATGGCTGTTGGTTGCTGCCCCTCATGCTCAAAATAGAGCTGTCTATTAGGGAGCTCCCCTTTCTCCAGCTGCCAGTGCTGCCTGCTCAGTGGAGATAGTGTTTGCATCTGGTATGGAGTCTTTTGCTGCCTGCACATATTCTTGGTATCAGATACAGCTGTTTGGACAGTTCTCTGAGTCATTTGTCCAGATGAGCACTGAGATATTTTCCTCCCAATTGTCTCTGCACTCCCTTGTCCCATGGATACATCCACAGACTAATTTTTCATTCGACTGAAGGACGAGGCCCCTTTCAGCTCCCTGGCAACGCAGGACGCAGCAGCATTTGGTGGGGCAGTGCAGCTGCCTGACTTGTGTTCCTTGTGACCTCCCCTCTCCTGGCACGAAGACCCTCTCACGGGGCTGTGCTATTTCTGGCTGCTCTCACATTTGTGACTGTGTCCCCTTTCACACAGGAGTTTGAATCTCCACCTCCTGCTGACATGCCTGGGCTGCTTGCTCCTGCAACCATTGGCTCTGCCTCCCTGAGCCCCTTCTTCACAGGTGACTGACTGTGGGGCACGATAACTCTTAATTCCACCTCTGCATCCCACTATACTGCTGCACACCTGCTTGGGGATGGTGGAAAGGACTCCTGTCTGAAACACTGTGAAGGGCAAGGCCACCCCCAGAGTCTCCATCTTCCCTGGCCAACACGAAGTGATTATTCAAGCCTCTCTCTGTCATGAATAATTTTGATATCATGTTCCTTGAGCACAATATCCTCAGAGCTGTTTTGCTGCTTGAGCCCTGGATCCCTGCTGCCTGTCACTTCATTTTTGCCACTGCTGGCTTGATTATTGATGAGAGCAATTTGCAGTATGTGCTGCTTTATTCAGCAGGAACAAACTGGGTGTACAAGAGAGAAAAATATTCCCATCCCCTTTGTAGGAGATTGAGCAATGTGCTTCCAAACCTCTGCACACATGTCCTGTCATTGATTTATGTTTCTGTGGACAACTCTGTCATTTGCATACAAATGGCTGTGGTTCTTCCAGGCTTTGGTATGCCTCAGACTGCAGCTGGGCTTCATGTTCATGCTATGGAACATGTGCCCAATCTGTTTCTGTCACTGCTGCCTAAGGAAAAAGCTAAACATCACTTCTCTTGCAGGCTCCTCTAGTGATTCAGTTTTAATTTGTGTGTTGTGGACTGATTTTCTGTTTGGATTATGATAAATAATTAGGCATTCAGAACAGATCCTTAGCTTGTGATCTTGCAAATTTAAATTATGCCTCTCAAAATTCCTTCAATCCGCTTTCTTCTGGACGTGAAACTGAGTCAACCAGTGGTGACCAAGGAAACCAAAAGTATTAATGCTGGAAGCAAATCTCTTGCTGGCAGCACAGGGTCACTGGGCATTGTCCACTGTGGTCCAGTTAACCCCTGCTCTGAGTTGCCAAGGGCATCCATTGAAAGCTGTGGAAAATCCCATTGCAGTGGTTTAAGGCAATCCCATCCCTGACTGTCTGCTGCGTTCCTCTGCCCGACAGGAATGTCACTGCAGCAAAGGCTGCAGAAAGGAACATGCTCCTGTGCCTCAGCCCCTCCAACCCCAGCCTCACGTTTCATTATAAACCTTCTTTGAGCTGAAACACCTAAGTTTGCAGTGAAATGGTTCAAGTGTGGTAGAATTTAATCTCTCTTGGTTTTGTGGCGAGAGTCTTCTTATCTGAGAGGTTTCTGTAAGACTTTATTCCTAGAAGTTATTGGAATGGAAATGAAATGTTTCACTGGACTTTTACATGTGCCACTGCTGCTGTGGCATGTGCACAGTTATCACTCCTGGCATCAATGTTCAGCATATTAAGAAGCTGTTAATATTCATACTCAAGAATTTTAGTGCTTTAAAAATCCTAAATGGCAATCTGAACTGCATCACCCCTTCACTTAAAAACAAAATAGATAAATACATGTAAAGAACCAGGAACAGTCTGGGAACGTAGGAGGGCTGTGCTATAAAACTGGCACTTGCTGCCTCAGGAATGGATGAGTAACAAGGAAGAGCCTCATAACATTTTTATTTAGCTGAAGCAGCTTCTGGATGCATGTAGCACATCCACAGAGCTTTCTGTTCAAAAGGCAGAATCCAAATCTCAGTCTTGGTCATTAAAGGGACAATCATGGACTAGAAGGGCTGTTTCATTCACTTGCTGAGCAGCACAGCCCATAAGGGAGCTCACTCAAACCTGTCACTACCTTGCCATGGGACATGGGCTAGGAGAAGGGGATGGCCACTGAATGGTGGATGTTGATGCTCACCAGCAGCATTGACCCCAGGAGGTGCCTGGGGCCTCCTCAGCCTGGGCTGAGCTGCAGGCTGAGCCTGGAGAATTGCCATGAGGTGCTCACTGGAAGCATTAAGGGTGAGGTCCAGGGGTGCTCAGTTGGGATGTACCTCAGGTCTGGTTGAAGGCATCATTCCTGTGTGATAGTGACTCTTTGTGTACATGGCCTTTGATAGAGGAAGAGCAAGATATAAATAAGAGTACAAAAAATTGAATTTTAGGGGCAAGGTGTGTAGTTCATGCTGTTTAGCACACTGGTTTAGTAAGACCTGTCTGTGGTCATGGCAGGTGGTCTGGACTTGTGTTGAGGAAAATAATGGATAATTAAAAATTCTTTAGCTAGATTAGTACCAGATGTTTCACAAAGCATTGCTATAAACATCTGTCCAGCTGCTTTGGCAAAATCTAGTTTGGTAATGCAGAGTCCTATTGGTCTTCAGTTTAAGAAAATATACTTGATGAAGCTTTAATTTTTGGCTCAAGTTTGTGTAAATATTTAAAGATTTATTGGATTAATAGGACTTCACAATAATTCCAGGAGCATTCTTCTACTTCACAAATACAAGTAGTCTTTTTACAGCAGCAGCCTCCAAAGATGGATGACAGCTCTATTTGATTGTCAATTACATGTTTATACTCTGTTTGACAGAAAATTTTTTCATGATGATTTACTCTTCCTCATAATTAGATGTAGAAATTAGAATATATTATATAATTTGCTTGAATTATCTTCTAATGATGCTGTGGCTGGATGGTCTCTCAGACACTTGTTCCATAGCAGAGCAAGCATGGGAATTAGCTCTCCACCACACCAATCTGTTCCTTTCTTCTTTTTTTAATCCCTTTGAATCATCTCAGTCTCCCAATATTGGGGGACTTCCACTGTTTTCCCAGGATATTCCCTATCCTCAGCTGAAGTTTATTGTTCTGTCTTTATCTAAGTTGCTTCCTTACAGATCTGATCAGCTGGCTTGCTACCTCCTGCTTTGCCTCAGAAAACAGATGCTCTGCCATGTCCCTTTGGAACCCCAAGGAATGCTCTTTCACTTCACCATCAGTGCAAAAAAAAAATAAAAATGGCCAAAGATGGAAGAAACACACAGAGAGCTGAGCACCTGGCAATGTTGGCAGCACTGCCCGTGAGCGTGTATCCCCTTGTGCTTGGCTCCTTAAAAACAGCTTTTCCTGCTCACCATGGCAAAGCATGTCCTGCAGTGAGGATGAGAGCTCCCAGGCAGGGCTGCTGCTGGGATGGGATTCAGCAGCAGGGTGGAGATGCAGGAGAGAGGCATGGCTGGGTGTCTGTTTTCCATGTATGGTTGTTACACAAGTAAATGAGCTGCAGGCACATGTCTCCATACTGAATGCTTGTGTGTCAGAATGCCCAGTTTGCATGGAAAAGGTTGTAGTGTTTGCACAGACAAATCAGGTGCACAGTTATGTAGTTTAAGTGCCAGAGTGCACTGGTATGCTTACAAATTCTTGCAGTCAGTGTCTTCCAGCACTGGGGCAGAGTCACGTGGAAGTAAGTCCGAACTCAGCCAGACTAGTGGTTCTCAAAGTCTCATCTCCTCCTTGCCTCCAATACCATTAGAGTTGTGCTGCCAGCATTTGAAAGGGGTGCTCCTAGGAAAGGGTCTTGTAGCTGATAGCTTCTAAAAGGCAGAGGGATACAAGTTTCACATTACTTCTCACCATCTGGACTGCAGAAATGCTAAGCTGAGGCTGGGCAAGGACAGGGCAGTGCAAAGCACCTCTGATGGGGAGCAGCTGGGCTGCACTGTCCCTTCTTCACCCAGTGCAAAAGTGATACCTGCAGCCTGGCCAGGCCAGCTGGGAAGCAGGAGAGCTGGCCCATGGGGAGAATGGCATGCAGAGGAAACAGCAACCTACCTTGAAGGGCTGAAAGCCTGAACCAGCAGCAGGGAGTGGAACATTTCCTTGGTGCAGCTGCAAAACAAGGCAACTTCCATCATTTTTTCTGTCAGTGTGTGTAGAGCTGTTGGAAAGCTGTAGGAGGTGAGCAGTGTTGTTCTTTGGCTATAACGTGACCTACTGGGTTCTTCTGGACAGGAAGATGTAGCTTGTGCATACGTGTGCTTGCATGTGGATTTTCTTCCCCTACCAGCTTCCCTTGGCTGAAGGAGAACCCAGATACCCATTTTGAAGAGCCACAGGAATTTTATTTTGTTTGTTTTCACTTTCAAGTTCTTTGTAAGAAAAAGAGCCCATAAGCTGCATTTCAAAGGTGGAATCTGGAACACTTGCACCTAGGTCTGGAGGCTGGTGCTGTTCAAGAGCAGGTCCTGCAAGGTCCTTCTGCCTCCCTGGTGAGCAGGGGAGTTTGTGTCCCTGTGCTCACTGCCATTCCCCTCAGTTTTTGGCAGTTATGCTGCACGTTCTGAATTTGTATACTTAAAAGCCTAAATGTTTAGTTACAGGACAAGACTTGTTTGATTTGATTAGCACAGGCTTTCAAAAGCATCTAGAGAAAGTATCTTCCAACAGGAAAGCTGTTTTTGACAGGAAAACAGGATTAAACAGGCATTTAGAGAGTTAAACCCTGGTCTCCTTTGGAGGCATAGCTGGAACTGAGACCTCAGACCAACAGGATCTGCTGTGCAAAGCTACCTCAGCTGGTGCAAATGGGCTCCAATGGATTGGGAGCAAAACTTGGTACTTACAGTCTTGAGATTGGTCACCTCCTGACAAGACCTACTCAAAGTCAAAGAGAAACAAAAACCTTCTGGTTAGTAGTCTCATCTGGGTGACAATGGCTGATGAATGAAGTGCTGCTGGGGAGGAGCAGCATTGCTGAGGAAAGACAGACTGAGGTGGGGTCTGTTTCCCAAGGAAACCATGTTAAAAAATAATGCAATTGTGCAAACGTGCCCACAAAGTTTAGTGACTATTTGCAGTCCCTGGTGTGTCACTGAGTGTCATGCCTCAGGCCTGTCCTGGGTGACAGGGAGAAAATGGGACCTGCTCCCTGATGGATGTTGGGCTCTTTGGGTTAACTCTGTGGAGGGGACTGCACAATGGGGCCTCAAACTTGGCTGAGGCCTTTGTGTTTCTGGAACACAAACAACAACTGTCTTTCAGTTTATAATAATCCCAGTATGTATCTATTTACATAGCTGTTTAGTCCATAAATGTTTCTCATGAAGGCTCTTTCCAAAGCACGTAGAGTACATAATGCTACTGCTGTGCTATTGCTGTCTGTTTCTCCAGCTCTGGGGTTCCTTTCTAGAAGCAAGTTTAACCACCCAAGTCCAAGCTGACCAGCTGTCCTGGCAATATTTGGACCTCTAAAAAGGAGCACTAGGATTTTTGATGTTTTTCCCATTTCTAACGGGCAAACAAAGGGAAGCTTTTGGTGTGGGGAGGATTAACAAAATGTATGGCTAAGTGATGGTTGTGACTCGTGTTTTGCCAAGCAGAAACAGGTCAAATGATTTGGGTGGAGAACAAAACCCAGCTCCGATTTGCAACAGGCTCAGCACAGTGATCCCCACCTCCTCATCTCCTCTGTCACTCCCAGCATGTCCCTGGAGCCCCTCCCAGCACAGCATGGGGTCGTGCAGCCTGGCCAGCCAGACCTTCAGGGAGAGGTGAGTCAATTGCCAACCTGAGTGGAGAGGATGGTCAAGGGGAGGGAAGAGTGAACCCGGCAATGCCGAAGCCACGGGGTGCTGCTTTAAACCACTCTCCGCGTGCCTCAGTTTCTCTGGCTGTGCGAATAGCGGCTCCGAGGGCAGTCGGGGGGGCTGGGGAAAGGGGGTGCCGGGGCTGAGAGCCTGGTGGGGAGCAGGGGACGGTGTGGTGTGTCCGGGCTGAGCCAGCCCTGCAGCACCTGGCTCTGCCCCGGCTGGGGGCACCGCGACCTTCAGCCCCCCGGCCGGGGCAGCGCCCGGTGCGGGCAGCCCGTGGCGGAGCGGAGCTGTCCGCCGCCGCCGGTGCTGAAAAGTGGGGGCAACCGCCGCGCTCCCGCGGGCGCGGAACCTGCGCGCTCCCCCCGCGGAGCTGCTGCGGGAGCCCCGGCAAGTTTGTGGCGGAGGAGAACGGAGCGGGCTGCGCCGGGAAAGGTAAGAGGGGCCCGGCAGCGGGGGAGGCGCTGGCATCCCCGGGGGATACACAGTGTCCCCAGCATCCCCGGGTGTGTGGGGGGACACGGTCCCCTTGGGTGTCCCCCGGTCCCCGGGGCTGTGAGAGAGACATTTCCCCGGGGAGGATGGAGCATGGCAGCGGGGCGGTGCGTGTCCTGGGGGGGGGAACAGGGTGCCTGGGGCACTGGCAGTGCCAGGCTGGGGTGGGCATCCTCGGGCACTGGGGTGTGTGTGACACATCGCACTGAGAGCTCTAGGGTGTGCGTGTGCATGGGCTTGCAGCCCTCTCAAAGGGGTTTGCAAGAGTCCTGGGTGGCTAACGAGGAGGCAGAGAGCAGACTTGTGCTCTCTGTGCCTGGTGGGGATGGGCAGCCCTGACACAGGAAAACTCTGCATCTACAAAGTGATTCTGAGAAGGGGACTGGGGGCTGCCTTGCCTTACACTGCACCCTGTCCTTCTGACACTGGGCAGGCACCAAGATATGCTCTTGGCTCTTGTATGACTTTTAAAGGCTTGCTGTATTTGCCAGGCAAGCAGCAGTGTTTAAGCTTTCCCTGTGCTAGGAGTTGCAGAAATCGATTCCTGCTATTTACTATTGAAAGAGACTGGAGGTCAGCTGAGTTTCCAGGCTCATCAGGTTTCCTCCTCCTCTCCAAGAAAGGCTCTGACTTTTTTCTTGTCTGCCTGAAGAAAAGCAACTGTCCAAGTCTGGAAAGAAAAAGGGCAAACTCAACAATCTCACAAAATAAAACATCTGTTTTTTCAGGTAGACAGATTGCATGTGACCAGGCCAGTCTGGCTGTGCCAGTGTCTTAAGGTGCCAGGTATGGACATGGAATGCAGGTTTAGGTTTGATTCTTCCTGTGAACACAAGGGCAGGGTCTGGGATGCAGAATATGAGGGTTTCCTGGTAATGTACCTGCAGCAGCAGCTGCTTGGAAAACTTCATCTCATTTTGAGGTCTGATTAAATTGAGGGGAAAGGAGCTTTCACAGTCTGTCTCTTCTCAGAACAGAGTCTGAGCAATGGAGCTTAAATCAAATTCAACAGCAGCTCTGTGTGCCCAAAGACTACATGGCCAAGCAGTTTGATTTTAAAGGGCTGTGTTGTGTCGGCTGGGTAGCCCCTGATGGAGACATTCTTATCTGAAGTCCCTCCCAGAGCAGTTACATATTTAGTCTTGATTGAGCATAGTCATGTTTTTGAACCGTTTTAGAGTTGGAGGAAAACTTCAGCAGCTGTTTCTGTCAGAAATGAGCATGAATGTGTTTAGTACCTGCCCTGATGGCTTGGCAGCTTGTGGCTCTCCACTAAAGGTGACAGCAGAGGGGGAGGCTTGTGCAACCTTCCCCCTGTCACACCCTCACCTGAGGGAGTAGCTCAGAGAGGGGAAGGTCTTTGGGCAGGTTTCCAGCAGACAAGCAGAACCAGAACAGGTTTGAATTATCAGGGAAGCAGGTTACTCACCCTCTTGTTACCACAAGGTCCCAGCATCCTCCTTACAGAGAAGCTCAGGCAAGCTGCACCACCTTCTCATGCATCTGGGGGGGAAAGACTTTACAAGCCCCCAGTGAAGGCAGCAAAGGAAAGTCTGAGATTTTTGCAATAGTTTTTGTACTGATCCCAGCTTCACTTGCCTGTACACTGCACGTAACTACACTAAGTTTACAGGATCTAGTTTGTGATTTACTTTCAGACAGAAAAATGATGGCTCTCTATATTTCTATAAAGCTGATTTATTATCCACGTCAATGACATCAGCATATCTATCAGTGCAGGAGATGCATTTGTATCATTTTCTGTTTTACAATGAGAGATGTGTGCTTCACAAATAGCTGAAATGCAACCAAAAAATAAGGTCTATCCCAAGTAATTTGTCAGAAATAGAAGTTCCTCTCCCCTGAATTATTGTTACTTTTTGCCAGCTTGATCTCATAGGGACACTTGTAGCTCCCCTGATGTATTGCAGGATGGAGACCTGCCAGGGATCTGAAGGAATTAAGTCCTTTGAGTTTGCCAATTCTCTCCTTCCTTTGCTGCCTGTGTGCGTGCAGGCTGAGGAGCAGGGACAATTCCTTCCAGACTGTTTATGTGGGGCTTTGCCCTGTCTTTTCACCAGTGCAGCTGTGTGACCACAGTCCCTCCTTTTTCCCAGGCTCCTTGTTTTTAATACTCGTATGCTTTGCTGAAGCATCTTGGAGAGGTGGAGTGCATGTCTGCTTGCAAAGGCTTTTGAGGAAGAATGAAATATGGCCTAGAGGAGAACTGTGCATTATGAGAGTTTCAGGAATTATTTGCTCAGCCCTAAATAAAGGTTGTTTCCAATTAGGTTACTGAAGGATGACATTCTCATGGCCAGAATCACTGTCTTTTACAGGGAGGTATAAATCACATGTCCCTGTACCATGGACTCTCTTTACCCTCCAAAGAGCAACAGGAGAGTAAGAGAGATTATTTTCACTGTGCTATGAAGCATTTAGCATCCAAGATCCTCTGTGGAGGAGATGAACCCAGCAGCTTTTCACCACCAACATTATGTCCTCCTGCTCACCCATAGTACAAGGGGGGCTACCAGTGTCCAGCACTTCAGCCTCCTCTCCTGCTGGATTCACTCTCCTCTCCACCAAGTTTGCTCCCAAGGTGAGGGACTCCCAGCCCCATTCCTGGGTACCACTCTGCAGCCTGGGACATCACTCCAGCACTCTGACTCCTTGGCTGGGTCTTGAGCTTTCAGGGCTCTCATCACCAGCAACTGCAGCCTGATGAGTGTAGGGATGGTCAGAGCAACAAGCAATGCTGAAGGTCCTTGTATGGACAAGTGGTGTAACTCGGTGCCCCAGCCAGAGCTGGACTGTTGGTGTGTGTATTGATCCCAAAAGCACAGGCTCACATCTTAATGCATCCAAAATGTGCCTCTGGGAGATGTGTCCATATTTTATCTGTGGTTAAGCGAAAATAGTCACTTTCTTAAGAAATTCTAAAGAGAAACTTGGAAGCTGATGAATATGTAGCAAACCCTCCTCCCTCCTTTCCTTTCCACATCCACAGTGTCACACTGTGGGTCTAATAACTTGACAGTTTTCTAATAAATTTAACCTTAGCATCAATTAAAACACTGGCACACAAGGGAGGAAGAAGTGGGCTCCTAAGGACATTAATCATAGAAAGCACATTGAATTGGATTTTTGTTAGCTGTGAAATTAAATACTCTGGAGCAGCTTTTTCACCCTGACAATTATGAATATGCATCAGAGGGATGTTCTCACCCTGCCCTGGCAGCTCCTGCATGTGCTGGTGAGGAGGAAAGCCCATTCCTCAGAAACCTTTTAGAGGGTGGTCTGAAAAAGGGAGTAGTTGTGCTCCAACCTTTTCTGCTTCCTTGTGATGGGGGAATCTTGTCTAATAACTTCTCTGCAGCATCCTGTCAGTATCACCTGCTCCCTTCAGCTAAAGCCTTAGATCTCCTAGTTACCTCCTAGTTGTCTGTCTTGCAGCTGCCAAACTTTAGTCTTCCACTAAAGTCCAGAATTGCCATTGCTGATTTTCTCAAGATAAAATGACTCACGAGGTTTTAGACAAAACCTGAAGCCCCATTTATTTAGCTGTTCTTTATGAGTCACTGCTTAGTATGGTGAGGATTTGAAGGTAGGGACAAGATTTGCACAGGGCAAGTAAAGAATTCCGTTTTCCTGCTAGAGATTTCCAGCACTTGTGTCCAACATGGCAGGATTGTCAGTGAAAATCTCAAAGGAGAGCCCAAGTCTCCACTGGACAATCAATAAAGGAAGAGATTTGGCTTGAATCCTGGGTGTGAAAGCACTTGGGGTGTTGGTAAGGGGCTCACATGAGTACCAGATATCCAGGAACCAGATATCATTTCATTTTATTGAAATGATTGTTCTTGTAAAGGCAGAAAACAATCATCTCCCACCCCCAGTGAGTGGGTAGAGGTTCCAGTGACTTCTCATAACCTTCTCATGAGCAGCATCTGCTGCCCTTGGGCCTTGCTTCCAGGGCTTCGTTCTGTGCTCCATGGCCAGGCAAGATGCACAGGGAGAGGGTGGGAGGGGTGTAAAGCAAGGCACCTTATGAATTGTGTGCTAAGAAAAGCAAATTGAAGCAGGTAGGGAGCTTTGGGAAGGAGGCAGGAATAAAGCATGCATTAAACAGCCCAGCAAGCCAGCTAACAGCTACTGAAATGTATGATCAAACCTTTAGTTTCTCTCACCACCTCTTTTTTTTTTTCCTCCACCTGAACAAAATATTTTTCCATTTATTTGTTATCAGTGAAAGGAGTGAATATACTGTGAAATGTCTGCTGTTCTACTCTACTACCCCCTATTAACTTCCTGAGGAGTTGGGAACCTTTGGCTCAGCTGCACAAAATAACAGGAAAACTAATTAGGCTGATAAAACTCAATGATTGAGTCAGGCACCCTGAGAAAGGCAATGACTTCTTACCACTTTTTCATCATTGTTGTTCGTAGACATGTTCCCCTTCAAGTTCTTCACCACCTGCACCTCTGGCAGCACAGATCAGATTCAGTTACAGTGGGAGAAGGAAGGTCCCTGCCAGGAGCAGTGGTGATCAGGGTGACGATTCCTTCCTGTCCCCAGCTGTGGGGTCTCCTGGGCTGGGGTTTGACCAACAGCTTGTTGCAAGTCCCCTTGTCTGGCTGGGTCTTTCTCAGCACACACAGGGCATGTCTCACAGTAGAGGCAATTAATACACTTCTGGGGTGGCACATGAGGAGGTCTTGCTCATGTTGCAAATGGAGTTTGGGCCAGGTCTCTGCTGATGTGGACACGGGGACAGGTGGAGCCTCAGGAAGGATGGGGCAAGCCTGGAGGATGGGGAGGGCTTTGCAGGACGTGAAGCCTCCAGCTCCAGCAGCTGGACCCCACATCCAAACATGCTGTTGCAGTCAGCACATGGCCCAGACATGCAAAGAACATTTAGATCCAAAGGCTAATGCTAATCAGGAAAATCTGTAATTGAAGAAAGGGTAATCAAGTGAGATTACCAGGCTGATCCTCTTCTGGGCCCCGTCCCAGCTGTTGGGTCAGGGCTGCATGCTGGGTGACAAAGCCACCGTTCATGGTGGTGGAGCTGGGGGCTGCTGGCTTGGTTGTAGCCCAGTGTCAGGAGCAGGTTGCAAAGCTGCCCTCCCCAGGAGCTAAGGACACTGAGCACTCCTTCATTAGCCAAAATTCACTCTCACTTCTATTTGTATCTTGCTTTGCAGATGGGAAATGCGTCCAATGTCTCGGTGTTCACCTCCACCTTATCAGAAAGAGAAGACCTGATTTTTGGCACACTCTATTTAGTCTTTGGTAAGGAAAGCCAGCCTGTTAGACCTCTGCCTGCAGCCCAGGTGCCTGCCTGCCAGAGACCTTCAGTGCTTTCAGGCCTTTTGCAGTCACTGACACTTCCAGAAGCCTTCAGTCATTAGCACAGTAATCAAACTGGCCCTTCCCACATTAGCCCTCCTCACTTAGTCCAAAGGATGATCTGGGCAAAGCTTGATGACTGCATTCCCCTCTCAGGGGAACTGCAAGTACCAGTTATGCTTTTAAAAGTTTGGAAAGTTGAAGAACAACTTCTGAGGAATGTGCAGTAACTCCTACTGCAGCCACCTGAGGAGCGACAGATAAGGATCCTCTGTTAGCATTGCCAGCTTCATGACTCTTGTAGGTGATCTGGACTTCTAGCTGGACCTTGCTTTCAGCAGAAGATGCTGGTGAATGTCCTGTGATTTGGAGTGGGGGGCAGCAGAAAGCCAGCAGGCAAAACTGAGGGGCTGGGATATACTCTGAGGTGGCCTAGCCCTGGTTGGTGTAGGCCAGAAGTGAATGATGGGCAGAGAAAAACCTTCCTGTATTCTGAGCCTTGAGCAAGTTGTCTCCCAAAGGTTGGAAGAGTTTTTCATGCCTGCAAGGATGGGGAACCCAAGGGCTGCTCATTCTGCTGGGACTGCCAACAGTCCCATAGGCACCTGCAGCTCCTGGGAGTTAGTAAAGCTCATCAGAGGTGCAGATGGGAGACTGGCTCTGTGGGAACAACTCCTTGTGAGGCTGGGAACAAGGACAAACATCTCAGTACTGTGCCCTCCAGCTACTCCAAAGCCCTGGATTTGGCCTAGTCTGGTGTGGGAATCCTGTTCCTGAGGGGAACCTTTGTGTTGGCAGTTCAGGAGCTTTGGAAGCTGGTTCTTACCATGATATTTAATTTGCAGCCTAATCCATTAGGGAGAAACTCTTGTCCTACCCAGCCTGCCCCAAGAGCAGCAGAGATTCCCCTTCTGAAGACACTGAAACCAATTTTTTCCCCCACGTAATTAAAAAAAAAAAAGAGGGAAAGCCCTTATTATAACATTTTAATCACCACTGTTGTTTTAAATACACTAATAGCAAACAAAGAGCCTTCTTTTATTTTGTCTGGATTTTCCTTGATCTTCATAATGCCTTTCTTCTTGTTTATTTTGTTACCATGATATTGGACAACACAGACTCACAGAATTGACATTGCCAGGAAGAAATTAAAAAGGCAGAGGGGCCCAGCTCCTTGGCCTCACATCAGAAGAGCAATCGTACAAAGCTCCCATTATTTATCTAGCTGGAAGGAAGTGCCCCCTTTGCTCCTTCCAGCTGGAGCAAGTGAGTCTGGCCAGATCCTGCACCCGGAGCCCCTTGCAGTCTCATCCCATCACTGCCCTCCTACCAAATGCCTCTGTAGGATCTCAGGAAGGGGAAGGAATCAGATTGAATGTAAAGCAGCTCCAGATGTGCTCACAGAGCTCTGCAGGTCCCATGGGCTCCCCCTGCTCAACCTCTGGAGAGAGAAGCTTCTGTAGACATCTCCAGTGTTTGCTTCCAAACATCTCAAGATGGTCCTGGCTCCTTTCCCAGCTCTGTTACAGACAGTGCTGTTCCTCTGCTTTCTCCACAGGCATCATGTCCCTCTCTGGGAACTCGCTGCTCCTGCTGGTGGCCTATCAGAAGAGGTCTGTGCTGAAGCCTGCAGAGTTCTTCATCGTCAACCTGGCCATCAGTGACCTGAGCATGACAGTGACGCTCTTCCCCTTGGCCACCTCCTCCTTCTTTGCACACAGGTACCTTGTGGGAGCAGCTCTGCACTGGCCAGCGGCCCCAGATGCACTTTGCAAACCTGGTCTTGAAAGGGGGAGACCCCTGACAAGGGTACAGAGGGACCCAGGGGGTCAGTCTAGTGGCACTGGGGCTCTGTCCCACAGCAGATCTCTGTCCCTGTGGTTTATCTCACAGACCTCCCATAAAAGGGGCTTGGGGGGGGGTTTCCTTGCTGACACCTGTGGCATGGGCACTGCAGTGGTATGTGCCAGTGTGGATCAGAGCAGCTCCTGCACCCGTGGCTCCATCTGTGCATGTCACTGGGATGCCAGTGAACAAATTAGGGGCAAGATCATGCCCATGTTCCCTTGGGCAACCAGGTGCTGCTATCTGTGCAGCCCACTGCAGCCACCCCACGCATGGCCAGCCTCGCTTCTGCTGTGGGACCAGCAGCTGAGGCCCCATCACCAGGAAAGCAGCTGGGGAATACCCAGCCTTCCTCCAGAGCAGGGACCATGGATCGAATTCCAGCTGCCACGGGCAGAGGGGCAGGGTTTACCAGCAGGCTTTCCCTGGCAGGTGGCTGTTCACCCAGACGGTCTGCACCTTCTACGCCTTCTGCGGGGTCTTGTTCGGGCTGTGCAGCCTCACCAGCCTGACGGTGCTCAGCACGGTTTGCTGCCTGAAGGTCTGTTGCCCAGCATATGGTAGGTGCTGGGATGTGTTACCTGAGCTATATGTACACCCCTCTCTGGTAACCCTTTATTTTTATGGGCCAGATCCACCTCTTGTGGGAAAGCTTTGCCCCAGGGCAACGTGTTCCTAGTCACTACACTGCTGGGGTAGGGTCTGAAGACTTTTGGGGCTTGTGTGTTCCCCTCCCTGCACCCCCAGGGGGCTGTGGAGCCCCAGCACCCTGTGTCCTGTGCCCTTTGTGTGCATCTCAGCCACCCCCTGCTTCACTCTAGGGCTCCCAAAGAGCATAATCCAGAAAAGTGTCAGGGCAGTTGTCCTCCCTCTGTAGAAAAGTCCCAGCTGCTGTATCACAGCAGGTTGCAGGGTTTTGAATGTCCAGGCACAGATTTGAGCTTCGACTAGAGCAGAGTCTGCAGCTGGGAAGCCACAAGCTCTGGCAGTACAAGGAAGAGCTGCTTTCCCTTGTTCCTGGTGGGAGAGCCATAGGCCAAATGTATTTAATTCACTGAAATAATTAATATAGGAGGGCAGGGCTTGCAGTGTTATAGCTCATTTCTGAAGCCTTATTTCCTCTGCACAGCTAATGTGAATGTTTGCAGCTCTAAGCTTGAGCACCAGCTCTTTCTAGAGGGCACACAGTGCAGAGAGCACCTGAGGAAGTGAGGTTGACCCAGGGGTGTCCCCCACATTTACAACTCCTCCTGTTTGGAGTTGCTTCTTGATTTCCTCGGCTCAGCTGCTAATCCTCCATCTAGCATGTATCTTCAGAATAGACTTTGTATTAAAGGCCAAAACCAGAAATAAAATGGGAAATCAAAGATATTAGTTCAATGTGCAGACCAGCACCCCAGGGTGCATCCCCAGCCCCTCTCCCATGGCTCGCTGCCCATCTGTTCCGGGCCTGTGGCTGCTGCCAGCCATAAATGTCCTTTGTCCCCAGCAGCCCACAGTGCCTCAAGGGCAATGCTGGAGAAGAGTCAGGTCGGTTCTGTGCCAGCACAACACCTCAGGAGATCACTAGAAAGGTGGAAGGAAAGATAAAGATAAAAGTTGGCTGTTAAAAGGCAGCCCAGGTACCAGTGGCTCTTCCCTGGGCAGGTTGTGCTCTCCAGATGAGCCACTGCTTGGCAGCCTGGCACCTTGAGCTTATTTTCCTGTGACACCCTGGCACATTTTCTGTGAGGAAATAGCTAATCTCAACGTGTTTTTAATAGCTTAGTTTCAAAGAAAAATGTTACTCCTATGTATGGCTGAAGATTTAGCACTTTATACTGAGCTCTTAGATCAGGGAGGTTTAGATTTGATGGGGAATGGGGTAAAAAGGATAAATCCACCTTCCTCAATGCTTTAGTCTGCCAGAGAGGAAAAGGTCCTTCAAATGACAGTGTATGGGAAGGCTTTGGGCAGCCCCAGAGCCAGCTATCCCTGCCCTGGACTCAGGCTGCTGCAGCCAGGCAGCCTCCTTCTCTCCCTGCCTTCCTCCATTCCTCTCTCCCTCCATTGCTTCTGGCTGCCCGCGGGGCCGTGGGTGCAGGGTGCCCCCCGTGGCACCAGCAGCCACACAACCTCCCAACAATTCCTCCCACAGCTGATGGGCTGCACCACTGCTCCTCCTGCTTGCTGCCTGGGCTGGGGCAGACCCTCACGTTCCTCACAGCTCCTTGGCCTGGCCACCTGCCCAAGGGGATGGGAGGATGCCCACATGTCCTGGAGGATGCCTGCCTGTCCTAGGGCCCTGGGGTGACTGTTGGCACGGCTCTGCCTGCTCTGCAGCAGCAGCACTGCCATGCTGTGCACAGCAGCTCCTGCCCTACCTGGGCAGCCCCAGCCATGTCTCCAGCACTGAGATGTGGGCAGTTCGAGGGCACAGCCTCTCTTCCCACTCCCCCTCACCCACAGGAACCCATCCACACCCCCCTCCCTCTGCTGCAGGCAACAAGTTCTCCCCCTGGCATGCTGGAATGCTGCTGCTGTGCATCTGGGCGTACGCCCTGGTGTTTGCCGTGGCTCCCCTGGCCGAGTGGGGCAGCTACGGTCCTGAGCCCTACGGCACAGCCTGTTGCATCACCTGGAAAACCTCAAGCAGGGAGGCCACGCTCTACATCCTCGCCCTCTTCATCTTCTGCTACCTTCTCCCCTGCCTCCTCATCCTCGTCTCCTACTCGCTGATCCTCTGGACGGTGCGGGTGTCCCAACGAGCCGTCCGGCAGCACACGCCCCCCCAGCGCAGAGCCCGCAGCGTGCACAGCCTGGTCGTGAAGGTAGCAGGGGGCTGAGGGTTGTGTGGGGTCTTGGGGGTGTCCCCTGCACCAGCCCAACACCCCATGGGCAGGTGAAGGTGGCAGGACCCTTCTGCCAGACAGGGGTGTCTGAATTCTGTGGGTGTTTCTATCAGTGTGGGTAGTAACACATTTCTTCTCATTTAAAGCCATCGGCTGGAGGAGTTTTCATTTTAAATTACATTGGGAGAGATCAGAAAAGGGGCTTGCATGAGTCACTGTTCCCCAGACTACAGGCTAATACTATAATTTACCAAGAATATGTAAAAAAAAAAAGTGGATACCCTCTCAAAAAACCCACCAAACACCAAAGAAAACAGCTTGCAAGCCTGACCTCTAAGGGAATGTCTGTATTTGCTTAGGGGATGGGGTGTGAGCACGGCCTATTTCCAGAGCCTCTGGGTTGGTCTGCACCCCAGGACACAGATTCCCAGAGGGATTTGGGTGCTGCCAAGAGGCTGTTGGAGTCCAACGCTGGCCTGGCCCCAGCTGGGTCGCTGGCTGCTTCATACCCACTTGCCGTAGTGGGCAGAGGCGATTCCCAGGTTTTCTAGGTGTGAGGGGTGTGAGTCCCTGGAAGTGAGTGCAGGCTTGTGTGCCCACACTGGGATGTCCTGAGTTGCTGCCTTGATGTCTGACACCCCGATGCTCCTGTGCGGTGAATCTGGAAGGCTGAGCACCTCTCCCTGGGAATGTGACACACTCTTTGGGGTCCTGTTGCACGTGGTTGTCAGGCTCAGGCTGAGTTTGGAGGGGGCTCAGCATCCCATGTGTGCCACAGAAGGTTCATGGCACCTGTCTCCATCTCTTCCAGCTGAGCGTTGCTGTGTGCCTGGGCTTTCTGGCAGCCTGGACCCCTTATGCCATCGTTGCCCTGTGGGCAGTCCTTGGTGATGCCAGCCAGGTCCCGGCACTGGCCTTTGTGCTGTCAGCTGTCTCTGCTAAGTCCTCAACTCTCTACAACCCCCTGGTGTACCTGCTCTTCAAGCCCAACTTCCAGAAGTTCCTCTCCAAAGACGTGGTGCTCCTCCAGGCCATCCGCGCCCTCCTCTGCTGCAGCTGCCCGAGCGCCGCGCTCCAGCCCTTCCCATCCCCGGGCTTTGGTGACCACCCTGGGGCTTGCAGAAGCTGCAATGACACTTTTGAGTGTTTCAGTAACTACCCCAAGTGCTACAAACTGCCCCAGGCACCTGGCAGCTCACCCCAGTGCCCTCCCCTGGCTATCCTGGCTGACAAAGCTGCTTGCCAGCCAGGATTGAAGAAGGCAGTGCAGGTGATGGTGCTTGTCACACAGAGAAGGTCAGGCCTGGGCACTGTGAATGTGGCAGGGGAAGCCCTGCCCTCTGGTATCATGAAAGACCTTCTCTGAGCCCAGCCATGCCTGGCTGTGTCCTACCAGTGCAATGAAAGACAAACCGAGGAGCAGCCTTCTTCTCACCTGTATCTGATGGGTTCCTAGCATGTTCTGCAGATGAAATGGCACGAAAGTTTAAGACCAACCTTGCCTCTGCCTCTGGTTTGGCTCTTGCAACTCTGAAACTAGTCTTTACACTTGCAAAAAAAAAAAAAAAAAAAAAAAAAAAGACCCCAGTGCCTGAAATCTGCCCAGGGTGCAAGCCCAGGGTACAGTTTCTCCTGTGGCTTGCTCTCTGGGCCTTTGGCCTTTATTTTTCCATCCTGGTGCTCTGATGACCAAGTAGGAGCTTGGTTGTCTTAAGAAACTGTGCCTGGCAGGGAGGGCTGGGGCCAGAAGGCCCCAAGAGGCATCCCACTTCCAGTGCCAGCTCCTGCAGCCCCCTCTGACCATGGCCTTTCCTGCTGGGAACTGGGACTGTGCTGCTCAGCTACCTCACTTGGGATTATGAAGCATCTTTATATACCTCTCCAGAGACTACTCTCTACCTGGGCTGGGCTACCCTGCTCCCTTGACTTGAGTGCAAATCCACCACCATCCTATAGATCGAAACGGGAGTTGTAGAGTAAGGATTTGGGGTTAAAATAATCCCAGTGTGAGTATTAGCAGCCCTGCGGTGAAGATCAAATGGGGCTGAGCTTCGGTCTCCCCGTCCCACTCCCAGCACTGACCTGCTCGTGTCCCCAACCTTGGCCACAGTGGGAGCTGGTTTTGTTTTGCAGGGGGTGAATAACACAACCAGGGTGCTGAGAGAGGTTGGTTATGCCTCAAAAAATGAAAAAATGCATTCAAGGTGATGAGAAGTCAGTCAGCACCCAGCCAGCCAAGTACTTCTGGGAGCACTTGGTGTTGACACCGGTTAACGAGCTGCACCCCAGCCCATCACCAGAGCTGCAGCATTGAGTCATGGACGTGCTAAATGGGAATAGTGAACTTCTTTCTGCAGGGAGTGCTGGGACACAGCCACTGTCCCTGCTGCCATGGCTGGCTGTCCCCTGCCTGCCAGCCCTGCCTGTAACCGACCCCGAGCTCTGCCTCCTCCCGCCGCTCTCCAGATACAGATCCTGCTATTTTTAGCAGTCTCTCCCAGAAGCAGGATGTGTCGCTGCCTTTTCCCAGTGCTGGTGCAGCAGCCTCCTCTCTCCCGAGGATGTGGAGCACTTGCCAAAGAGCCACAGGGGCCTGCAGGAATTCGGGGTGCAGGTGTGCTCCCGGGGGAGCAGATGGCAGATGCCCACCACCTGTCATTTAAGCTACAAATGTGGTACCACTGACCCCAGGCATTAAAAATACTGAGGTTTTTGGCCTCAATGTCATGTCCCAGCTCCAGCCGAGGTGGCACCAGGGCCAGTGCAAGCTCTGTGGTGGGGAGCACGCAGGCACCCAGAGAAGGGTGCTGGGACACGGGTGGCCCTGCCCCAGCTGTCCCTGTGTGCCATCGTTACCTTCTGCCGCAGCACAGCCCTGGTGAACCCACAACAGCATGGCAGTCGTGGCACTTGCTTCTGTCCCTTGGTCATTTCCACGTAACCACTTTACCCAGCAGTTTCCCTGTGCCAGGAGGGGTCACCGATACTTCTGGGGTACACGGGGTCCTCCCCGGGATGGTTTTGCCGACGTGTGATGCCTGCAGGTGCAGATGGTTGGTGCAGGGTTTGGGTACAAGAGCCAAGTAATAACTCAGCGGCCACGAGGACAGTGACACGCCTGCCTTTGCTTCCTTTTATGCAAAAAAAACCCCACCCAGCCCCGACATCTGCAGTATTTGCAAAACGCTGCAAACGAAGAAAAATCAGAGCAGCCAGTGAAGTGAGAGGACGAAGTTTCCAGCTTGAGTGCACACCTCCAGGAGGGCAGGGGCACGGCTGCTCAGCCCCTTCCCACCCCGCGCTCCATCCCCAGCACACCAGAGAATCACAAGCGCCCGGTGCCTCTGCTGACTACTCACCGTGTTGCAGAAATTGTACATTTTAAAGTAAATTTACTCATGCAAAACTGGCAACTGGCTTGGCTGGGTTGTGTGTGTTAGTGGTTGCACTCCAGCATAAACGCAGACCTGGTGGCTGATTTCCAACCAGAGGACACGAACGCAAAGGACTGCTGCCATCTCCTGGGGGCTCTCAGGGCATGGCTACCCTGAGACAGATGGGGAGACAATGATGTGACCCTGGCTGGGGTGGGGTTTCAGGCCGTGATGGGCTTGGGGACACAGCATGGTCCAGCCACCGATGCAGCAACAGGTCCCTGCTTTACACACCAGCCCCCTGACCAGCCACTTTGTTCCCTGGTAGCTAAAAAATACTGTGGTCCAGAAATCAACTAAAGGAGACAGGGAAAGACAAAATCAAAACCCTTCAGTCCTTTGTTACTCCAGGAAAACCCCAGATCAGCTTCTTCATCTTTACTTTGGTGTGAGATTATGTAACATTGAGAGCAGGTGAAACTGAGTATGGTTGAATCTACATTCACCAAGACATCCCTGTTGCTGAGCAGCCCGGGCAGTGGCACTGCAGTCCCTGCACAAAATCCAAATCAGTTTAATTCACCCCATGCACCATGGCCAGGCCAGGCAGCAGGTCTAAGGCCCCTCCATAACCCAAGGAATCACAGAATCACAGAACTACCAAGGCTGGAAAAGACCTTTAAGATCATCAAGTCTGGCCTATGACCAACACCACCACACTGTCTAGACCATGGCACTAAGTGCCACATCCAGCCTTTCCTTGAACACATCCAGGGATGGTGCCTCCACCACCTCCCTGGGAAGTCCATTCCAATGTTTAATCACCCTCTCTGGGAGGAAGTGCTCCCTAATATCCAACCTAAACCTCCCCTGGAGCAGCTTGAGACTATGCCCTCTTGTCATGTTGCTAGTTGCCTGGAAAAAGAGCCCAGCCCCCACCTGACTACAACCTCCCTTCAGGTAGCTGAAGAGAGTGATAAGGTCCCCCCTGAGTCTCCTCTTCTCCAGGCTAAACAACCCCAGCATCCTCAGCCTCTCCCTGTAAGACTTTCCCTCTAGTCCTTTCACCAGCCTCGTTGCTCTCCTCTGGACCTGCTCCAGCACCTCAATGTCCTTCTTGAAGTGAGGGGCCCAGAACTGCACACAGGACTCGAGGTGAGGCCTCACCAGTGCTGAGTACAGGGGGAGAATTACATCCCTACTCCTGCTGGCCACAGCATTCCTGATACAAGCCAGGATGCCACTGGCCATCCAGGCCACCTGGGCACACTGCTGGCTCATGTTCAATGTTCATGGACACCCCCACCTGCCAGTCTGGGCCAGTCCTGGGCTCAGCACAGCTGGGGATGGCTTCATCAATGTTCCCAGCTGGGAGCAGGACCATCAGCTGCCACCCATTACCTGAAGACCAAACCTCCCTTCTTCCCTGCAAGGGCAGATCTGTAGTGGCTGCTGGTGGAGTGAGCTGTGAGGAAGAGGAAGAAGATGGTGGCTTTGCTCTTTGGGGCTGAGGTAGGATCTGTGGTTGCTGCAACAGTTGGGCAGGGCTTGGGAGGTGGTTGCTGGTTGTGAAAACTGGTTTCTTCAGCTTTTGGTGCTGCTGCAGCTGGGTCCCCAGCTGAGCTGGCTGGGAAGGGGGCTGTGGTGCTGTGTAGCTGCTTGGTAGGAGCCTGGTCCTGGTGCAGGGAACAGGCCAGGGCTGCCTTGGTTTGGGTTTGGTGCCTGGGCAGGTGTGCTCTAGTCTCTGTGTTTCCTGCTGGTCCCAGCAGACTGAGAACACTGGTGCCTTTTACCAGGGGTGGCTTCTCTTTCAAATAGCTCTTGTGCTCCAGTCTCAGCCTCCTGAGGCTGAAGATGCTAAGGCAAGTGCAGATGTGTAAACTCTGCTGTTCCATATATAAGGAATAGATAGTTGCCTAAAGCCCAGCCTGAGCCAGAAAACCTGTCTTTCTGTCAAGGAGAGGGATTCTTTCCCAAAGGCAAGCTGCCAGAGGTCAGGTACAACCCTAAAGCAGTTTCAAAAGGTACTTGGCCCATTTTGGGTTTATCTTCTGCCCAAGTCTCCTATTATTTCACATCCATCAGTATCATAATATCACTTTAGTATGAACCTGATTGTATAGGGCAATAACCCCTGGGATTTTGGTGTTCCCCCATGGTCAGTTCTGCTGGGCTCTGGGATACATGACTCTGTTAATAACCTGTAAAGCAGCAGTATTTCCAGGACACCTTCTCCTTTGCTGCCTTACCTGGAAAGGTGAGCAGGCAAGGGCTGTGCTCCTGCCCCTCTCAGGACAGCCCTAGCCTGGCAGGGGCTTAGGTGTGAAAGATAATTTCTACATAAATGAAGCTGAGACCAAATGTCATTCTTCTGCCACTTCCCTCTGCTTCTGTCCAGGCAGTAAGCTGGGTTAAGGGGAGCAGTGCTTGGACTGGATACAGATGGGGACCTTTGGAAAAAATCTGCCTGTTGAGTTTAATTTCTATTAACACTGGTTCTGTGAGCTGGCTCTGCAAAGACAACTTCACCTCCAGCAAGGTGACTGGTGCCTGCTGTGCTCCTCTCGGAGACCTCAGGGACATGCTCTGCTCTTTTGCTTGGTTTTCAGTTTGCCATAAACAGAAAAAGTCAGAACAACTGGAGGTTCCCTGTAGCCAGGGCTCACCAACCCAAGTGTCCCCTGGGCCCACTGTGAGCTGTGTTCCACCAAAACATGTGATTCCTCAGGGTTCTGAGGGCACAACAGCACACTCCAGGGTGGCAGGGAAGCCATGTGTCCTAGGAAAGGAAAAATGGGGAAGGTCACTGATAAGGAAACTCAGCAAAATTAAAAATGAATGTGGAAATCCATCAATGACAATGGTAGAAACTTCTCCCAGTGGTTCCAAACTATGGAGGTTAATGTGTAGTTTGAGGGAAGATAAAATCTTAACTCCAGGTTGTGACAGTTGTAGTGGGTGCCTTCTAAACTTCTAGTGACTTGCTTTTTAGATAACCCTCTTCCCAAACATTCCCCTGGCTTAATTGCTTCAGAGTGATTTCATTACTGCTGGCTGTGGTGGCTAATTGAAGGTATAAACCCCTCTCAGCTGTTGTGCTGCTGTTGGGCTCCCCACCAGCAGACCCCAGAGGCAGGACCAGCTTTTCCAGCAGCTCTGTGTTCTGGTAGGTCCCACACAAGCTCATCCAAATCTTATTCCATTTCTGTCACATCCCAAGGCAGGCAGGGCTGCTGAGGGTGGGGAATGCCTGCTATGGGCCAGCACCCCAGGGTGGCTGGGGACTTTGGGTGACTCCCCTTGCTCCTGGGCTAACACTGTGCCTGTGGCCACACCATCAGCACAGACATGGGGAACTGGGGCTGGGCTCAGCTGCCTGGCAGTGGGACCTTCTGGATGTCACTGCTGTTTCACACCATGGATGATGGGTTTTGCCATCAGCTGCTGAGGCACCTTCTCGCAGGCTAACACAGGGCTGCAGGAGGGGCTAGAAGAGGGGAAAAATAACTTCTGGAAGGCTCTGAGCTGCCCAAATCCATGCTCTGGGTTCTCCCTTTATCTTCTTTGCATGGCTCCTTAGTTGTAAAAAGAAACAGCCACTGGGTTTGTAGTATTGCAGAACTTCAGGGCCTCTGTCATTAGTAACATCTGTTTCCTGCTTCCTGGTGGTTTTGTATTTGAGAGCAGAAAAAAAGTTTACACTTGTACAAATCCATGGATGACACTAAATTAGGATGGGGCTGCTACTACTTTTGGAAAGAGGACTGGAGTTTGATATTGGTCTGATAAAATAAGAAATGATCTAAAGTAACTGCAAGGCAAGTCAATAAGGAAACAGATAATTTTCCTTTATAAGCATTTTACTTTAAGTGAAGAAATCCAGACTGTGAAATGATGGTCACAGAAGTCAATGTATTGATAAATGAACAAGAAAATCGCTCACTGAAATAATGGTAAAAAGTTCTTTTGTTGGTTCCAAAATAAGGAAGTTAGTGCATATTATGAAAGACAGAGCTGCCTTAACTCCAAGTTTTGACAAATGTAATATTTCCTTAATTTTTAGAATGGCTGCTTTTAAATTAAACCATCCAAATTTTCTTCCATTTAATTGCTTCAAAGTGATTTCATTAGTTCTAGCTATATCAGTTAATTACTTCAATTTAATGTGTACAATTATCCCCAGCACATGTTTCTCATTAGCTGTCCGAGCACTCTCACTAATTGCCAGCAGAGGGCAGGAACCCATCAATTTACTTTCGCAGTTGCCAAAGGGCCGAGCTGCCGGTGCAGACCTCTCTTTTATTTCACACGTGACCTATTTCACCGGAATAAAGATAGAAACTGGAGGCTATTTTACAGTTCAGCAGGACTACGGCATAACAATAAGCCCAGTGTAATAGCATCTAGATCAATGTTCACCTCCCAGTGACAAGAGAAGCTCCCTGACAACTTCTGAGCTAGATCCTGGGCTTAAAATGCTCAGGTGGAGAAGCCGAGTAAGACAGATGGGTGACTAAAATGTAATTCAATCTGCTGTTGTCTAGAAGGGTGAAGAAGTCTGATTTTTCCACACAGTTCATCTCCTAAGGATAAAGCAAGCACTGGTTGTTTTTGGTCAGCACCAGAAGCTGAGCTCATGCCCCCTCCAGACTCCCACCAGTGCCTGTTTGGAGTCTGTGAGCAGCAAAGCAGGGAGGGGGGAAAAAAAAGGAGAAGGGAGTCCTGGATCAAGAGGTTATTTTGGAAAAAAAAGATGCTCAGACAACACAGGTTTAGGATTCTAAATACATTCTTGAATTTTTATTCCTCCCAGCAGGTAAGCAGTTGATTAAAAACCTTAGCAGCAACACCAGCCCAAAAATGTAAGTCTCACGCTTTCAGAAACAAACGTGCACTCTCATGGCAGATTTATGTGCAGGACTAGAATTCACATTTCAACAGTGAATATGGAAATGACTAATGAGGAATTTGGGCTGGCAGTGAGAGCAAACTGCTGCATGAGTAACCATGGAAAATGTGCAACAAACACTGCCTGTTGAGGTGTGTTTAGTTTTGAGTAAATGGTCAAGGCCACGTAGAAAAAGTGAAATGATCCTGCTGATTTTGAAACAGCGTAAGCAGGTGAGAAACATCACAGTATCAAACAGGACAGCTCAATGACAGCTGTTTGGCACTTCCCAACTGAGGCTGCTTCAGCAATGTGCAGTATTAACCCTTCTGTACCTGGATTTTGTAGACCCTTCTTCATCGTGTACACATTCAGTTCAGTAAGCAAATGATATGGAAAATGCTGCTTTTGCTTCCACTACAACTTAAAAATTCCCACTAGTGAATTCTGGAGTGTTAGGGACACTTCATAAATTAGGCAAAACAAAAGCTGCTGTTTTCTAAGATTTGAAGCCAAAGTGCCAGCAAGGAGCAACTGCCAAGTACAGAAACCCAACTGCAACTGGCTTTAGCCAAAGAAAAAAACAAATTAAAACTAGAATTTCAAATGCAGTCCTGTACTGTGTCATACAATCCCCCACTCCCCCAAACCATGCTGTAATCAGTACTATGAATTAGATACTTCAGTATAAAAAAAGAAAAAAAATCCCATGAAATAGAAATTGAGAATTTTTTAAATGACAAACCCACCAGTTTTCAGAGGTGCTTCCTTCTGTGTGCAATGTCTGCTTTTTGTCAAGGTATGCATCTTCCCTGGATTCATAATGTGCAAATCCCATTAATTATAGATTTATTCCAGTCAGTTCCCCTTACTAGTGCTGAAACAAATTCACAGTATAAACTGTCAAGCTTCTCCATGCTGTGAATTGAATATATGTATATTTTAAAAAGTAAAGTGCAATTCGCCCCACTTTGCAGAGTCCTACAATGGCTCTGTACTTCAGCAGATGTTTACAGCAGATTTCATAATAGGAAGAAGACCTCCCCACTAAACAATGTCATTGTTTCAGGGAAGATGCTTCTGCTTTTCCATAGGCTGCGTGAAATTCACGATGCTGTAAAATATGAATGAAAGGTTCTTCCTCCAGCCCAGTGTCTGACACTTGGGGGTTTCCACCACTCACTAGTAACACCAAGCACAGTAGATCTGCTGGTTTAGACCTAAACATGTAGCACAAGACATGCCTGAAATCACAAAGGTCAATTCTTAGCTTTCCAGCTTTTCTGCAGTCAGACTCCTGATATTTAAATCCTCTTTCAAATGCTCTGGTAAGCTCCCTGCACTCCTGCCCTGCTCTGCTATAGCAGCTCCTGCTCATCATCCTCAGACCCCGAGGGTCCCTGTCGTACCTCTTCGTACCATTTGTTTGTCAGGGTTTTCATCTGGATGCGCCCGTGATGCAGGTCCTGAGGGGGAAACCAAACCAGAGCAGTTTGTTACTCAGCTACAACACCCTTTGTATGTCAAAGCAAAAGACAGAGACTAGTTAACAGAGTCCCAAGAAAATAACCCACTCCTGGTCCCTAGGCATGCAAAGCAATTCTGCCTCCTATGAGAAAATATTTATCAAGTGTCCAGCCAGTAATTACTTCCATGGATGCTATTTTTGATGACAGGTATTTTTACCTGTGTTTTCTAGACAATCCTAATGCTGTCTTGATGGCCTGGCTTTGAATCTCTCTGTTCCCAAGGTGTTCCCAGGGTCAGGGGGAAGTTGTGGCCAGCTTTGGTAATCCACGTACTTAATTTTCTACCTTTGGTTGCAACCTGGATGGCAGCCCTTGCTCTTCTGGCTACCAAGTACAAAACTCATGCTTACTCTGGTTCCTTGATTCCTTTTTTGTTTTGCAAAAAACACCTTTAGCTTTAGTGGGCAAGTGCTGAAATAATTCTTTTGAAAAGAAAGGTATAAAAAAAAAAAAGGGAAAATACTGTGTGTGCGCAGGCTAGGAAAATGGAATGTGCACACTTTACACAAAATGATCAACTGCACAGCAAAAATGCTTAATTCTGTGGCAAATTAGAGAGAGTGAATTCCACAGCCAAAGAGTCTCAGGTTTCTGAGGCATGGGAGTGAAAATGGCATAGTATTTACACCTCTTGGAGCCACTCAGTGTTAAGTTACGTGTTCAGTCAGGTGTCGTTTTGCTTTTACAGCTTCAAAGTCTTAGTCTCCCAGTGAAGAAGTCTTAGCAGTGAAGGCTGCAATTCTGGTGTGTATTTCCAAGATAAAAACTGCATTCTGCAGAAAAATCCCAACTCCAGAACTCACAGGACCATATACAGTAAAAGGCAGCAACTGTGTGACAGCACTTCAAAAACTCCCCATGAGTGACAGCAGCTTTTTCTAGTAACAACAGTAACTAGTAACTCCTGATACTCTTCATAGTCCTCTGCAAGATTAAAGGAGAGTTCAGTAAATCCATACACCTTTTACAAATGTAATTGTGGTAGCCCTGAGAGATGCTCATTTAATACAACCTGCAATTTTACAGTGCAGCTTTTCATTACAGCTGCTCTACATATGCACAGGTAACCTATGAGATGGCTCACTGTTCCTCATGTAGAAGCTGCATGGCTACACTGAGCCTTGAAGGGTATAGAGCTCCATCACAGTTTTTCTTCAAGAAAACAAAACTTACTTCTTGTGTGAGTCTCCTGGTGAAGAAAGGATTCAAATACTTGGCATCAAACCACATAAACCCTTTCAGGTCCTGGCGTTTTATGTACTGGGCTTCATACTCCTCCTCTGTGAGCTCTGATAAATGTTCAGATTCTATGGTATTTCCCTGGAAAGATCACAAATATTGGAACAACCTGAGAAATGTGGCAGTCATCCCTCCAGCTTGCTTCAGCCCCCTGCCCTGTGCTCTCCCTTCTCACAACCAATTCCCATGCTGGAACAACACAGACATTTTCACCCCAGCCTACCAGGGCTTATGGCTGTATGAATCTGTCTGGCTGTTGATTCCCAGAGCTCCTTTACTTCCCTTTTCCTGCTGAAAGGCAAAAGACTTCAAATGTTCCATATTTTGTATTGACACTATTGCTGAGAGCAGATTTCTAGCATGCAGGTTTTCTCTTGTGATCTGGACAATGATTTTGTCCAGCAAGCAACACTAATGTCATTGTCTCACTGAAAATGCACCCTATCCCTGTGCTCTTCCTATACACACCTCCCTACATGGACAGAGTAAGATAATTTTTAAAAGTACAAGCTTTTCAAAACCTCATGCCAGAAGAGAAGCTGTTCTTCAGATCCTACAGAACAATACCCTGCATGTATTCTTTGAGGATTTGGGGAAAAACAGGCAAATGCTCTGGGATACTTTATGTACTCCAGCATTTTGCACATGAGGAGTCAGGCTGTTTTCTTCAGTACTCTTGCTTAGCCAAAAATAGCTTTAAAATAAAACCCAGTCAGAGGGGTGCTGTTTTTACCACCTTCTCATGGCCTTTGCTTTGACTTTTTCAAAACAATTCCCATCTGCCTTTTATGGTTAATTCATGACTCACAGTGTACCAGCTACCTTCCCTCTGTGTATGACTCAATCCTGTATCATCTGCTTTTTGCTTTTGCAGGGGTTACTTTAATTTGTATGGATCATTTTATAATTAGACTGAGTTAAGAGATTACTTCTCCCTTTGCCCAGTTGTTCTGTGTAAATGCTAACCAAGCTCTGTCTTTGGGGTATTTTAAGGTTATGTTGTTTGGCCTTTTCCTGCAACATTTCCATTACTAAAAGGTAAAATGAAAGCAAAAAACCCCAATGTACGAGTGTTGGAAAACGTAAAAATTCAAACCCAAACCCCACATCAGTGATCCTCTGAATACAAAACTCAAACAAACCATCTTCTCTGTCTTGCTGAGATTAATGTCCTTCTTGTTCCTCTTGCGTGCTTTGGAGTCCTCGATGTCAATCAGCCTGATGAGGGGCATGGTCCCTCCCCCCAGGAGCAGAATGGTGAACAGCACGATGATGATGGTGGTTGTCCCGATGAGCTGCCGCTTCTCGATTGGTTCCAAGCCCAAGTGAAGGCTGAGGGCATAGGGAATTGCACCACGTAAACCTTATCAGAGAGAACAGCAAGTCAATGAACAGTGAATCAACACCCTGATAACAGGAATTCTCCATCTTTAAGAGATTTTTATGACCATGTGCCTTGTCATTTGATTACCACCCTAAAAATGTATTTGAGCTCTTCCAGATACTGGTTTTCCAGCTGTGAAGTTGCTAGACCTAGATAGACTCTCTGCAGAAAAGCTCTAGTGGGGATTGCCACTGAATGGTCCTCTAGCACAAAGGGGAAAGAAAGAGAACATATCTATGGCATTTGGGTTTGAGAATGGTGCAAATGTTCAGCTGAATTTTCTTCCACAGATAGAAAACCAATCCCTCCCAGAGTAGCCCACACAATGAAAAAGGGAGAACATGCTTTTCCAGTACTCTGTGCTTGGAGCTTTAACTTACCACTAAACCACATGATAAACATCATTTTGGGGGTGATTTTGTGATCACGGAAAAAGTTGAGTAGGTAGGAAAGTGGGAAAATATTCACTGCTCTACCAAACAGAACAAGTACCTGAAAAACAGAAATCAAAGCCAAAGACCATTTGATGTGTTACATTCATGCAGGGCCCCAGCTGCAGCTGGTTTGTACAGGGTAAGGTGAATATGTTCTTTTCACTCCTAAGTCTTGCAAGTAGGTGTGCTGCTAAACTAACATAAAGAAATCTCTCAGCATAGGTCAGTGTGGAATTTAACTTTTTGAACATTTTGTCTGCTTAACTGAAACTAAACCAGACTTGTCACTGACAGAGACCAGACACTACTTACTTATATTAAATAAATGAAGCCCAAGAGGCATTCCCGGGACACTGAGAATTACTTTGGGTAAAAGTTCTCCTCAGTTCAGCTCCTTTAATCATTCCCTTGGTGCAGCAGCTAAGAGGTAATAAGATATTTCTATTGTCTCCCTGTGGACCAGTTCCTCAGAAAGAGAGGCCAGAAGCCAAACAAACAGCATGTAATCAGGTTCTTCAACACTTCCCTGGGTATGGTTATAAAACACACCCCACGCTGAAGCAACACTTTGAGAGGGGGGCAAAAAAACCCCAAAGTACTATTGATTTAATGGCAGAGAACTAACACACACAGTGAAAACTAACTCAGAAAAGCAAAGTTTTCACAATGGCACTGCTTTTAAGCTCCACCACAAACAGACCTTGATACAAGGTAAATATCCTAGAATTAGTCAGCAGGATCCTTGAAGGGCTGTGCTGTTTTCCTTTGTGAATCACCCCAAAATTATGCAATTTGCACGATGTCTGTGAGGACAATGCTACACAGAAGGAAGTGTCACACCTTGGATATATATTAGATAAGGGAGTTGGGTGTACTGCAGTGAGGGCAGTTCCCCATGCAGATATCACTATCTGAAAATTGCAGATAACAATTCTTCCCTTGAACCATGGACTAAAATGTGCTAGTATAGGTTGCTGTACGTGACTGGAAATGGATTCACCTTTCCCTCTTTTGACTCTGCAAAAAAGAATATATTTTTCATGTCTATAGTAAACAATTATAAATAGCAAAAAGACATAGGTAACCCCCACCTGAAAGTTGAAGTGCCACTACATAAGGCTACAGTGAAATACAGAATGAAAGGCAAAGAATTAAGAGTGGAGTCAAAGAACTGGAGAAGGTTTGAGTAAGGACTTCCTCTGAAGAAGGTGAGCTCAGAGGGAAGAAGTGATGGATGGATAAATTAGTTTATATAAAAAAACTGCAATGATATATGAGAGAGACAGACTCAAAAGCTGTAGTCCTGGAGAGATGAAATGAAGCAGAGTTTGATACCAGTTTGCTTTGTAGTTTATTTGAACTGTCCATTCTCATAAATTGTTCCTATGAAGCTAAAGATACCTAAAAACTTGGGGGACTGTTTTCTGATTAAATGACTTTTGGAATAAAGTGGTGTGTATAATAATCTCAACATCTTTTGAGATTTCTTTGATTTTAATAAATCTAATAGGGTAAAAACAAGCAAGGTTCTTTTCCTTGTTTTTAGTAAACTTAAAGAGATGGGTTTCAAAATATCAGCAAACTGGAATTCCTTAAAGAAAAATGATATATTTGTACACCACAGTGCTGAGAACAGCAATAATAATTTCATGCTATTAGAGAGAGTTAACTTTGTGCAATATAACCTATAAAACATAACTATTCTAAAATATTTTAACTGTGAGGTGTTTACCCCCTCCCCAATACCAAAAATGCATCTAAACAAGTATGGAAGAAAGTAAATACCTACTATGCACCAGATGACAAAGGACATCTCAAACTTGTGAGGAAAACTAAAAATAGACAGGCCAAGAAATGCAAAAACACACGTTTCTGAAAAAGAGAAATCACACCTTAAACAACTCTACAGAAGCTTTTGTACTCCTAAGTTACCACATAGGGTATATAAAATAATATTTCCTGACTTTTGAATGGACAAAATAGGCATAAATGCCATGATGCAAAAGGCCAGGCTCTCGCACTGTCAGAGGACAGCACCTTAGTCTGTGTGTGCAGGTTTTTTCACTGTAAATGACTAAGGAGCATGAATAAATCCAGCAAAACCTCATTCTAAAGACTGAGGAATTTTTCACCTGAGTGATCTAGCACAAGCTACAGGAATGACTACTGATGACTCCTGTAGCTTTCAATCAGATTATATATAAAATGGCAGTGTCAGGTACAATCTCAAATATTGCAAGTCGAATGCTATTATAGTGCTCAATTCATCCAATTCTTATAAATGGTAGCAGTTCATGGCTTCCTTTGTAATGAAATACTGCACTGTATGATCTGACAACCCTTGTATGTTCTAGTAGCCTCTAGAAGTGATGTTTGCAAATCTGCAATAGTACCACCACTGCACGTGGCTACCCTAATCCAAACATTTTATTTCCACAGCACCAACCCATCACCATCAGAGAGTCGAGATGTTTCATCAGCTCACTGCTGTCCTAGCAAGGTAGGTTCCTTATCACAAAGGCAGTTAAAAGCAGGATGGTTTTGGTCAGACAGTAGCAATTCCTGAGTTACTGTAGCACAAGAAGGTTGCTCATGCTTTGGGTACTGGCTACTTGTATTTGCATGTTCAAAACCTGCTGCAAACGTGTATGAAACAGCACAGTACCTCAAATAACTCCTTTACAGTGACTTGAATTAATATGTGCTGGTTTACCATTTGTAATAGATTAAGACCAAACCCTGATGAGTTACTGGTGCTCAGACAATGAGTGATTTAAGTTTAGTTTGCAGCAAGGTTGCTCCCTGACCATGTTCCAAACAATACAGAACACATTTATGACATCCCCTAAAATACAGGGATATATTTGTAATTCAGAAGCAAGTAATTTCTTCAAAAGCTTGGCTTGTGAAAGGAAAAGGACAGGCTATGGGACTCTGAGCTGCTTGTATCACAACTTCCAAAATCAACACCTCAATTTGTGAAGCTGTTGTTTTTGCAAGTAGCTTTTTATATCCAAAACCATTTTTAAAAATACTGCTAAAAATCCATCTCCTAAAACTAAATATAGACCAGAGGAATACAGAAATCAGAGTTCTCTATCCAGTTATCAGTCTCGTGGCAAGTCTTAGCAGGAGCCTGCAGAATGGGAGAGAGATCAACTGTTTGTATTATCCAGTATGGCAGGAAAGGTGACTTTTGAATGCCTGCCAGCCTCCACAATTAGGAATTCTTCTCTTAAAGACATGTCCCACTGACATACAAATGGCTGGGTGAAAATCCACACCACTGCTGCTCCCATCAGAATCACCACTTCAGGCAAATGAAATTTTAAACTATTAATATTAGCTATAAACAGTAGGTAGCACCTACCACACATGAAAGCAACAGTTCTCAGTGTCTGCTGCATTAAAATCTGTGTAACTGGGGACAAGTTGTGGTGTGTGTAGTGAGACATCACGATGCCAGAGAACAGGATTGCCATGATACCTGGAGAGAAAAAGGTGACAGTCAACAGAAGAAGAGTAGCTTGCACCATGCAAATATTTGTGTTTATATTCCTTACTAACACAAAAGCTTATGAAGCAGCAAGAGAGGTTTCTACTACCACTGGTGTTCACACTGGTGTCATTCCAGTGGTCATATTAAATACTAGGAAGTCCCAGTATAGGTCACTTGGAACCTAGAATAAGTACCTGGTATGTCACATTTTCGCATAAAAGTGAGGGAAATAAAAAGCCAGTTCTTCAGTGTTTTTCCTGCTTTTCACTCTCCTAACAGGCAGAGAGGTGAGATCAAAAGATGAATACAAGTTTGAGAACTGTATGATTCACTTCTCCCAGAAAGTGTGTCAGTCTTTCCTACCTGCTCATCAGCCAGGCCCACTCTCTCTACCAAAAGCAGAATGAGAGCAACAGGGCATGGGTGTGAATCCACTCCAGCATGATGTACCACATCTAATACCATAAAAAATTAAGAATGACCAGCACGTGCAGGTGTACCCCCAATTTTCTATCAATCTGAGAATCAGAAAAGCTACTGAGACTTAAAATTCAGGACAAAAATCACCTTTGTAGCAATCACAGAATCATTTAAGTTGGAAGGTAGGGCCTGCAAGGAATGCTACTGTGCACAATGTCCCTTGTCTCCAGCAGAAAGGGTCACTAAACTATCTCCTGTAAGTCACTATGGGGATTAATCTCAGCTATCAACCAGGGGAAATGCCACCACATTTCCATTGTAGAGTTCAGTTGCCCCGATGACATGCACAGCTGGGACAGAGATGCAGCAGCTGGAAGGACAGGCCAGAACAGCTACCTCAGATTTCATTGTATTTCACAAATCTTGCATTTGTGTTAGGGATTTTTTCCATCTACCTTGCTTCCCAGCTTTTGGTTATTTATGGAAAGAGTCTGATCTTCAACCTATTTTGCTGACTGCTCAAGACATATCACAGATGCTGTCGGTTGTTCATAGGGAGCTGGGCATCTTAAAGGAAGTTCTAAGCATTTCCATGGCTGCTGCATGGACTTACACCTGCAAAGGATGTCATTTGAGATGATGTTTAGGTCTGAGGAAAAATGTAGCAGTCCACTTGAGGAACAACTACAGTCCTCCTTATGAGGAAATAACTGACTATAACTGACAAGACAACCCAGAAGAAACCAAACACAATGCAGCTCTCGAGAGGACAGGATGACGTGTTTTCCTGCTTTGCCCCAAATAAAGGAAGTTTAAAAGACTACAAGTATTTGGCTGGAGCTAGTTCCCAGGAGTGGCCCAGATGAATACAAGTGGAAGATTAGAATAGCTGAGGTGCAGTTAAAAGAATCCTTTGTTTGAAACACAGTGTGGCCTGAGGTCATTCACAGTTTGTATTTCTGGAGAAGTCATTCACGAAGGCACTTGAGCAAACCAGAGAGGTTGCCTTTACAAATGAAATTGCAAAGAACCTCTGTCATCCTGAGAGTGAGTAACTAGGAATCTTACTGCAAATTCTTTTTTATTGCTTATCAATTTACAGAGGTGTTGGTTATATAATGCAATGGCACTGTAATTCTGTAATACTTCATTATCATTTTATATTCATAAACAATATAAATTAGAAATAGAAAAGGCCACATGCTGAGACCCTCCAGAACAATCTTCTCACAAGGCAAAACTTGTTTTAACAGCAATACAAGTATTTGAATATATCAAACTGCTTGCTCAGGCTTCATATAATTTCATTCCCCTACATATGTGTTGGCCTATAAACAGTTCTGGATGCAAGTGAGCAGAATGGAATGTTTGCATTAAGGTTTTAGATCTTGACTGCCTAACCACCATGATTTATAGGCCACATCATATATATATAAAAAAAAAATCCAACTCCACTGCCATCAGTGAGGGTATGTTGACATGCACTGCTACAGAGCCATTCTAAAATATTCACATTAGCTCCCATGTACATTTCCAGAGTGTCTGGCTTCATACCTGCAGCTCACTAACAAGAAATCTAGTCCTGCTGCTACTCCTTGCAAACTTTGTAACATTCTTATATAGTTCAAGTTGTAGAAGAAACCGATCATTTAATGCACTTAAAACTAAAACAAGAAATAAAAGAGTCAAGCAGCTTCCTTAGCTACTTGAATTATACTAAATGTTGCATCCCTTCACACTTTCTGTTGAGAAATAAGACAGAAAGCTAATTACTTTAGAAAAAACACTTAAACCAGCAGAGGTCAAAGATGTTGGGCGCCCAGTAGAACTAGACCCTGTCTTTGTACTTGCCTCTACAGAAAGATAGAAGAAGTTCACCTGTAAACCTCTTCTCAGGGCCTTCAGCAAAACTTCTACCAAGTATTCAGAGATATATACAACATTGAATGGTCTCAGCTGATTTCCTCAACAACACTAAAGGACAGGCAGAAAAACAGCTACAGGGTAGTAGGTGGGACATTAAGTTAGCTGATGTGGCTGAGATCTGTAGTGTGCAGCTGACACTGTAATCCTGTGCTAGGCAGAGGTAACTGGGGAGAAAACTAGGATTTCTGTTGGCTAACTAATGCTGAGGAAAACTGCAATTATCTTTTCTATACTTTAATAACATGAAGTAGAGAATCAGTGCTTCTTTAAAGTAAGTCAAAATTATAAGCAAGAGCACAGCTTAAGTAAGAAAACACGTAACAAAACAGGGGCCCTCTTAGACACAAGTAATACCCACTCCCTGAATTTATCAAACTGGCACATACTCACCTGAGAGTGAAATACCTTCTGCAAGTCCATAAGGAAGGTAAGCAAATATAATCATCATCCCAAACTCTAAGGAGGGTGTCTTCCTTAAATCAATGTGCTTTAGCACGTACAGATGAAAACGTTATGGAAAAAGTAAATTAAAAAAATTCAAAGAAAAATTTAAATCTGGGTCATTCCATTACAAAGCAATGATCATGCTTAATGTACTCATCTACTGAATAGCTAATAAAGTTTCACATTGGCCTTTGACTCAAGTATGGGAAGATTAATAATTTCTTACAAGGAGTGTTTCTTATAGAAGCTGCTGCTGGTAGATTAGAATGGACAGAGCTAGGGACAGAAGAGATCTGCTGCTGCTCTACCTATACAATACTGACAACAACATGTCAAAATGTTTGTTTGGATCTAGAAGAGCCATTTCCCTACACATTCAGCCTTTGAAATCTCTGCTCCAAAACTATTGCAGAAAATCCACAGAGAAACATTAAATAGTAAAGGCTTTTCTAAAAATAGGGGGGAGTTATGAAACAGTGAATTAAAATAGCTCTCATTTATGTTTTAACAAACATAATGTCCTTCTGATCTTAAGATACTTCAAGCTTACTTTACATTAGTAGTCATAAATGTGGCCACAAGTTCTGCTTTGCATCTCAGGCACAGTTCTGCAGCACAGCTGCCAAGTACAAGTGGATTTTGTCTCAGACATCATGATTTGCTGCACTAAGCATGCAAGCAATCTCCTCTGTTCAGTCACTAGACTTCTAGTTCTTCCAAATGGATATGATAGAGCTGCAGTAATATTAATATTAACAGTGAGGACTATTCCTTCAATCACATCCTTGCCTTACACCTAAAATCCTCCACCTGCTATCTTTGTTAAAATTCAGAGGATTAGATGCCTGTGACATGGAAGTTCACATCCTCCTGGGTCATGAGCCACCACCAACCTTCAGCTGTATTTATCTGCTGGCAACTAGTGAGAGATGTCCTTTGCTGCACTGAAATTTTGCATGCTTAGGGTAAATCCAATACTTTGAAGCACAACTAACTGTAAAAGGGCATATAAGCTGCTTTCCTCTTTGTCTTGATATCATTTAGCTATCAGTGAAAAAAGTGTTGAACATCTGTCTCCCTCTTTTGTTGTGATGTATGGAATAATTTAAAAGTTCATGGAATCAGGCTAATGAACCAAGAGAGCAAATATGTCCATGTTTAATCAAACAGCCTGTTCTTGTTATTTACAAACCAAGTGCTTAACAGTATGTCCCAGATGATATGAGAAGCTGCTGTGAAGTCAGTGTTAACGTGAAACAAACTCTGAAAAGTAACAAAGGTGTCTGGATTACAACAAACATCCTTCCTTATCTTAGCAGAGAAGCTCCTAGGTTGTTTAGCAACCAGTTGATGGAACTGGAAGAGGCAAAATACAACTCAGTGTAAATCCACATAGAACAGCAGCTGTGTTCAGCTGCCTGAATATGCTACATAGGGACAAATGAGCTGGTCTGACTCAAAAGCCCTCAGGAAAGGCAGCTTTTTTTTTTGTCCTTCTTTTTAATTAAATGTTTTATGTATAAAACAAGGGAGCCACAGGCTTGTAAAAATGGATCAGTACTGAAATGGAATGAATATATTTTGAATTTACACAACAGTTACCATATTTTATAACACTCCAATGCATGTAATACAAGATACTATACAGCATTTCAGACCTTGATTATGTTCATAAAAATATTATGCAACTTTTTAAGACACACCCGTGCACACTGACATAAAAACAAAATGAGCATGAGGAAATCCTCAGCCAACAAAACAATGTCTAATAAGAAATATCCCCTAGGAAATGCTGGAGAAAATGGAAGAGAAAAATACTATCAGAATGTCAAAGATCACCAATTCATACGAGTATCACCAAAATTCACAAAGGATATTAATGCAGAAATAAGACCAGTAAGAGTGCCAAGTGCTGCAGAGCCAAAGAACATCTTAAGAAAGTATCCCAGTGCCTGTAGAAAGGTTTGCCATCCACTTACATCAGACATATTTTCTCTTGTCAAACCTTCTGCTGTGCTAGATATAATTAGAAAATAAATAAAAATAAACAGTTATAAATTCTAAGCCTGGATCCAAAAATACCAAACATCTTTTGAGAACAACAACAAAAGAGACTTGCATTTCTTTGTTGCTACCACTCTTAAAAGGCTTTTACTGGGATATGTATAAAAAGAGGAATGTCAAAAGATGTTAAACCAAATCTTAGTCAAATCCCCAAAGGGAAAACTAATTCTGCTAAAAAACTAGAAATCCAGCATTGCTCCTCTGAAGAATCCCCAGAATTGTGCAAATAGGCTGTGCTAATGCCCAGCATTACAAAACAATTTTCAAACTTTGAAAAGGAAACAAAAAACACATTTTGCAGTAGTAAAAACTTGGGCATGAAGAAGGAGGGATGGATCATGTGATTATCAGGGAAGGACAAATGAACAAGACCTCTTATCAAATATTTAGGTGTGGATGAGAGAGAAGAAGGTCACTGAAGAAAAAGAAGGTCTTAGGAGGAAAGGGGAGAAATCTCTCTGAATTTCAGGGATGTATTTAATAGAATTCCATGCAAAGAAGACATGGATTTTAATTCGTGTTTGTTTTGACTGCTGTTAGCCTTCATGGTCTTCCATAAAAGAACCATGACTCTATTAAAAGCTATTAGTTCACTGAAAAATTACTCTAACTTCACTGCCTTCTTAGTGTAACTACTCCCATACATGCACACTCACTTGTATTGACTTCAGCAATAACATGAAGATCTAGGTACCTTTTTTTTTTTACATGTTCAGCCCTGAAGAACTATCATGGGCAAAGGATAAGGACACTGGAGGATGTTCTCCCCTGTGATAGCCCCAACATAAATACAAAACCATTGCATGGATGCTGATGTATCCCCATCCCCCCAGCTGAAGTGGGGCTCTGGGTATAAGCCAATGATGCTGGAGACACAGGTGCACGTTTGGCAAGATAAATATTTTTGTGCAAGTCTGAATGGACACAAGTTGGTTTACTGCTCTCAGGACCCTCAGATGGAAAGAGAGCTGGTAAACATATGGACTTAGAAAGCAATCAATTATCTGGGGTCAATGAGATGAGGCACTGAGGTGGTGGTAACAAGACACCTATTTACTGTCTCCTGTCTATGCAGTTTATGTTGCAGATTGCTTTTAACAACGAAGGATCATACAAAATCCAGCTTTACACCAGAAATACATGATTACTCTCTATCTGAATGAATAATTAACATAAAATAATGTGGTTGCTGTTTCCATAAACACATGCAGTTCAAAGGCACTTACTTGGTCAAGACAATAGAGACTGCATCATTGAGAATGCTTTCTCCAAAAACCAACATGTTAAGTACAGGATCCACATTGAGGGCATTGAAAATGGCAATAGTAGCCACAGGGTCAACTGCAGATATTAAAGATCCAAATGCAAAACTGGGACAACACAAAACCAAAAAGAAAACTAGATGAAAGAAAAATATGTACCTAGTAAACACATATGAGCAAGTAACAAGAAGTAGTAACATTACATGTTATATTTTCTACAAAGTGAAAGGCTGTGCTCTCTTCCCATTCATAAGATCCTGAAGTGACAAAAGGGAAGTTTCTGTTTTTCATTTACTGACATACCAAAGAGAAGAGTAAGAAAAAAATCAGAGGAATGGGAAACCAAACAACTTTACAGACACAGCCAAAACCATGTATCATACGTGCATAGTGCTGCCTGTTGAGTAGTACTACAGAGGAACATTTAAAAGGAACTGCTAAGTCTTCATTACTTTGGAATCCAAAGACAGACAATACAGAGGCAATGAGACTGCTCAGCTGTGTGAAGTCAAAGACTTAAACCAAGTAAGGAAGCTTTTTGCTGTTCATCCATGTTTTACGTGCTATATTTCTTGCTTGCCACCCAAATTATTTTGGATTTAAAAAAAAAAACCCTGCTGTATTGTTTGTATATAAACAAACCAAAATCCCAAACAAACCAGGAACAAACTTTATTTAATGGTAGGGTCATGTACCCCTAAAAAGCTGATTAGATCCTTTGCCAAGTTCTTGAAAAATCTATATTATTGATACTGAAAAACTCATTCTGTCTTCTAAGAGAAGATTTGGACAAGAAAGTTATGTCCCTATCCTACAAATAATAATACCAACTAATCAAAGTTTACATATTTTAACTTTAAAGGTTGGTTAAAAAAACCCAGTGTCTTTCCTGTCTAGAATAGAACTATGCACAAAATACTGTTTGGAAATCAGAGCAATAAATAGAGTTTAGAAGTGTTCAATCTGTTTCATACAGCATGTTGAAGCCAAGCAATCTAAACAATAGCCAGAAGAGCTGGCCAACTACAGTGTATTTCCCATATACATTTATCTTGACTTTATCTTCACTTCATATATGACACCATTTCCCCAGGAGCTTACCTGTCTGTCATGTTGAGTTTATAAATTACATCAGCCTGAAAGAATAGGTAAAACATAAAAAAATCACAATCAACTGTCGTTTTTTTTTTCTGCTGTTTTTAAAAAAGGAAACTATTCATCAAACCCTAAGTTCATTATCATGAAAAAAATCACAGGAGTGATGTTACCCAGTCCAACACTCCCCTCCAACAGTGATCTACTGCTCCAATTCTGGTCACCCAAAATCAGGGGAACTGGAACAGATCCTGCTGAGTAGAGTAAGTAACACATTCACAGGATTGCAAATCTGAGAGGCAAAGAGGAAATTATGGATTGTTTGGCCTACCAGAATGAAGTCTGAGAGAAAACATAATTATCCATATCTAATTAGTGGAGAAACACCAAAGCAGAAAAGTAAAATATATATATATTTATTGACAAAAGAACAAATACTTTTAATAATGGAAATGAGAAGATGGCTCTAGAGAATAGAGGTTTTGTAACAGCCTTCCAATAGGAAGACTGAGTAAGTAAAACAAAGTAAAACTCAACTCAAGCCTTAGTTGCTTTTAACATGTAGCATGCTGTGCCCATGGGGGTTATAACACTGTCTCTGTCCTAGCAGAGAACTGGACTTTGTGACCCAGGGTTTCATTTTCACTGTGTTTGTCTGCTCTTGAAAACTGGACTTGCAAGGCAGATTAATTGAAGTGCTTCAAAGCAGTTTTTCTTACCTGGCCCAGGAAATAAATTCCTCCACCTACAATGAAAGCTGATATTGCAGTGCCAAATACAGAAAACAGAGTGATGGAACCAATGTTCTGAAAAAAATTACCCTGGAACACAATAATTCAGTAAATCAGTGACAATTATCTGAGGGAAAGCTCATGTTCTTCCCATTTTGCCTCCATCACACCAGCCCTTGTACAGCTCTGATGAAGAAAGAAACCTCTTCCAACCAAGGAGAACAACCTCTGCACAGTACCCAACACCTTGCCAACATTCAGCTAACAGCAACAAGCTGCATTCCCTGCATTTTGGGTTGAAGAGGCTTAACTTTTGCATTTTCAGTTTGCTGATGATTAATATTCCCTGATTATTAATATGATGGAATTAAATGCAATTATCCTAAACTTCACAAAGATAATTAAAAGCAGAATGTGTTCTAAACAAAATCTCAACATGTAAAATGAGTGTCTGGCAGGGGCTGACCTTGTGCAGTGAATATCCAGATTCAAATATAATAGGTGGAAGCAAAAGCAGAAAAAACATATTTGGACGAAACATTTCTTCTTCCTGCAAGACAAAAATGAAGTATAATTTAAAGGATATCATAATTAATGAAATAACCCAAAATCTTCCAAAGGGGAAGGTATTTAAAAACAAAACAGATGATGTTGGAAAATGAAAATGGCATTAAAATTTGCTTCCTTATGAAAAAAAAAAGACTAAAGGATAGTAAACTACTCCAAGGGCTGCTACTTCTAGTGTTTGGGTTGTTTGGGTTTTTTTTTAATCCACTGATAGAAATCCAGGTGTTACTTATTTTAAATTACTGTCTCCAAACAAGCTGCACAGGAAACAGGTTATTTATGGCAAAAAATGCTGCTTCCACAAAAAGTATTCTGATTTTACCTCACAGTCTCAAAATCTGTAAGGACTGTCAAGGAACACTGACCTCTTTGGCCACTGGTTTGAATATAATCTAGGTTAACTGTGACCAAGTGCAGTTTCACTAGAAAACTCATTACCTAGCAAGAAGAAATCTTATCACAACTGCAAGTGAACATGCTCAAGATACACACCACTGTTGAGAGTCTGAGGCTTGATTCTTCTTGGGAAACTTAATTTGTGCCTGTAATTTCGTGGAACTACTTTGATGGTTTCTTTTTACCACCAGAGTGATATAAATGAAACCTACTGTGAAGTGAGATGTTATTTTTGGTGATCTTATTGCTCTCGGTTGCCTATCTCATCACTTGGCTAACTCTGCTTTAGGGAGTTGTACCCCCAAACTGGCACCCTGTTTTTTTCTGCTGGCAGACTAAACACAGAAGGCCAATTAGTCACAGCTGAATGTGCTTCTCTCTCTTTACCCACCAGGCTCCCTCCCTCCTGGTCCCCACAGTTCTGAATCCAGCACAACTTGTCACCTTTGTAAGCCACAACTAATTTGCTGAAATCCAGGTTAAACAGCTGATTGACTGTTCTGTTAGAACACCAGCTTTCCAAAAGGAAGTACTCATCTCTTTAGAGTTTCATTCCTGGCTGTACCAGTGATAATCATCTTAAAGGATTTGGGGGACTTAGAAAATAAAACTCATCCTTGATATTGAAATGCTCTAGTTCATTATTCTGCACGCACCATCCCGAGTGTCCAGGGAACACTACCTTGTTGCTGTCAACACAGTAAAGGTGCTAGAACAAAAACCACACATGCCTGATTAATTGCACTGTTTAAAAGCCCCTGAAAGCAGAGCTGGACAAGGAAGCAAGAAATGATGAAAAGGAAGGACTGCATTTGTGCTGCATTGAAGCAGAGACCAGGGGAGTAAAACATGAGGACTGTCATCATCAGCCATGCTAGCCAACAAGAATCAGCAGCATGCACACAGTCCAGTGAAGGCTTAGTAAGGCATGACTGCAAGAAATGACATTACAGAGTCCTTAGGGCAGGGATTTGGTCCAAGATTTGCTTCCTACATGGATAGAGCCTGCAGTTAAATATTCCATTTTTTTTCTTCATATCAGATAAACACAAATTCTCTAGCAAATACACAACCGTTTAAAACCATTTCATAAAGTACCTAATAATTATTGATAAGAACATTTCACATCTGAAATTACGACAGCCTATGTTAAAATCTCAGCTTTGACACAGTGAAGGTAATTTCAACAAGCAAATAACAATGTGGTGACCCTTTGCCTCAGCTGATAACATGAGCAGCATCCCCAGCACCTCCCAGGATTTGACCAGTGCTCACTAGAAATACACTGCTTGATTCCCTAGCTGTGATCAGTATCTCCTGTGTTTGTAGCATCTCTGCTCAGATCTTGGCATACTTTCAGCTTCCTTTTTCCTTCTTTTTAAAATGCTGATTTTGTGGCTGTTTGGCTGACTTACCATTTTAACTCAAATTCAGCTGACATAAATCAGGAATGAAACCACACTAACTAGTGCACCACCCACTGTTTCTAGTAAGTGAATATATAAAAATGAAATATCACAACATGACTCTTGAACTGTGTATTTGCTTAAATGAACGTACACAAAATTAGTGTAGTTAGTTGACAAAAAAAAAGTATAATATAGAATAATAAAGCTACATTTGAGTGAAAATCTATACATTTTAATGTATTTCAACTAAGCAGAAAAAACCCCAAACTTCCTTTAGGGAAATAACTGCTAAGGAATATTAAGCTGCAAGCTAGGATTAAAAGTCACTACTCAGACCAAGAGTTCCAGCTTGCTAATATAAATCCTGGTTAAAACTGGCAACTCAAATCACTGTGATTTCAATCAGTTCACTGATCTAATCCTAATAAACTGTTTGATCCTATGAAACAAAATCACAATTTAAATACTGCAAGATTTTAAATTACAGCAGGAATTGAAAAATGCTGCTGCTTCAGGCAGACTGGTTTTGACAGTGTCTCCACAAGCAGCAATGGAGCACCCAAGAAACATGCTATGATGAATGGATTCTCTTCTGAACTGTCTGTTCTTGGCACCAGTTTGTTGCAGTTTTAGGCATAAGTAAATACAGTAAGTAAATAACATGACTTTTAGCCCAGCTATTCTGAAGAAGTACTCCTTTTTACCTGTGAAATCTACATTAACAACTTCCTGTAAAACGTGACTTAGCAACCTATCAAAACATTTTTTTCTAGGAAAACATCTACAAAATTAACTCCAAAAGGAGTTAAAGTACAGTAAAAAAGTACTCAAGATAAAGAATTGCTATATTTTTTCCTCTAACTGATCCCAAAGATGCCCAGTGCCACCTTCTACCACTTATCTAATAGGAACAGAGTTGGTACCATAAAAAGGATTACTCAGGCAAAAAAAAATACTGTGTAGAAAAAGTTCAGTAGGATCAGGACTTCTGATGGGTTGTATTACTATTAAAAAAAACCCAGACTTGGGCATAAGGTATACTGTATGTAAGTTTTTGGACATTACATCTAAATAAACTAATATTACAGTCTTATTTTAAACATTTAAGGATTGTTCTACAATTAAAAATTAATTGCTTCAAATGTACCTTCCAGTTGGCCAGCTTTTGAGCCTCTATGATTTTTATAAAAGCTCCCATAAGGATACCTAGGAGAGAATGAAATAACATTCTGAAATACTCACAAAACACATGGCTGTTTCCACTAACTGAGTCTCAGTCAACAATGTTTTAAAAGTGAAACCAAGGGAAAACAAAAAGCCAGCAAGTCTTTCACTCCTAAATCACAAAAACACAGAGTGGTTTTGGGTCCAATATGTGACAGTTTCCAGTATGTTCCATAATTATGTAGCTTTCCTACAGAAAAGATTGTCACTTGGGATATTCAAATACTGAATATTGAGAGTGCTGTGTTCATTGGTTTATAAAGGTAACAGGTTTAACTACTCAAAAAAGCTTCTCATCTAAGCTGCATTCAAACAAAATTCCACCTCCCTTGCTAAGGAACCAGGAAGTTAGGAGTTAGGTGTCTGTGTGACAGCACAAAACCTCCATGTCACTTCAATGCCATTTGCAGTGTTAACACAGCTTAAATGAAATCAGTCTTCTGCACAGATTTTGCCTCAGTGAAGTCACAGCACTTACAGGCAATGAAGCAGGCAACACATTCTGATCTGGGTGGAGACACTGTCAGAACTATTTCCCAAATTAATTCCACATCTTTTAAGTCATGCAGAAATGCTCATTTGAGTATAAAAGAATTTTATCAAGGGTGCTGCAAACTCAATGGTTAAAGGTTATCATGGCCTTTCCTCATACATATCTTCAAACAGATCAGACAGAAATCTCCAAACTGACAAGATTTCTTCCAGAAGTTAAGAAGATAATTAATGAACTGTCATTAATTGCTTTCAAGGAGTTATGAGGAATTTGTCTTGAGTCAGATTCCAGATCTGTGCTTCTGCTAGTTGTGTTTTATTATTTACACAATGGAGACCTCATAGTCAAACACTGTGGTGTAGAAGTGAAATACACTGAATGGAAGGTAAAAAGTGGCTGAGAAGCTTAAAGTGTGCTTTCCTGTAATCCATCTGCTTTTATTCTCTCATGCTGTAGCTATCAACAGAGTCTTACAAACAGCATCACATGGATTACTCCTGATGGATGTGTCATACACACAAAGCCATGAGGCTTAAGCCTTCTTTCAGACAGAAATATTTCTATTCTCTGGGACTGCTGCCTTCACATAATTGTGCCATGAAACAGTTTCCATGGAAAGGAAGAGCAAAACTTTAACGAAGGAACATCAAAGGTCTGCTGCTCTTTGAAGGGGGACAGATGCAGATACAGCCACTCACATGCCACACACATGCAGGTCTCAGCACTGATAGTCAGGCTGAGTCATTCTGGGAAGGAAGCTGTGTCAAGAAGACAAGGATTAGAACATTTCTAATTTTTGCAGAGCAGCAACACTGTTGTCAGCTGGTACAGGCAGCACTTGTATCACTTACAAAGAAGTTTGGGTGGGGAAAAACCACACAACAACCACAGCCTGTATCTCTGAAGGCACAGACTTCAGGAAGTGTGCTTCCTGAATAAAATTCCAGTATTTTATGAATTAGTATTGAGAGCCCTCACATAAAACTATGTTTAAAGGGGATTTAAAAGAAAAAAGAAAAAAGAAACCCTGAACTCACTTTTGCTGAAGTGGAAGAGCTCCAGTGTGACTTTGTGAAATTGGATCCCTGTGAGTAGGCCACCCATGGCCTGTGGGCTACAAGCTGGTCATCCCTACCCTATGAGCTCAAGAGGCTTAAGTAGAAGGCTGGTCTCAACCTCTTTCAGAGGAAGAGCTAGTCTCAAACTGACTCTAACAACAGTGTCATGGACAGATTAGGTCCTTTCGTGATATCAAAAGTTAAATGAGCAACAATATACATTGTGAGGCAGTAGCAGAAGCTAAGGGAAAAGGATGAGCCTGAACCATACAACTTCCACCTTTATATAGCATAAGGTACTGCTAGCTGCACCTTACACACAACAGTGCTACAAAAGCAACAGAGAGCTGCACAAAAAAATGCATCACCCAGAGGGTTTAATAGCAGCAGAATCAAACCGTGCACTGGTATTTAAAACCTGTCCCACACATCTTTACAAACTACTCTGCTTTTATTACTAGATTGATGAATGCAGTTTTTGTTCAGCTGGTTTCATCTATTTAATCAGGTGAAGGGGCTAACTGCAAAGCTAAGTCTGTGAGAGTTAATCTAAGCCTCATTCTTTTGAAAACGTTGTAAGAATTTTCTTATTACAACAAACCTTTTTCCTGAGAACATGTTAAAACTCAGTATCAAATCAAACAGAAAAACTTTTCTGGCAACTATTTTTACTAACAAAATTCCAGTTACTTTTAAGGACAAAGATCAAAACCCAGCCTCAGAGAATGCACTCTTGCTCTGTCCACCAGGAGAGCAACATGCCCTAGAAACTGTAAGAGAGAAGCTTCCAACCAACTTTTGACAATAGGAGGAAAAACAGTGGTGAAAATAGTATTTATTTATCTGCTGTCATTTTTATTAGCCTTCAATAACTGCCTGAGAACATTTGCTTCATTTACAAGTCAAAATAGGACACACCTCACTTCTGGCACTGCTAGCAAAACTGGATACTTGAAACGCAAGCTGTGCTCTTGCAGCTGTGAAGATCATTACCAGTAACAGAGGTTCACTGACCAGCAATTAGCTGGCAATTCCAACGATTATACAGATGTCAGATCCTGCCAACAGAGCTGATGGCAGTTGAAATATGACTGAGTCAATAAACTAATAAAAAGGCTCAAGTGACACAGGGCATCTGTTAGTTGGGTTGCTATGGGCTGTAACACTCTCTTGACATAGTGGAATTGTATTTGCTGGTATCATCTCATCTGCTCTGGGAGAGACACTACAGTTATGCTGTGGTTGATACCAAAACCAAACTGTGCAAGTTTCCTAGATGCCCTCTATGTGCATATAAGAGAGGCAATGCTTCTCCCTCTTACCCACCTTGAGTAGCAGGGACAGCCCCAGCAAGAAAATGTGCTTCATGAACAAGCTTTTCTTGGGACTGACAGGAGCACAGAACACACCAGCACAGCTAAAATCCTTGTCCTGCTGCTGAGATACCATAAGAAACAGAAAGAGAAGATGATCTGTGCCTCTGCTGCTCCCTGCAAAGCTCAGCAGGAGCAGTAACACAAGCTTGCTAACACCTCAGCTTAGCACTGCCCAGAAGTTGGCTTGGGGCAGAATATAAGCAATTATAATAAAGAAAATTAAAACTATGCCAGAAAGAGCAATCAATATATTGCTGCACTTTAAATTAGGGACTATGCTTAAACTTAGATTAGCTATTTAATAACAATGGTAACTAACCTGATTAGAAGCTAAATTAACACCTTTCATCTGGATTTTTGTGTGTAAAGAGGAAGGATACTGAAGAGATGACAGTAAAGGCCTTAAAAGGCACATTTAAAGACACTGGTAGATATACCACACAAAACATCTCACCTGTCCATGGCAGTAATGTAAAGAACAGAGGGAAAGAGAAGTGTGTCAATGATGGAGCAAAGGCTGCACAGTTTCTGTGGGGATGACAAAGTCAGTCAGGATGATCTGCAGCAGCTCTGATCTTTCTATGTCATACTGCAGTATGACAGAGAAGCTTAAATGCACAGAAGTCTGATGGATCCTGCTCCTAAAAAGATGAGGTGTGTGTGCACTGCCCAGGAAATCCACACCAGCACTAGGAAAGATTTCTTTCAGGTCTCTCTGTTTTCCAGCTGCACAGGAATATCAAAGCTCAAACAGGGCCCTGCAAAATTCAGGGAGTCATGCCTGAAGGAAAGTATGTTTTCCTTTCTGCTAAGTAACAGCTCTAAGGTCTTCTCAATCTAGAACCCCAGATGCAAGAAGATCCCTCTTTTGCAGAAAGCATAAGGTACTGACAAGCACCAGAAAGCTTATTTCCTCCCATTGAGAAACTGAGTGAAAAGACAGTCAAGAAATACAAGAGAAGAAGGTACCAGCAAAGCCCAGAAGAAAGTAAAAAAATCTGCCTGCTCAACAAGTATTACACTCCTCCAAGCCATGTCAGGATTACAGTTAAGCATCTTTCTCTTTTTGTTCTATTTTTAGAACCACTGTCAGGGAAAGTATCACTAGTAACAGAAGCAAAAATACCACCAAATCTTGTAAACAAGATACAGAGACAGCTGAAAAACTGTTGCTGGGGTTAGTTAGACCAGGTTCTTTACACATTATGTGGAGAAAATAATGCATTTATTTGGCCTGATTTCCTCCTCTTTTACACATTTATAAATGAGGAACAGCAGCATACAAATAAATGAAATTACCCTAACATAAAGTAACAGGCTTAGGAATACTCCAAATTTAATTCAAACTAAATAAGCACTTGATCTTCATTGAAGGTGGCATTCCTACAGCTCAAGTCATAGGAAGAGCTCTTGGTTCCTGGTACTACAGGGATAGTTAAGTATCTGGCAGCCTGGGCAAGTTTTCAGGATGCAATTTCAGTCCCCAGCTAGATTAAAATCACACATACAGACATAATTCTAATGAAACTAATACAAACACATGTACCACTTCAAAGGGAAGGCTAGAGTCTTGCTGCCAGGGAGTGCTGCAGTATCCTGTCCCACAGTGCAGATGCAAAAATAGAGGAAGCTGCCTAAGTACTTAGGTAGTGACATCCCTACAGTGCCTGTATGTGTCATTTTACTGGGCCAGTCTCTGCACATATGCTAATTTCTTGGTTTCTCCCATGAATTTAATTCTATGAATTGGTTGTTTTCTTCACTGAATCTGCATCTTTCCAGTGCAGGATAACATGCTACAGAGCATATTTCAACTACACAGACTACTGAGAGTCCCTGAATTAACACAAAGTCAATATCAAAATGTCATGGTTACTCACCTAAAGAAACAACAGCCACACTTTCTGGTAAAAAATGAAGTCGGTATTTTATTAATAAATGCACCAATATGATGCAGATAGCTGTGAAGGAAAAAAAAATTTAGATTAAGAAGTGTTAGAAGAGAATAAAATATACTTTTAAGTAGTATTTTTAAAATACATGCAGCAAAACGTCATGATGATTTAACAGAAATCCACTAATGCAAGTAACCAAATTTTAGTTCCAACCTAATTCTCACTGAAGTACATAAATGGATCAACAAAAGACAGAAAATAACTAAGGCAAACTACAGGGCTTAAAACTATCTTCTAAAAATATCCATTTTAGTACTTTTAAATATTTCCAGCAAACCCCAGTGCAAGCACAAGCATGCTTTCTGTTTAGCAGACCTAATCACCAGCTCCTGTCCACCAACTTTAGAGTACTTTGTTTTGGCAACAAAACAAAAAGCAACCATACCTAAGAAGTAACTCCCACCCCCATAAATGTTATGGCAGCCTGGAGTACTCTTCAGCTGCTGGTCACCCTTTCCTTGTGTGAGACTGCTCAGTTTGGCTGCATATCACTTGTACCTATCAGAAGTGTAACAATCAGGCAAGAGGCTGGAAAAACTGGTGCTTGGGGCATGTTGGCTTAAAGAACATTTGAGTGTCCCCGTAAGGAAGAGCACAGGAAAAGTATAATGTACCAGAAGGGAATTCCATGAATCCCCTGAACATGGCAGAACAGAGATCTGACTTTGACAGTGAAGTGGTGTTTGACCAGATGAACAGGTCATAGGAATCTGGGGTCAGTGACCAACACGTGCTATTTAACACACTTTGAATTTGGGGCTTGGCTCTGACACAGCCCAGAACAGATCTGCTTCTGGCTCTGTCCCAGCTTAGAACCTTTTAAAGGCCACAGCTCACAACATCCAGATTTAAGCACCTGGTATGTACATCCAATTTTCACCCTTCCTATGATCTCAAATGAGAGATTAAGAATAGGAATAACTATGAACAATAAGCTTTACTTCACTCAGGGAACGCCCCTGTCCCGAGGGTGATGCTTTTAAGATCCATTAAGTTATCAGACTCTGGCATAAATTGGCTGGAACACAGTAAAAAAAAAAATAAATCACAGCTCTGTTCTTCAGTCATAGGAATTAATTACCATTAATGGCCCTTTAAAAAAACTCACATATTCAGGAATGTTATTTTAATCTTAGAAGTCTTCTGACCTACTGCATTTTGATTTGGTCTTTCTTTTGCTTCTGTTCACATTCTCGTATGCCATTGACCTCTGGAAAAACATTAACTCTCTTTGAAGACAAACAGATATTTTAGAAATAAGCATCAGCGTTCTACTTTTTTCTGCCCTCAGCAACAGTTATCAGGAGACAAAATTTTATCTTTTTCAAACCCAAATTATCTGCAGACATTTCTGCACTGCTGTCAGCTCCATACCTATTATTTGCTCCAGTTGCTACTGGAAAGAATAACCACTTAGCAGACGAGGTGACCTGCCTGTCACAGAAAAGTCTTCAAGTGTAGCCTGCTTTGGAGGAACCGAGCACACAAGGAAGCAGACAAACCATTAATCCTGCATTAAAGCTTTGTTACTGTTACAGTTTTGTTGCTCTAAGCAGATGGTGGGAGACACTTGTATCCCATTAAAGAAAATAACAGCCCAGACTTACAGAAAAGTTGGGCACGCAGCTGCCATTCAAAATGCCTATATATGCACAACAAGAATGTAATTACAGCAATCTGCATCTCAGTGTTGCACTGTTGTAGGATTGTAAGGAAGTAAGGAGATTAATAGATACTAAACTTTAGTACTTGTACATGTAAATCTGACTGCCTTCTATTGGCTTCTATAACAAAACACCTGAGGGCTTTCCAGAAGGGCTGGAAGTAGCTAAACGGACATCTATCTAGTCCACTGTCCTCATCTGCAAGCACCATAGAGCATTCTGGCAGTGTCTTCTTCATACATGAACATGTGCCATGTGCTTGATAAAGGAGGCAAAGACAATTAAACATGTTGTTTGCACTTTGAGACCATGGTGAAAAGGTTTGCAGTGGTCCTTGGCTTCCCACAGGTTTGGGAGGTCCAGGCAGCCATATACCCAACTTTCTAAATCCCTGTGCCTGTACAATATTTCATTTCATAAAGAGGAAACCAGAGGAGAAATAAAATGCCACAATTTTGAACGTTAGCCTATGTTCTCAGATACAGAGTAACATTAACAGCAATTAAAATACTTTCAGTTCATCATTCACCTAAAACAAGAAGACTAAAAAAAATCGTCATGCCACTAGATTGCTCCTCTTGCTGTGCTTGGACTCCAGTCTGAACTGGAAGGATGGGTTTAGCAGGTGTAGGTACCACCAATTTGGTAGTAGCAGCCAGCGTAGTGTGGAGGGTGACATTGATGGCTTCATGGGTGGCATTTGCAGACCTGTCAGGATAATATAATATGTGATTACACTGGATGGGAGCATCAGGACAAAGACTTAGCCTGCTAAAGACATGCACACATGAAGCAACCACCAGATCATGCTGAGTTTGTACCAGTGACTGACACATTAAGGTTGATTTTAAAAAGGGGTCTGTGATGACATATACTGAAAGTTCGGATTCATGGAGTCGATTATTGCCGAGTTCCTTCAGGCACTGCAGCTTCGGACGGAGGTGAAAGCCTGACACGGAAAGCACGAGGCTGAGGCTGTCAAGTAACAAACCTGCTCTGTCAGGGACTGTGGGGCTGCACTCGCCAGCTGCCGGCCTCCCCTCCCGCGGGCAGGACGCTCCCGGACCCCCACCAGGGACCCGCGCTGCAGCCCTCAGCCCGGCGGGAGGGGCCGGCAGCGAGGGGCTGGGGACACTGCCCGCCTCGCAAGCCCCTGCTGAAGGGAAAGGCTTCCCCGCCGGGGGCACGGCAGCAAGGCCCTGCCCCGGAGGCGAGGCTTTCCCGCTAGCAGGGCCCAGGGGAGCGGGCCGATCACCCCCCTACCGCCCGCGGCCCGACCGCCAGCACACTCACTCCGCCATCTTGCCGCCGCCGTCTTAAACGTCCCACCGCACTCCCGCCACTTCCGGGGACCCCGGGCGACGCTCTAGCGAGCGCGTCCCTAGTCTCTATGATAGGAGCGGGAAAGGTGATGGGGGCGAGAGCGCGCGTGCGCGCACGGCGGGGCCACCGCCGTCCTCCGGGCGCGTGATCGGGTGGCGGGCATGTCACGTGAGTGTGGGGGCGGCTGCGCGCGCTGGGCCGTTGCGTAGCGACGCCGCGTCGTCATGGCCCGCGTGCTGGGGCGTGATGTCACCGCTGTTCCCGCGCTGGCGGGGGGGGCTGCCAGCCCCTCACCCCCCGCTCCCTCAGCCGCCCGGTAGCGCCCGGTCCCTCAGGCCTTGTTCCCTGGCACCTCCTTCCCTGGCGTTGTTGCCCGGCTCCTGTCCCTCCGCTGCCGTCGCCCAGCAGCTCCTTGCCCCTCCCCAGAGGAGAGCTGCCGGGCTGGTGAAGGGTCTGGAGAATAAGGCACAGCAGTCTGAGAGAACTGGGGTGGTTCAGTCTGAAGAAAGGAGGCTAAGAGGAGACCTCATCGCCGTGTACAACTACCTGAAAGGAGGTTGTAGGGAGGTGGCCTCTTCTCCTAAGTAAATAACGATAAGATCAGAGGAAATGGCCTGAAGTTGTGGCAGGGGAGGTTTAGATAGGAAGAATTTATATTCAGAAAGAGTGGTCAGGCACTGGAACAGCCTGCCCAGGGAGGTGGTTGAGTCACCATCCCTGGAGGTATTCAAAAGCTCTGTAGATTTGGTACTTCAGAACATGCTCTAGTGGCCAAGGTTGTGGGGGTTTTTTTGTGTTGAAGTTGTCAGCCTCACCTGGTGTAAGTTTCCAGTGCCCTCTGGCACAGATCGCTGCTGTGACTTGGGTCTCTAAGCAATCCTGTGCATCAGTTCTTAACCAGCAAATGCGGCTAATTAGCACCTCCCAGCTTACACAGGCCGTCATGGACATCCATCCATTCACTCTCTGGAAGTCGAGATGCAGGGATGATGGGCACTATGGAAACAACCAGTATGCCAGCATCACATGCATTTCTGTTCATTTCTGGTTTGATTTTCTCAGGAAAAAAAAAAAGGGGGGGGGGGGTAGAGGTTGTACAAACAGACATATTGCTTTGTATGTCTAGGGGCATTTTGAAGGCCCTTTAGAATATCAGCCATGCACATTAATCAAAATTAAATTGTAGATTCATGGCAAAGACACACGGACGCTTGTGAACCGTTTGCAAGAAAGTGAAAGCCATTGAAATCAGTACAAACACGTGTGAGCTTTAAAAAACAATGAGGTTTGGGCAGCAGCTGTTTTCCTCTTTGTGTCGCAGGCAGGGCAGAGCTGGAGAGTGTCTGGTTTCCCGTAGCGAGACCAAACCCACACCTCATCTTTGCTCTCATCTTCTGATGTGGTTTTGTGGTGACCTACTTAGTCTTACTACAGTTACAAGCAAATTTTTTTTCCACACTGGCTAATTTCCGACAATCTGCAGTTTGCTAATCCCCATCTGCTTTAACTCATTCTCTCCATCCCAGTGGTGTTTGGGACAGTTTAGAGTGCATGACTTCAGCTTAGGCATGTGTCACTTAAAGCTCACTGGTGCCACTGAAAAATAACAATGGCACTTTGCAAGGTGGTTTCCAGAAGTGATGTGCACATCTCACTTCATTTGGAGGGGAACTGTGGGCCTCCAACACATCAGAAGCTCACATGCTCCTGCTCTTCAATTTCATTGTTTGCAATGCTCTGGTGTGGAGATTATGAGCAATGTTTCATCCATAAATAATGAAGCTTGATCCAGGATGTGTTACACTTAAGCTGATGGAACACAGGAAATTTCCTTGTGAATGCTGTCTTCCTTTTTTTTTTGTGTGCAAAAATTAAAATTCGAAGTTTGTCAAGCCTTGGCCAATTTCAGTGTTTGTGAAGCACTCGGAATGTGCTGTGTCAAGGCACCAGAGAGGGGTATGGAGGGTCACTCCAGTATGAACAGATTGGTGCAGGTCACTCTAGATGGCTGGAAGTAGCTGGTCACTAAAAGGTGAAAGTTTCCCTTGAGAGCATCTCTATGAAGAAATTGGCCTTCTGAAAATTTGCATGTTCTTTAGCTCATAAGACCTTTTGGAGTTTTTTCTTTTGCTTTTCTGGGAAGCCTTGTGAAAATGTAAGAAGTTAGATTGAAAGAGATTGATGGAGAACAGGCAGGAATGTGGCAGAGAAGGACAGTGGGGGCTGTGTCCATCTTGCCTTCATGCAATACAGCTCATCCTTTGGGTCACACGACAGGAAGAAGCTCCCCTGCTCCTCACCTGGTCCTTATCCTGTCCACTTAGAAATCAGGGACAAAATTGTTGAAAGGCACCTCTGGAGAGCTCCAGTCTGACCTCTTGCTCAAAGGAGGGCCAACTTCAAAGTTAGAGGAGGTTTCCCAGGGCCTTATCCAGACAGAATTTTGAAAACCTCTAAGGTTGGAGAGTCTCCAGCTGCTCTGGGAGACCTGTCCTTGTGTTGCACCACTCTCAGGGTGAAGAACTTTTTCCCTGGTGTGCAGCTGGAAGCCCCAGTGTTGCACTTCGTAACTGGTGCCTCTTTTGTGCAGCTCTGACAAGTCTGCTTCTCCTCCCTGTAGCTCCCTTCCTCCAGATCCTATGGCTGTGGCTGTGCTGCTCTGAGGTAAAAGGAGAAGCTGCATCCTTCTGCAAGGGCCAAGTTTTTTAAAAGCCAATTAGCCAGCCAGGTCAGGTAAAAGAGCATGGCCCAGAGTCCCGTGTAATCTTCACCTGGTGCAAAGGGCTCTTGCAGTTGTCACAAGAGCAAAATTCAATTCTGTACCAGGCTGGTGCAGAATAAGAAAAATCTGAAAAACTGTCTTCCCTCGTTTTGCTTGGCTTGAAGAGTAGGTTGTCTGGCCTAAGAATGAAGACCAGAAATTGGAGCTGTTTTGCTTTCTCTTGCTTTTTCTTTGTTTTGGGTTTGGTGTTTTGGTTTGTTGTTGTTGTTTTGGCCTTGGCCTAGTTTTTTTGGTTGTTTTTGTTCCTTAAATCTTTCAACTGGCACAATCAGAAAACTCCACACTTGTTTTGTTTTACTGGCCTTGTAGCTGTCATGTGCTTTTAATCATGAGAGATTGATGTAAAAAAGGGATGACTGCAGATCTGACTCTTCAGGATGTGAGCTGACCTTCTCCTCACTGTCCCTGCTGGTGCTGGCCAGAGGGAGCCACAGATGGGTGTTGGAGGCCATGGGAAGGGTTCAGGAAGGAAAGAGGAAGCACGAGTACAACCTGGGAACCTAAAGAAACACAAACCCAGGACTGAACCTCACAAAAGCCAGAATCTGAAGGTTAAACAAAAAAAGGAGGACAAGGATCCTAGGGTCCCTTGTGGGAGGGGGAGCATCAGAGTGGCCGGAGGGATCAAAGGCTGTTGGGTCAAGTGAGGGTGTGAGAACAGGGTGCTGCAGGTACCAGGAGCTGGTCAGCAACTGTGAATTGTCACATTTCCACTGAAATGAAGTGTCATCCTCAGAGCAGTGCAGTATGGGCAAAGTAACCACGGGTGATACCAAATTATAATGTCTAAAATGTTCTGTATGAAGAGATGGTGATTTTCTTGTCTCATCTCTGACTCACCAGCAGGAAATACCACTGCTTGCTTGACTTGTTGTTGCCACTGAGAAGGGGTATGTCAGATTTACTACCACTGAGATAGCTACTGAACCAAACACCAGTCTAGTATTGCTGTACAGATGGTTTTCAAGGTCCTGGTTGCAACAGAAAATAATCTTTGTGGCAGGAGGCTATTCAGCCTGCTTCTCTCTTGTGGTTTTCTGATGCACAGCTACTGAGCATCTGTTGATTAATGTGTGTGCTGAATGTTGCTTTTAAGAGATCCCAGGAATTTCACATTTGTTTAAGCTCATCTAAGATGATGTGGCTGTAGGTAACATAGTGTTTAGTTTTAATTCTTAAATTATACAGAACAGCCTAAATAGATAGCTATGTGGAACACTGAGGGCAGGCACAGATGAGTAAGTGACCAGCTGTAACCTTGTGCTGGAAACGTAAGATGAGGCTCTAATTTACAGGCACAGGACTTTGTTCTTGCTTACAAGTGGAGGTTGTGGGCTCTGAAGAGCAAGGGCATGCCAGATTTTCTCTAGGGATTGGGTTTAGCAGCTAAGGCAGTCTTTGGCCCTGCAGAGGTCTCAGTTAGCTTTTTAGATTATCTGTAAACACTGTGATCTCAGGTGGCTTGGATGGTCACCCTTGATTCAAGTCCTTGAAATGTAGAGCACTGAACCTCCTCCTGCAGCATTGGGTAGTTAGACAGTGGGAGGAGGCTGCCAGGTGTTGTAGGGAAGGTGGAAGGACTTCACCTGCATTTACTGTAGAACTATCCTCTGATTATTGAAATATTCCAATCACCTTTATAGCTTGGCTTTATAGCAAAAATAAAATATTTTGAACGGTGTTGAGAAGGGTTCAGCTCTAAGCTCTCCTGAAGCCAGATTCCAGATCTGGCATGGAATATGGTATGTACCAAACAACAAGATGAGCCTGGGATCTCAAAGACATCAGGCAAAGTCAGCAATATCAATAATACCAAAATCAGCAGTGGCCTTAAAATGTCAGTATCTGTGGGGAGTGTGTGAGGAAGTGCCTATGGCTACAGCACCAGAGTTACAACAGGGCACTTACTGCTTACCAAAGACCTGCCTTTTGGGGACTTCATCATCCCCCAGGGTTGGCTCCATCACAGCTTCTGAATGTTGGCAGGCTGGGATGTGAATGCCAGAAGCTGCATTGGCCTGAAAACAACCTCTGTGCAAAAAAATCCTTTCCTCCTACTCCCTTCTCTTAATTTTCCTGCATTCCAGTATGAGATCGAGAAAGAGAGAACTGAATTTACTTTAAAAGGAAGGATGAATGATTTTGTTATCAAACTCAGGACATTTATTTATTACACAGGCAAAGGTTAAGCATGCTAATAAGGTAGGGAAAGAGTCAGCCCTGTAATTTACTTGCTTTATTGCTTTTGGGCAGATGGGAAGAATTCTCTTAGGCTGACTGATGAAATGCTGAAAATAATTTTAAACCCTTTACTATATAGATTTGTTTTTATATCTTTTTACTGTGTCTTAGTATATATAGCATCTTATTCTCTTGTCCTCTAGGTATGTGCAGTAGGCATATTCCTGTGCACATACATATACACACACTTGTATGTAGAAATATAAACAAATAGAGAGAGAGACAAATTCCAGGCATGAGTTCTCAGCAGATAGTGTTTCTCCTGTTGCTTTGGTATTTGTTTGAACCTATTGGATGCTTGGTTTGTTTGCTTTTCATTTCACATTTTGTCTGGTTACAACAAGGGCAAGTGTAGCATCTTGGATCTGGGAAAGAACAACCCCATGTACCAGTATAGGCTGGAGGCTGACCTGTTGCAGACCAGCATAGGGGAAAGGGATCTGGGGATCTTGGTGGACAGAAGGATGACCATGAGCTAGCAACGTGCCCTTGTGGCCAAGAAGGCCAATGGCATCCTGGGATGTATTAGAAGGGGTGTGGTTAGTAGGTGGAGAGAGGTTCTCCTCCCCCTCTACTCTGTCCTGATGAGGCCACATCTGGAATCTTGTGTCCAGTTCTGGGACCCTCATTTCAAGAAGAACAGGGAACTGCTTGAAAGAGTGTAGCACAGAGCCACCAAGATGATTAAGGGAGTGGAACATCTCCCTTATGAGGAAAGGCTGAGGGAGCTGGGTCTCTTTAGCTTGGAGAAGAGGAGGCTGAGGGGTGACCTCATTAATGTTTACATTAATACATAAAGGGCGGGTGTCAGGAGGATGGAGCCAGGCTCTTCTCAGTGATGTCCAGTGATAGGACAAGGGGCAATGGGTGCAAGCTGGAGCACAGGAGGTTCCACGTAAACATGAGGAAAACCTTTTTCACTTTGAGGGTGTGTCAATCTAGTTTCTTCTTTAGAGGTCTGTTGGATGCTTAATTTCAAAGAAGCAGTGCAAGTTCAAGCCTCCTGCAGCCTGCCACAGGTGTGATTTCTGGAGTGTATCTATGTATTCAGTGCCAGTAGATGCCCTCCTGCTCCCCATGGCCTCTTCAGCTACTCTTCAGCATATTGAAATTGTGGAAACTTACAGTATCTGCAGCTTCCCCTGGCAGCCAGTGCCCTGTTTGCATTGGGCTGTGAGCAGAGCCACCTCCTTTTCTGTTCTGGACCTGGCGGCCACCAGCTTCCTTGGACACAGGTCCATGTGCTGGGGACCAGGAGGGTTGTGTCTGCCTTCGCCCTGGATGACCAGGTGGCAGCTGCTTCCCGGACAGAAGCCATTCATCACTTGGGAGGTGAAACCTGAATATCAGCTGCAGGAAGCTTGGCCTTGCCTGTCCCCTGCTTTCCTCCCTCCCACAGCCTGTCCACAGGCAGTCCTTCACTGCCTGCCCCTCCACCGGGGGGTTGTTTTTAATGCTGGACACTTTTTTGTTGAGGACAGTGTTTAGGTATTATCTGAATTATGTTGTTGGCATATAAATTAAAAATTCTTCCTTCTTCCTTATAACAGACTTTCCTGATAGCCCTTCTGTCAGTGGGAACTGACAAATCTGTTAAAACTCTGATAAACAGAGTGTTTTGTTAGCTGGATTTCTGTTACTGGTAGCAGCCCCAAATGAGTCCAAATATCCGTTGTACTGGCGAGAAGCATCTGCTGTGGCATGTCTACAAACAAATGGCAATGGGATAAGAGAACAACTGTACAAACAACTGCATTTCTCTCTCCTGGTGGTAGCCTGGAGCTGCTGGGCACTCCCAGGACTTGTCACCTCATGCTCACATGAGCAGCCTGTTCTTGAGCTGCCTCAAAAACCTGCCAACCCTTGCAGTAGGCAATGCAGGGCCCTTCCAAGAAGGATGCCAGTCTTCTCTGCCCTTTGCCAGTAATGGGACAGCACCACAAAGGCATGTGGGACACAGGCACCTGGGGTGGGCATTCCAAAGTGAGTTGGTGACAGCGTGCACACAGATTTCCCACCAGCTGAATCTTCCCAGCCTCCAGCTTGCTTCTGCTTAGTAGCCCTCATACAGCCAGAACTACTGAGATCTCTGCCCAGTGGTGTTTAGCAGATCATTGGGAATCCAAGCAGTAGGACCTAGATTTTTGGTAGGCTCCGTTCCTCTGCCCATGATGCCTCTGCTGGGGGAGAGAAGTTTCACAGCTGAAAGGATGCAGGTATCCAGTTCACTATCCAGCAAAGTGCTAGCAGAGAGAAAAACAACAATCTGAGTGTGCTGGCTCCTGCTCTGACTAATTAGCCCATGTTTTATCTTGTGTCTCCTTTCCACCAGAGGCAGCTGGTTGTGGTTTTTATGGGCATCCCTCTGAAGTGTCTCCCTAGAAGAATATTCTGCTTCTTCTATTATCTCTGTAATTCCCTCATTAGGACAGCAGTTCCTCTGTTGATGAAACACAGCTCCTGTTCACGCCTATTCCACAAACCCCCTTCGACACACAACGTCTCCTCCCTGTATCACAGACAGGGACGTCCCTTCCCATGGTCATATATGGACAGAGCAACATTGCTTTTGCAGCCTGGAGCAAAGGTAAGGGGAGAAGTACAGATTTAAGAGAGATAGAGTGGAAAAGCAACAATAACAAAGATTTAACGCTGGAAAGAGCAGTAACTATCTCACAAGAAAGAGGGGACATATAACAAAAGAAAGGATGAATGGAAGGAAGACTATCTAGCTGTGTAGGGTTGGTAAGCACCCACCTGGTTGCTTGCTCCCCTCCAGTGGGATGGGGGAGAGGATCAGAAAAGCAAAAGTGAGAAGAAACTGGTGGGTTGAGATCAAGACAGTTTAATAAGTGAAGTAAAGCTGCATGAGCAAGTAAAGCAAAATACAAATTCATTCACTGCTTCCCATCAGCAGGCAGGTGTTTGGCCGCTCCTAGGGAAGCACATGGGGTTACTTGGGAAGACAAATGCCACAACCTCAAACATCCCCCCTTCCTCCTCCTGTCCCTGAGCTTTTATTGCTGACCATGATGTCCTATGGCATGGAATATCCCCTTTGGTCACTGGGGGTCAGCTGTCTCAGCTGTGTCCCCCCACCCCAGCTTCTCACCTCCCAGGCTCCTCGCTGTGGGGACAGAGTGGGAAAAAGAAAAGGCCTTGATGCTGTGCCAGCCCTGCTCAGCAGTAGGTGAACACTGGGGTGTTCTCAGCACTGCCTTAGTCACAAATCCAAACCACAGCACTTGACCAGCACCTTTAAGAAACTCCACTCCTCCCCAGCCAGACCTGATCCGGCAGCGCTGGAGGAGGAGAGCCTGGAGAAAGAAGAGCAAGAGCCTAGGGTAAGGGGATTATTGCTTTCCATGGCAAGGCCATTCTCCATGCATCCTCTTCTCTCTCCAAGATGGGATCAGCTCTGGCAGCTTCCTTTCACCCCTGCAACAACTCTTCTGATAGATCCAGCCACTCCTTCTCTCTGCCACATCCATCCAGCCATGGCACATGGATTGAAGTGGGTGCCCATTGCCCATAGCTGCAGTGCTGCTCCCCATGCTCCTCCCCAGCTGGGGGGAAAGATGAAGCTGTAATCCAGCAGCTCCCCGTGCTCTGAGAGCCAAGGGAAAGCCCGAGGGTCAGGTCTTTGGCTCATACTTCAATGAATTTCAGGGACATTGTCAGAAAAATAGTTGCACAGTCTCAGGGCTTTGACTGGGATGTGTAAACATCTCATCCCTCCATCCCAGGGAAGCAGTCCTGGCTCAAAGTGATCAGTGCTATTCTAAACCTAGAAACCTGCAGCGCTAGTGAAAATGTTAACAAAAAGCTGTTTGTTTAGTTTAAAATACCCTTACAAACTAACCAGCTTAAATCCAGGTTGTGTCCAATGAACAGCAGGCTGTAAATTTTTTGTTGTTGTTGTTTTATCTGAGAAAAAAATGCCCACGGCAAAGCCAAGCCTGGTTTGTTGTTGTAACTAGGCACCGTTCTTAGCAAACCCGCCTGCTAGCAGCAGTCAGCTGCTGTGAATAACTAATGGAGGTTGCATAAGAAGAGAAACTCCTCGAACCTGGCTGAAACCAGCTGTCGTGCTGGTAACGCAGGGAGTACCTCTTGTCCCTGTGAATCATGAGGTAGTGCTTGGGGCCACATTAGCTCTGTGCAGGCTATATGGTATCATGTGTGAAACCCTGTAATGAACCTCGTAGATGGTGTTCCAGGAAGGTAGGATGTGTGGCTGACACATAAATTCCTCACAATTACACCACCTTAACTGGGTGCCAGCAAGCAAGAAAGAAACTATCACTTCCACTTTTGCTCTTAGAAAATTCAGCCTGGTTTTTAATTGGAGTATTTCTGACTGCAGTTGTATCATGTAGTCGCTCAGGTTCTTCATAACAAGCAAATATGAGCCCTGGTGTCTCCATTAAATTCCAGTTTAGATTATTGTATTCTGCTTTGCTACAGTTTCCACCATTTCTGTACGAGGTGATGCTTGTGATGCTCTGCCACTCCTGCCTGCCCAATGTTCTAGGTCCTCCTGCATGGTCAGCTGCAGACCCTGGTGTGGGCTCGGCCTGAGATCTTGAGCTCCCCAGGGGAAATATCAGAGCAGGCTCAGCCTGATCATGGATTACAGCCCTGTTCCTGCTGTTCAGATGGATCCACAACACACACAGAGCCACATGTGAGAAACCAAACCAACCCCAGATTTGGCTGGCAGCACAAATGGTGCCGTGTCACAGTATCCAGACTGGCACAAGCAACCCCCTCACACCAGAAATGTGGTGTCTGTCAATAAATGCTATTTCAAGGTCCACCCTGACACAACTGTCATCTGTCCCTGTGGGTGAACAGGACCACTGTTGTGCTGTGTGGAGGACCAGGGCTGGTGCCATTCTTTGTGGCTTTCCTGGGCAGATGGTTTGTACACGCTCAGCACATCTATCGCGCTTGAAAGGTGCTGATCCATCACGCACACGTAGGCAGCTGCCCAGCACCTCCACAACAAACCTGATGCTTCCAGAAGGTGTTGGTCTTGCAGCACATTCACTGTGTGATGGACAACAAAACACTGTACTTTTTCTTCCTGATTTTTGCTGTGCGTGGCAGCACAGCTGGGGCTGTACAGCACTGCCAACCAGACTGCAAATCCCAGTCTGCTGTAAATAACTCTTCTCTTCTCCCCAGGTGAAACATCTTGGCTGAAAAAGAGCATGTATCTGGGGAAATGCAGGCAGGCAGCAAGCTCGCCTTGAGGGATGGCTGCAGTCCCAAAATAAGTTGCTTCCAGGTGCCTTGGGATCCCTTGCACTGAGGACATTAAATCAATACCTATTTCACTCCTATAGGCAGGGTCCTGCTTATGTCCACAGCTGATGCTTCAAAGCATTAAGTAATTACAAAAATTAACTGCCCTGTAGAGTGAGTGCTTAGACCGGATTGTTGTGACTGATGCTATGTAAACCTCCAAGGCCACTCAAGAGATACTTTGCCCTTGAATTCCAGGAAGAAAGAATGACAAGGGATTTGTGTGTGTCACCTTGTGGCCTCGTGTGAAGGTCACCAGTGGGATGACTGGTGAGTGTTTCCCAGGGTCCGAGAGGGCAGTCTGTGAGCGGTAGTGCGGGTGCTGTGACAGGCAGGTGTGTGCCCTGCCCTTGGTGGCAGCTCAGCTCTTTGACACAGGCCCAAACTGTTGAAATTGCTCATTTTCTTTTTTTCTGCTCAGCTGGTCAAGCCAATACCCCAGGAGCAGGCTGTGCTGGGCCCTTGCCCTTGCTTCACCCACAGCTTCTGCAGCCAGTGTTGGCCATAGAGCGTGAGTGCTCGGGGCCTGGGGCAGTCTGTGTTTATAGTTTGCAACACCATATTCAGAGTCTTGCTGTTTTATCTGTTACAAATAATCTACATTCAAACCAACCAGGCCAGAGTTTCACTTTCTGCTCCATGCCATGGAATTTCTGGTTGTTAATTTTTCAGAGGCACCCAGCAAAGCTCAGTACTGCAGGGAAGCAGCCTCAGACTGCCTGAGCGTGGAGGAAGTTACACATTTGGCATTCAAGAAAATGTATGCAAATAGCTTTTTCAAGGCATTCTCATCACCATCCACATTGAAAGCAATTAAACCTCCCTCAGAGTGACACTTCCAGGCAAAAAACATTATAGAGCACATCACCAAACTCCAGCACAGCCAAAGAAATCATTGGAGGCAACGCTTCTGGGCTCTGAACTGTTGTTCTCCAGATGAGGTATAAATCAGTTGCAGCAGCAAGAGCAGCAGCTGTTTTTAGAGCTGGTCAAGGTCTTTTTAGTTTGACCTCACCTTTTCTCCTCTCAGTTGTGCTCGCTCCCGCAAAGACTTCAGAGTCAGATATTTATAGAGAGACAGCAGGAGTCCCACTGCAAGTAGGAACAAAATCAAGCATGAAAGAAAATCATTAGTATTTCCTCAGAATAAAATAAATACAGTAAAAGTGCAACTGCTCCTTCGGGGAAAAATAAAAACATATGGCACAAATGGTGCCAGTGGCAAAAGCAGGTGGTAATTAAGCCTAGAGGAGAGGGATCCCAAAAGGGAGCGTTGATAGTTCTAGCAGATCACTCTCATGGGCTGAGCTGTTTCCTAAGCCTTGATCCAGCTCGTGCCTAAGCCCTGCTGAAGCTGGTGGCTTTTAAGCAGGTATTTGAGTGCTCTGTGGTATTGCAGGTTATGGGGAGGGGAAAGGGAGCATGGCCAAAACGGGTGCCTGTCAGCCAGCAGCCCTCCATGCCGTGTGTCAATGGCACCCAGCTTGTGTCAGCACCACAGCAGTGCTCTGCACCAGGGGAAACATCTGGAGTATGGTCCTGCCTGGTAGCCACCATGCCACAGCTGACAGCTCCCATGGAGCTGTGTGGTGGCCATGACCAGGAGCTCTTCCCATTGGCTATGTCACAGCTCATCACAGCAAACATTTAGCCAGGCTGTCGCTGCTTGGGGGTTGCTGTGGAAGCCAGCAGCATGCAGGCACGTGTGGGACAGCAGGGACAGCTTTCCAGCCCTATGATTTACATGGAAACCATTTTCATGGGCTTCCATTCACCTGGAAAACAAATGCTTAAGCTCCTGTTGGCTGCGGAGGGCAAAACAAGCCTCCTCTTCCCTCATCAGACCAAGATGAGCAGGAATCACTTTGTGCAGTGTTCACTGTGCTGCTTCTGAGCGACAAACCCCAAAACAGAGCCTGACCTTGCAATAGTTTTAGGAGAACTGAAAAGCTACACATTTTAAGAAAGCCCTACAAGCCCTTTCCTTGTACATCAAAGAGCAATGACTACAGAGGCAAACCCTGGGTGGTCAAGTGGTTCAGCTCTTTGTCTTTCTAATTAAATATTTATTCCAATTAATCAAAATCCAATCTGGGAAGAAGGTTAAGGTGGCTGGAATCCTTTATACTTTACTCCAGCAAAATATCCAAATATATTCACAGAATTAGTTAGGATTCAGCTGTGTGTAAGTCAGGATTTGAGGCTGGAAGTGTAAGGAAGCATCCAGAATGAAGCCATTTTGTAGGGTCACCTGCATAGTTTGGCACTGGTCATCAATTGAGTGGAAATGGTTAAAATCCCCTCAGCTGTAACTATTGAAGGTAATGCACATTTTTTGCTGCACAGCAGAAGAATTTATATTCTGTATTTGAAACACCATATTTAATGTAGCTGTGGAAGGTTTTTATTCACCATGCAACTCTCTTCCCTGCTTTGGAATCCAATTAAGCTGTTGGCCTTTGTGAGTTAATTTTGCATTATGTAATCATGGGTTAATAGAAAGCAATTTCCTCTGAAATGTTCTTTTGTTTCTGATTGTTCTTGTCCCCAGATTTCTGGAAGGCAGTCACATTTATACATGGTGTGAAGTCCTACAGGCTTCAACAGAGGTAGAATTTTATCCCACTTTCTTACCTCCACTGCTCATTTTCAAATCCAGTTGTGTGTCTGAAGAGTCCAGATGTTTCTTTTCTATCCCTGTCATCTGGCAGGATTTAGGCAGGGTTTCACCTCTGCCTGCACTGCCCTTTCATATAGTTTTGCCTGATGTCCTTACTATCCCTTTCAGACCAGGGAAGAGCAGCACTCTTCCACACCACCTACAAAAAAGGCTGGCCCCAATGGAGAGTTTCCTGGCATCCCCATCTTGGCCTCCTGGTGTGTTGAAAATGGCCTGTTTATTTTCTGCCTCTCAGACAGTTTGGGCTGTTTGGCATTATTTTAGCCCAGCCATTGTCATAGCTTTTTGGGAAGGACTTTGTTATGTGATGTTTTAAAATCTGGATAAATTACTTAGACAAAATCACCAAATAATTTTATCTCTTGTCTGCTGAAGTTTCCTTCCTTTAAATATTTTGGAAAGTAGAGCTGGCTGTGTTCCCTTGACAAGATATTTAGATCTCAAAGGCATGTTATGAGTCTTTGTGCAAGTCCACTTTGACTGGGACAGATCATCAGCCTTCAGAGGTGGGCTGGCACAAACAGAGGCAACAAAATCAATCGAATCTCTGCAAAGTGCTGTGACAAGCTTTATATTTTAACCTATTTATCTGATGACAGCCACTTTCCAAATAAACATGGAGCTCTGCAAAATCACTTCTGTCGATGTTGTGTCCTTTTGGGAGCTATGACACATCTGTTGACTGTGGCAGAATGAGCCATCCCTATGGTTAGGCACGTGTATGGGTTCTATTAAGATCAGAGCCCTAGTAGCCTTTTTAGAAAGTGTAGTGGGTGGCATAATCTGAGAACATGTGTACAATGATCCTCCTTGCACGGAGCACCTTGCAGTGTTTGGTGAAGTTTTTCCATCTCAATAAACAAAAAACTGCCTTTGGTTTCCTTTCTGTTACTGACAACATTGATGTGAGATAAAATAGCAGCGCCCATGGGTGGCAGTGGTCCAATATCCAGCTGAAAATGCCAGGGCCACTTAGGTATGCTCTTATTGCCAAATTAAGTACACACCCTGTTGTGTCTTTCTGAAAACCTGCTGCATCAATAATTATGTCTGTGATCTGGCACACAGCAAACAATATGCTGCGTGAGTGTTTATTGCATACACCATGTCTGTGGGTGTACATGTAGAAAATATTTACATTCCTACTATGCATGCATCCTCTGTGTCCTGCTCAAAGCTGGTGATGACACTGTGTTGGCTTTAAAGGGAGCTGGAGCGAGCCCCGTGTTGCAAAGAGATTGTTAGTAAAAAAGAGAGGGAGCACATTGCTTTTGCAAAGCCAAGAGCTGGTCAGCATCCAGTCTACCCCAAGTCTCCATCTCTCTCTGAGTGACACAGCTCAGGTTCCCACTTTGCTCACAAACCATCTGGCAGCAGCAACTCCAGGGAAGATCCAAAGCAAACAGCATTGCTGATCAGCGGGAGGGCTGACACGGTGCGATGCTGACAGTCCTCACCTTCATAAATGGAGGCATTTTCCTAATCACAGGATGAAGCCTGTTCTGGGAAGTCTCTACCATTGGGGCTGAAGCTGCCAGAAGCTCCAGAGACCGTGACAAAGACCGAAAACACTAGTGAGGGCAGGACAAAGATTATCCTTCCAGATTAGATGGTCCACAACGAGCCTCTGTGTAATGTGACAATATGAGATGGGCAGAAAAGTGGAGCAGCCCTTTAATGACCATTCAAACCCCAAAACTGAGGATGATGTTCCCCACAGCAGCCCTTCGTGCTGGCTGCCAGCTCAGGGGTCAGCTCCTGCACCAGGCTCTGCTGCTCCCCGTGGGCAGCACTGCCCAGCCCTGCCTGCTCCTCACTGGCCCTCAGCAGGATATGGCCCTGCCCATCTGAGGGCTGAGACCTCAGAATGCTGCCTGGGCAGGCAGGTTTAGTCCTTGCAGGGTCCAGGCAGCCCCTGACTACCCTCTCCCACAGGGGCTTGAATGCTTTTGCAGGATCTGGCCTGCCAGACGTGCCCAACCTGGCTGTGCCAGCATTCACCAGGAGCCAGCCGTGATCGCTGCCAGGTTGGTCTCCCACCCACAACCGTGTTGGTGCGACTGTGAATATGCAGCTCCAACCTCTCCAGACTGCACGTGGTGCAATAGTGTCTGTACCCTCCTCCCGAGTGCCTGTGCTCCTGTGTCTCCTCCTGTGCTCACGCCGGGGCACCCGCAAGCCATCAAAACAGAGCTTTCCCTCCAGTGATGCAGAATACCTTTTATGTGGAGATGTGCTCTAAGGTTGCAGCGAGGTCTTCTTATGAGAGTAGGTGCACTAGCAGGACCTGTCCTTCCATTCCTGCTCATGGCTACACACCAACAGACCTTACCTTCCCCTTCAGGCTGCCGGCAGAGCTGCACATACAAGCAAGACCTTGTAACAGACTTCCCAGGGAAGTGGTGGAGGCACCATCCCTGGATGTGTTCAAGGAAAGGTGGGATGTGGCACTTAGTGCCATGGTCTAGCCGATGTGGTGGTGTTAGGTCATAGGCTGGACTTGATGATCTTAAAGGTCTTTTCCAGCTGTCTCTCACACCAGCCTTGGTGATTTGGTGATTCTGTGATTTATTTTATTTTATTTTATTTTATTTTATTTTATTTTATTTTATTTTATTTATTTTATTTTATTTTATTTTATTTTATTTTAAGGGTGATGGGAGGGAGAGTGGCTTTGTCTGGTGTTTCTAATCCCTTAGCTGGGATGCAGTGGAGAGGCAGGGCAGGGAGAAAGAGAGAGTAAGCAAAAAAACAAAGGGGGGGAAAGTGAAGTGGATTGACTAGGGCAGAGTTGAGCCCTGGGAGAGGGGGAGAGGGGAGGTGAGTCAGAGCTGGGGCAGCAGGGCAGGCATGCCCCAGCATGGCTCCAGGGCTTCCCTGACTTGTCTTTGTGACAGTCCCCATTGTGGCAGCCCAGGCCTGGCAGTGAGTTTCTGGGTGGCTCCTCCAGCAATGTCATTGCTAATTAAATGTGTTCAAAAGGTTAGATTATTGGTTGCGACGATGTCTCACCTTTGCCCGTACTGGCACCAAACAAATCATAAACCAAGCAAGAGATCTTTCTGGGTTTCCTTGCCCAAGGCATCCTTTTAGGAGTTGGATAAAAACTGTTTTGCAAACAGCAAATCCACCACTTGGCCATGCAGTTCTGCTGGAGCATTGTGGGCTCCTAGAAATTAATAGGGCTCAGGATTTAATTTATTTCAATGAAGGTGGTGATGGAGTGGCAATCCTGGAAAACAAGAACAAGTACCAGTTTCCTTGTTCCTGAAGTTAATGCAACTCATTCAACCTCTTCAGGGAAACCCCTGCTTTCCTCCTCAGCCTCCCAGCTCTTAAGGATCCTCTGTCCTCAAGATTCTTGGCATATTAAGAAAATAAATGCCTTACTTTTGAAAGAGATTTTTACTTTTGTGCTAATCCCTGCTCTTTTTACTTTATCTTCATTTTTACCTCCTCCCTCCTCTGACAATGTATGTATCCAACAGGAGCATATTTGTCTCCCATTTGTTGAATGTGGGAACTGTTTTCTTTATTTGCCCTTACTGCATCCAGGCTGGAAGGGAGGCTAATCCTTCCTGGGATTACTGTGATATACAGCTGTACCTGGAGAATCCTTTATCCCAAGCTGATGCGGGGCCAGGCAGTCACTGTCTGGCTGGGTTGGAAGTTTGGATTGAGCAATGCCTCATTCCCTGCCGGGAAAAGGCTCACCCTGGGGTGCAGAGGCTGTCGGGGACACACCAGGCATGTCCTGGCAGATGGTCTGTCCCCATGTTCCACCCCACAGCCCATTGGAGGTGCCACTGCCTTCACTGCACACCCTGGGCAGAGGCAGCCAGCCCCTGTGTGCCTGGTCCACAGCCCTGCTTCCCACCCTGGGCCTGCAGCCTGGGCTTGGTTTTCTCAGCTCAATCTGTGAAGTAAAGAATTACTTCTCCCTCCATCCTCCCCCAAACAAAGTCTGAGTTGCACAGATCCTGCAATTATACATGAGGCAAAAAAAATGCAGCTCCATGGGCTGGATTTGGCCCCATCTGCTCTGCAGCTCCTTCTCCTGGCTCCCCTAATGGGGATGGTGTTTCTTCTCACCCATTTTTTCATTTTCAGGCATCTCCATATCTCCTTCCAACTCCTCCTACACACAACGGAGGAACTGCCCACAAACATGTGCAAAAGTACTTAATTACTCTTTAACTGACTGGGCTGCTGGTTGCTGCTAGAGCTGATTATTGCATTGACCGTGATGACTTCACCCTCTCTTCACTTCTGCCCATCTGTGCCCATCACCTCCTTACAGGCTGTGCCTCCACCTGTACAATGTCTGGGGACACCCAGCACTTGTCCACACAGGCCCCAGCTGCCTGGAGGGCTTGGGGGGGTCAGCCCTTGCTCTCCTGGTGCTGGGTGTCCTAGATTCATTATTGCATGTTCAGGACCATGGCTGGGTGCCCCGAGCCATTGCCGTGTGTCTTGGGGCCATTGCTTGGTGTTCAAGGAACATGGCTGTGTTTCCCTGGACTGTTGAGTGTCTCTGGACCATTGCAGATGTCTCAGGGCCATTACTGGGTGTCCCAGGGCCATTGAGCCATTGCTGAGTGTCCTGAGACTATTGCTGGGTGTCCCAGGAACAAAAGTGGTGCACCAGGACTATGGCCAGGTGTCCCAAGGACATTGTTGGGTGTCCCAAGTGGTGCCCTAGTACTATGGCTGGGTGTCCTGAGGCAATTTCCCAGTGTCCCAAGGTGGTGCCCCAGGTCCACAGTCAGGTGTACCGAGACCACTGCTGGGTGTACTGCAGCCATGTCTGGGTGTCCAGGGCCATGGCCCAGTGTCACAAGGCCATTGCTGGGTGTCACAGATCAACGGTTGGCTGTCCTGGGGCATTGCCCGGTATCCTCAGGCCCATCAGTGTTGCCCCAGGTCCATGGCTGGCTGTCCCTGGGTCATTGCCCCTTGTTCCAGGCCTCATGCTCGGGTGTCCCGGGACCACTGCCCGGTGTCCCAGGCCCATCAGTGGTGCCTCAGGACCACAAGCAGGGCCGCACCCAGCCCCCCGCCAGTCCCCCGGGAACGGGGCGGGGCGGTCTCTGCCATGGATCCCCGGCCGCTACAGCAGCGGCGGCAGTTTGCAGCCGGTTCCCGCGGCGCCCCGCCCCGCCGTCCCGCGCCTCCCGCCCGGTTCCGCCCCGCCCCTCCCGCCCGGTTCCGCCCCGCCCCGCCGATTCATGCGGCGGCGCTGGGCGCGGGCGGCGGCTCGGAGCGGCCCCGGCGCGGCGCCTCCCGCCGGGCCTCGGCGCATGTGAGCGGCGGCAGCAGCAGGGCGGCGGATCGGCCATGCGGTGGCCCCGCGGCCCCTGCGGCGCCTGGCGGCTGCTGCCCCGGCGCTCGCTGCTGGCCGTGCTCTTCCTCTTCTCGCTCTCCTCCTCCTTCCTCTACTTCATCTATGTGGCGCCGGGCATCGGTAAGCGGCGGGCCCGAGGCCCGGGGGTGCGGGGCGGGGGCTCGGGCAACGCCGTCTGCCACTGGAAACGCTGAGTAATCCTCGCCCGGCCGGCCCCGGGGGCCGCAGCATCCCCGGCGGCCACTGCCCGGAAAGGGGCGGCCCGGGCCCGGAGCCCCCGGCTGCGGCTCCGCGGTGCCCCGGGGCTTGGCGTTGGGCAGCGCGTCTCCGCCTCCCGCCGGCGCCTGGGAGAGCCCGCAGTCCGGGGATGGGGGCTTTCACCGGGGGGCTGCCCGGTATCCCCTCGGGGCGGGCACAGGCGGGGGTGCCGGTCCCCGCTGCACGGAGGGGCCGCGGGAGGTGCCGGCTGCGCTCACCGTGGGGCTTCCCCGCGCTGGGGGGGCCAAACAGAGCCGCTGCCAGAGGCGAGCGGGGGGCAGCGAGCCTGCTTGCCCGCCCGCCTGCCTGCTGGAGAGTTTGTTTTGAAGAAGTGGAGTGTTGTCCATGTATTTGTGGTCTAAACTTGCTCTCCGGTGAAAATCCTCCTCTTGTTGTCAAGTGGGACGATGAGAAGTGTTTATATTAGAAGGAGAGTTCCTTTTTTTTTGTAGTGTGCTTCGCAGGGGACTGGAGCAGCCGTGTTCTCCATGTGCCGAAAAGGCCAGCACCTAGTGCCGATAGGGCTGTGCGCCCATCTCCTGTGAGATACAGGAGAGCTTGTACCTCAGAAAGCAGCTGTTGCCGTTGTACGGTTATCTCACTTCTGTGGGGAGGCAAGGCTCATCGTTAATTATATAAAAGCAATCCTTTCAAAAGAAATCTTACAAACGGGAGTTTCTCCTTGAAATGTCATTGGTGTTGTTCATGCCATGCCTAGCTTGGACATCACAGGGAGACCTGTGTGCAATTTTTAAGGAGACTTCTGCAGGTTTTTATTTACAGATTATGTCCTATGGCTGCTTTCTGGGGCCTTTCACAGGGCTAAGTGGGGGTCGGCTGGTGTGTGAAGCCCGGCTTGTGGGGCTTGTGTCCTGGGCACAGCCTACGTGAGGGCACATGTCCTGGGCCTCCCCACCATGCTCCTTCCTGGCTTGGTGGCCCTGGGCTTTGCTGTCCCGATGGGCTGGCTGGTGTCCTGCAGGCTGTCCTAGGAGCTGCTGAGCAGTTCTCTCGCATCTGTTGGATGACAATTCCATGGTGGTGCTAACGGCTGCTCCCTCTACAAACACAGCCTGACTGTTCCTGTTCGGTGCAGCCATGGGGCCAGCAGTTGTTTCATTGGGTGCATGCTGCAGCCCTTTGTGGGGCTTCCCTCACCTGAAGAGAATAGCTGTACAGCTTCATAAAGAAACTTCTATTATATGGATGATTTTGTGCTGCTTCTGCATGGTCACCAGTCTTGGAGGTGCTGGAGATGCTCTAGGGTATAAAATACTGTTTAAAACCAGCTCTGCCCCGAGGCCCTTCTTCATGTGGATAACACGGTCACATCCCACCCTGTTTTCTCACTATCTGTTATGCTGGAAGAGGAGGCAGAGAGGCCAAGGTGGTCCCTGTCCCCATCCCGCCCTGATGTTGGTGGTGTTCTGAGTCATCTCCCCATCAGGTGACAGAAGATCTGTTCCTTTTTTTTTTTTTTTTTGCCCTCCCCCTCCCTCTTTCAGCCAAAAATGTTCTATCATTAAAACTCAGCCCAGTATTCCCAGGGCAGCTGGTCTCATCCTCCCAGTTCTTGGAGAAAGTTTGTTTTCTGGCCAGAGTGGTAAGGAGAAGATTGGAAGAAAAGCGAGTGTGGTGGGACACGAGCCGAGCTCGGGATTGTAATAAATCAACCGTGTGGCATGTGATGGAGAGATGCCATCAGTCAGATGTTTGGAGCCTTTGGCCTGCCTTGTGTGGTGGGGTACGGCTGGGCTGGTTTTCTCTGGCTGCTGAAGGGCCTAAAGAGGCCTCTGCCCTAAAACTGTCCCTTGCAGGGTGTGTTGAAGTGGCTGAAGAAGGACTTGCAGCTCACCAGCTAAACCACAGACAGAGGCATGATTAATCCATTCCTTGATCGTACCTTAATTAAAAAATCCAAATAAACAGGACCTGAAGCTGTGAGGGAGATTGAACTAGCTGAAGACTGGATCTGGAAGAGTTTTCATCTGCTCAGTGCCACAGGCTGCTGGGAAGGGGCTTCTGCAGCCAACCTCTGCTCGTGGGGGTGAGGGGCTTTGGATTGGGAGCAGCCCCACAGCAGGATGGCAGCAAGGATCTGGGCATCCCTGTGGCACCATCCCTGGTGGAGGGGTTGAGCATGTCCCTGAGCCCCTGATTTGAGGGGTTGGGGGGAAATTTTATTGATGTTGCTGAGGCTTGTTGTGTTTGAGCAGTTGTGTGCCAGTGCTGGGAGGAAACTGGGACAGTTACACTTCTGGGTGCTGTCTCAGCGCATTGGCGTGAAGCTGGCATGCTTGCCGGCTCCCTTGCTGGCTGGAAAAGCTGGAAAACTGCTTCTGGTGCACTTTGGGGATGGGGAAGTGGATCCCACCTTGGGCTCTTGGGTTATCCTGGCCTGTCGCCCAGGTGGTTGTTGTGTTTGGCTCCTTGCAAACCAGGTAATGCCAGTGTGCCCTTGGTCTGCTTGAGACGGAAATGCAGGAAGAAATTCATGTTTACTGTCAGCAAATTGCCATGCTCGGTACCCACAGGGAGCCCATAGCTATTGGAGCTTATGTTTGTGTCATGCCCTGGTTTATGTGATGCCTGGGGTAGCTCCTTGCTTCTGTCCTTCAACAAGGTTTCCTCCTATGGGACTTAAATTTTCTTGTGGCCTCAGGTTTGTGCAGAGTGATCCAATGTAAACAGCCAGCACTGTCTTGCATCCAATATCCATGTGTCTTCCCCACGCACCACTGTAGTGATTCACATCCCTCGGCTCCCAAAGCCACCTTGGAAAGTAAATTGCCAGAGACTCAGCTGATGGCACAAACACAGCAAGCTCCCCTTTTAGTTGATGCTGTTCCCCAGCGCCTGCTCACTTTTGTCACTGCTGTGGCTGGGGTGATGCTGTGGGTCTGTCTCCTCGTGGCCATTGTGCCCTGGATGAGGCAGCTGATTGTTCTGCTGGCAGTGAGCTGGGGCCGGGGCACGGCTGGGCTCTGGGAGATGCAGTGGCTGGAGGTTCCAGGAGCTGCTCTTATATCTACACGGGTGCCCATTGCCTGCTGGGGAAGCCCTGCAAGGCAGCAGGTACAAGGTGATGCTTGCACGGGGGGAAGGTTGCTTCTGCTCACTGCCTTGCTCAGAGGTCCCACAAGCAGTGACAGCAGGGCAAAGGGCTGCAAGGCAGGCTGTGCTTTTATTATCTGCAATTGCATTGGCCTCATCTTTGGAAAAAGCAGAGCTTGGCATGGGGTGAACAGTTTTGTCCTGCTCTGGAATCCAGTGTGTACATCAGGTTTTTTTGCAAGGCTCACACCTGGCATTGAGGCTCTTGTCCTCCTGGGGACAACTGCCCCACGTGCCTCTTGCCCCTCCAGAGGGGATGTGCAGAAACGGGCTTGCCAGAATTATTCTGGCCATGCCTGGCCCCTGGTGTTGGAGCAAGGGCCCTCTGAGGAGCTAAGCTACAGGCCCTGAAAATATCTTGCTAATTTGGTGCTTTTTTGACAGGGCCTGAGAAATCAAGGGAATTCCTTCCTGCAGCTGAAAACAGTAATGCCTTTCCAAGCTGCTTGCACTGCAACTTGCTGTTTCATCTTGATAACTCTCTGCTACAGCAGGAATTTCTCAGACCTTGGACTTGGTCCTTGTGGAGAGGGTGGTTGCTGCGTGGCTGGGAGGAGGGAGGTCAGGGTACTTGGGTAGGTGCACTTGCTTTTCCCTTGTTGTCTCTCCAGATGTTGGAGGCTTTTAATTTTTTAAACTTAGGTTTGCACTGGAGTCTTGGTTGGACCTGATGTAGGAAATTAATGCAGAGAATTTTAATTATTGGATGAAAGATTGTTACCTTTGTGAGAGAGCTGTAATTCCCTCTGGCTTTATTTCCTCAAAAACTTATCAGGAATTGCTCCTGACTGGTTGTACAGGGCATGAGGTAGCAGCATTAGCCTTGAATTCCATTTATGGTGCAAGAGCTTGATTTTGCTAGGCAGAAGTGCTTTGAAAGGCTGTCCCTTCACGCTGCATTTTGGTGGACAGCAGAGCAGCACGGTGGAGACCAACAGCCTCCTTTGTACAGCACATTACTGCTTTTGGTCCCTTGCAAGAATGTTATACAGCTGAATGTGGCTGATCCAGTTTGATTATCAGCTCAGAGGAGTTCCAGGGGTGAGAATGGCAAAAGATTTTGCTATCCCTGGCTTGCCCCAAATTGAGAGGAACATGGTACAGTGGGAAGTGGTTGGGCTGCCCATGGTGGTGAGGAACAGAGGAAAAGTGGTGGCCATGGTGCTGTGAGGGGGGATGGTACTGTGGGGACACCCAGCTGGGGCTGTTGAGTCTGAGCAAATGGAGCAGGGAGGTGGTGTGGGTAGCTGGCCACTGCCTGGACAGGGGCAGCACGTGAAGGTGCAACTCAAAATAATGAAGTGAGGTTTGTGCTGTTGTAGCCCTGGGTTTGATCTTCCAGCTCTTCCCTCTGCAGTGTAAAGGTGTGTGGTATCTTACTATGAAATACCATCAGCACTGCCCTCCTTTACCCTCCACTCCTTGATCTGCCAAGCAGCATTTCCCAAACCTAAGGAAGAAACTGCTCAGTTCCTCAGTGTATCCCCCTGAGATTTTTGCAGTCATTGGATCTGACAGTGGCTGGGGTAGTAAGAAATCCTCAAGTGCTCCTTGATACAAGAACTTGAGCTCAGGATCTCCTGTGCCTATGTGTGGAAGGAGACTGGTGGTGGCTGTGGGCAACAGCTCCTTTGGTAGTACCACACATTCTTCTAGCACTGCGTCTCCTAAGAGGAGACTTGCTTGCACAGGGCTGCTCCTCTGCCAATACAGCTAAGGCACTGGTGATGCAGAACATTGGTTGGAGACCACCTTTTGGTCAAGGCTAACAAATGACAAGGTTTCTTTGAGGGCAGGTGAATTACTAGGCTTTCTTTGCCTGTGAGCACCCGTGTTGTCTGTCAGGCACCTCTGGTTTGGGTTATTTTGCTGGTGGCTCGCTGGGTGTTGCAACTCCCACTGTTGCTGGGAGTTCACATTTCATCCGTCTGTCTCTGGAAGGGCCTGAATTGTGGAAGCTGATCAACAGTCAAAAGCTTCCATGTAGTGAATTCCTGCAAATAAAATGCTTCAAAACTTCAGTGATCTGCAGTTGACCAAACTTTAAAGCAAAACCATTAGTGTTGTCAGCCCAGGCTTCCAGAAGATCTGATTTTCACAGGATTGGGAGGCTGTGGGAGGCGGGGGGCTTCCTTCAGCAAGCACTTGGTCACTTCAGGTGGCTGCCAGCTCTGGTGGAGATAAGGGCTCTGACGCTGCTGCTTTGTTTCTTGAGCTGATCGTCTGCCTCTGTTCCAGGTGGACTCATTAATTGCATTAACTCCAGCAGCATCTGCTCTGCAGGGTATGATGAACACCCTGGGGACCACTGTCGGGAATGGTGATGAACAATTGGGGAGCTGTATGTTTGCACTTGTTCCTATTTGAATCCTGTCACTGTTGGTGGATTTTAGTATCCAAACAGTGCATGGAATCTTCAAATGCTTAATTTCACTGAAACTTCTGGGAAACCTCACAGGGGTGGCATTGGTGCCCCTCAACAGGTGGTGCTGGCTGGGGCTGACGTGTTGGTGGCTGGATAAGGGTCTCTGCCTGTGGCAGCACCAACGGATGAAGGGTCTGGAAAACAAACAGAGTGAGAAAATCTCCCTGAACAGCTTTATTTTTAAAGCATCATGGTTACAATAAAATATGTTCACTTAGACAAAATCTTTGCTGGGTTATTTTAGTAAAGTTTATTTTCATACTGGCTTTTCCTTCTCCTTTGCATTTGAGCTGTTGTTCTGACCATGGTTTTGTCTGACAGCATTTTCAACACAGGTGCATTGGGTGATTAATGTATATTTGGAGGATTTCTAGCACCTGCCCTAAATACTGTGGGTATTAGTCCTGTGTTGAGAGGTGCAGCAGAAAATGTGTAGTAGACTGTGCTGGTGAAATGCAAAAAAACCCCAACAAACCCAAATCAGAAATTTCTGAAATGTCTGGATGTGTGTTTTGGAGAACATGAAATTGAGAACATTAAAAACACGGGGGCTTTTAGCATTACCCCAGAGCTGCTAGTATTTTGAAAGGCAGAGTGAAGAGCTGAGGGGGGGTTGTGACAATGCCCAGCAGGAAAACCGCTCTGGGCCATCATCATCTGCTACATGGGAGGGCCCCAGGGGTGATGGAGGGACAGCACGTGTAACCCCCCAGCCTGGTGGAAAGCATCCTGGGGGGTGTAGCTGTGGTGTGGAGTGTGACGGACAGGGCAGTTGTGACCATTTTCCATTAGAAAAGGAATTTTCTGGGGCTTGGTGGTCTTGCTCAAGTGAAGGAGTGGGCTGTTGTGCTTGGGGCTGTGCTCTGTAGAGACTGTGGGTATTTTGTATAAAGCCACAGGCTTTAGTGCACTGCATTTGATTCTTTGTTTTTCCAAGGCATGTAAATATTACCTCAGGGGTGCAAGAAGCTCGAGTTGAGCACCTGCCTTGTTCCTGGCTGTGAGGGGGATTAGTGCTTGCTTGGACTGCACTTCAGCTAAGAGCGTGTGACCATGATGTGTGTGACTTCCTAAAGCTCATTTTTCTAGGTTTTTGGTTTTGAGGTGTAAAACCAATGGGCTCTTTGCAAGCCTGCAGATGCATGTGGGGGCCCTGGGCTGGCAGAAACCCCTCCAAGAGCCAGTGCCTGGCTCAAGGGTCTCATTCTGGGGCCACTGTGAAGATGCTGTCGGGTTGCTGGCCAGGCCCCTTGCACCAGAGGGGACCCCAGCTGGGGTGCCTGTCTGTCCCTGTCCCCTTTGCTCTTGTTGCAGGGGAGAGGCTGCTTCCAGGGGATGTGGGTTCAAATAGCACCATGGATTTTTTTTCTCAGGCTTGTGCCTCAGTTTCCCTGCCCACTGGGAGCTTGCTGTGTGAGGCTGGATGTGGCACCAAGGCTGGATGTGGCACTTAGTGCCATGGTCTAGATGGTGTGGCGGTGTTGGTCATAGGCTGGACTTGATGATCTTAAAGGTTTTTTCCAGCCTTGGTGATTCTGTGATTCTGTGAAAACTGCTGTTTTCCTGATGGATGGGTGGGTGTGTGTCTGTGTGGTGCCTCCTTGGGCTCCCTGCTCCCAGCTCCCTGTGAGATGGTAAATGGGTGAAGGTTACCTGAAAGGTAAGGGTTGGGAAATGTTTCTGTACAGAGGATGCCACTGCACGTGTAATGGAGGAAAGCAAATACAGGCAAAAGACCCCATTGTACAGCTGTGGGTTGGGCTATGGTTTAAGCAGTCTTCAGCCAGTGTTTGTTTGCATATCTAGGGAATTTTATGGGAAAATAATTGATTGGTTTTACTTGAATGCTATTGCCATACAAACAATCAAAGGAACCTCTTGAATCCTGGCACTGCATTAGCCACCTCCTTTGCTTTGAAGAGACTGGGGACCAAGCTGTGCTGAAACTTTAAATATGCTGATCTGCTGCCAAAAGGCTCCTGCGCAGGGATCAGAGGGTTACGCTGCAACAAGGAGGATGAGCGGGTGCAGGTCTGTGTGATGCCTGTGTTAGAGGAGTGTGTACTCTTAATTTATGGTATCTCCCCTCAGCAGCAGGTTGGGACAGGCTGTGTCTTGAGCAGGGATTTGGATGGAAAGTGGTGAAGATGGCTACGTGAATGCTAATATTTATAAAGTGCCTCTAAAAAAAGATACGTACAAAGCATTCAGAATGAAAGAGGAAAGCAAACACTGCAGTGCACCAGTAAGACAAGTGCTAACTGATTTTCCTTTTTTTTTTTTTTTTTTCCCCTCGCTTACCTGGCAGGGAAGCTGCTGGGAGTCAGCAGGTGATGCCCAGAGCACAGGTAAACAAACTGGCTAAAATGGCTGTGTTCCGTGGCAGGAAACTCCGAAGCTGTCGTAGCTTGAAACAAGTGTGGGCCATGCCCAAGGTGTGTGTTGTTTTCTGCACCAGGGCTGCAGCAACCTGCTTCGAGGGGAGAATAGTGGATGTTAAGTCCCTGTCAGCAAACATGGGGTGCCCTTAGAGCTGGGACCCCCCTGGAGGGGCACAGGGTGGCCCCTGGCTGCAGCAGCTCCTGCAAGAGTGGGAAATGCTTCCACACACGGAGTGCGCCCTTATTCTGCAGTCATTTTATTTTTTTTCCCCTCAGTGTTTTTCCAACTCATGTCTTGCTGCCAGAGTCCATATTAATAATGCATGACTTTTTTTTTTTTGTGGTGCTTCCTTCCCGGCGTCCCTTTCAGCTGCTGAGTCAGAGAAGATTGTTATAGCAGCAACCTCTGAAGCGGTGAAATGCCCCTGCAATGCTCAACTGCTGTCATTTATCATCCTGGCTCCTCTGTGGGCAGCCCTTTCCCTTTCACCCAGCTCTGGGTGAGGGTACCAATGCCAAAAGGCTGATTCCTGCTACACCAGCTGGTGACTGGCGAGATCAGCTCTGCCGAGCCTTCCCAGCTAGTATTTCATTAAAGCAGATAGTCTCTCTGTTGACTGCTTTATTCTTGGTTTTGAAATCCTGTGGAGTTTTTTTCCTGCTTTGGGATTGTGCCCAAGACCTTTTTATTTTTCTTTTTTTTTTCCTCCTTACTAATTCTTGAACTCTTTTTTTTTTTTTCCTCTTCCCTGCACTCCCCCTGAGATTCGTGCCTGGGTTTTTTAAGGTAATTGAGATGACAGAAGTCACATAACTTGTTAACATGGTTAAATTAACTCAAAATCCTTCCAGTGGCAGTTGAAACGTGCCTGGCTGCTGTGGGAAGACTTGGAGCTGCTTATGCAGCATGGAGTAGGGATTTGCAGGGCCCCTGCCTCTGGGTTGGGATCAGCCCCAGGGGGTCACCTCACCGCAGAGTTGGCCCCCACTGCTGTGTCCGAATCCTGGAGAGAAATGGGAAGCAAAAGTGATTTTCAAGGAGTTTGTCTTCTAATCACTCAAATACTACATACACTGTGATACTGGAGCAGATCTCTCCTGTCCCACATGATCTTTGGTTTGGGTGGGGAGCAAGATCACACAGCGTCGACCTGGGAAAAAGCATCCTTGGGGCTGGGAAGCAGCATCCTAAGAGTTTTACCCCACCCAGTGTTCTGTGTCTGTGCTTTGAAGGACTCATCTGAAGATGTATATAGTTATTCCCAGAGCCAAGCAGGAGAGGAGCAGGACTTGCTTGGGACAGAGGGTTTCTTTTTGCCAGACTTCCCAAACTGCCTCCTTCTGCTGTGTCCCACTGTTGGGATGGCACCAGCGTGTGTGAACCCACGCTGGGGTCTGCGCTGGCAAACGCAGGGAGGTCGCTGGTGACATGGCAGGGAAGTGGTGCTGCTTTTCCATGTCACAGCTGGCCAGGGCTGACTGGAGCAGCCTGATGGCAGTGCTGCCCTTGCAGGTGGGATGTGTGTGTGAGGCTGACCCTGGCTGCACACCTCCGTCTCGCCCCAAGCCAGGCTCTCTTGCCTGTTGGAAAGCTGGGATAGTTGCTCTGTTGTGGTCCTCAGCCCTCGATCCCCTTTTGGAGGGGGAGTGGGTCGTGGCTTTACACATCTCGGCCCGCGACAATCCCACCCAGCACCCAGGTCTTTCTGCTGAGGCTCTACAGATGCTGTGCTGCTGACTCATTCCTCCCAAGGAAGGGGATGCACAACCCATATGATGTGAAATTCCCCCAAAGCTGAAGTGCAGCCTGGCCCCGAGGGACACCTTGGTGCTGCGGGCAGCCCTGCTCGCCTGGCAGCGAAACACGATGCCACCCACAACTCGTGAGATGAGCGACTTCCTTCTCTGCTAACAAGATTTAGGTGGATTATGCTATGTATTTAATCAAGGGCTAAGCTTATTGGCTCATTTGAAATGGATCAAAGCCCTTGAAAATGCCAGCCTGGAGACCAGCTACTGAGCAAGAACATTACTCAGCTGCATTTCTGTGTAGTGAGGCTTGCTTTCAGAGGAGCTGGGTAGCTCAGCAGGCAGGTCTCAGACCATGACAGTGATGAAATGCAAAACCAGATGGGAAAGTTTTAAGTGATGGGAAGTTAGGAGCATGCAAATGTTGTTAGTCATACAGAAACCCAGAGAATTTGGGGGAAGAAGGCATCCTCTTCTAGCTTTCAGTTCGCATCCATGTTTTCATGGCTTTACATAAAGCTCCATGCTGGCAGATATGGGAGATGCTCTAGCTTTTAGCAGTCTGGCTTTCACCTTCTAGAAAAGCAGCTTTGATTTTTGTGTGAGCTTGTGTTGCTCTGCAGCAGGGACCAGACTCCGGTGCTTTTGCAGGCAGCCCCTCGCCCCTTGCAGTGGTCACCAGCAGCACTGGAGCTCACAGGGGTCTCATCTCCCCTTGTCCCTGTCCCCACAGCAGTGTTATCCTGGGACTTTGCAAGACTTTGGTTGCAGAGGAATACAGCAGAAGGTGCTCCTTGCTGCTCTCTCAGCCTAGAGGCAGTGTCTTATGGCCCTAGCCTTGACTGTGGGATGGGAGCCCACGTCTGGCATCAAGATTTGCTCCCCTCGTCGCCAGGGGCAGCAAGTTGCTGGCCACGGGGCTCCCACTGGGCTCAGGCAGGCGATGCCCTGCCTGCAGCTTATCCCAGAGAGGGGCTGCCTGGCCCCTGCCCACTCCCCGGCAGTGTGAGCGGTGCCCGGGATGGCACAGGGACAGGTGTTAGAACAGCAGCAGATCTGCGTGTTATTTCTGTGTGGATGCTGAGGTGGGCGGGCGGAAGTGTTGCCGTCAGCAGATATTGAGGCAAGTTTAAAATGACTTTCCAGTGAAGAGCTGTTGTGGTTGCCACGGTCTGCCTGGAGTGGTTGGGCAAGGTGCACAGTTATCTCTTTCTTCCACGGTTAGGGTTTTTTTGCTGGGAGTGCTGGTGGGTGCCCTGTTCCCATGTCCTTGTGCTGTAAGCACATCCTGCACTGCTTCATCTGTATGTGGTGAGCTGCCCCAGCTGGGTGAGCTGTTGAAAGTACATTGGCTATTCAAATCACCTTTCCTCTTTCTTGAAAAGAGAAGTTAATTCCAGTAACCACCTTCCGTTTCACTGCCATTCAACGTAAGGGGGGCAGCTACAGCTCACAACTCTCCTGCTCTGTGAACTTGACTGTGGGCACTGCCTGCAGAACAGAGAGCAGCACAACCAAATAGCTTGTCTGGAGGAGTCTGTGCTGCAGAACAGATACTGGTGACTTCTGCTTTGAGGTGAACATGAGCAGTTTTTGTGCAGCAGCAGGTGCCTGTTCTCCCTGCAGCACCCCCTTTGCTTAAAGCAGAGTTGGGGCTTTGCAAACTTCTCTCCACTCCGAGCTCCTTCTCAGACCTCTTTGTGTTTTTGCCTCACTGCCTGCTGCAGTGGAAATAACCCCAAAGTAAATGTAGGGCAACAAATGCAGCTGCATCCCCCCTGTGCCACAGGTGTGGGGGTCCCTCACCCTGGCTCTCCTGGACATGGCCTAAGCCCTCATGCAGAGCTGGCAGAGCTTCTTGTGTGACATCTAGGTGCAAAGTGTTCTCATGTTTAATTTATGGCTAATCAAACCTGCAAATGAGGCTTTGCCTCAGTTTTCCTCCAGCCCAAGCCCATTATGCATCCTCCTGCCCTAACTTGCATTTGTAATTACAGGCAAGGATTGGTCAAGCATCCGTTTGTGTTTCAGAGGCCTGGGTAGGCTTCCTAGCTTGCAATCATCCTGTCAGCTTTCCGGTGTCTTCGGTCATATTAAATGGTCCTACAGCTTCTAGGCTGCAGCAGTGGGGTGTCTGCTGGTACCTGGCCCTGTCAAGCAACTCCAGGGTTGCTTGTTCAGGTTGGGAAGGGCTGTAGGGTAGGAGCAGTTGAAGGGGGCTGTTCCAGGGGGCCCGCACAGCTTCAGGATGCTCTGGGTTAACCCTGCTTTCACCTAATTAAAAAAGAAACAAGGCCAGTCAACACAGTAATTGTCTTGTGTGTAGAGAAGCAGGGCTCACAGTGTGTGCTGACACCATGCCTTTCCCCCAAGCTGCCCTCCCTCAGCCACTGTCCCCTGCCCTGCCTGGGGCTGCAGCCACAATGTCCTCAGGCTGTGCCAAGGGTGCAGGAGGTTCCTGATCAGGGTGTGACGTGTTCTCGGTGGATACCAAAACCCTGCAGGTGGAGATTCCCACGCAAGGCTTGTGTCCTTCTGTGTCATGTGGCAGCGGGCTCCTGGAGTTGGAGCTGTGGGGCTTCCTGGCCAGCTCAGCTCCAAGCCTGCAGAAGGGCTAAAAACCAGCCTTGATGGAAGAGGACCCTGCTACAGTCAAGAAAAGGCTGTACCTGCAGAAGAGCAACCTGTATGAAATTTTTCTGCTGTTCCCCACCTTTGCATGTGGGGCATTGTGTCCACTCCTGGCTTGGGAGTGGGTCAGAACCCCACAGATTGCAGGATGCTGCTGAAGAGCATCGTGGCAATGGTAGGGCTGTGTCAACAAAGCAGTGCTAAGGGCTTGGCCCTGTGGAGGATGAGGGAGTGGAGGAGAAGCATGGCGTGTTTGGCTGTAATGCCTTGGAGAAGCAAATGTAACCTGGACAAATTGGGTAACTTGAGTGGAGAAATTGGAATAATGTAAAATCTTTCTATCCAGCGTGGAGGGAAGGGCTGGTGCCTGGGCCGGGAGGAGGAGGATGGGCTGGTGCTGAACTCGGTGGGTTGGAGGGGCTGGTGTGGGCAGGGTCTGTGGGACACCAGTCCTTATCAGCTCCTTCCCTGCAGCCCCAGAGGGCTGCCCTGGCCCAGAGGAGACCTGCCCTCGCTGCCTGCCCAGCTTCTTCCCTGCAGCCCTCCCAAACCCGGAGTGTCTGCCAATAACCAACTCTGCCCGTTAGAAGTGAGAGGATGTTTGCAGAGGGAGAGGAGGAGGTCGTTAAGTCCCTGATGAGGCTGCCTTTGCTTCCAGCCATCCTGTGAGCACAGGGGCTTTACTCTCTGCATTTGAGACTGAAAGCCCAGGGCAGGGAGATGCCACAGGGACTGGCACTGCCTCAGTGCAAGAGGTGGCCAATGTTTGCTTTTAGAGGTTTTATTTTGGAGCCATCCAACCCTCCTCGTTTGCACATTGGGCATCCCCTTGGGCTTTGGCATCTCACCCTTCCTCTGCTTGGGGATCTGGACATGCAGGAGGGTGCCAGTGTAATTCTGGCTTTCCCAGAGCCCACCCTTGTGCTGTGGTGGCAAAGGACTGAGCTGCTCCCCAGCTCTCCCTGACTTGCCCTTTGCCCACCCAGGTCCTGTCTGCAGATGGTGTTAGGGGCTGAAACAGCTTGTGAGCACTTTGTGCCTGTGCTGTACCTGGATGAGCTCCTGGAGCCTCTGTGTCTAAACCCTGCTCCTGAACCCAAACTGAGGGATGTGCTCTCCTGTTAGAAATTAATTCCCTCTTTGTTTGCCAAGTCCTGCCCCTTTATCCCACGGGGCTTGAGCAGTAGGCAGGCCGGGCAGCACTGGCCTCCTGTTCCCAGCGTGTTTTATCTTTTCCAAGGTAGCTGAATGTCTGACTCCTGTTTGCAGAGCTTGACTTCTGGGTGTGGGCAGGCTGGAATTGATTAGTTTATTTCACCACCCCCCACCTTGTTGCTCATATCAATGAGCAAGATGGTCAGATCCCTCGGTAAACACGACTTTCTAAGAAACTTCAGCTGCTGCTGTGTGTGAGGAGCTTAAAGGTGTCTCTGTGGAGAAGTGGGGTGGAAGGAGAGGCTGTTTGCCATTCCCTGATGTGTGCCCATATGTGCTCATCCTTCTCAAGGGCTGTGAGGGGGGTTGCTGATATGGAAGATTGTCTTGGAGGTTCCTAAGCAGTTGCAGAGCCACCAAGCAGATGAGGGCTGGGCAGCCAGGCTGAGTACCCAGTGCCCCATCCCCACAGTCTGCTGTATTACTGAACTTGCACCAGGTTTTTCCCCTGTTTGTATAAACCCAACAAAACCTGTGGGAGTCTGGGGACCACAAGCTTCCCGTTCCTTGCAGTCAGTGATGTCCCCATTGCTCCATGGTTACAGCTCGGGGCTGTGGATGCTCTTATCCCTTGCTGAGCTCACTCACCTAATATCCTTGTTTCTGCTTATCTAAGATTAATATGTAACTTAATGTTAGCATGTTAGGCACAGTTCTGGGAGTGTGGTGCTCGTGGTAAAGGGTGGTGCGAATCTGGTTTCTGATGCCAGGGCACTTTACTTCCCCCCTTCCTGTGATAAGGTTTAGGGTTTTTCTGTGCCTGGCACCGGGGCGGCAGTGCTGTTAGTAAATGTTTGCCGTGGCTGGGCCAGAGGGACAAGTCAGCAGAGGGAGGCAGAAGAGGGTGATCCTGGGGAAAGCTACAGTGCTTCCTTGCATGGCTGATCTCAGAGAGGGGTCTGGCATGTGCTGAGTGCCAGGGTCTGGTACTGAAGCACATGGCAGAGCTCTGTGGGATGGAGAGAAGGGTTTTTCTGTTTTCCCCTATTCAAGGCATCCCAAACACACTCTCTTGCCATTGCTTTTCTGCTGACACCCAGGAAGGTGTCACACAGGCTGTGATGTGTAGTCTCGTAGTTAAGTGCTAAATAAATTCATAGATAGAGGGGTGAATTATCTCCAATGAAGCCATTCTGTACTCTGGGAATGGAATTGGTTAATTTATTTACAGCAGCTGTACTACCAGTTTGCTTGATGGGCGGAAGAAAACCTATCAAAAATGTTAGGTATTCCAAGGCTACCTAGCTCATAACAAAGCTAATAAATGTCTTAGGACATCAGAGTTCTTACAAAATCCCACAGGTAATGGTCTGTATGGTGGAACTTCAAAGTTGCATCCTCTTTCTGATAACTTTTTCATCCTGTACAAACACAGCAGCTGTACTGACTCTTTGCAGCACAGTCTTTAATTATTGCAGACAAGAACAACTCTAATTGTACTGCAGAGGCCAAGCTGCTGTGGGTCTTAATGGCACTGTATGGTGAAAGTACCCTTGGCAGAGAGCTCTAAGCTGCTGCCTTTTAAAATCTGGGACAACAATAATCCCACGTGATAAAAAATTCTCCAAGCTTAAATTTTTCAAGGAGTTGAAAGGGCTGACAGGCTCTCCAGCAGATGAGCCAGCCTGATGCATAGGATGGAGGTGGGGCTGTGGCAGTGGTCCTTCTCTGACTGCTGAAATGACTGCTTGCCCAGTACCTGGCAACAGGTAGGAAGGAAATCACAACACAAACAGTCTTGGAGTATTGCTACAGGGGGCGTTTCTCCTTAGATGCAGTCTCCACAGTGTAAATCGTGCTTGCTGCAAAGCAGCATTTATACTTCCAGGGCTGAAGTGTTTGCAGGACACTTTATTTTCCCTAGCAGGTGCTGGCTGCAGTACTGCAGCACATGCTCCTGCAGAGTCTGGGCTCTTTAACCCAATGAGGAGCTGAAACATCCAACTTCAGGTCAGACAAGAGCCTGTGGCTTCTGGTGGTGGACATTGCCCTGCCAATGGGAACAGTGATCCTGTGGCGTGGTGCTTGGGTATTGCCAGAGTCAACGCCTTAGTAGGGGCAGAGGGTTGTGCTCTGCAACCTGCTTTGCACCTCCCATGGGGTGGTTTGTGGTCAGTCAGCACATCCTGCCCTGCTGAGGTTGGAGACGTGAAGCAGCCAGTGGTTTGGCACAGGCAAACCCACCGCGGGGGCGAATATCTCTGCCTCAGGTTTTGCTGTTCCAATGGCAAAAAGCAGGTCCCCTGGGATGCATACATCATGGGCAAACTAGGCAGGGAGCAGGACTTTTCCCCATGATGATTTTTTTTCAGAGACAAAGAACATGTAAATAAGAGCTGGACCATGCTTTAGCCATAAATGGCAGTGAAAGATGTGCTGCAGATCTTGCTGAATTAAGCAAAGAACAAATGCTGTCCTGGATGCTGTAACCACAAATCCTGTGCCTGCATTTAAGCCTGACGACTGCGAGAGTGATTTGTTTAATTCATATTAACTGGGATGGTCCAGTCTGGTGTAAGAGGCAAACCACTGACCAGAAACAACATCTCAGACCATCTCAGAACTGCTCAGTTGCAGCAAACATGAGGCTGTACATGTGATAAGCCTTTTTGTTCAGCCATGCTGAACTTGTAAAATATGCTTGAAAAATCAGGTCTTTGTCTGCTTTTTGGGAATATCCTAAACAACAGTCCCATTCTCTTTTCCTCCATAAAAGTCAGGGTGTTAAAGCTTCAGACAGTGTAGCTTGTACCATGTGAACTGAGTCAGTAAATCCATGATTCTATTGTTTTTATCTTGAAAATTTTATACTCTCTAATGGGTATAGTTAATCTCCTATTGGGAGACTAACAAAGCAGTAATTGCAAAATCTATTTAAATAGTGTGTGATGTATATACAAATTTTAAATCCAAATCCAGCCTGTCTGTGTGGTCTGCCTGTATTCTGGATTGCTTCAGCTGCTGAAGGACAGTCCTGATAAAAACTCCTGACTGAATGCATTTCCTGGGCAGTGTCACCCCACATGTCCCCTTTTTCCTGCACATCCTAAGGCTGTTTGATGAGTAGGATGCCCAGGCTGGTGATGGGGTTTGCCTGCAGCAGAGGATTTCCTTTCTCTCCTGCAGCCGTGCTGATTCCCATGACCCTGGAGAAAAGGAGTAGTCCTGAGCAGCCCACATCCTTCCCTGCCTTCCTGCTTCAGGAGCAGCATTGGGGAGTATCTGCTTGCTCTTCCTCTCCCTTGCTTGCCCAAGTGTTCACTTAAGCCTTATTTATTATTTTTTTAACTGAATCTCTCCCTCTGTTTCCCATCCTGATCCTACATGAGCATCAGGCTCAGGCGTCAAAGTTCCTGCTGCTTCGAGATGGTGTCCAGGACTCAGGAATTTCCACCACTTTGTCTCCTAATGAACAAACGCTGAACTGTCAATGTTGGCTGTCGGTAGCCAGCAGCAGCCTGCCAGTGCTGCCCGCCTGAGAGGTTAGCAACCATTTCCCTCCTCCTGCTGAAGAGCCTTTTATTGTGCATTTAACTGTGCGGTGCCCACGAGTGCCCAGCGACTGCTGGGCTTTTATGCTCTGTGTGCAGAGAAATCTGCTGGCAGCTGATGCTCTTTTTCTCCTTGGAAGTGTTTGTGCTGACCCTGGCGCAGGGAGGCAAGATGGGGAGGGCAGGCTGGCCCTCCATAGGGAGAGCAGCCCGTGGCTGTGGAGAGGGGAGGGATGGAGGATAAACAGGAGATGCAGTTATGTGCAATTGCATCTCCTGAATGGCAATTCAAGTAGGAGAGTCCGAATCTCGATAGGAAGGGTAATATTTAACTTGGGCATATGCTTGTTATGCTCTGTGCTCCAGCCTGCACATGTTGCTATGCCCTTCCTCCCAAAGAGGAATTGCAGTGGAGCCTGGGAGTTGAGCTGCTCTTGGGATTTGCGAAGCCCTGTGGGATCTTACAGCCATCCTTGGCATTACTGCCCTGGTGCATGGGTAAGCTGTGCCCTCTTTTCCAGCACTTAAAGGCTGGCTACCAAGAAGATGGAGACTCCCTTTTTATAAGGAGTCACATGGAAAAGACAAGTGGTAATGGGCACAAGTTACTCCTGGGGAGATACCAATTGGACATCAGAAGAAAATTTTTCGCTATGAGAACAGTCAGACATTGGAATAATCTCCCCAGGGAAGTGGTGGATTCCCCAAAACTGGACACTTTTAAGACTCAGCTTGCCAAGGTGCTGGGCTGTCTCATCTAAACTGTGTTCCTGCCTAGAAAGGTTGGACCAGATGATCCTTGAGGTCCTTTCCAACCTGGCATTCTGTGATTCTGATTTCCCCCTCCTGGAGCATCCTCTGCCTGGAGCTGGGTGCTGGGGACACTGGCACTGGGCTGGTCACTGTCCTGGCAGATGTGACTGTGCCCGGGTGACCTGGGATTCAATCCCACCATAAACCTTGGCTGTCGGGGTGCAGGACTCCTTCTGTGGGGGCTTTCGTGCTACAAGAGCTCCTTGAGTTCCCTTGGCTTTCTGAGTTTTCCCATGTGTCCAGAGCATATCGTGCTTCTTGTGCTGGTTATCCTAGAATTGGTGTAGTGCTCTTCAAAGGAAGTTGCACAAACACCTTAGCTCAGCCAGCTGTGGGATTGCAACCAAAGGTGGCCGTCTTTAAATGCATATATTAAAAATTTAGGGACTATTAGAACAATCAGACTTTTTTTCCCCCCTTGCCTCCCCAGGGTTATTTTTTTGCTACAACAGTTCAGGTGCAGATTCTCCATATACAGGCTTTGGCTGAGCATCACTGCAGTCTCCCATCTCCCTGCTTGCTCCAACTACATGCAGACTGTGAACTTGCTAGTTTTGGGGATGGATGGTTTGTAATTACCAGCTTAGAGCTGCTGCTGCACTGTTAGTTCTTTGACCACTTAACGTATCAGATTATTCCTTCCTGTGCTGTTCGTAGGCGAAGGGCTAAGTAACAGTGATGGCATTAATGTTAAATTCTGTAAAACTAATAGGAACTTCTTATTGTTCAGGCACTCTGTATGTCTGGGGACTGTGGTGCCACTGGAAGGGTAATAGAGACAGAGGACTCATGGTGTATTAGCAATGGGATGCTGCTGTATTTCCTAGTTAGGCTGTTTATGAGTTAAGACTATCATAACTGTCTATCTCTTCCTTGGAGGCTTGGTTTGATTAAACCCCTTTGTATTGCTAATGCTAATGGAGCTTAATTGATGCTGGTGATCTGCTGGGAGAGCTTAAAAAAAGGCTTAACCTAGACATGACTCTGCTGGTTTGGCTGTCTCTGGTCCCAGCAGGGAGGTGTTTGCAGTAGGCAGGATCTCCCAGCCCTGGCAGGGTGCTGGGGTGACCCCAGGCTGCCACACTGGCTCCTTGCAGGACCTTCACCCCTTCCAGAGCCCTTGTCACATCTCCCACATGCAGCCATCCCACAAGCTCTGCAGGTGCTTCGGACCCACTCCCAACATCTCCTGGTGGCTTCCCCTGCTGGGACGGGGTCCAGGTGTTCCAAAGCCCTGGCTCAAGCAGGAGAAGGCTGCAGGTTGCAGTTGGACCATGATAAACTCATCAACAGCTCCTCTGTGCTCCTGCAGCACTGATGGGCTAAGGAACCGGGAGGAATGCTGTGTGTGATAAGGCAGAGGAAGACCTGCTCCTTCCTGAGGAAAGCCTGGCTGCTGTGCTGGGCGCTGCTGCTGCTGCAGGCGAGCAGGGCTGCTGTGAACCACCTGGCCCCTCTTCCTGACCCCAGCCCTGGGGGCTGTCTCCTGGCACGGGGCTTGGGGGGCCGTGCCAACCCCTGTGGTGGGGGATGCTGGAGCAAGGTCCTTCCACAGCTGGCGGAAGTGTATCAGGGCCAGCAGCAAGATGTGTCAGGTCTGGCCCCTTCCTGTGTCAGTAACTGGTGTGGATCACGCTCAGACCTCTTCTGAATCAGCTCCTGAGCTGCAATTTACCCTGCTGCCTCTTCTAGTACATATCATCACAGTGAAATTAATTTTCCATGAGAGAGTCAGCTGTTTCTTGATTGGAGTGCTCTGAAAATATCAACAGAGAAATGATTACAGGAAGCCTTCAGCACTCATTTATATAATTGGACTTTACCTCCCTGGTTGAAGTTTTTGCATCCACTGCTGTCTTGGACGAGCACTTGCACTGTTGCTTATGAGCAGGGCTGTTGGGGTGCAGCATCCTGAGGGGGGGCACCAGCCCTGGGGTGCAGCTGTGTGCCTCTGCTCCAGCTGGTGCCAAGCTGTAGGTCAGATACCATGGTTTATATGTGTGTAAATCCCAGCAGGGTAGACTTGTCCTTTAATGGTCTAATGAATAATCTTAAGACAGTCAGTTGGGCAAATGGATTCTTAAATTTTGCTCATTCCTATTCTGTGTGGGTAGTGAGAGTCTGCTGGAAGTTTGTAGGAAAAGGGGCATTACCCCCCAAACTCATAGCAGCTAAAATCCCTCTGCTGTCCTTGTCCCACTGCTCAGTGGGACAAGCCTGTGGCCAGGCTGTTATCACTGCCTGTATGTGTTCAGAAGTGCTGCATGCTCAAATGGAATAAAGGCAGAAGGCCAATATAATTTCTGAGGTCATCCTATGTGATTACATTAGCTATATCTTGCAACACGGAGAATTTCTTTTTGGCTGAGCCCCGGTTCAGGCCGAGTGTGCGGGTGCACATTCCTGCCTTGGCAAGTGCAGCAGAGGGGATGCTCAGTGTCTCCTTCCTCCACTGATGGTAGCTCCAGCACTAGTTAATTTAAGCACCGTGTGGGTATGAGGAGTAAAATGTTTTCCATTATGTGTTTTAAATCTGATTTTCTGACCCAAATAAATGGCATGTTCTGGATAAGCATGGGGTTTGTGAAGGTGATCTCATGGTGGTGGCTCATTTTGGGGGCAGAAGAAGGAGTTCTTATCCCTAAGCTGGGGTTGGTGGGGTCATGGGGGTTTCTTGGTGTTGGGTGTGTGGGGTGTTGATGGCACAGCTCATCTGTGCCCAGGTATCTCCTTAATCATCTGAGTAAGGGGTTAATATATGAAAAGGCAACTGCTGCCTTAAACAAAGCTGGTGCTGTTTGTGCTGGTGCTCCCCTGGGGTGTTGGCTGCTGTGACAGTCTGCTCAGGATTCCCCACTGCAGCTCGGCCACCCTGGCCTGGCAAGCCATGTCATGTGCTGTGGCCAGGCCCTGCTCCGTCTGCCCGCCGAGGCAGCACTGAACAAACGGTGCTTTCACTGCGCCCGACAAACCTCCCTGCTCCTTAAATTAAGCAGGATTGGAGGCTGATTTGTGTCTCTCGTTCTTTCATGCTTCACCAAGCCTGCTTCTGCTTTCTCCGGTGAGTAGAAGGCATAATGAAGGAGAAAGTGAAATTACTTGTTCAGCATCAGCGAGTTGTGCCTTGCCACTGATTCCAGCTCCATGACAGCTCTGGGAAGTGCAGGCTTGCTGCCCCCCCTTCCCTTACAAACAGCCTGCTCCTCATAAACATCTCAACTCAGTGGCTTCAGCTACCCTTCAGTCCATGCAAAGAGGAGAGGAGCTGTGCCTCTGCTCTTGGTTAGCCTTTTGATTTCTGGAAGGGCAGCTGGGCAGTCTCTGACCCTCATGATTTGCTGGTGGTGGAGGTGAGGCTGTGCAGTGCTGCTCTCCTCTGTGCTCTGCTGTGCTTGCTGTTCCCATTACTGCATGTGTTGATTCATGCTGTCTCCTAGTATAGAGCCTCACAGTACTTCTGGCTGCAGCTTGGGGTGGATGCTGTCACTGGGGCAAGATGTTGTAAATGTGTCCTTAGGAACTGTATGCCCTAAGCATCAACCCTTAACATGTTGCCTTTTGCAACCAGGGCAGAGCTCTGATGTGGGCTGCTGAGCTGAAGAAGTTGCCCAACTTCCACATCTTGCAGTGGTCCTCTAGGAGACCTGCCCTCTGCCTGGTCTGCACAGGCAGGTTGGGACAGAGCTGCCCTAAACCCCAAGGCCATGCCAGCCTGATGGCATTGCTCGCTTTTCATCACTAACCCCTAAGTAGCCCGTTCTGTGAACTATTTGGTTTTTTCCCCAGCAACTCCCATTTCCCCAAGTCCTGGTTGGCAGCTGCCTGGCAGTGCAGGGACTGTGATGGAGAAGGATGCCGGGGCTGGACCTCTGGTGCTGGGAGGTGATGTGGGTTTGTGCTGAGCTCTGAGCAGCAGTCCACAGTGTGAGCATATGGAAGTTTTAGGGCTGGGTGTGAGGTTTTGTGTGGAGAACTTCAGCTACGTTTGTTTCTGGCCTGCGGTGCCACATCAAAATGCCAGCTTCTCCTGGATCCTTATCCCCTGGGGATCTGCTAGAGTGAATCCCCCGTCTTTCTGAGCAGGAGCAGCCCTTGCTGCTTCTCACTGGCATTGCAACAGGACTATCTTGCCAACAAACTGCACCAGAGCATACGTTTGTTTTGTAGCTCTCACTGACTGACCTGGTGGTTGCTCTGGGTTGCAGAGCTGGCTCCAGAAGAGCTGGGAGAGCAAAGTGGGTTTAGGTGCAGCTGTGGCTGAGGCAGGTCCTGCTTGTTGGTGTAACTGCTGGCTTAAGGTGCCATTGCTGGCTCCACCATGAAAGGTACATATATAGGAAGGGTGAGGCTGGAAATGGGCTTTTAAAATTGCATTTCAAGCCATTTAGTTGCCAAACACTTAATACAGCTGACTCCCTTCTTGCTGAAAATCTGGTGATTCCCCAGGCTGGGCACGGCAGGGGGGGCTCTGGGCATGGCGTGTGGACTCCATTGCCCTTTCAAATATTTCCTTAACTGTGTGAAAACGAGATATGCTTGGGATTGGGAAATGCATCTGGGCAGCCTCTTCTGGAGGCTGACTCTGTGTGGGTGTGGAAGGGGAGATGGGGGCAGTGTGTCAGTGTGCAGACCTGTGGGGGGTGTTTGGGGGCACCCTTGCTCTCTGATAGCAGTGCCACCTCAGGGTACCCTATCTAATCTGCACTGCTGGTGACTGCCATGGTGACTGTACCTTGGCTCTGGCAGCTGCCTGCTTTGGGCTATCGCAGCTTGTGATAGGTCTGCTGTAGAAATAACCTGTCTGTTAGGGAGGTTTCCTGGTGACATTTCATTGTTACTGCCCTCCTCTGTGCAGAGTCTCTTTTGCTTCCTTGGCTTGGTGCCTTCTTCACCCCTCCTGGAGTGCCTTTTGACCTGTTTTTTAGTTATTAGTGCAGAACTGGCCTTTTAGGTCTCCTTATTTTCAAATCAAGATTATTTTTTTTTCTTTAATTGTTAAGCCTATCACTTGACTGCAGTGGGGCTGTGGCTGGCACTGTGATGCTGGCAAGGGGTGCTGCGGTGTGCCATCCCTGTGGTGTCCTGCTGTCCTGCTGCTGGTGACACAGGGCTGTGCCTGCCACTGTTTGCTTTGGGGCTGGTCCCTGCCAGCACCAGGTGTCAGCTTCAACTGAAACCTAAGGAGGTTCAGCCTCAGCCGTGCCAGAGCACGGAGTCAAGGGGAGAGGATTTGGGAAGAAACCTGGCTGGTGGGGGAGACTGACTCCTGGAGCCCAGGGGCTTGTGCTGTAAAATGCTACCTGCTCTGGGATGTGTGGATTGCCAATGGGCTCTGAGACTGGCAGTGGGATGGTTTTTGTGGTGCCCTTTGAGGTGCCTCTGCCAAGCAAGCGTCAGCCCTTGGTGCTGCAGTCCAGGAACGATTGCCCATCTCCAGGCATGCAGCTTAGTTTCCTGTTATAATGATGTTTCCAAATTAAACCTCCCTACTTAAGCAGCAAAAGGTACTGTTTAAGCTACAATCCTCTGTTACAGTCCGCATCGTCAGGTCTAGCTGGGTACATTCCCCTTATGAACCAGCCAGGTTTCCAGACGTGCCTTACGCCTCCGCTTCCCGGCTCTGCGCCCTTCCCAGTTCCCATCGGGCAACCGAGGCACATGTGACCCAGGGATCCTCCTGGCAGCAGGGAGCTGAAACCAGGCAGAAGGCTGGGAATGGTGCCAAAAGACTCCTATTTCTCTTTCCTACAAAAGCTGGTGCTAATGAAAATTTTCCCTTTTTTTTCCCCACCCCCCCCCCCACCCCTTGCTTGCAGTGAACACCTACCTCTTCATGATGCAAGCCCAAGGCATCATGATCCGTGAAAACATGCGAACAATAGGAGCTCAGGTGTACGAGCAGGTGGTCCGCAGTGCCTATGCCAAGAGGAACAGCAGCGTGAATGACTCAGGTATTTCTTGAATAACTGTCATTTTGACCAAAGGTGCTGTTTCCGTTGGAAATCACGTTCACCTGAACCACTCTCTCTTGCAGGGATTAATTTGTGCTGGTAAATGCAGGGTGGGAAAAACGTTGATTAATTGGCTTCTATTTTTATATATAACATATATAGAATTACTATATATATATATATATATATATATACACACACACTATATATATATAAATAATATTATTGTCTTTATAAAAAAATTCAAATGCTTCCAACTTTTATAAGCGGTGAAAATCCTCAAAGGCCTCAAATGACAAGATGTGGAGCCGAAAACCTCTCTGCTTTCCAGGAATTCAACTTGTTAGGTTCGACCAGTCCTGAGGGTAAACACTTTCAAATTTCAATGCAAGGATCAGGTTTCATAGTTAAAAAAAAAAAATAACTTCCCAGGCAAACACATGCTCAGAGCCCTGGCTTCATGCATGTGCAGGAGCCCATGGTCATAAGCGTCACTCCTCCTGTGCAAGGATGAACTGAGATGACTTGGCTGGAGATCTGCCACAAATAATACATTGAACTTAGAGTAGAATGCAGGGAGTGGAGTCGCAGGCTCCCACTCCCAGACTGTTCATCATCTGTAATATAAAGCTGATAACAGGGTTACCAGTTTTGGTTATCAGTATGGTACAGTGAAGCATAAATGTACGTGGCTGTGTGTAAGCCAGGGTGAGGCATTGCCCTCTGGCTGCTGTGACACCGAGCATGTACCCTCCCTGTTGAGATGTCACTGGTGTGTCACTCTGGTGCACTTGCCATCAGGCTGCAGCGGTGCTGGGGAGCTCAGCTCAGCTCCTCCCCTGTGAGGGCTTAACAGCAGGGGCTGATGGAGTTTTACAAGACAAGATTATTTCCTTATTAATAAAAGCTACAAGCTGTGTCCTTACTGCCCAGCCTGCTGAGGAGCGGGTGGTGCAGATGCCAGATCAGCTGTACTCTGACCGGGGATGGGCACGGGAGGGGAATTACCAGCTTGGCAAGAGATTGACACCGTAGGTCATCTCCTCTTCCCACCAGAGCTGGCCAGGGCTGCCAGCTTAGGCTATTTTTAAGGATGGAAACATCCAAGTAAAGCAGATGCAGGGTGAGGAAGTAGCTGATCCCCTGAAGGGAGAAGGGTTAGATGTTCCACCACTGCCACTTGCAGTGATGAGAGCCTCTGTCCCCCTGTGGTCCTGGCCTTCGGGGCTCTGAGCCCTCCAAAAATCTGCTGTGTGCTCCTGCTGCCTGCAGCAGACAGAGCAGTGGTGGCCACGTTAGTGTCAGCCACACCAGCACTGCTGCTACTGATATAACTGCTGTGCTTGGGCCTCATGCCTATCCCAGCTCTGCAGGCATGGGCTGATACCCCTCCTGCCCCGAGAGCCCTGGCTGCAAGGATGGTTTTATCATGCACCAGCACTGTGCACTGTCCTGGGGCAACCTTCCCTGGCAGGCAGGTCAAAGCAGACATATGGTGGATGGTGGTGACATCTGGAAGGCACCTAGCACAGTGGCCACAAGGATTATATTAACACCGGGATCAGTATCTTCTCTCCCTGGCTCTCGGTGGGATCTGGGTGGGTGGCACTGGTTTGTGCATCCTCCTGTCCCCACTGTGGGCAGTGTGGCATTGTGACAGCCAGGAGAGCAAACCTGCCTGGTACGGCTGCAGGGAGGGACCCAGCAAAGACCTTGACTGTCCCCTTCATGACTCAGAGCTGCTGGGAGCAGCTCCTGGGCTCTCCTTGTCCCTGTCCTACCCTGCAGGCAGCAGCAAATGTCACATCCCTGCATCCCTTCCTCTCTTCTCTGTGAACATGAGCCCCATGGCATGCTTCTGCAGGTACCTGCTGCAGGAATGCCTGTGCATGGTGAGGTAGCTGGAAAAGATGAGACCTTCTCATCCTGGTAGGTCCAGCATCTGCCTGTGATGGGGCTGGGTGGCTCAGCACTAAATCTCCATTTACCAGGACCTCTGTGGCATGTAAGGTTGGTGCTGGTGCCCTGCATGCTGTAGGACTGAAAGGCCAACTCTCCATTAAGCATCTGATGCTTGGAGAAAGTGGAGAGGCATCATCCTCCTGTAGCAGCTAGTGCCTTACTACAGGCAGAGAACTTTCTCTAGTGCCTAAAATAAAGGTCATGCTTGGCTAAAGATGCCTTATGCAAAGCTGGTGACCTTACTGCAGAAAGCAGAAGTTCATGGTTATTTGAAAATCTCCTTAAAACATCTACAGGTGTAACAGGCTGGAAGGGTTTGCCCAGAAGGTAAAAGGATGCAGGGGAATGGGGAGGCTGGAGAACTGTGTCCTGTGGGCACTGCCCTGACTTCTGGGCATGGGGGCTCTGCTGCTCTTGCACAATACAAATGGGAGGAAAAGCTGCATGTAACATGATTGTTATTATTGATCGTTTGAGGAGGATGTGAGGCAGGATTTCCCTGTGCAGGCTGCTGCACTCACAGTCCTTGCTGGCCTTGGGGCTGCCTGGGGACTTCCCTCTCTGAGCCTGCTAGAAAAGGACCCACAGGAGGAGCATGTCTCCTCTCACTGTGCCATGGTCCTTCAAGGATAAGGTGCTAAGTAGCTTTTCCTTCCAAGCACCATGTGCTCCTTTGAGCTGTTTGTGATACCTGAAGGTGGTACTCAAAATTCTTTCTTTGGCCTGAAAATGTGAAGGTTTCTTTGTGGTGTGTCTGAGGCAGCTGGGTTGCAAGTCTAGAGCTTGTGCTGTGTGGGGACACCTCCATGCCATTTGGGACATCTTCAGCCATGGGTGGCTTTGGAGTCTGCTCACAGTGGCACGAGGAAAGAACAAAAACTTGCAGCTCAAGTGTAAACTTTTTATCTTTTTAAATTTTTTTTCCATTCCCCAGATTATCCTCTTGATCTGAACCACAACGACACCTTTCTGCAAGCCACAACGTTTCTTCCTGAAGACTTTACCTACTTCCCCAACCACACCTGTCCCGAGAGGCTCCCTTCTATGAGTGAGTAGCATCCTGATGGCCCTGTGCCCCTCCTGCACCATGTGCCTTTGGAGGGCACGCCGTGATTTTCCCCAGCTCTCTGGCATTGCACCTTTCCCTGCTGGGCACCTGGGATGAATGGGAGCTCTGTTTGGAGCCCTGTCCCCTCCTGGGAAGTCATTGTTTACCCACTCACACAAATTAATCCCTGCTGTGTCGGAGGCCCATCTCCCTGCCGAAGCAGGAGCCCATCGCTTGGCAAACACAAACAAAAGAGAGATTGTGTGCTGGGAGCTGGTGGAAAGGCTCAGCCAGCCCTTTTCCAGGGGCAGCAGCAGCAGCAGGCTGGCTCCTTTACCCCTCAGCAGCACTGCTGGTCCCAGCCCCGGGCTGTGCTGGGTACAGCTGGGCAGGGGCTGGTGCTGGAGACAGGCTGGCCCTCCCCAAGGGAGCTGCAGCTGGGGGAAATGCTTCCACCAAAGCAGTGGAAAATTGGGCTTGTGGTGTAAATTTTTCCTAAAAGGGGGAAACTGCTCTTTGCTGAGGTGTGGGGTTTTGGGTCTGCTAGAAACCTGTATAGAGGAATAGAATGGTGTCCTAGCTGGTTTGGGTCTCTGATGGAGAGCTGCATCCAACAGCAGCCACAAAGGCTGACTAGAACCCAGCTGCTGAGCAGATGGAGGTGTTAAAAGTCACACCAGCAGCATTCCTCTATAATTTTTGTTGGTGCTTGGGGAAAAGTAGAGGCTGCCTGCATCCAGTGCTGGGGGTAGAGGGCAGGGATGCAGCAGAGTGCTGCCCCGAGCAGGCACACAGTGTCTCAGGACCACAGCAGTTCCTGACCACTCCTTGGCTTCTCCCCGCAGAGGGCCCCATCGATGTAAATATGAGTGAGATCACGATGGAGGATATCCACCAGTTCTTCTCAAGAGACCCTTCAATTAAACTGGGAGGCCACTGGAAGCCGAGCGACTGCGTGCCTCGCTGGAAGGTGAGCAGCGAGCTGTGGAGCCCTGTGCCCTGCCAAGCATGGGGGGGATATGGAGGGTCCTGGGTGGGTGGTGGGAGGAGATTAACAGAAACGTTTCTGATGTGCTGTGGCACCAGAGTAATTAATATAAGGATCTCAGAAGTGTGGGGCTGCAGAGCCTGGGGGAGAAATGCTGAGTTCAAGTGCTGCTTTAGTGATGTGTGAGTCAGCCCTGAGCTTCTGCGTGGATTGCTAAGCGAGCTCCCCTGCCTGCCCCCCAGCTGCTGAGCCTCCCACTTGCCCTGCTGCCCTGTCTGGGGTAGGATGTCACCCACAGGGGCAAAGTGTTACTGCTGGGGACTCGCGTCCCCAGAGGCAGGTGGCTTGGGGCAGCGTGGTAGCTGTTGCCTGGCCCCACTCCTGCTGTCCCCAGTGCTGGGCAGAGGCAGTTGTGGGGTGGGGACAGTCTCCCGCCCGCTCAAGGTCACATTGAATTTCCCCAACGCAACAATTCTCCAAGAAGTGAATAGGAAATCCATGTGGGGGCAGCGGGGTTGGATGGATTTTGGGTTGCTCAGCGCTTCACGGGGGAGCTGATACACCACGTCCGGCGGTCGGTCTGCGGCAGGAGCGGCTGGTGCGGTGCAGTAAGAGCCATGTCCTCTCCCTGTCAGGTGGCGATCCTGATCCCATTCCGCAACAGATACGAGCATCTTCCCGTCCTCTTCAGACACCTTATTCCCATGCTGCAGCGGCAACGTTTACAGTTCGCCTTTTACGTTGTAGAACAAGTGAGTGAGCCCTGGGGCAGTCAGGGCAGCAGCTGTGGGTGCTGCACTGGAAACATGTTGGCCGGAGCTTCAGCTGAAAGTGCAAGCGCAGCTCTGCCCTGAGTCCTGAGGCACTTACCTGCCAGGTCACATCATTGGAAGGCTTGGGGTTCATGTTGCAGTATTTTAAGTTGTCCCGTTCTGCCTAAAAGTGACACAGCCAAGAGGTGTGGCCAGAAATGACTGGTTTGATCGAAATAGAGATTCAGGGTTGTGGGGTTTTTTTAAGTCCTGTATTGGATGAGCTATTTAAAAGAAATACAACTTTAAAGCAGGTATTTGCAGCTTAAATAACACTGCATTATTTTTGTGTGTCTCTGTAGTAGTTGCAGGGAGAATCCCTTAGGCAGAGGAGTTATGCCCTTCTGGTCTGGGCAGTATCTAGGAGACTTTCATGAATGTAAAACATAAGACTGTCATTTGATCTGTACATGAACCTGTCACTTAAACTCTCTGCCTTCAGCCACCCAGTAGATGTACCTCAATAGTTAGCTTTATCTTAAAAGGATTGATCAAAATTGGGTGTTCTTTTTCAAATGTCTGAGTAATAAGACTTAAACATCTTTATTTTTGCTCCTGCACAGTAAATTATTTAAGTCTTGGTTGACCTCACTAGTCTGTCTGTTCCAATACATTATTTCCTTCTGTGGCACCGAGGTGAGAGCTGGTTGCCCTCCACAGTTTATTCTAGACAAGATGAGAATGCACGTATGGAGCATGAACTGTGCAGGGCTCCCCTTGAGAAGGAACTTTCTCCCTCCTAGGCTGGAGCCCAACCCTTCAACCGTGCCATGCTCTTCAATGTTGGCTTTCGGGAAGCAATGAAGGACTTGGACTGGGACTGTCTCATCTTCCACGATGTGGACCACATACCAGAAAATGACCGTAACTATTATGGGTGTGGACAGATGCCAAGGCACTTTGCAGCCAAGCTGGATAAGTACATGTATCTGTAAGCACTGTTCTTCCTCCCCAGTACCCTAATAGCTCAAGAGCCAGTGTTAGATTTATTTTTTAATTTAAAAAGGCAGAAGATGAATGTCAGTTTGCTTCTTGGGCTTTGTGCAAAGTGAGCATGAGAGGGGAATATAAGAAGGAGCATCCTCATGTCTCAGGCCTTCCCCATGGCAGGCAGGAGAGCTGCAGTGCTGGCTGGCTCTGCCCTAACCCCTTCTCTCCCTTGCAGGCTTCCATACAACGAGTTCTTTGGTGGGGTGAGTGGCCTGACTGTTGAGCAGTTTCAGAAGATCAACGGTTTCCCTAATGCCTTCTGGGGCTGGGGTGGTGAAGACGATGACCTCTGGAACAGGTAAGGGCTGGGCTCAGCCGGCATCACTGGGCTGCCTTCTGGTGGTGGTTCTGCCAGCCAGGCTGTGCCCCTGCTGCAGGAAAGTGTCACCCACTACCACCCACTGCTCACTGCACCCACTTCACCTGGCCTGGGGAAGAGCCAGCCTGGCCGTGGGGTCTTGGTGGGAACAGGGCCACTCCAGCCTGCACAGGCAGCAGGTGGGAAGCAAACAGAGAAGGGCTGGTTGGGCAATTATTGGCTTTGTGTGTGATAGCCCACGCTGCTGAGCTCAAACTGATCTTGGCTGAACTTCTGAAGCCTTGAGGTGCTGAGTGCTGTGTGACTTGCCCAGAGCCCAGGCTGGAGTGGGGAGGTTTGCATAGCTTATCTGCTGTGTGGAAAGGCAAAGCTGCTGTAGGAGGCCCAAGTGCACTAACTGTGCAAGAGCTGATTCATTTCTTCCCTTTCTAATGCAGGGTGCAGTATGCAGGCTACTCGGTGACTCGACCAGAAGGAGACACAGGGAAATACAAATCAATTCCCCACCATCATCGGGGAGAAGTGCAGTTCCTAGGAAGGCAAGTCAATTTATTTATTTTTTTAAGAAACCCAAAGCCCTTCACAAAGAGTCTGTACCACATACAAGACTCCCTGCAGCTGTTTGAGCAGCCTTGACTCCTGAAGGAAACTAACTGCAGGGAGATGAAGGCAGAGCACTGCCTGGATTCCTCCACCCCTACCCCACATCCCTATGACAAAGGGTCCTTGTGTTGTGGCTGTAGCTTCTCTTCTGGGATACCATCTGAAGAGGGGGTTGTCAGCATGGCAGGCTGGGGGCCAGTCCTGGATCTGCAGGGGGCTGTTCCTAAAGGGGTGGCTAATGCCAGATGTCAGAGAAGCTTCTATGTTTCTAGAAAAGCCTGATCTAAGTGTTGAAGGAGGGATTGCTCAGCCCACAGAAGGCAGAGAGTAGAAGCTCTCCTGGTGTGTGGCTGCTAAAGCATCAGCAGACCCTGGCAATACTGACAAAGTCCAGTAGCAGCACCCTGGGTTTACACTACAAAGGCAGTTGCTGTTGCAGAGGCAATGTCCCCTGCAGTGTTGTTATTCAGTAGTGGATGCTTCATCTTTTTTTCTCAAAAAGTTAAGCTCTCCCTACAGCTTTCCAGGAGGGTTCCAACCCCTTCCTCCAGGAGCCAGGATTGTTTCAGAAGTACGAGAGTTGGTTGAATGGCTGCTTTAGCCAGGGATCATGGTGGAATTTGAGTCTTCTGAAAACTACGCAGCAGAAAACCAAAGAAATACCTTTTTCATGAACAACTGCAGGAATTGACACTTGTAGGTGACAAGCTGCTGGACAGTGCAAGCTCTGTTCTGCAGAGGGGCTCCTGGCTGCAGCCAGCAGAAGGGGCAGCAAGGAGGGTTTATGTTGCGGATACTGTTTGAGCTATCTGCTGGGCTTTTTTTACAGAATACACCATTTCAGGGTGAATTTCCATTTGAGGTTATGCTCTCTTTAGACATAGTTTTCATTTCTCTGTCCAACAGAGTGCAGTCAGTAAGAGATGCTTCTCTCATTTCACTCTTGAAAAAGAGAAGTTGGCTTTGGCTTAAAAAGCCACATGTAGTCAAACCCTTAAAGTGTGAAAGGCTGGGAGTGCAGTGGAGTTGAGTTCTGGTTCCTAATGCTGGTCTCCTCCTGGCTCCAGCCAGGAGCCCTAGTTCAGTGTCAGCAGGAGCTGGGGGGCAGTGCTGCAGGAGGGATCTGCAGTGACCATGGGCAAGGCAGCAGCTCACCCTGTGGCTTCTCCCACCTGGGTTTTTTCATTGTGAAGAAGGAAGGTGTCCATCAAGGCACTAAGTGTTTTGCCTGTGTCCTGATGCTGTGACCTCTTTGAAGCCAGTTTTGGCACTTCCATCTTCGCTTTCACCCAGTTTTCCTATGTCTCCTGGCACAGATGCTTTTTCTGTCCTCAGGTCCCAGCCCAGCTCCCACTCACCCTGGTGCTGCCAGGCCCACAGATAGTCAGCGTCCTGTCCTGCTGAGGGTTTTCTACTTTATATATTATTTTTTCCCTTCTACCTTAGCCCTTATATCTCATCATGCTGCTCCTAATTTTGGTTGAGGCTGTTTTTGTGCACCAGCTGCAGTTCCCTTTCCCAAACCATCATTCATCAAGTTTTATTTCCTCATGCCCTGTCAGTTTAGTTCTGCTCTTGTTTGTGGTCCAGCTTCCTAAAAATAGAAAGGACCACATCACCCCTCAGCTGCTTTTCTCTGGGATGTTTTGGCTGGCAAGGGCTTGGCAGGGACCCCCTTAGCTCAGCACCCTCCCAGGACTAGGACCTGCAGATTTTGAGCAGGAATCAGGTTGCTTTGACAGCTGGGTGCTCACTGGTGGCACAGGGAGCATTTTGCTTTTCATGAAGTTATGAACTATAACTTTGTAAGGGCTGGGACATTTACCTACCAGGAATACAGAAAAGGTGATGGTCATATTTATTAAGAAACCTGTTGTTCTGTAGCTGCTGTTGGGACTGGTTGATTTAAGGGCTCTTTAGTTGCTGTCATGTGGACTTTGCAGAGCTCTGTGGGATATGTGGAAATGACTTTGGCCTCTGGTTCTTGTTGCACAGGTATGCCTTGCTGAGGAAGTCAAAAGAAAGGCAAGCCCTGGACGGCCTCAATAACTTGAACTACTTTCCAAACGTCACGTATGACGCCTTGTATAAGAACATCACTGTTAACCTGACACCAGAGCTGGCTCTGGTGACCGAATATTAAGAGGAGAAAATAACTTTGCTCTGCCCTCCACCAAGAAAGCACCCCACTAGACTCTCTCTTCCAAGGGTTATTGGGACAAGCAACAATTTGTCTAATGAAGGATCACAGTATTTTGGAGAATAAGGCTGAAAGTGCACGCACAAATTGCCCCAGCTGTACCAATCCAGCCCGGTACTCGTGCAGTGAGCTCAACAGTCTCTTTCTTTTCTCTGCCAGTTGCTTTCTGGGTTTCAGGACAACAGTTCGACCTGCTGCTCTCGTCTCCACATCCTTCCTCCAGCAATCTCCAGCACGGGGACTCACCTCGGACCCGCTTGCTCCTTCAGGAAGTGGCTCAGCTGAGGGACTCTGGCTTCTTGATGGCAAACATCAGGAGAGATTCAGCCAGCCACTGCCCTGCTGGGATATCAAACGACTTCTGATACCGTTCTTCTACATCTCTGCGGTTTTTTAAATTACCTGCTTGAAGTGTATACAACAGAATCGCTTCTTAAAGAAGTGTAAGTGTAAATATGCTGTGTAAATTGCCCCTTTTTATTTTTCTCCTATGGCTCAAATCCAAGCTAGAGGTTTACATATGGTCATTCATTTTAGTCCTGAATTCTGTAAACACTTGTGTGTGCACCACTGTACTTGTGCAAGGTGTTCCCTTTTAAGCCAGTGGGACTGCTTGCGTGATTTAAGCTGTGCATATTCAGAAATGTTTGTGGGACAGGACCCTAGACTTCCCCATGTAGTAGATGAGAAGTACAGCCGTGTCATTGCTCATTCCAGAAATCATGGGGCTGGCTTTTTCCAGGGAGAGTGAGGAAATGGGGATGTTTATAGGAAAAAATCCCCTTTCTGTCACTTTCGCAACATGATGTGCAAATGAATCCAAAAGCCATACAGGCTAAAATGACTTGCCTGTTGCTGTATATCCCACTGATAGCAAGTGCAAGCTTGGTAGGTTGCTCAAGAGCTCTCATCCATGCTACTGTGGGATGGGGCAGCTGGCTGCACTGCACCGAGCCCATCTGGGCCTATCAGCACCCTGCTGTCACCGCTATAATGTGACAGCATGTTTTGAGGGGTTGGTTTAGTGTGTATTTCTGGTGTAAACCTAGCAGCACACCAAACTGCTGTTGGTTGGAGCCAGGTAGTGAGCCTGGTGATCACTGCTGGCACTTGGCAGCACTTGCACAAGCACAGCTGGTGGGGCAGGCGGGTTAGCAAGTGGGAGAAATGAAGGACGCATGAATCAAGCTCATGAAAACATGAGGACCGGGCACCTGAGAGCTTGGTCTGATGTCCCATTGAACCTGGAGTGCCCCTGCTCCCTTCTCCTGTCTGCCATCATCCCCTCCTGCCCACAGCAGCTGTGGGCAGGCTGGGCTCCAGGCTCCCTCCTGCTGGCACTCGATCCAGTCCTCACACAGCACCCACACCAGCACGTGTGCTGGACCTCTCTGACTTTAAAGTAAGTATGCTGGGGGTTGCTTTTAAATTTGTTTTTATACATAACAATGGCGGGTACTTAACCCCCAAAGTACTCTAATTTTCTTTTTGTGTTGTTTGCCTTCAGTTTCCTTAACTTCTCATGGTTTACATTGTTTTCTCAGTTCCGTGGACGTATGATCCCCATGCGCATCTGTTGTGGGTGTGACTGCCCAGGGCATTCCTAACCTGTATCCAGAAAATGTTAGTTTAGGAAACACGAGTTCTTGTTGTGTAGATCTTATCAGCTGGTATGAGAGGGCAGCGAGCCTGCCCTTGAAAAGTGCTGATAAGTTTGTACTTTAGGTTTAAAGTCTTTGAACTTACACGGGGATTCAACCTGGTTATTTATAGGCAGAGGTGAGGATTTGCTTTTGATGGCACATACAGCAATAAAGACTTCTTGCTTCTGAATCTCCATCTCTAGTTCACATGGACCCTTTTCAGATGCTGAACCCGCGTTGCCCTGCCCGTCTTTTCTTTCATCTTGAGACCTTGCTAGAAATCTGTATTTGTTTAATGGTGCTTCAAACAAGGAATGTATTTCAACTAGTCCAAGTTCACCACCCCCAGGAATCATGCATGTGTGTGTGAGTAGGTGTTGAACTACCCTAGTCGGGCTCCTCCGCCTTCGATGTGTCCCTGACACCCATTGCACCTTGTGTTGAACAAACAGCCATTACCTCTGCTCAAGAATGCACTCTGTGGTTGGCACAAAAGGGTCCATCACCCCATCCCCCAGCAGCATCCATCTTCATAGTTCCTTTGTTCTAATCACGTTGAATTTTTTTCCCTTTTTAAAATGTGGAATATCTGAAAATGTGCACTGTTAATCTTATCAGCTATGTCAAATACTGTATAGTAAATGTAACTGTTAAAAACATACTGTCAAGCGCATGTGCTGTTATGGTGTAAAAATTCTTGTATTAAGGAGAACTTGTACATATTCTGGCAGCTGAAATTCAACCAGGCCACTCGTTTGCCCCTCCTTCCACGTCAACACCGTTGGTCAGCTCCGCCACAGGGCAGGTCCTGTCGGTGCTGATTCATTATTGTTTTTTAATGAGCCATGTGGGTTTTATTTGCAGAACTATTTATTGACAGTTGATTATCCGTAACGCTCTGCTTCTCTACGGGAGGTACCGTCTGGGCAACAGCTCCGTGCTTCGGGTCGCTCAACATCAGAAGTGGCTTTAAACTCCAAAGTAGCTTTCCATCATCATGGCTTTTGAGCTTACTGTTATGTTTTTAAGAGGTGCCAGGGGGACGTTTTTGCACTGAAGACTGGTGTTTTAAAACACACACACACTTCTCAGCAAAGCAATCCTTTGTGTCATTACATTTATTTACCCATGTGTTTGTACATTTTTGTATTTGTTAATTTATGAATGATTTTTTCAGTAAAAAATACATATTCAAGAACAAAGATTGCAGTGATTGTTTTTTCTTACAGGATGTCAGGGTGTGGTTTTTATTTCTAAGCCCAGAGTAATTGCTTAGGAGAGCTGATGAGTGGAAAAGGGTGAGCCCTGGATGCTAAAAGCTGGTTAGAAATTTCTGATTTGGGCTGGCCAGAAGTGAAATTAGAGCAGGGTGTGGATGCTGCCCATGCACTTACTACTCTGTATATGCTAAAGCCTTTTTTCCAAGCATCTCCCTCAGTGTAGCACTGATGGGTGGGCTGGCTGCCTTGAGGGAGGAGGGTTTAGGAAGGTATTTGGCTGAAGGTGGTGCCAATCTTGGAGATATTCATGGGGAGGGTTGGTAATTGGGTTTTTGATCAGCAAACCCAGACAGACAAAGTTCCTTGCAGCAGCTTTGAAGTATCTTCCTCCTGCTCTGCAGTGTACAGGCATGCTAGAATAAATAGCTGGCAGTCCTGGGTTGTTCCAGGCCTTGCCTTTATTTAGCTCTCCATCTTCTGGGAAGCTTCCTCCCACCCGCAAGTGCTTGGCTGGAGCCTGGGGAGTGACAAGCTCCTTCCAGCTGCTGCCATGGGATGATGGCCTCACTTCTCCCTGCACTTGCAGGAGCAAAGGTGGAAGCTTGGCTGGCTCCTGGATGTGCACTGGTGGGAGTCCCTGGCCTCGGTCTGGGGGGATCCCTGTGGCTGTACCCCTCCACAGGTACCCCAGCTTTGGGGGTTTCATTGCCTCTGTCACCCCTGCGGTGGCTAGGCAGGAGGAGATGGAGTCCTTCCTCTTTGGAGCACCTGCTCCAGAAATCAGGCTTTTTCTGAACATCTGATAAATAACACGAAAACCGTAATTACTTTTTTCCCCCCAAAGATTTGTGCAGCATAACATTTCCTGCCAGAGATGGCTCTTCATAGGCAACCAGACTGTACAGGGCTAGGAAAATGATGTGGCCCCTCTGGCCAGGCAGATGGAAATGAGTTACTCCAGCCATATGTGAACAGGGCTGGTGAGTGCCAACAGCACCTGCCCAGGCAGGACAGGGCCAGGCTCTCTACCCAGTGGCTGGTGGCACATCTCTCTGCTGCTGGCACAAGGCATTGGCATGTCCCCTGCTTTTAGCCGAGCTCCTGCACAAGGTGATATATCTGGTAAAAATCTCAGTACAGCTTCAGAGGCTCCTCCAGCAGTAGGTAGCCAGTTTTAGCTTAAAAGTTTCCAGTTGCAGCAATTTTCTTCCCCTTTAAGGTTACTAATTTCCTCCTGGGAGTGGGTAGGTTGGGAGGCAGTGCTGTGAGTCACCAGCCGAGGCAGGAGCTGATGTGCTGTGGCTCTGAGTTGGCCTCTCTCCTCCTGCAGAGGGAAAGGTGCTGACCCCCCACCTGGCATGACCCAGGGGTCCTGTGGTCCACCGAGCACCCAGGTTTGCTGCTCTGGTCACACTCCTCGTGGGAAGGGCGGGGCGTCCCCGGATGTTTATTCTTCCCTTGGGCAGGCAGTAGGACAATATTGACTGTTATTTAAGAAGGGCTTTTGGTAGTCATGAGGTGTGAGAAGTGAACAGGAGTGGCAGGGTCACAGGGGGATTAACTGTGGCTGCACAGCTGCTCTTAGCAAATCCTGCTGGGGAGGACTTCCAAAAAACCCCTTTCCTCTGAAAGACTCTCCCAGGTAGGCAGCCAAGGGCTGCCAGCAACCTCCCCTCCTCTCCCATGATCCAATAGCTCAGCCCCACGGCCATACCTGCTGTGCTGCTGCCTTCCCTTAGTATCTCCCACCTCCCAGATGTCCCCTTTGCCCATCCAACTCCCTACTGTGCTCCCAGCAGTGTCTGCCAGGGCAAGGAGCCTCAGTGACATCCCTCTAGGGATTTTGGGCACCCCCATGGCTGTGACAGCCCCCTCCTGTGCTCCCCAGGGAGCACGGAAAGCCCCCTGCATGGTGTATTGGCTGCTGAGGGGAGTGGGACCAGCGCTGAGGACCATTCCTCTGGGTGTGCAGGCTGCACTGCCTGGGGAGCCATGCGCAGGGCATGGGCAGATGCCATGTCACAGCTCCCAGGCCCTCCTGCACCGCTGACGGCACTGCCTGCCTGCTGAATCATTTTTGGATAAGATAAAAACAGCAAGAAGGGGAAAAAAACAGTGACTCATCTGGTCTCACCCGAGTGAAGCAAGAGCAGACACTCCCTCACAAGCAGCAGGGACTCAGACTGCTTCTTTACCCCCGTTGACATGATGGATGCCACCCCCTCTGGTGCTGGTGGGGATGCAGGACGAGTGGATGGGTGGTTGGGCCATGGTGGCTGGGCCAAACAGGCAGAGCTGGTCAGCCAGGGAGAGGGGCAGGATGCCTGAACACCCAGTTGAGAAATCAGGCCCTTAAGCACCATCTTGAGCCACGGGGACAACAGGCAGCAGGGCAGTTTCCAAATGCCATGAGTGAGGTGGCACTTTTGGGACTCTCTTGCACAACTACCTGCATCCTGGGGACTGGCTGCTCACCAGGGCAGCGAGTTCCCAGCCAACAGGAATGCTGCCTGGGTGTTACAACCCCTGTCACCTTGTGATGAGGGCCTCGCTATGGGGCCAATGTGAGCTGCCACAGTGCCCTGTGACCTGCTGGCAGGACTAGCAAGATCACCCTCCCCTGACCTGCCCCAGGGGGTGTTGGGGTCAGGCAGTGCGTCCCCAGGAGCAACAGAGCAAAAGCAACGGCCTCAGTGCAGTCTGTGCAGCCACATCTTGGCTCTGCTGCAGTTTGCATTTGTCCATGGGACAGGCAGGGGACCCAGGATTGGGAGGTGATGCAGCCATCCTTGTGCTGCCCTGGAATCACTCCCACGCACCCAGCTTCTGCCTCCCTACTCTCGTCCTGGCACTCCGACACCTCTAATTGCATTAAAGCAACTAATTGCATTATCAGGGCAATGGCCTGAGATCCATCACAGGGTACATGTGTGCTGGGGACTTTGTCATCACTAACAATGTCTCCAGCTGAGACCTGAGCCGAGACCTTTGTTTGACAAAGCAAATTCATTCATAATTCAGAGCTGCTTCAGTAGCTGGAAACTTTTGATAGGTGACTGAGTGGCCTGGAGATGCCACAGCTCCCAGCAGCTGGCCCCAGGGCAGAAGGTGGACAGAATATGCTGTCTTTAACAGAGCTTTTTTTTTGGTGGGGTTTGGAGCCCGTTTAGAAGGGGGGTCAAGTGAGCCAGGGCCGGGTTTACAGCAGCAAAATGGCCAATAACTGTTGGAGGCCCTTGGAGCTCTCTGAGGGAGCTGGGGGTTGCCTGGACACAGATCAGCTGACTCTGTTAGTCAGAACCTGGGGGAAGGTAAAAAGGAAAAGTTGTGGGGATACAGCTCAACCCCAAACCAGCCTCTGGGAAAGATAAGAGGAAGAGAGGAGAGCCGCTCCCAAGCCCTCCCACCCAGCTGCAGCCCTTATTTCAACAGCTTGCAAATAAGGCAGGTGCTTCAGTGCAAACCAAAATAGGTGCTGAGTAGTGCAGCTGAGGAGAGCAATTAGTGCCTCCACCTTGACGAGGAGCTGTGCCCCACAGGTCCCACCATGCCCAGGGGGGAGCTGGGTGATAGGGTAGAATCCTTCAAGAGCCTGATCTTGTCCTCTTGTATTAGGACTAGCTTCTCTGGGGGCAGGATACTGGTGGGGCTGGGAGCATAGTGGTAAGCAGGGGTGGGTGCAGGCGGGGGCCGAGCCCCCAGGGAGGCCCGGAGGTGCTCAGGCCCTCGGGCAGCTGAACCAAGCCGCTCCGGGGGTACCAGGAGCCCTCAGCTGAGTTGCCAGGAGCAGGGCGAGCATGGTGCGGCCCGTGCCGCGGTGAGGGGTGGGGAGATGATCCTGCGGTGCGGGGCCGGTGCGGGGCCCGGCGGTGGCTGCGGAGTACGGTCGCAAAGCCCCACCTGGTGGCTGCAGGAGCCAGCCCGGCCCTGAGGCTGGGATACCCGAAACCTCTTCCCCCTCTTCCCCAGGCACGACTGGGACCGGGGGAAGCTGGGGGCACCCCCAGGTGTGTCCCCTGTCCCCGGGCAGGCCTGGAAGGGGCTGACTTCAGCTCTCCCTGGCTTCTCCACCGGGGCCCTGCCAGGCTGTGCTCCGTGTCGGGGAAAAACTGGGTCCGATTCCTGCAAGAGGAGGAGAAATCCGAGGTTTTCAGGGGTATTTAAAAGGGAAGCCAAGTGCGAGTCTCGAAGCGCCTGGGGAAGCCGAGCTGCCGGTGGGCAGTGTTGGCTTTTGCTTCCTTGGTGTGAGGTGAAGTCTGGCCTTGAAGGTGCTCCTGGACATTAGTGTGAACTTCCCTGACTTCTTTGGGTTAGTTATTCCTGCTCTTGCAGCTGTCATTTATTATTAAGAAGAAATAATTGTAATTGTTTTCCAGTTGCTTGCTTTCTTGCACACAGTGCCTAGTCATGGGAATACACGGTGTGGATCTCCCTTTCCACTGAGCCCCTCTGCTGAGCACAACTGGTGGTTCTTCTGAGGACTTTTTTGTCTGGTGACCAAAACTAGGGAAAGTTCTGAGCTGAAGAGAAACGTTTGTCGTCAAACTCAGATATCATGTTTCATGTTCATGCTATTTTATCCTTCTCTTTAATCCTTTTCTCTAGTAATATTTATAAACACAACATTTTTCTTCTTCTAAACAATGTCAAGGCTTTGCTTTAGAGAAAAAAGTAAAATACCATTTTTTAAAGCTTGCACATTTTTCAGCTCCCCTTTTGTCCTTCCATGACTGTTTGGGCCCAAACTGCTCCTTTCTCTGACTTTTTAAGAAATGCAGAATCCTTCTGGATGCTTCCAGGAATCATTGTGGCCCTTGGCTCCCCAGGAGAGATCTGACCAAGCCTGGAAGGGAGCCAGAGTTCCCTGTGCTCTGATGCTTTGTTCAGATAAACTGTTTGGCTTTTGAAGGGAGAGAGTGGGGAGCTGACTCCTCTATGGCCAAGGGGTCTCTGTGGGTGGTGTGAGCAGGTTTGTGACACTGTGGCTGCCTGCCTGTACGAGAGGAGGTGGGAATGTAAGTTGGGACAACGGGGAAGGCATTTGGAAAAGGAGGCCGGTGCTGCCATGCATCTCATGAGTCTGCAGTGAGTGATTTTTTCCTCTGTGGAAAGTTTCCAGGGAACAAAGTGTCTCTTGGAAAACCAAGGTGTCTTGAAGGCTTAACTCATGCATCCCTGCTCCCAAAGCCTCCAGGAGCACTGGGTCCTACCAGGTGTAGTTTGGGATGTGGTGAATTTTTAAACTTGGTGATAGGCTCCTTTCAAGTACTATCTCCTCTTGAGATGCTGCAGTTCATGTTTTCCTTAAGCATACACAAATATCACGGAGTCTGACAGTGGTTTATGGTGGTGGATTCCCACTGCTCTCGTGTATCTATCTTGTGTCAGTCAGATGATGTGAACCAGTTCTTTGGTTTTTTTCATGTTCTTATTTGGTAAACTTAGATTTGTATTTTGGGAAACTTGCTGAATGCTTTAGCATGGTCTGTGGATATAAAGCTACTTTGAATTTAGTGCTCATTACCAACATTTTTCAAACTAGATAATTAATGAGAGAGGGTTTTAGTTAATATAAACCCATGTCAATTCATGATGACAAAATATTGCTATATATGTCGGGAAAAGACAGTCTGCTGAAATGTTTGACCAAAGTGAATGTTGTTCTTTGTCTGGTGGATTCTCAAAGCACAGCTCCAGCAGAGTGGGGAGTCACCCATCACCAGCCACTTTTGCCAGCTTCTGGTTGTGTTTTGAGAGGAAGATGGAGGCTGATGATTTCTAACAGCCTCTGGTGATCAGTGGTAGGTGGGGCCCTTCCGAAATTCAGCTGGTCTGTTTTGATGTGGTTTGGTTGTGGTTTTGTTGGATTTTTTGGGTTGTTTTTTGTTTTGTATTTAGTTTTTCTTTTTGGATGGGGAATGTTTTCTTTTTTTAAATATCTTGAGTGCAAAATATTATTATGGATCTTTTGCTTGAGATTAATCTAAAGGTGCAGAGCCCTAAGCAGGGTACTGTGTTGAGACTAGCAACTTCCACTCTTCCCTGAAGCAAATGTAGAGAGTTGGGACTGGGCTGTGCCAACTGCAGCAGCAGGCAGGAGCACTGTCAGGGTCTGCAACGTCTGTCAGCAAATGGCTTGGCCTTCTAAGCTGAAGGTTGCTGAAACTTTTATCTCCCCTGACACACAGTGGTTAAACTCACTGAGATGTTTTGCAGCCAGAGGGACTGGATATCCAGGTCCTGCTCAGAAATACCCAGGCCTCTGCTGCAAAGTGTCTGTCCATGACCCATCACTGGTTTGGCCACTGAGTCTGGGAAGACAGCTCATGTTCCAGAAACATGTCTCCTAATACTGACACCCTGTTCATGCACAGGTATTTGACTTAATTATATTTTCAGTCCTTAATAACTTTGGCTTGAATGGGAACACAGGGAAATGCACAGCAAAGGGTTTCTATGGTCCTTGCTCAAGCAGTTTCTCTGTGAGAACTCTGACAGCCTCATTTGCTGACAGCGTAAAGTGTCTTTGTGTCCCCTTCCCTAGAGCAAAGAGAAGATGACAACATACCTGCCTGTTTTTCCTCAGTCCTCTGCCTGAGGCAGTTGTGGGGCTGTGTGTGTATGGAGCAGGGGAGAGATTTGTTTGGCTGGGTAGGATATTACAAGACACCAGTGTTACTGTTGCCCTTCTTGATTGCTAAAGCAGCCTACAGCTAAAATCATGCCACTACTCGTATGCCAGGATGACTGCCTCTGGGCAGGTTGCTCCTTTGTGCCCTCACTCCCCTTTCTGTGCCTTCTGCTGGGGCTTCCAGGGCTTAGTCCTACCACTGGGCCATCAGCTCTGCTGGAGTGAGCTGAGTTCAGCATCAGCCTCTTGTGGAAGGCTCTGCTCCCTGTGTGGGGATCCTGTGTGGGGATCCTGTGTAGGGTCCAAGATTTGCTGAGAAATATGCTCAGGGATTAAACAGCAGCTGTAGCCATGTGCATGGTTTCAAGACAAGATATGAATGGAAAGGAGGAGCCTCAGGCCGTCAGGTGAAAAACATGTTTCTTAGCATGAAAGTTGTAAATGTATTTCAGAATTGTGTGTGTGTGTTTAACCAACCTGGTGGTGTTTTTTTAACCAGGTGTCCAAAAGGGAGTAGAAGTGAGAGTCAAGAGAGAGACTGAATGTCAAAATGTTGATGTATCAGATGGAGAGGTTCATAGAGTAAAGGCTTCACACCCTACATTTGAAAGAACATGAGCATTGATATGTTTTCACTCTTCATTTGCTGTCTGTCAATGATGGATAAAAATGTGTAGGTCTGCTTTCTCAAGATGAAGACTGAACACATCTACAAGAAGGTTGAGAAAGCAAAGCAGGTTTTGGTGTCATGTCTGGTTGGTCAGCACTGGGGAAATTGTGCAGCTGCTCCTCTGCTCTCCCCCTGGGGCTGGGGCAGCAGGCATACAGCCCAGCGGGATGCTGGAGATAACTCCCAAGTGGCTTTGTCCCTTCTTAGATGAAATGTGCACCACAGGGGTCAGAGGAGAGCTGTGGTCCAGGGAGGATGAGGGAACCTTTGACCTCAGGCTCTGGTGGGGAAACAGCTCCCGGATATCGCTGTCTGTGGGATTAGTGTGGTCTAACACATACAGATATTTTAAACATTGGCACCTTTTCCAAGGCAGAGCAGCGTGCGTGTAAACAGGGAAGTCTCCCTTATTCCTGCTGATGGGAATTTGCCTTTTCTCTCTGCTCCTTCTGCCAGGAGCCGCCCTCAGCGCAGGAGCCGAGTGTGGCAGCAGATGGCACTGCTGGGACAGGCTGGAGCCTCTGCCCCGGTGCCACGGCCCGGGGACACCGCTTCGCCGGGCTGAGCCCCGGGGACAGCACTGGGGACATGGGCTGGTCCCTGACACCCACGGCCATGCTAGGCCGAGCTCTGGATCCGAGCTGCAGATAAAGAAATTGGGCAAATCTGGTGCAAACTGGCTGCAGCGAGGCTTGGAATTCTTGGCTGAATTGCTGCTGCTGCAAAGACTTCATGTCAGCACCTGAAATTCCTGCTTCTCTTTCCATGCAGCAGTAGAAGGACATTGCCAGCATCAAAGAGCATCTCTGGAAACTTCTGTCTGTGAAAAGCCAGAGCAGGTGGGAGTGGGAGAGGAGACGTGGGGCAGAGCTGTGATGCCACAGCTCTGGTCCATGCAGATAGATCTGCTTGGATGGGCAGAGAGGAATGTGGCTCTCCTGCTGTCTGTGCCACCAGGTTCAGCTGCAGCCTCTGGCCTGGGCAGTCGCTGGTGGCCAGCACAGCATCTGGGCTGCAAACCCCTCCTGTGCTTTCACCTCACTGGGTTATGGTCACCAGGCCATTTAAACCCAAATATTCCTCTAATTTTTATTGGAATACTGTAGTTGATGTACTTTGAGGCAAACAAAACCCATGGAAGAGGTCCTCAGTTGCTGTGAGCTGTTGAAGCAGGTTGGGGCAGAGCAGTCCATCATCCCTGTGCAGACCTGAGCCTGGCACAGACTGTGCAGGTGGGTGCAGCTTTCACAGGGCTCAGTTAGGCTCTCAATACTCAGCAGCTTAGGGTAGAGATGCAGGGTTGTCCTGGAAAATTTGCTTCATCCTGGCTCAAACCAGGACATGAGTGTTGGGTGCTTTTCATTTATTTCCTGAGGGTGGCAAGTGGTAAGCTTTATCTTGGGCTGGAATCCATTTTGTGGAAGTTACTGCTTGCACCATGGTTGAGATCCCCACTGTGCTGCTCCTGCCTAGGCCAGGCCCCACAAACTGACTGTGAAGCTCCCACTGAGCCAGAGATCCAGGGAAGGAGGGAGAGAGCTATTGCCTGCAGTGTCATTAGGAAAAAAGCAATTAAACCCTTTGAAATCATCTGCACTCTGGTTATCTGCTGCTGTAATATCCCTAATTGCTGGGGAGAACCTGCTTTGAGACAGGCACTGAGGCAGATTGATTCTGCATCGCGTTGGCTCTCCAGCACTTTGTTCTTTTTTGGGTTTGAGCTCAGCAAATGCATCTTCCCTGATGACTTGGTGCTGCACTGGGGACCAAAACATGCTCTCATCACAAGACAGACTTGCTTGGCTCATTCATAGCTCTGGCAGTTTGCTGGCTGCAATCTACAGAAAGATGAAAGCTGCTTTACTCTTTCTAATGCGTGACCAAGTCAGCTTGCTTCAAACATGAATAATGAAAGGCCCATGTACATTTGTAAATGCCTACATTTTAATTAAAAAGGGACCCCCTCCTTGAAAATTTAGGCAGCTAAAGTGGCATTGTGTTTACCAAAAGAGAATGAATTATTTATACAATATGCTGTGCTCTTTAAATTACTTGGGTTTAATGTACTGCATAGGCACTCTGTATTGATAACAACACTATTTTGCTTCCACTTAATCATCACAGTTTTATTTAATAACAAGAACAAAAATATTCAAGTCTGGCCAATCTGACACTTCCCTGCACTGCTGACGGGCTGTGTTACCTCCTAGTCTTATGTGGCAATAATTGTGCTTTTGCTGTAAAGAAGTTGTTTCAGAGCTTGCTGTAGTGCCTGGTGCTGAGTATGAACTGGGGTGGTGATGTTTGTCACCACAGTGGCATTTGTCACCACGGTGGTGCTGATGCTGATCTGTGTTTTGCTGTACGCACTTTATGGGGGTTCTGCTGGTTCCAGTTCATCTACTCACTGTTTTAATAACTGATTCCTCTTCAGTGTTTATTTTTAGGGTAATGTAGGCCCTGCGGTTTTTTTGGCTTCTCCTGTTTCTCCTCAAGTATCCTGCAGCTGTGGCAGCAGTTCAAGGTGAATCAGAAAAAGCAGCTGGAAGCAGAGGACAAGCTGCAAAGCAGATCCATGGCTGCAGCCAGGAGATGCTGGATGAAATGGCTGTTCTTGGCTGGTGGTCCTCTTCTGCATATTTTGGTTACCAATAACTCTGAGCTTTACTTTCCTAGAACTGAATTTACCGGAAAAGAAACCTTTTGGACAGCTTAGGAGACTGTTTGAGGGGGCTTGGTGCCTTGATGAGAGGTGCTGAGCCCTGTGACCATGACTGGCAGCCATTTCACAGTGTGGGGGTGCAGGGTAAAGAGGTTTCAAGGGAAAAAAGTGAGAGGGAAGAGACAACTGTGGGAGCATCAGCTTCTGGGCAGAGTAACTCATGCCCCTTTTTCCCCACTGGCTGCAGAGGTCTCCCTCACTTGCAGTTGGCCCCTTTCCTGATTTATCTAACCCATAGATTGTCTTTTCAGTATACACTGACCTGCCTGTGCTGGCTGCACAGCAAGGCAAGGCTGTTCAGCAGAAACAGCTTAGAAAGCCAGGAATTGATGGGCTGCAGGAGAGGTGTTATTACACTACAGCCATTTCCAAGCGGTGGGTCATGTTTGACAGATTAATAACAGGTTTTGCTAGTTTAAAGTAAAAGGACATCAGCAGGAAGGAAATGGAGCAGAGATGTGTGAATGCTGCTGCTGGGGACACTGAGCTGTGTGGCCATGAAAGGTCAAGCTGAGTCGCTGAGTATGCAAAGTGAGGTGAGTCCAGGGGTGACACTGAACACCTTATCTGCCTTCTGAAATCTCAGACCTTGTCCCGGGCACTGCAATCAAAAGGGCTCTGATTGCCCTAAATGGCTGCTGAGGTGTGGATAAGATCCATGTGTAATTGTAGTGCGTGTGTCAGGTTCTCACAGAAAAATCACAGCTGTGAATGGCAGGAAGGGATATGGAGACATGCCCTAACCCATCCTCTGCTACCAAGCTGGGATCAATACATCTAGACCATCCCTGACAGATACTTCCTGAAAGTCTTAATGATGTCTCCACCCTACAGTCTCCTTGGGCAACCCAACCAAAGGTCTGTACTGCTGTAATTCTTTGAAAGTATTTCCTAAAAGCCATCCTCATTCTCCCATTCTAATATTTTTGCCTGATTCCCAGCAGATATGGAAACAAGTAATTGCTCCCTTCTACAGAAACCTTTTATGAACAGAAAACCATTACCCCATCTCCGCTCTGCCTTCTGGTTTCATTAGTTAATTGACCCATTTCTCTCCATCTCCCCTTAGAGGATTTTTTCTACATTTCTGGTCATTCCTATTGCTGTCTTGTAGCCTATCACCAGTTGGGGCCTGTCTTTCTTGATGAACACTGCACAAAACTGGATGGAGGACTCCAGCTGAGGCTTCAGTAATGGGGAAAAGGAGGTTTATTTCATGTGTCTCACACACAGCTTTTCTGTTTGAATTCCAGCACGATAGCTGCAAAAACAAACCAACTATGCAACGTCCTGGTGGCCCTTGAAATTTGGCCATGGTGAAGATGAGGACCATATAAGTACATGGATAGATGCATGGATGAAATGCAGACTTTCACCAGTCAGACAACGGAAACTGAGCTTGGGGAAGTGGCACAGCAAGGGACAGACTGCCACTGGTGTACGTGCAAGCCTCAGGTTTGCCCTGATAAGAACCTGTTGGCTGTAGAAGGAGGGATTCATTCCCATCCCACTGGGATGCATCCTGTAAACACCTTGCCCACATCAGGAGCCATGTGGTTGTCCCCCCGGGGACACAGCAGGTGAGTTTTGTCATGCTGGTGGCTGCAGCCCCTGTGGGCTTCGTGAGCTGAGAGGGTCTGAGCCTTCCTCCTGCTAGACTTGGCTTTCAGTGCTTGTATCTGTAGGCATAATTATTTAAGCGGTTCTTCTCATTTGTTTTTCACTTCAGGAGGAAAAAGCAATCTGTGAGGAGATTTTTTCTTTATCTCCCTCCTGCCTGGTGTGTGTTGCAAAGTTGGGCTCTGCAGAGGATGGTGGGGAGGCGTTTGGAGGAGCCCTTGGTGGTGGCTGGAATTCCTGTTGCCATAACAACCCGATGTGGGCCTTAAATATAGAATTGGTGTTACCCCATAGCCCCTCTCTGTCCTTTCTTCTGCAACACAGGAGCAAACGGGCTCTGCTTCCCTCTCACTGCAAGCTGTTAGAGCCCAAAAGGTCAGGAATGGGGCCAGACTTACAGCCAAGTAAACGCTGGGAAGTGCAGGCTGTGAGGTCAGAAGACCCTCTAATGACAAGTGTGGTGGTCCTGATCCCTTCAGAGCTTTGGTGTAGGGGCTTCTCATACTGGTTTATCTCAGTGAAAATCCTTGGGCAGGTTGGACTGAATAAAAAAATCCCCTAGTAAGAGTGGAAAACATCTAACTTCTGAGGCAGCTGCTTTCCTGCTGCAGCTTTGGCCACGGTGGATGGGAGGGGACTGTCACTGCTTCGAGGCTGGGCAGGGACAAACAGTGCAAGAGCATCACATCACACTCTCTGTAGGGACTTCTTGTCATTTCCCAAAGGAAAGCATCACTGAAGGACTTGCCCTATTTTATTTTTTTTCCTGTGCAAATGCCATCTGAAGGACCATTCCCTGTGAGGTCTTCCCTGCTCCTGTCCCCTTCCCATGAGTGTCAGGAGGCTGCAAAGACTCAATGGACATGCACAGTGTGCCAAGCATGAGCTGGCTGCACCAGGGCCAGGTCAAACAGCTGGAACAAAGCTTTATTATCTTTCTGGAACTTAAATACAGCCCATTACACCAACAAAGATTTCTGGGAGGGAGGAGAGAGGTTGAGTGCTGCAGTGTGCCCTGAGGAGCAGGAGCAACAGGCTTCTTGTGCAGCCATGGGCAGTCAGTAGCACCAGGCAGGAGTGTGCAGGGAGTCCTGCCTGTGTGAACAGATCCCACTGAAATCCCTTAGCTTGAGAGAAAAATCATATAGAAAATTTACCGGATGCCTTTGGTATCTCCAGTGTATGATTATGCAGCAAAACCATCTGTTAAATTTACATTTATTCCTCAGCAAACTGAATAGATGCATTTAGAAAGTCATACTTACCCTTTTCATTAAATATTGGATTTTATACTATTGATCAGGAGGAGTCCTAAACTGTAGGGGTTATTTACTGGTGCAATAGAGTGGGAGAGCTCCCAGGATCCTGACTGCACAGTAGTGTTGGTTTCATTCTGTTAGTTTAGTTAGGGTAACTTCATTCTCTTCGTTTGTAATATTAGAAGGATATTTGGATTGCAAAATAAAACAACTGATCAATATGGAATGTTAAAATTAAGGTTTTCCCATAAAATCCCAGTAGTTCTTCCTTCATCTGAAGAGACATGCAACCTGCAAATGTCAGATGAATCCCGTATTTTTTTCTTCTCTAGTAACAGTCTCACCCATGTTTATGTTGTGTGCTTTTGCCCTGATCTGGTCATTGAAAATAGCTAATTTTCCTGACATTGTCTTTGATTCCTACTAGAGACCAACAAATGGCATGGAAAATTCCAACCTTAACAGTATTAATTTTGGCACAATTACAACTAACTGAATACAGAAGAACTAGGGTGGGTCAAGCAGGTGTCTTCCAAACTCAGCAATAGAAGGCTCTCCTGAATCGAGTATTTTATAATTTTAGGTTTATTTTCATCCTGTTGAACTCTTCTGAGTTGGATTTGAACTACATCAGGTCACAAATCCCAGGGTTTAACAAGGAAAGGTACTGTTTTGGGATGTAAGAGCCAGAAAAGGACAGTAGGGTTCAATGTGAGTTGAAAGTTGAGTGAAACAGCCAGAGTTTGCCTTCCATCAGCTGGTCATCTTCTTCCACTTCTTTGCACACTTGTTGAGAATTGTTATGGTGCTGCTTTTTGGCCCAACTAATGTACTGACTAGTCCATTGGGCTGAATAATTGCTCTGAAAAAATACCATTGCTGTAAATCAGCTTTGTAGCTCTGAAACTGCAGCCTTGGTGCTGAGTATCTGAGGATGCTTGGGGAGCTCCAGCATGCTGTAAAGTCATTTTGCATAACTAAACACTGGGTGCACTCAGAACTGCATCCTGGAAGTATATTCCAAGGGAAAACAAAACTGTCAGAATGCATAGGATGTAATTTGCAATTAAGTTTGAGCATTCATCTGTTTTCTTGCAAATCCTTGGGTAGATGGGAGCTAAATATAGCTAATGGACTCGTGAGCTCAAGTACTCACAACACTGGGGTTTCACTTTTACAGAGTGAGCCCCAGGGTCTGGGTAGATGTTCCTTGACAGCAACATAATGAGTGAGAGCTGGAGGGAAGATGCTCTGGAGTGACTCAGCATCACGACTGTAAGTAGAAAGTGCATTAGTGCAATATTTAGCTGTGGGGAAAAAAGCTCTGTAGGAGTTTATGCTCCTAACCCAAGCAGTGGTGGCCCAGAAGACCTGCACACAGCATGGCTGGGCAGGAGATGCTCAGATGGGTGTTGAAAAGGTTTCTGCTGTATTTTTATTGGCCCTTCCCAAGGGCTGTAGCTGCTGTGCACGACATGCCTGGCTCAGAGCAGCTGTGGTGCCTTCTCACACCCCCCTGGAGCTGCTGCCTTGTGCACCTTTCCCCTGACAGGCTGTTTATGTTTGAAGCAGGGAAGAAGAGGCAGCTGATTTTATCACCCTTTATTCCAGACCTAGGCAAACTGATTTCTCTCAGAGAGCCTAGCAGGGTTTTCCAGTGCCTTTGGTATGCCTGGAGGTACCTAGTGTGAAAGCATGGAATGCCAAGGGCTTGCTTTGCCTGTAATTGCTGATATTTCTATGTCCCTTTCCAAAAAGCACTGGCTGGAAAGCACATCTCCTCCCAGGCTGCAGCTTTCCAGCTGCCCTGTGCTGACACAGCCTCCTGCTCTCTTTTGGGGGTGGTCTTTCTGGGTCTGGAAAGACTGCATTTAAACCTGGAAATGGTGAGCAGGCCAACAGATCTGCTTGCATCTGCAAAGTCACCTCCCCTAAAATGTGCTTTAGTCCCTCTTATGGCTGGAGCATCACATTTCTCCTGATCAAGCAAGTGGTTGGGAGACTCAGTTTCAGGTTGTACTGCAAGGACTTGTAAAGCAAACCACTGAAGTTCCTGGGATGGTTTCCCCAGACATTGCTGCTTGTTTGTGTTTGCTCATATCCTAATTCGTATTTTTCCACAGGGAAACACTTGTTTTAGTGAATTTCTTGTAAAATGGAGCTGGTCTGTCTTGGTTGGTTAAATTAAAATCCATGAAGATGGATGCTTTAAGAATAGGTGTTTTGAGACCTGCTGTTCACATTGTTGATTCTGACTTCACAGCAACAAGCCTGGTGCATGTCCTCTCTGCAGGCACATCAGAACCAGATGAAGCCAGGTTCTTCAGGAGGCAAGAAAAAGACACTGAGGGACAATGTTTCTCATGTCTCAGGCTCAGTGAACTGGGACTGCCAGGGTGAGTCACACCTGCACAACAGTGCTTCAGGTCTTTGCATGTCTGCAGTAGGACATGGCTCCTTACCTTAAGGGACCTGCTGATGGGTCCTCCTGCAGTCACCCACCCCTGGCCAACATCATCTCAGTAGTCGCAGGGAAGAGGCAGAGAAGAGCTGCTAGCACCCAAGGCTGGGGAAGCAGAACAGCTGAGCTGTTGTTGTGGCAACTTCAGAAAAATCTGGTTTTTATTACAGAATGAAGTTTATTACACAGAATGAACTATGCAAGCTCAAAAATTGTGCTTTTTACAGTGCGTCTTCATGGAATTCCCTTGCCTGCAGTGTTCCTGGGGGCTATTAGCTGCTTTAATTGGAAAAACATCTGTGGGACCCTGGGCATTTGCTCTCAGGGGTGGCATGTTCCCTGCAGCTTCCAGCCCCTGGGATTCACTCAGCCCACATCAGCCCCTGAACTGTTGCCATGCACCCTCTTTGCCCTGTCCCTTTGAGAGCAGGGCTCAGGAGAGCAAAGATGAGGGGAAGAAGGCATTGTGCAGCCTTATGTGGCACCCAAAACTCAAATCAAGTATTACCAGGACTTTTTCTTCAGAAAGAAGAAACACCCATGCAGGACAGATAGCTTAGGGCTAGGAATAAATCATAATTGCTTTGTAGAGCTTAAGATCTGTTGAAATGATACTTGTGTTGCCCTTGGTAATCAGAAAGGCTGAATTGCTGCTTGGCTTCCCTGAGCCACCCTGGGCAGCTGGTCCTGTATCCAAGGGGCTAGCCTGAGCAAGCCAGGCAAAGCTCACCTGCATGCATGCTGGGCCTGAGGAGGAGGAGGCTTTGATGTGTTGCTAAGCAGATGTATTTAATGAACCTCCTCTATTGATTTTGATGAGAACCACCTTTACTTTTTATGTGCAAGAGAAAAAGAGTCTGTCTGAGGAGCAGCCATCTGTCAGACAGCCAGCTGAGTGCTGTGATGGGCTCAGGTCACTCACCTCTGGTTTTCTTGCACAAGGCTGTGGTTGACCTTTGTGAACATGCCAGAAGAGAGAGATAGGGGAAGGGAGCTGAAGAAGACTGGAGAGAACACCCCCGGAAGCCTTGTGTTCCCCCAGCAGGCAGGCTGGTACAGGAGGGGTGCAGGAACTCCCCTCTCCTTCCAGCAGGGAGCAATGGTCTTCAGGCAGAGACAGCAAGTGTGGAGGACCTGCATGGCACTGGGGTGGGAGAAAAGAGGGAAGGGGGACATTCATTGGCATAAGCTGCCAGGGCAGAGGATGGCAGCAGCACTTCCAGCTGTGGTGATCCCCAAGGCAGAGGAGTAAGTGGCCAGTCCTTGGCTGCTCTATACAGCCCTTGGGGGCCAGGGGCTGCCCATGGCTAAGGCTGGGTGTTCTGCAGCCCACTGGGAGAGGGCAGGTAGTCTGAAAATGCAGGCTAAGCTTGGACTTGAAAGGCTGTTAAAGGATTTCAGGGAACAACTGTGAAGTATTGAAATGGCTGCTTGCTCTTCAAACATGTTAGTGAGTGAGAAGTTTGAATTTGCTGGGATTCCCTGATTTACTGGGGCGTAACTGCCATAACCGAGGGTCTTTTAAATTTTGCATTATGTTGGCTGGGTTGTTAATATTTAATGTATGGAAAAAGACAAGGGTAGATAGCTGACAACTCTCTTAAAATAAAAACCTCTATTGTGATAATACTGAAGAATCTTTGCTATTGTTACTACTTTGGTTACTGGAAGGGCAGAACATAAATGCCAGGAGCAGGGGGGGGGACCTTGCTGTGCCCGAGACCGTGTGAAGGGGGGCCAAAAGCTCAATACTGCTGCTCCTCAAAGGCATACACCAGCTGCAAAGCTGTAGGAGTTTAGCCAGACCATGTGTTTTCATCTGCTTAAAACCAGGTGACAATAATTTTCATCTGCTTAAAACCAGGTGACAATAATTCCTGTCTTCCACAGTGGATCTGGGTTCTGCTGGAGGCCCCTCAGGAGCTGGCAGGAGCACAGGCAGGGTTTTCCAAGGCTTTCTTGCCAGATCTGCTGCCCTTTTGTGGGAGAGCTGTGTTGCAACTGCTTTTTGCAGAAAATAAAACATTCCCCAGGACTCTTAATTCTGTGTTATCATGAGGAGTGTGGACAGCAAAATGCTTTTTAGAGCACTCCAGCACAAGGAGATGGGAGATGACAGTAAATCTCCATTTCTGAGCTGTTAACCTTTTCAGATGTTCAGTCACACTGGAAAATGGGTCTCAATAGAGCAGGAACAGTTGGGTCAGACATTGCAGTAGAGGTTTTGCTGCAAGGCTGTTGGGAATTTTGGTGTCTAAGTCTAAAGCAGTTTGGGGCAGGAAGTGGATTTCAGGCTCTTTGTGCTGAAGGACTTGAGCAGGTGCCTCCAGTCTCTGAACAACTGCTTGTTTCCCAGGTATTTCTAAAAAATTAATCTGCTTTGCTCCCACCTTTTCCTGCTGCACCTTTGAAAAACAAAGTAACCAGTAAGCAAAGCATGGAGAGATGCAACACATGAAACTGCCTTCAGGAGAGGGTCTCAGGCTGCAGATCCCAAGGGGAAGAAGAAATGTCCCTGGCACCTTCAGTGAGGCGCCATTCAAGCATCCAAAAAATGCAATCTTAAGACGGCTCCATACTCTGGTTTTCTTCCTGGTCAAGGTCCAGATAACTCCTTGCTCCATTGCTGGCTCTTCCCAATCCCACAGTACTGCTCTGTGCTCCCCATGGGCACTGTGCAATAGCCTGGTGTCCAGATCTGGCCCTGCAGCACCTTGGAGCTGGGCACTGCAGCAATCCCCTCTCTGCTCTCGGCATCCTTGGCTCCTGCCGAGATCCAGGAAGCAGAGCTGCCCTCTCAGTAGGTTAGTGCAATGTTTTCATTCTGTACCATTACATCCAATTTGTTCTTTTTGGTTAGCTGGCGTGGGGTGTTATTCCCCGGCAGAACTCGTGCGTAAAGCAAAAAGGGCATGTTTAGATGAGCTCATTAAAATTTATGGGTAGTGGTGCTGTCCCATGTGAAAAAAGTTAATCCGAGACAGCCTTCAAGGTTGGCTTATTGCAGCCTTCTGCATCACCCACAAATACTTTGGGGAAAAACAGGGAAGGAAAACAGAGTGTTAGATAAGCTGCTTTACAATGATCTTCATAATCCTGCAAATTTAAATGTATTTTATAAAAGACAACTTACAGATGCAGAATAAGAAAGGCTGGAAGTGACCCTTCCCAGGGACAACTGATGCTGTTCCTGCAGCTGGGACTGGATGTCACTGAAATCAAAGCTCTCCCTCCTCCAAGGAGCCAACCCCATCAGTCACACAAGACCCTAGCCTTTACTGCAGGACCTGCTCCCCTGGGAGCTGGGCCCCCTCAGTACTAGAAATAACACTGAACTGTTGCTTGAAATGAGATTTGACCTCCTCTGTGTCACTTTGCAGCCACTGGCATGAGGTTTCCTGACCCCAAACCAGCTTCAGCTTTTCCTGTTGTTCAATGGCACAAAGGAGGGGGAAGGAAGGTTCATTCAAGGCTTAGGGCAACTGAGATGGGAGAAGGGCCAAGAAAGGCTGGGTTCATGCAAGTTTTTCAAATTCTGCCTATTTTCTGCCAGTTCCTCATAGGAGATGGGCAACAAAAAGCTTGACATGTTTAGTATCTCCACCAGCCTTATTCTCACCAAGACATGTCACTCTGGTAAAAGCTTCCACCACTGACAGCAGGAACCTCTGACAAACGGGCTCCCTGTTTGCTGCAATAACAGGGACAAGGCAAACAATCTCGGTAGGAATCATTCAGGGATATCTTGTAAGATTTGAAGTACCTTTAGCCGCCCATTCATCCCCCACCCTATGCAGCTTTTGGCAGGTCACTTTAATCCTTCTCAGTCTCAATTTCCCTCAGTCTGAGAGGGGATATTACGGTACTTTCCTCCCAGGAACCATTTGAAATTGCTCTCTGTCTGCAGAGTCTTTTTAGGATCCTCATATGCAAGAGCAGAGCAATTCTTACTCTCATTATCCTGAAAAAACTCACCGCACTTCAGGACATTCAAGTGATGGCATTTTTCCAGCATTAGACCTCGAAGTAGATTGTATCTGTTGGCTGAGTTGGATGTTTGCTTTGCCTCTAAGGCTGAGCCTTCAACCTATGGTTGTTAAAGAGGAGCTGGGCAAGAGAAGCCAGGGATGGAAATGGGGTGGCTGTGGAGCCTAGGAACACACTTCAGATCACAGCTACCTGTTGCCACCTCCCCACATCAAGGAACCATGTTCTCAAGCTCAGGTGAAAGTTGTTTAGGGAGGGAACCTGACTTCTCCTCTGCTGCCAGGACACTGTGAGTCCAGCCACATCCTGGAGTGCCCTTCAGATCCCAGCTCCTCTGCAAGATCACTGGTGTTTGCTCCAGTTGTGCAGGAAGATGCTGCTGGAGACTGGACCAGGGAAGCTCTTTAGCAAATCCAGCTGCCAGCTATACTGGTTGGAGTCTTGTTGCCAAACACCTTTCCTGAAACAGCTGAGCTGGCCTGCTCTCTGTTAGGAGAAGATGGGCTCTTGGCTCCCTCACTGCTCTTCCTCAGCACTCCTGCCCCCTGTGGAAGGCGAGGGCTCCCCACTGCATGTCACGATATGCCTCCAAAAGGCTGGTTCTCCAGATGCTGCTTACAGCAACCAGGCTTCCTCCAACTCAGGGGGAGAAACAGCACCCACTGCCTCTGAGATCAGGGAGGGTTGTGTGTAATGCCCAGGGCTTGTGGCAAACAGGGCAAGATCAATGATGTTTATGTAGTTCCTGTTACATTCCTTTTTATGTCTTCTGTTCACAGCTGGGGCTTCATCATCCTGCCTGTATCAGCAGCTGCCCCACCACATCTGCAGCCCCAAATCTGGCTGTACCAGGGGTTTTCCCCACGTGCAAGCTAGGGATTTACCAAGCTATAGTATTGACTGGTAGGAGAAAATTAATTTCTCATGTAATTTTGCAACTTCCCTAGTAGGTAGGTGACAGGGAAAAATTGCCCCACTGGGGGCTTTTTATCCCTCAACCAGCAGAAAAGTTCATGTCTTTTCCTTCCTGAAGCAATTAGGTCTCAAATCTGACGAGAACAGGACAGAGGCAGCCCAGAGGTGATATTTTATACACCTGCCCACCTTGGGGAATAGCCTGATGCTTCCACAGCTTTTCATCAGCCCCCCAGACTCATCCTCAGCCAGATGAGTGGAAAGGTGGGTCTGATGGAGCCATCCCTGGGAAGAGGAGCTGCGAGGTGTATGCTTGTGGTCAGTGTGAGCACCAAAAAGGATAGTTAATAGCTGTGCAGGAGGAAATGCACATCCTGGGAAGGGCAGAGAGCTGGAGCCAGAGGGGTGGCTCTGAACACACTTTGTGGGAACCTGCACCAGAAACTTCTCTGATAACCGATTTGCACTGGCATGTTTCCTGCCCTCTTCCTGAAGGCAGGAGGAGCCCGAGGCTGACTAAGCACCAAGAGCCCCCCGGCAGAGCGGTGCCAGACAAGCGGTGCTGCAGCTTCCTCTGCTTCCCCTCCAGCGGCAGGAAGGGGGAAGTCTGCCTGAAACCGGACTTGGGGCACTCCTGGGACTTCAAAATGTGTCTGAGATGTCTAACTAGGCAGGAAACTTCAGCTCGTTACAGCCCATGAAGCGGCTGTCCTTGCGAAGATGAGAGAGGGCTGCCCTCCTCTGCCTTTTTGTAGCTGAGACAGTCTTCAGAGACTTTGCCCTCTGCCAAGGGGCATTTACTCCCTGGTCCCTGCTGAGACCTCTCTACCCTTCCTCACTCCATCTCCCACTCTTGCAGCTATCCAGTCCAACAGCTCAGCCCTTCCAGCTCCTTCAGTGCCTCTCTGAGGACCAAGAAAGCATGGCAGAGGTCAGGCTCTGCTGTCTGGACAACGAGCTGTTATGGACTTAAAAATTAAGTTTGGGAGAGCCTTTTTTTTACCATACTGAGAGGAGGAGCTGGGCTGGTAGAGGCAAGAATGAATGGAGAGGTGGATCTTGCTAGGGTGCCCAGGCCAGGGGCCAGGATAGCCAGCTATGGCTACCAAGGCTTCTCCCTTGCACACAGAGCCCATCCTTTCCCCCCCACAGTGTAGGTTGGCAGCTGCAGCTGAGCTCCTCCAAAAGGTTTTTCAGCAAGGGAGACAGGCTGCCCAGGCTTCTTGAGGTCAGCCTTGCCTCTTTAAGGTTCATTTTTGGATTGCATTTTGCTGTCTGCTTCCAGTATTTTCCCCTGGTATTCCAGTATTTCCATGCTCCTGAGCTCTCAGTAGCACAAACCACTCTGCACTATGTAGCTCAGTTCTTCTTGCACTTTTCAACACTTGTTACAGACCTCTGCCAAGAAACCTGAGAATTTGTTTTCCCATTTAAGAGAAAGGATTTTCGACTATAAAAGAAAATCTGCATTGTACCTAAAGCATTTCTAGGCTGGAAAGAAAATCCCTGGAAACTAAGGGAATCCTTAAAGGGATGTAATAGGAAACACTCTGTAAGGGAGACAGCTTATTGTGTATGACTGTCTTCCCAACTCACAAGGACAAGTACAAGGCCCTTGGGCTGCAAGAACAATATGAGTTACTGTCACGTCTTACAGCTCATTTTAGAATCTGAAACCCAGCATCCCCTCAGCATCAGAAACCAGCCAAAACTCGTGGGCCACCAAAGCTGCTGCACCCATCTCTGCTGGAAACCCATTGTTCCACATACCATTGCTGTGACGGGTTGAGGGCTTGGTCAGGGGCCAGGAGCCTTCTGTTGCTCACAGCCCTTTGTTGTTCTGTGACCAGTAAAATGATGGAAATCAGCCTCCCCTCTTGCCTCACAGGATGGACAGGAAGATGCCAGACTGTTGTATAGGCGTGGGTGTTGTGAGATGTGATACTTTTCCTTATGCAGGCAGAGCAGTCACTGCAGATCAGCAGAGGGATATTTCCGCATTTAGGCTCAGCCTATTTCCCTGTCGTCTTGTAGCTCAGCAAACACTGTCTTACAGACCTTTTCCGCCTGGCAGGTGAAATACAGGTATGTATATATCACTGCCTGCAAACCCAGGAGAATGTATATTTGCTGTGTTCTGCACATTTCCTCTAAAGTGCTTGAGGTTTAAGGCGTTTCCTGGTCAATAACTGCTATATAACTCCTTTCCAATAACTGGAGAGGGGCAGGGTTTGCCATGAGCTGCATTCATGCATTTGGCTGGCTCCATAGGCTGTGGAAATAACAAACCATAAATTAAGCTTGCAGAAGCTCAGGGTACAAAAACATTAATTTAAAGGAATATCCAAATGAAGAGTGGGTTAGATAACCTTGGAGAAGAGTGAGCAGGCTGCACAATTCTGCATCCTTGGGCCTGCACTGCCTTCTTGCTGACAAACTCTCCATCGTGGGACAAGAGGTGCAACTGGTAACAGAAGTGCTGGGGGTGGAAACATCCTCTCCACTCCCCAGACTCCTGGATCACTCCAGACACAGCCAGTAGGAGGGTCTGCCCTGGGCAGGGCTCCCTCTTGTAGCTTCTACCTGAGAGCTGAGTATGATTATTCAGCACTGTCAGGAGGGCATGGGTGGAAGGGTGAGCATGCAGCAGTGGAGGGGTCTGTGCTTCCATACTGCCCCTTCCTGGGCCACCTCCATGGCTGGTGCTCCCGCCTCTTGGAAGAACACATGAATGGAATCAGCAGGGTTGCTGCAGTGATGCAGGAAGATACAAATGCCATGCTGATAAACCCAAGTTGCCTCCACCTCAGTGATATAACAGCATTGAATCTGATGCATCTTCCTGCATTAGGCTACTTGTCATTTTCACTCTCACCATCCACTTCCTGCAGATGAGCAGCCTGCATTTGTCAAAAGGGGAGATAATGTGCCCTGGATGCCACTGCTAACAAACAAATAACTTGCTCTCCTACAGCACCTGCCAGTTGGAAGTTTCAAAGCACTTTGTAATCATTACCAGATTTAGCCCTGATCAAGGATTTTCATCTCTGTTGTAACAGGAGCAAAGTAGTGTCTGGAGGTGAAATGATGAGAAAGTAAGAGGAGAACTGAAGTGCTCTGAATACTGCCTGGAGGTTTTCATGGGGTAGGGAGAGCAACTGCAGTGGAGGGGCACTGTGCTGGGATTAAGCTGGTCAATACATTTTATTCCCAGCTCTTCCTTTCACCTCCCCTCTGGGTGATCTTGCTTTTCTGTATCTTTGTTTCCACATCTGCAAAAGGAAGGTAGCAATCCACTTCTCCTTGTAGGAAATTCTAAAATACACAGATGATATCCAGTTGTGAGAGGTACTGGGGAAAAAGGCCTGGAAACACAAAACACTGTTTGGGATTTCAGAAAGTCCTGTCAAAGGAAGATGTGGACTGTTGAACACCAAAGATAGCAGCATAACACCAACATTGTGTATGCTGGCTAACAAGAGCCAGGTGAGGGAGAAGCATTGCAAATGGGGAAAAGCAGCACTGAGAGTCTTTTTGCCTAGTTAATCACACAAAATCACACACCAGGCTTCTATTTTAGAAACCTTGTCACTGGAGGAATTGTCACTGGAGTCCAAGGGCCAGAGGAATTGTCACTGGAGTCCAAGGGCCGTGGCCAATCAATGCAAGAGGAGGAAGGGCCAAGAAGCATGGCTGCATACCTCTGCTACACCAGCCTAAGCAGGTGAAGTGCATTAAGTGTTGCTAACACACTCATTACATAGTGCTAATGGAGCTCCAGGTGAGGTCCATTTTCTCTGTCTGGAGTGGAGGAAGGGAAGGAGGACCAGGTGGCAGAGGGATCCTTTGAACGCCTGCCAAGTTACTCTTCTCTCCATTTCTGCCATGATTTCAGGTTAGTAAAAGCTCCTTTTTATTACATTTACAGCCCTAATAATCAGCAGAGATTCCTCCCACTTGCATCTGCCAATATAGGCACCCATCGTGAGAACATGGGTGTGAGCTCCCTTGCCGAGGGCCCGGTTCGCTCCTCGCGCAGTGCTGCTTTGCCTCAGGGAGCACAGCTGCTCCTGGCTCAGCAGCAGGGCCTGGGAAGCAATAGGGCCCTGCTGGGTGCATCAGTGCTCTCTGCTCATTATTTTTCTTCTGGCACCAATCTCTGCTCCTGTTTTTATGGGTGATACCACCGGGAGCTGAAGGGCGGTGGGAATAGCTCCATGCTGCTAAGGATGGGTGCTGCGACTCTTCCTCCCGGCGCTGGGTCTGTTCCAGACGCCTCCTTCGCCGCACATCAGCCCCGGGGTGGCGGGGCCCGGCCAGGAAAAGGTTAACATTCCCTGCAATGCTGCATCCCAGCTCACGGTGGAGCTGCCTTCCTCTCTTCCACCCCCAACTTCCAATTCACTCTAAACAACTCCGGGACAGAATTGCAGGGAAAAAGCTGGAGGTTCAGACTAGACTTGTTGATCTCCGTTCCCAGGCAGCAGAAGGAAGTACCGGCACTTTCCTTTGTGTCTGCACGGGGAGACGGCCGGGAGGGGGGGGCGCGGGCAGGTGCGCCTTCGGCGTTAACTGTGGGCAGGAGTGAGGAGCCGCAGCCGAGGGAAGGCCTTGGAAAGCTTCCTGCCGAGGGATCCGATTTACCTCGTTTCCCTTCCCCTCCCCCCCGGGTTCCGTGGACACCGGCAGCGCGGCCGCCATCCCTCCGCCTTGAGGCTGCCCGCGGGGGGATGCGAGCGGGGCCGCCCCTGCTGCCCGCCCCGCCGCAGGATGTAGCCGCCCTCGGCCCCGCACAGCCCCGCACCGTCTCGCTGGGAGCCCGCAGGAGGAGGTAGGTGTGGGCCGGGCTTCGGCCGAGGGAGGGGAGCCTTTCCCCGTGTGTTGCGGCCGCGGAGCAGTCCCCGCGGCGGCCTGGAGGCAACGGGGATAATTCGGTTTTGGGGCTGAGGGAATCTGAATCGGTGGGGAGAGGGGCCGAGCCCCCGGAGCTGTGCCGGCTGGGCATGGAGGAGCCGTTCCTTTCTGCGCCGGGGTTTCTCTTCGTGCCATCTTGTGTAAGCAACAGTGCTCAGGGCTGCCACAAGGCACCCGGCTTCTCAAGGAAGGCTCGGGGTTTTTCCTTATCCGATTTTCGTTTATTTCCCTGTTATGTAGGGTCGGCGTGGGGTAAGTGTGGGGGTGTCACTGGGCAGCCCACAGAGGTAGAGTGCGTCGTTAGAGTGACTGGAAATAGCCCCTTTTCCCTCCCCCAGCTCTTCCCTCGGGGAATTTTGCAAGGCTGGAGTTATTAAAAAACATTCGCGTCTCCCTGAAGCCTCCACAGTTGGGCAGGGCGGGGGGCACCGCCAGCTCCCAGGAGGGGGGCTGCCCCGGGTGGGTCCCAGAGGCACCCGAGGTCCAGCGTCCACCGTCCGGCGGGGCCCCTCTGCGGGAGGGAGCGGCGGCCGGGGCCGGCTGCCCGGGACACGGCGGTGGTGGGGCCGGTGCGCTGCGGGCCGGCCGTTCTGGGATGGGGGACAATGTGCCGGTGCATCCCTAGCCAGCGGCCGGGCGCCTTTTGGGGCGCCCTGCAGAGTGGTTCTGGAGGGAGCCCTGTGCCCTCCCCTCTCAGTCAGCCGTTCCCAGCCCTTTGCAAGCAGAGGCTCCCCGTGGCCGTGCCCAGCCTCCACAAGTCCCCCTGGCCGGGGTGTCCAGGCGACCCTTCCGTAGAGAGGCAGGGGAACGGCGCGGGGGGGGTCACCGGCCGCCGCCCGGGGGAGCTCGGCGGCAGCGCCCGCGCCGACACGTGGGAGCGGGCGGCCTTCAGCACCGCGGGCGCGGACAGCGCCTGCCCGCCCGCCCGGTGGGGCGCGGAGCGCGGTTCAGCACCGGGCGGGCGGACAGACAGCGCCGCCACCCCCGCAGCAGATTAGCGCGGGCGCGGAGGGGGGTCAGCGGGCGGAGACCCATGGTCGGCCTCTCTTGCAGCTCTGGGGCATGGAGGGGAAGGAGAGGTGAGGAGAGCCGGCCCCCGCGAGCCCTGCCCCACGCCGCACCTGGGAGCGTCCAGCCTGAGGGGGACCAGCGATGCCTCTGGGGATGAATAAGCATGGATCTCGCTCTACTACCTCTTTGCCTCCGGACCCCACGGAGATCGTCAGGAGCAAGGCCTGCTCCCGGAGGGTCAAGCTCAACGTGGGGGGGCTGGCCCACGAGGTTCTCTGGCGGACCTTGGACAGGTTGCCACGGACCAGGCTGGGTAAGCTCAGAGACTGCAACACACACGACTCCCTTATGGAGATCTGTGATGACTACAACCTGGAGGAGAATGAGTACTTTTTCGACAGGCATCCTGGGGCATTCACCTCAATCTTGAACTTCTACCGTACCGGCAAGCTGCACATGATGGAGGAGATGTGCGCCTTGTCCTTCAGCCAAGAGCTGGACTACTGGGGGGTGGATGAGATCTACCTGGAGTCCTGCTGCCAGGCCCGCTACCACCAGAAGAAGGAGCAGATGAATGAGGAACTGAAGAGAGAAGCTGAGACACTGAGGGAAAGGGAAGGAGAGGAATTTGATAACACTTGCTGTGCTGAAAAAAGGAAAAAGCTCTGGGACCTCCTGGAGAAGCCCAACTCCTCTGTAGCGGCCAAGGTAAGATCTCCACATTTCTTCTCAAGTCTTGTCTGTATTGGCTTGTGATTGTGGTGATGCTTACATGAGGTATTGTCCTGCTACCTTTGCTTTAGCATCTGGGCACTTGTGGCTGGATGGATGTTGTGAGTTAGGGGGAGAAAGGCCTCCTAGATACAAACAAGGTTTCATGTATCTATTTTGGGTAGTGTGGAAGGGATCTGGTTTGAGCTTCCCTGGGACAGTGTAGGATGCTCAGTGGGAGCAGTTCCACTGACCGTGGGTTAGCATACACTGACTGCTGAGACTGAAGGTTAGTGAACTTGTTATCCAGTGGCCTGTCTTGGTGCATTTTCTAACAGTGATTTCTTTTGGCCTAAAACACATGTCTCCTACTGCTTCACTGAAGCGGCTTTAAGGAAGAGGAAATCTGCTTGAACTCTTACACCCAGGTCCAGTGAGGAAATAAGACCTTCCTTCCTAGGGCTTAATTTAAAATTCTGTGGTGAAATATGTCTAGTTATCTGTATCACGCGCTCCGAGGCTGCGGGTCTGCTAAAGCTAGCACTTGAATCTCATCCTTTACCTGATTCCAGAATATATTAAGTCTCCCTGTGCAACGCTGCTGCAGCTGTGTCTGTCAATAGTTGAAGTGCTGCTTACTCTGAAGTTGGTGCAACAGATCTATTTGAAGACGTTTGGAAGATAAGATCCATGTTAGGAGAAACCAGTGTCAGAGTTGGCTCTGATAATTTAGCTGTCTCATGTTAGTCACATATTCTTTAGAGAGGAAAATATCCATGAACACAATGATTCAGTAACCATGGGGACAAAAGTGAAGGGGGAGAGGTTGAAAACTGTGGGATGAATAGCTGAAAAGCATAAGAGACTGATCAGTAGGGACCAAAACTTGAATTTTCAATGTACCAGCACCCTTGTGGTATGGCAAAGAAGTAGAAAGAGGCCCCAGCTACCTCTTTATTGTCTCCTCCCTGTTGTAGGTACATGTGCAAATGCAAACCATAGCTCCATCCTATAGGAAGTCTGGTTTTGGTGGGCTACTTATGGAAATAGACTACTTTCCCTTTCTTTTCTCTTACTGAAATGGTGCACATCATGAACCAAGAGCTTGTATGAAAGTTTGGCCAAGGGATTTTATGAAGTGGAGAGCTAACTGGCTCATTCTGGCAGGAGGAGGAAGAGACATGGTTGGCTGCTGAACCGATTATCGCTTTTTTAATGACAACCGAAGCCCCAGAATGTCTCCTTTTCTCCAGTGGCAGGGATGACACTGCTGAATGCATTAATCATTTATAAGGCTCCTTTGGCACAATCCTGGAATCCTGAAACACAGGCCCCGGGCTTTGCTGTCTGTGGCACTGACTCAAAATCCATTAGAGACTGTTGATGCTCATGATTTATTGTATATGAGCAGGGGTCATTCTTGTCAAATAAGTGTATTTTGTGATTTATAAATGAAATGCACTCTAGCTTCATTTTCTGAAAAAATTCTTGGAGTAAGTGCATTCAGCATTGCAGGCTCTGGATTAATTGAGAGTGAATGGTAATGCATTATTACCCTTCCCATTTAAAGCTACCATTCTGTGACTTTGTTACTGTAATGAAAATGGTGCTGGATGTTGTCAGACCTGAAGTATTCCAGCAGTTCTCAAACACAGATTTCTACTCATTTCAAGGGTAGCAAGGAAAATGGTCATGATGAACAATTAGCTTACCAGGCAGGGATAGAAATGCTGCTAAGCTGCTTCTTTATCCAATTTTCTCCCTGCTGGTGGATAGCTGTTCTCTCATGCCAGAGTATGCCCTTTGCTTTGATCACCTTCATGAGAATTCATTCCACATATTGAATAGGCTGGACCCAGTCTTCAGTTTCTGATGGAAGGATGTGAGGAGAGAGACTTGGCAGGCTGACCCATTATCTGACCTAACCAGCTGTGCCCAGGCTCCCTTTCAGGCTGCATTTTCAAAATCTGAGCCTCTGCCTGATAGCTCCTGGCTAGCTTTCCTCAGCTGTCCACTCAGTGGAGCACTGCCACTGTGGCCACCTCCAGGAACTCCTGTCACCTTTCCTAAAGCCAGACTCCATCTGCTTTGCCAGGTCTGGGAGCTCACACTGTTCCTATAGAGAGGGAATAAAGTCAACTAGTCTGAGGTTTAATGACTGTCACTGAAGGATATAAAATAATTGGGAAAACTTATACTACTCACTCTTTTTCTTTGGACTTGTGCTACTCAATGGAAAGGTTTCTCCATTTAAATGTAACTAACTCTCACTCCAGCAAGGGGGGCCTTTCTTGCTGGTTGTCAGCATCGTTTGCATTTAACATTTTCACCTGACTCCTCTGTAACAGTTCACTGCAGGACTTCTCATGGTTATGCCAGGACTGGTTGAATACTGAGAGAGTAAGTTGTTTTTTTGTTATGGATTTTTATTTTTTAATGAATGATGTACCTGAGGGTGGAAAACAGGGTTCAAAGAAGAGATGAAGAATCCCCCAGACTTTAATTTTTGTTGGTCTTTTATCCACTGGGGATTTGCCCATATCTTTTGACTAATACATCTGGCTTTTAAACTAACCACCTCATAGCAAGCAGCGTCTTATTTATGTGTGATGCTTCACCCTGTACGTGACTGGAAAGAACACTCTGTTAGATTTTATCGTACCCGCTCTTTGAGAGTCTCCAGATCTCTACAATGAGGCAGCAGACAGCTGTTGAAGGCAGCAGACAGCTGTTGAAGGCAGCAGACAGCTGTTGAAGCCCCAGGTTTGCTGCCTTGTTACCCCCTAGCACGAGCAGAGGGGGATTTGCTCCTTTCCTGTAATGCCGCTGTCCCTTGCAGCTGTAACTGAAGCTGTGCCATTCTTGTGCAAGGTGCCACAGAGCCACAGGGCAGCACTTGGCCCTTCCCCAGGGTAAGACCATGCAACAGGCACCCAAACCATTTCCTCTCACTAGTCCACTGAACTTAGAGGCACTTGCTGTGTCATATTCCCTGCACTCTCTTTGCCCAGTGGCAAAATCCCTTTTCACAAAACTGAGCACTGAGGGACTCTCCCTCTACCAAACAAAGAAATATTTAACAGGCAGTTATTTAACAAAACTCTCATTTCTCTCTCTAGCCTTACAAGATCTTTCAAAGGATCAGCTTCTCCCACTTCCTGTGACTTTATTTGTCTGTCTATCCCTGAGAAATTCTCACTGCAGTCTTCGTGGAAGCCTCCTCCTCTTCCAGCGATCACTGTTTTTGCATGTTCCTGCTTATTTTTGTCATTCTCCCAGTCTCCCTTAACAGTTTTGTGGTTGGTTTTTGTTTTTTAAATAGTATTCTTCCTGTACTTGTACTTACAACATCCATTTTTAACCATAGAGGACTCTGGTGTTCACTTCTGTCTGCATTTCCTCTAGATGAAGATGAGGTGGGGATATTTTCTGGAGCAGCTATTACATTTTGTTGTATGGTAGTTTTCCTTTCCTCAGGAAAGAAAAGCAGCTCTCCAGTAGCTGAGCAGAACTGCTTTTTCTCTGGACTCTAGTGCCCATGTCAGGGCAGTAGTGGTTAGCAGTTCTCCAGCACTCCTGGTTTAGGCTTTTCATCTTAATTTCTCTTTCCCTCACCAAAGCTAAGCCTGGGTAGTTGGTTTCTGTTGCCCACAATCCAGCTAGCAGCCCTGGGCTCCCACAGCAGAAGTCTCTCCTGTAGCTGCTGGTTTTTACTAACCAAGCTAGTTAGGATCTGTGGGCATCTCACCTGTCTGGTGGGATCTTTGTGTCCCTTGGGAGAACCAGCCAGGCTGTAATTCCAATGGGACTTTGACATCCTGAAAATCCACAGATTGCAGTTGTTCCATGCTTTCCAGTATAAACAAATAACAAATTAGACCAACTCAACATCTTAACTAACTTACATGGTCTTGGAAATCCTCTGATCACCAGACACTTTTCCAGCAACTCTGCAATAATGTTTCCCTGTCTGCCTCTTAGGAGGAAAAGAAATCCTTTCTTCTTTTAGTCTTTACAAATTATTTCCCTGATCAATATTTGAGCAATTAGTGTTGCATGGAGGGGAGGGGGGGACTCTGCTCATCTTAAAGACTCCGCTGCATGTGCTGGTTTCATCTATTTTTCTCTTGATGTCCTGAAGGCTGAGAAAAACACGATGACATCACCCATTTTGCAAAAAGCTTCTCTGCATATCTGCATGTCAAGTAGGATGTGCACTTCCTCTTCTCCTCACTGCCTCCACTTCCCACTTGTCCCTGTCCTGTTGGGAGCTCAGCTGTAGCAATCCCTCTGTTCTGGCAGGCTATTTCTCAGCCTCTCCCCTGTTCCTACTATGTCTTTGACAGTGCAATAATATCACTTTTATCCTTGAAAACATGCAACTCCAATTCAGTAATCTGATTATGCATGCCTCTACATTTGTTGAACAGCTTTTCTCGAGCTGCCCACTGCTCTCTGCTGCTAATCTCTGGATGCATTGCTTAGGGATTGGAGAGGTTGCTCTGTAAGCTCTTTTCTTATTATTGTTGATAGTAGTGACAAAATAAGAATGATAAAGCCTCTTGGAGATGCGTTTGCTCCATCTAGAGTGCTCTTCCCCCACATGGGCTTTCTATTCCTGGCGCTCCCTTATGGCATGCAGTTTTCATTCATGCCTAAACCTGCCTGAATTTAGCATTCAGCAGAGGAAACCCCTCTCCCTGATTGCAGGGGTCACATCTTAGCCATGTCTTGTCTGTCTCTGAAGCTTCCATCACAGGGCAGATGTTGGCTTTGTCTGCTAAAGCCAGATTGACTAAATTTTGCTTGCATCTCTGTCTTCTGTTTTCCTGATACAGCTACTGCCTTGGCTTTTCTGCTATATATATATAGAGAGAGGAGACTTTTTCCCTTCATTCAAAGTAAACTCCAGTCTTCAGAGATCCCCAAAAACAGAGCCTCATTCCGAAGCCTTTCCCCTGGATTCATGGATTTGTCACTTTGGTCTACAGCTTATCGCTGGGTTTCTAGCACAGCATTGTCCCATAGACACACAAATGATTGCTGTTCTGCATCAGTCTCTTTTCATCCTGCAGCTCCTTTCCAAGTGTTTTTCCTTTCAGTGAACTTCTGAAATCTCTTGTCTGGGGAGCTCTAATTCCTACGTTCAGTTCTCTGCTTCTGTCTCACTGATGAACTTCCCACAAAGTGTTGCTGTGCTGCCAGTTCCCAGAGCTCCTCTGCATTACAGCCTCCCTAAACTCTCCGTTTGGGTGTGGGGGAAACTCCCCCTAGTAACATTCCCAGCCTGGTTATTATGTTCTGTGATTCTTTCCTGGCCCTAAAGAATCCTGCTGGGAGTTCTTGTACCACAGTAGACACCTTGGCCAATGCACCCCACTGGCTTGGTAGTCTCCCACATCCCTAATGCGACACCCAGTGTTATCTCCTGCATGGTGTGCATCTGCCAATAACCAGCTTGTTCTGAGCTCTCCAGGTGGGATCCTCCCCCTTCAAAGGAGATCCTTTCTCCAGACCTGTTACTGCAGTCCTGAGCAGCCCCTGGATCCAGGCAGGCAGCTGATTGGCCCTTCCTGCCTGAAAATGGCTAGGGTTCAGCAGTTTGCAATCTGGGCCTGCAGCTCTGTGGTCTCTCAAGAATTTTATAAAAGGAAATCTAAAATTGTTACACCTGGTAGTTCTTTTGATGTACTCACCATGCAGTCCATGAAGTATAGTATGCATAAACATATACATGTAGGCACACTCCTGGATTTTCAGCTTATTTGAAACTTTCTGCTGGGAGAGCCTGAAGCATCCACATCTGGGTGAAACTGCCTACCAGCCTGCCTCAGGAGGGAATTGACAAGCTTACATGCTCAGGCTGAATTCCTTAGAGGACTTGTGCTATAGAAATATAGTTAATGCTATTTTTAAAGCACCAGCTCTCATCTGTACCTTTGAAAAATCTGATAAATTAATTCCCCTTGCTGCTCAGTGTTCTCCCACCCTACTCAGCCTGCAAGAAGATGTGGCTTAAAGTGCCAACATCACCAGTCAAAAATGTAGGAAATCTTGCAAGAATGGAAAAATCCTCGTTTTGTTCAGCTGCAACTGCAGAGATTTAGTAATAATGGGATTCAGAAGAAGAGCACTGGGCCTGATCCATGCAGAAACTGTCAGTGTGGTGTAATGCTCCCAAAATGGGGGTGCAGCTTTGGCTGGTACTTGAACAAAGCACTTTCACACGCTGCTGAGTTGAGCTCCATGTTCAGAGCTCCCTGTGCAGAGACACTTCAAGCGAGGTGGAAAAATCAATTATTTTAATTTTTTTTAAAACACTTTCTTCATTTTACTCCTTTTACACAGTGGGATAAATGTCTTTGCCATCACGTTTCTACCTTTGCCTGCTCCTCTTGATCCTGAAGATCACAATTTCCTTCTGATTTCTCTCAGCGTAAATGCCCCTGTGGAGAGGAATAATCCAATGTTACTTTTACAACATGAGCGTTGCTATTTGTCATTGCTAATGGCAAAATATTTATGTCAAAGAAAGTTCACAGCTGATCACTTAGTTCTTATAATAAACACAGTCAATATGATTTATTCCATGGAGATATCTGGCAGCAATAGAAGAGGCACGATGTAGCCAGTGAGTATGAGCAAGATGTTAATATTAGACTTCTCTGGAGAAGCTATACATGGAAGCTATATGTTGTCAGGGCTTCTACTTAAATCAAGGCAGACAGAGGTCAGTCCCTTACTGTTATGAGAGTTGCCCAATTTGTTTCCTAGATCTAGGGGGTCAGGTACATCAGGGGCTGTGTTGGCTTCCCATGTGTGGCACTAGGACTGGGAGCACTGGCGCTGTAGTGTGGTGTTAGCTGAACTCAGGGTTGGAGGTTGCTGTCCCCTTGGGGCAAAACCACTTCAAGGGCTGGGTGGTTAAATGGGCTCTGTGCTGCTTGGTGCCATGGACCTGTGAGCCAGCAGCAGCTCAGGGATCCCTGCCCCATGCCCTGTTGCTTAACTGATGTGCCTGAGCTGCTTTAGCTTTGACATTCTTTAGCCTTAGCATGACCTTGCCCTAAGTTTAGTCCCCGGGGCAATAGCCACACATTCACCTCCTGGCTTTCTCAGTTACTCAGTACAGCAAAAGTAAACCTTGTAGTAAGCTTTCCCCCTGAGTCTGGTCTCTGGTTTTTCTCTGCTGTCCTAGCTGTTCTTGGCCTCTCCCATCTCCTTTTCAATCTGGCACTAGCTGGATATGTTCACCAGCAGGACTCAGTGAGGTTTCTTTCTGATTTTTATTGGAAAAAATTCTACTCTTTCTTCTATAACAAGTCTGGAAGAGTTCTGAGCATCTCTATGCAAGCACTGTGCCTTTGTACCTGCTCTAGCCCCTCCCCAAATGCTAGCATTTAAATATCCCAAGCACATGAATTTTATAGTTCCCCCAATAACACCAGCAGCCTCAGCCCTGGTTCTGTGGAGGGTAAAACTCCCATTGAATGTCACGGGAACAGACGAGCATTATAATGTCTGTACTCATCAAGCAAAGCTCTCAAAGTGCTTTGAAAAGATGGATTACTTAAGGCCAGGACAAACCTGTGGTAGGTGTATTATCCCCCATCTTAAAGTGAAGAGGTGATCATTGCCCAAGGTCAGTGAGGAAGATGAGGGCTGAGCTGGGGGGGGCACCCTGGCTACCCCCTGTTCCATGTTACCAGGACATTTTCATGGTAGAGGTGAGCTTCCTGTGCCTGCTGCCTACAGTGGGATATTAAAGAGGGAAAGGTGCTGGCAGCCTTGGACAGTTTATCCAAGGGGATAGAGTGCGAGGAATCAAACCTTTCTTCATATCCAGCCTGGAAAACTTTGCCATGATTGAGGAATGAGTGGTTACAGAAAAATGGAAAGGCTTTCAAAGGCCTGTAAGTGGGGCACTTTCAGCCCTCTCTGATGCAATCCCGACTGTCAGAGGGGATGCTGCCTCACTGTTTTGAATAGCAGGAAAGCATGTATGTTAGACAATATACATATAAAAAACTATTATGGGACTAAATATCACAATAATACATATCCAATACAATATATATTGATACGTATATGCACAGAAATAGATTTAAAATTGCCTCTCCACTTGGCAATGACTTTGACCCAAAATCACCCTGTATAAGGAAGGTATCTATTTTCAATTAAGGATTCCTAATCCTAGCAACCAGCTCCTCTTTGAGCACACACAGCAAATCTAACAAATCAAACCATAACTCAACAGGAGTGGTATCTCCTCGGTTGCCACCTTTGATAGCCACAGTGAAGGTAAGGGACAGTAAGTAGTCAGCATGGGCTTTTGGGTAGTTTGGTAGCTCCCTTTGGTGCACTTTAGATGTATCAATGTTTTTAGGAATGTTCCCCCTTTTCCCACTCAAACGTCTCTCCCAGAGCTGTTGTTATTCCTGAGAGTTGTTTTTTGCTGAAGGTGGCAGCTCTTCTGGCCTAGAGGTGTGGACTCTTGGTCCAATGGAGGTGGATGTTTTGTGTCTCTGGCACTGCAGCGTGGGGACAGTGGCCTTAGCTCAGCACTCTGCTGCTTGGTCGTGTGTCTGAAACCTGGGTTTGGACAAGAGAAACCAGTAGCAAAGCAAAAACTGAAGCACTTGTAGGCATCTGAATCCCACGTTGACAAATCTCGTGAAAACTAACATCCATCAGGCATCCATCTAATCTGCTAAAAAAACTTGTGTCAATAACAAAAGCTGTGTGAAGAGTCAAAACAACTGGGAGGAAAAATTTATTTTAAAGTTCATTTTTTCTGTGATACATGATCAGTTCCAGTCACGAGTTCAACTCGTTCAGTTCTATTTGGACTAGGATTCATGCAGAGTCTCTAGCCAAAAGCACAGATTAGTTTTGTTTTATTTAAGTCCATTTGCTCTTGCTCATTTTTGAACAAAATAGAGCTGTAAATCTCATTTGAAGTACATAAACAACATAAACACCAGAAATGCTCTCTGATTAGTACTGATGGAGAAAAGGTTTCTAAAACATCATTATACTTAGCAAATTTTATTTTAGACTTATGATTACTCATGGGTATCTTTTAAAAAATACTCACTTTGCTAAAAGAATAAATTGAAGATGTAAGCAAAGAGGTCTGTCTCAGTCTCACTACCTAAAATCTGTTGTAGGGGACAGAACTCCAGCAAGGACTCTTTCCATGACACAAGAAATCTCTTCCACGTGCCAGGAATACTTTGCTTGCCTGGTTTCAATGGTATCTGGTGGCAGCGTAGGAATCGTTGAAGCACAAAACACCAGGAGCAGCTCCTTGGTTCCCTGAGGACCCTTTTCCTGAGTTCCAGTTCTTTTCTTATCCTTTTCTGCAGCGATTCAGCATCAGCCAGTCCCCTGCTTTCTCCACGCTGGCATCTGAGTGTGCTGTAATGTGATTGTCCTCCCAGGTGTCTTGTGAAGGAGAGCAGGGCGATTATCCCGATTTACTTGGAGAGCGTACATAGGGACTAACTGGACTAACTTCTCAGAGTCTGTGATGGAGCAAGAAACAGAGTTGTAATCCACCCCTAATCCCTGGATCACTTTTTTTCTCTGGTGCAGCCAAATTCCAGCAGTAAGCATTCAAGAGGAAGGTGTAATACATAAGAGTTTGACACTTGCATGAAACTTCCATCTCAGATTTGATTTATTCATATTTCTGGGAATCTTGTTTGTATCTGGCACATCCTCAGCTCTGAAAAACTTCATTCACATGGCTGTAATTTTTCTATTTGTTTCAAAATGTCCCTTTATTGCTCTGCCCACTTAATGTCTTCTGCATCACATGCTTTTATTAACCTTAAGTGATCACACATTAAACAAACTCTCTTTGCTTCTTGTAATTGGTGTATTTGACCAGTTCCTCTATTAGTAATTACTGTAACATCCTTGTACTTTTCCCTATCTGGCCATTCTCAAAAAAATATGTCTTCGTCAAGTGTCTGGATAGAAAAGGAGTGTAACTTGCTTTCTGAGGGGATGTTTGCTGTCTGCTATCAGAAGGACTCAGCCTCTGTGGTGGAATAAGGAGCTTTCACTCCTTGTTTATGTATTTGTGAATTTTTGGTAACTCTGTTCTTCATAGCATAAGAGTTAAATCTGTTTTTGAAAAGAAAAGGAAAAAAAAAGTTATGTCTCCTCTCCTGTCAATGTGCCAGGAGTTTATTAATAAATACATTATAATTATACATTGCATTTCTTAGCTCTTTTCATCTGAGCATTTTGAAGTGTCTCACAAACATTAATTAGGTAATCCTCACAACTGCCTTGTGCAGTAACTAATACTTCAATATGACAATGCAGAAGGATTAGTAAATAATAAAATCTCCCAGATAAAGGCAAGAGCAAACCTGGTCAGGAAAGGCAAAGGAAGCTGGAGCAAATATCATTACTTTGTAGGTATATTTTGTGTTAGTGACTCCACCAGTCTATGTGTCAGTGTATTAGAGCTGTCAGATCTGAAGTTGACTGGTATAGGGACTCTGGTTGGAGGCAGCAGCTGGGAGATTTTCTAGACCAACACAGTATTCTCTCTGCTGACATGAGGAAAGTTGTGACTGGCAGTAGAACTTGTGTCCCTGGTTGAAAGCAGCAGAGCCAGGGGCAGAGGGAGCAGCCTCAGTGATGGGATTTACTGATCCTCGTTCCAAGAGAGCAGTTGTTTTTTATCCTTTTGTCCTTTGCAGGAGGGGTCCCTGAGGTGCAGCCCATCAAGTGTGTGTAGAGTCCCATGAAGGGTCTCTAATCCTCAGCAGACCCAGCTGACCACCAAGGCAGTTACAGCAATGGGGTCCCTCCCAGTGCCCACACCAGATGGGTGCAAGGGACCCAAAGCTGTCAGCTCAGAGCAGCTGGTCCCACCAAGGGGGCACCACGTAGAGTGTGAGGACCTTCACACTTCAGCTTTTAATCTTTGACTGCTCCCCTGCTCTCTTCTCTTTTCCAGGGAGCCACTGCAGAGCTGCCTGCAGGCTGGGCCCGCTTTGGCCGAGGAAGGAGCTTTTCTGGTGTCCCAGCTCTTGCCTTTCCATGCACAAAACTTTAGAAAGTCCTGTGCAGAGTGGACTCCAAAGCTCACCTTAGTTCTTTCCCCTCAGCCCTTGGACTAAGACTTGAACGAGTATCTGTGTCTTATTATCTTGACCAGTATCACTTAGAAATAGGTTTGTTCTCAGAAAAATAGCTTTTGCTAGTATAGACCAAGATGAAAAATAAAAAAATACCAGTGTTCTGGCAGAAAATGCCCCCTCACTTTACCTCATGCGTATTTCCAGTGAGCTGAATTAAACTTAGATTAGTCAACATGTGGTTATTCTTAGCCTCTAATCTTCCCAAGGTAAGAGCCTGATTGATCTCAGCAGGTTTTGCAGCATTTAGCTGAGAAAAGCCATGTGTCTTAAACGTGTTACCTGTCACTATGAGGAAGGCAGGCTCGCACCACGGCAGTTCTGGTTTGCAGTGTTAAGTACCTGCCACTTTTCACCAGGTACTAAGATAAATTATATCAGCATTAGAAAGGCCCACGAGGAGCTGGCATGGATCCAGTTTCCCAGGAGTGCTGAAGACCCTCAGGTACCATGAGAGCTCTCAGATATGTCAACCTCTAGTTTTGCCTTTGGAGGAGATGCTAAATGGCATGACTGGCATTTACCTTTGGTTTATTTTTACAAAGTTGCAGGCTTAGTAGTTGACTTCAGGTCTGTTGATACTTATTGTATCTGTTTTGACCCCTTCCTGACTCCAAGTTCCTGTATGTGGCTCAGCATGATGGGACAGGGCACTTTTGGGCTGTCTTGGTAAGGAGATATTTCCACCAAAGACAAGACATGCTGAATTCTAGATCACACCAGGGATCAGAGTTCATTTTGCTAATTGACATGTTCATGCTCGCTTTGTGTTTACACACAATGTTTGTTATTCTATAGGAGTAACTTTAGACTTCCAGCAATCCCAGGAATGGTCTCATTTAACACATGCAGCCATGGCCAAAGCCAGCTTTAGCAGATGCAATCTACTTACTGAAATATGAGACTTTCATCATACTAGGCAAATGCATCTGGTCCCACCAGAGTGAGATCTGGATTCTCTTTCTTCTCTGCTGAACAGTGGGGCAGGTATAATTCCATTATTTTTGTATGCTGTTAAGCTAAAGAACAAATTTTCTAAAGCTTCTGGCTATGAATGAATGACCATGAACAAAACCCACTTGACTTAGTTATTTTTAAAGATGCTCTTAAGAGCTTCTTGTAAAGTGGCTGTGAAATACTTAGTTTGTGCTATCTTCTGGAAAACTTGCTTCATGGTCCAGATAACTTGGACATGGCAATGCCACTTCAAGGAGTTATAGATGTAATTTATTTAATTCATGAACTCCTTGTAGGAAGTTCCATCTTCTTGTTCGGTGTTTATATAGCACAAGTGCAACACTGTCCTGACTCACGGCTCACGTATGCTACCCCAAAACAAGTCATAAATACGTTCCACAGAGTAAACAAAAGCTGCTGTAGAAAGGGGTGTATGGGGTTTAGTTTCCATAATTAATCCCCAAATCAAACTGGCCTGTTTCTTGAGGAGGAGCTGGCAGGACAGTGTGCCTCTGCCTGCTTTTCGACTGTGCTGCTCGCCTCACTGCTCGCTCACTTAAAATGGGATCCCAGTTTCCACTGGGACTCTAAGCTGTGCAAAGCAGTGAGGGATTAAAGGACCTATTTGGTCACTGTCCTCTGTCACAGAGGTAGTGATCTCCAGAACAGTGAGTGGGGCAGATATAGAAAGTTACTGCTTTGGCTGTCCCTGCTTAATTAACCTAAGCTGGTTGCATCACAGGTTTTGTTGCTATAAACTAATCCTAAAGCAACTGGGAAGTGTTCCCCCAGGGCACTCCATGCTGGTTCCAGTACATGAGTTTGCTGCTGATACTTTCCATGCAGACGTAATCTGCAGTCTTGATTTGAGCAGATTTAGGCAGGCATGTGTGTGCAAGGGAAGGCAGAACAGGCAGGTTGTACAGGCAGTTGCAGTGATTTAACACGCAAACCGGGTACCTGGAATTCGTGAATGTATCTTGCGGTTTACACAAGCGATTACTCAATCTGCGTGTGGAAAAACAGGATAATTGTGTGCAAATTAGTCATGTCATTGCATAGAGTGCAGTGCTGTGTCTGAATGGTCAGTGCAACAGATCCTTTCTATCAGTAATTAATGACTTTGTATCCTAAGGGAAACTAAGTATTAAGTCTCTTCCTTTTTTTTTTTTTTTTTTCCCCCACCAGATCCTTAAACAGTTCAAATCTCTGCTGTCATTTCACCCTTTGTTTCATACATACTCACTTACCTGCTGGAATACTTCTTTTTGTTAGTGTGGTTTTTTGGGGGGAATAAGCCATAACATTGGTATTAGGCTTCTCTTCCTGCCCACAAAATGATCTTTGCATTAGAAGTGCATTGCAATCCTCTCTTTAAAAGTCTGATTCTTCCAGTAAAAGCCCTTCACCATTGACCTCCTAGCTACAGTCTTTCCCAAAGCGTTTCTGGTGAGGCCAATGAATCAAAATTTACCTCAGTGCTCTTGAATTAGCTTCATGGCTGCTCTGGTGTGTCTTCCCTCCATGCAGGTGGGACAGAACCCCAAACTGAGGGAGGTTCTGGCCTGTTGGGCAGAGATGTGGCTGATGTTGGCAAACCAGGGTCATGGCTTTGCTATGAGCATTCTGCACAAACTCCAAGAGGTGATTATTCTCTCCTGTGCCTCTGCCCAACACCTGCAAAAGACAGAAAATCCTTCTTCATTTTTCTCGTCTTTGTAGAATGTAAATCCTTTGGGCACCACTTTGCCCTTGTACATCAGAGCCCTAATTCAAGGGGCAAACCAAACACAGTCTGTCTTTTTGCTGCCCTGCTGGCACAGCATCATTTCTGCTTGTGTTCTTCAGAAGGAATACAGATAAATCTTAGTTTGACCAGCTGTCATTTTTGATTTAGTGTTTTAGGTGGTCTACAGCTGATGATTAATCTTAAATGCCAGATCTCCTCCTTTCAGGCTGACTCCTTAAACTGTTGGGATGTTTCAATACGTTTTAAGTAAAGTAATGATGCCCTGTGCCAAAGAACAGAGAGCAAGCATGGCAGAGCTCCAGCCTTTGCACCTGTTCTGGTTGGCTTTTTGTGTGAAGTGCTGTATAATTGTCTTCTTCATTAGCAGCCCGCTGAATCCTGGTGTGTGAGGAATTAAAAACTCTAATGAATATGGATTATTTCAAATTTTTCCTTTGGGACCCAGTACAGAATGGGGATTTTTGGAGCTATATGTCCATATAATACCAAGGAATGGAAGATGCCTTCCCTTGCCCTTTTTCAAAGTTATCTCTTAAGAGTGAGTATCAAAACAGAGCAGGTCCTCCTGCTCTGCCTAGAGCATACATGAGACTCAGAGCCAGCCAACCCTCTGGCTTGATCTGGCTAGAGGCAAAATGAAAACCTTGCTAATAGTGGGACACTTCAGCACCCACACCACTTTCAGCTTGTCAGTGGTCTCCTTGAAGTCAACAAGTCTTAAGCATCTGCCTGATGTTAAGTGTGTAGCAAAGAGGTAGTGAGCTATTGTGCAATTAAAGGACTCGTTTCACTGAGAAGGCCAGGAGTGTGTGCTGGTTCAGCTTATATTAAAATAAGGACATTTTTCTCTTCCAATTAGAATTCTTTAGTGTTTAAGGTTAATGTCACATCTGCAGAGGCCTGCAGAGATTGTTTCTGTGGAACAGATGTTCAACAATCTGCATTTTATTGTCAGTTTGGATACTTTCTTGCTTCTGCTAGCAGAAATTGGATCCTTCATATCTACCAGAGCTGTTCTCTGCCCTGGTTGGTCTCCACAGTGTTCCTCCTGAGGGGATGGCAGAGTGCTCTGCAGGTGTCTGCTTAAGCCTACTTTACAGGCAGAGGAACTGAGGCACACTGAGGCATTAGCAGCTTTCCCAAGTCCCAGGTCAGATTTGAAACACAGGCAGATGTTTCCCACCCCACACCAGCCATGCAGGCAGTGCCAAACCACCCAGCCAGCCTCTGGGCCAGGGCTCAGAGCCAGTAGGCCCGGACTGTCCCCCTCAGCTGGCACCCGGGGCTGGTAAGTCTCAGGGAAGCACCTTGTGGGGTTGAGCCCTCATATCCATCCTACTGTGGCTGTTAAGGTCTCCTCTGCTTTTTGTGGCTATAGTTGTGACACTGCTGGGCCCAGGAGCTGTGAGCTATGGTTGAGACAGGGAAGGCAATCTGTGTTTTCTCTTCTTCAGCCATCTGCCTCCCACTGCATATTCAGATCAAGTCCTTTCCCCCTCCCTGGTGAAAGCAGCCCTTGGATTCTCTCTTCTGTCAGCATTGCAAAGCCAGCCTCGTTGCAAGAGAGCAGGACAAAGTGGGGAGAACCTCTTTTTTACCCCATTTGGAAATATTCTGCCCAACTGCATAGCAAAAACTCTCCCAAAGCAGAAATCCATGTAACAGCAGCTCTCCAATGGGCCAGATTTCTCACCAAATGAAAACGGTAAGATGCCCTAGCAGGAGTTCAGTTAGATCAATAGGTTAAGGAGACTTGAACCTTTCTGTTATTCTGAAGCTTTTTGATGGGGAAAACAAAGGAAATAAACTTTTACAGGAATTTTTAACCAGCTCCTGAGCAGAGGCCCTGCTGCAGGGGCAGCAGCTGAGCAGTTCCCCCGGGGGAAGCCCCCGGCCCCAGGAGCACAGCAGCCAGCCAGCAGCCAACACACACAGATGCTCTCCAGCCTGTGGAGAACATTGAGGTTGTCTCTGCCAGACAATAAATCTCAGTCCTTAACTGGCTGCACAGTGATACTATTCCTCTCCAGGTGAAGAATCACATGGCCATAAAACTCTGTAATATAAACAAGGCAGACATGGTCAGAATCCTATTTGGACAGATTTATGGCTTGACTGTGGAGCAGCAACCTTGCCTGGGCTTTATGCCACCAGTAATTAATATGCATCCTGGGGTCTGTTTTCCTTCTGGACAGTGTAAGCTTGCATACTTGTCTTTTAGACTGTAAGCATGAAAGTCTGCTGTCTTCTGAGAGACTTTCCTGGGGAGGCTGTGCTGGAAAGCTCTTGTCTTGCAGATGGCATGGAAGAGAAAGATAGGGAATGGTCAGACTGGGGAGAGCAGCACTTCCTCAGCACTCTTAAAGCCCCCAGGTTGCTGGCAATGAGTCTTTGTGCAGTGATTATTTAAAGACAGTTGATGTTTGCCTTTGTTTCTGCCTACACTGATATGAGGAGGTTGCTGGAGAAACCACATTTTGTCTGTTGACATTGCAAAGTGATCTCCAGGTCACTGTCCTGTCTGCGTGATGCTTATAGGAAACAATGACAGTGTCTTGGTGCAAATACACACACCAAACCTTTGAATGCTATTTCTCTGCTGCTAATTTACTCCAATCTAATTCATCAAGGCATGTTAGGCTTCTCTTTCAGCGTGTGCTTTCCTAACATGTGTACATCCCACCAAAGCTGACTAAGGGTGTGCTCATGCTCTCCTGAAGCAGATCAGTGCCATGGAAGAGCTGGGTGTCTATTGAGGCAATCTGGAGCACTCTGGTGACACAGAGATGCAAGGACGTCAAGGAGAGATTTGTCATCAGCAAAAGCTCCTAGCAACAGGGGTAGCAGCAGGGTCCCATTTGGCCCATAAAGAGGCAGTGGACCAGATGAGGATAAATCATGTTGCCTCAATATTTACCTCTAGTCTTCAAATGCTGGGTAAAGCTAGCATTTTATTTTCTACTCTTGATGGCTTTTATTAGAGTGACATTGGTGTCCTTTGTTGTGCTCCTCTTCCAGGTATTCACACCCAGAGGTGTCCACAGAAGTTACAGCTGCTTTGAGTTGCCTAGACTTGCCCTTTGTCAGCATTCACCCATAAGTCATCTCTTAGGTGTTCCCTTGCAACTCTGCACTTCACAAACTTAGAAAAATGGTGAAGGAATTAAAGAAAAAGGCAGGCAGGGGAGAGAAACTTATCCCATGTTATTCCAGGGGTTGTGATACCAGTGCTGGGTTAGGGAATAGGATTTTGCACTTGAACAGTCCCTCGTGCATGAAATTCATTCAGCTCTGTAGCCAGAAACTATTTGCAATAATGCAATTTTCGTTCTTCTCACACAACAGCTGTTCCCTCTTCACTATCCTTCCCATTTTCTGCAGGGATTCAGCCACAATGCCCGTGTCCAGAGGGGTTTTGGCATTGTAAGCCCCCTCCCTCCTCTGCTGGTAGGGGTACAGTATACTAGATGTATCTAATCAATGACCATGACCTAGAGCCATTCAAAACTCTCTGTCATTAAGTAGATTGCAGGATATCAAGCACATTAAAATCTCTCACCTTTAGGATTTGAATCTGAAACAAGTGCTGTTGCTTTGCTTGGTTATTTTTTTATCATTAATGAGATTTCTCTGCACTTTCTCTGTATGGTTTGGAAAACACCTTTTGGTAGGCCAGCAATCCTAGAAACACAGGCCTTAAAAACAAGATCAATATGGTTTCATTAGACCAAGGGCTTGGTCTGCAATTATGTTGTTTTCTCCACAGCAAGTGGCTGTATCAGCTCAGGCAGGGAGAAGGGCTGAGCTGGGAGCTGGCTGGGGCTTGCCTGGGTGGGCAGTGGGCTGCTGGAAACCAGGGCTTGGCTTTGCCATGCTCCAGGGTTGCACAAACTCCCCACAGGGATGTATTTGAAGCTATGGAGACTGAAGATGGCGAAGGCTACCTTGTGTTTGTGATTGAGTTAGGCACCCAGGATTGTGCACCAATGATTCCATCACAGGTGCTCTGTGACCCTACCACACATTATCCCAAAATAGCTTGGTCATGTATGGGCCAAATTACTTCTTTGAAAAGAAGTAGATTAGGGAAAAGGACCTGGCTTTCTGATTTAATGACTTCAGTTGTATTGATTAACTAACAACCAGTCTGAAAGGCTGGTTGCCATGGGATTGTCTGATACATCCAAAAAAACCAAAATGCATTTCTTTGAGTTCAGAAGTTGATGGTTTGGTCTAGTTTATACTTTCCCCTGCTGTTTACAGAGATCTCGGGTGCTTTATGAGATTTCATGTGAGACAGAGGCGAGTGTGCACTGGGATGCCCCAGAGTGCTGTGCTGATGAACAGCTTTTCATGTGCTGGCACAGGCCTGAGGAAACTCTGTCCTGGTGGCTGCCTTCATACCTGCATCCCCATGGAGCCCCTTCCCAGCACTGCCAGCATTTCTGGCAGCATTTGATCAGTCTTTCATTTGAGCTCCCTGTTGCAGGAGAAGCAACAAAAGCAAGCTCCCTCCTTTGTCTCTGACAGAAGGACCAAGCGGCTCCTGTCTGAGCTGAGCCCCCAGCTCCTCACCAGGATTTCCAAAGCAGTAGAGGTTCATGGTATGGCACCACACAGGCAACCAGACTGTATGTGTATTTCTAAGCCTTTGGAAAGGTGCACAAAGTGTGGGTGGAACGGCAAATTATTTGTTATTTGAGGTGAACGACACACACTACATTCAGAATGACCTAACCCATCTAATTATAGAGCTAACAGCTGTGTTATAATCGAGATTTCCAAGTGAATGCTTCCCCCGCTGCTGGGGGAAGGGTAGAAAAGTGCATAAACTATCAGATCTCCTTTTGTATTTGTTTAATGATACAAGAAGATTTGTATGGAGTAAAGTGTCTATATTAGCAGCACAAAGAATGGTGAAGGTCACAGGTAACCTAGAGATGTTACCTGTGGGATCCATCTGTAATGTGGACCAGCAACCTTTTAAATCTCTTCCAACTGCCCTTGTGTCCCTTTCCCATTCTTAACATTCAGGGAAGCTCCAGGGAAACAAATATTCTTAAAATTTCCTGCTCTCATATAGGTGCAAATCAGTTCTGTGGCTCACACTGTTAAAAGAGATATTTGCAGTCATTCAAGATGATAGATGGTAAAGGCTCCTGAGCTTTTCAGAGGAGAGCTACTCATTGACTTCAGAATGAAAGGGTATGCAGAAGGATTAGCACTCAATAAATCCATCACAGGGGTACCAAGATACCATCACTTGGGTTTGGAATATCCCAAGATAGCTCTACAACCTGGCAATTTTGCATCATTTTCATACTCTCAGCTGGGTAATATGATTTTCTAGAAATGGGTCAGATAAACTGAGGTGTTTTGAGGGTCTGTCTCTGTTATTCACCTATTTCTTCATTTTGCATTCCAGCAGAAATAATAATTTTCCCCAGGGGCACCATTCATTCATATGCTCAAAGCAGCCCCAAATGCAAACACTAGTAAAACTCAACGTTTTCTTAATTAACAACCTCAGAAAGCACCACATCAGGCAGGTAGGATCCTATCAGCACTTTAGAACAAAGTACACTTGGAACCAGGTGCAGCTGTTTACCAAAAGCTCCCAGAAGGCAGCAGTAAACTGTTTGTTTTTCCAGCATATGTCTTGTACTTGCCACTATTTCTCTTGATGGAGGGAGCAACTTATGAAATGAGAAAAATCTACAACTTAGACCAACAGAGCTGTGAAATGATGATAAACAAACAGTAGCCCAAGGAAATCTTCCTAGCTTTTCTATGTCTTCTATATATAGCTTCTGTAATATCTTCTATAACTTCTGTGCAAGGCAGAAAAGATTGTAGGGCAGGATCCTACTGGAGAGGGTACACTAGGCAGTGCTGCACAGAGGTCTGGATGCATGTCAGCAGGGAGGACACCAGCTTGCAAGCCAGGTGGGAACACTCCCAGACAGCTCCCATTGGAAGCTCTTTGTTGAGGGATGGGAGCAATGAAATCTATCCTTTGAAGTGAACAAAGCTTTCACAGAACCCAGCAAGGAGACACCATTTGTGTTTTCCCTTCTGCAGGAATGTGCAGTGCAGAACAGAGAGCTGGAAGTAGAGCAAGAGAGAGATGTTTCAGCCCAGGAACAGCTTTTTTTGCCTTGGAAAGCATTGGTGGCCAATGCCAACAAAAGGCAGGCAGGGGAAGCACTTGGCTGAAAGCAGGTGACTGGCAGGGAGGAATCAGGAGGAATTGGTGGCATTCAGGGCAGGCTGCAGAGAGGCTGTAAGGCATAAACCACATTGACTGTGGACCTGGGGAGCCGTCTGGACCGGACAGGGAAAGTCTCATGGACTGTCACCTGCAGATTTTAAGATTAAAAGCTGACATAGTCTGTAATTATGTGTAAAACGCCGACTCCAAAGTGTCTTTGGAGAAGTGGTGTTCACTGTTTCAGATCCAGGGACAATGGGAAAAGCCACTTTTCCTAAAGTAATGGGCATGTAAAATTTGGATGTTATTTATTGACCTTTGCAAAACTCCAGAAAAGAATCCTTTTACAGAAGTACCCTCTGCCTTGTGCTTGGCTCTGGAGGCTTGGGAAGCGTGTGAGACCCAGCACGGCCGCTTATTCTTTCACTTAAGCTCTGCCCTTGTTCTGACAAAGGATTTCTAGTAGTTTATTTTTGATTACTCACAGCCTGGTAGAAAGTTAGAGACGCAGAGGTTATTTTCCTGGTAATGCAGAATTCCACTGCAGTGGGGTATTTTTTTCAGCCTGTCCATCAAACAGATAAAACAGGCTCCTTTTTTCTCCATTGTCAGATTTTTTTTTTCAAAGGCTCTGTCAAAGCAGGTGCATAAATTATAGCAAAACTGAAGTCAGAGGAAAACTCTTAAGCCTGCACCCTACTGAGAGGGATTATGGGGAGTGGAAAATATGAGTCATGACATGGCTACTTCTTTTAGACAGAGTTAATGTGGCTCCAGGCAGAGGAGAGTCTGCTGGAGGGGCAGCCTGTTCTGGCCTCTTTAAAACACACATCTCCAGCTGCAAATCTGATTGGAGATTCAAACAAACAACCCACAAAAAAAACCACCAACAACAAAACCTCACAAAAAAAACCCAACCAAAAAGGAAACAAGTCAGTGAGATTTACTTATTCTTTGATCTTTCCCTGAAGTCCAGTTTCTTGGCTTGATTTCCAAGTACTTCAGTCCCAAGAACATGTCAGGGTTTAACTTTATTTTGGCAGTTCAGCCCCTGTGCCCAGGGATTCATCCTGGCTGCCCTTTATCTCTGCAGACACACTTGCACATGGAACCTGAATTAAATGCCCACGGCTAAAACTTTGCCTTTGATTTTCTCATCTTCTGTGTTATTTTGGGTTCCCTGATGGGAAAGTGGCCAGAGCCTTTTCTGGAGTAAGATCTGCTCTCCTGGACCCTGTTCTGGACTTTCTGGTTAATATTCCTCCCTTTGCACAGCACTGCACAAATATTGAGTTTTCTAAATACTAACTGAGAGATTAAAGGAGCTGTGAGGCTGGAAGTCAGCTCCCATAATACTGAAGTGCTGTGTCTGGGGTTGTGTTTGCCTCCCTCAGCCAAGGGAAGTGCAAGGGCTGTCTGACACATACACACACCCCAAACAGTGTGGCTGTGACTAGGAAATCAGAAACAACCTCTGGGAAATTGGCCTCTGTTCTGCTCCCCTGCAACCCTATTCTTCAGTCTTTGTCAGTCAATGGGCTGTTTTCCCACTGGGTGCCTGTGGGATCCATGGTCTTGGATTTCATAGCTCCTTGTCAGTGGCAAAAGAGGAACATGCCTAAGTTCATACAAAACTGAGGGCAGGGAGGTCTAATTGCAGGTTAAGTTTAAACCTCCAGGGAGAGCAGATTTGGTTCTCTCCATGTACTGACCAGAAGAGACCAATAGACCCAAGATGAATTTGTATAAGAGCTGAAATGGTCATTTTGACAAAAGGATTCACTTTGGTCTGCGTAATTTTGTTATATTTTACTTTAAAATGAGCATAATTATTGGTAAGACAACCTTGTTCAGCAGTGTCCTTGCAAGGGTACAGTTTTGGTTTTGGAAGGACTGTGTATAGATTTGTACAGTATCTGTCTTTTTCATGTGTGTTTTGGATTTCATCAGGCTTTTTATTTAAAGCATAGATGGTGCCTTCAGTTGACAGAGGCACATGCAGTATTAAAAGATGTCAGCAGATTCTCTGAGTCTCAGGAATCCCCTCCAAGTTGGAAGGAGGACCTTAACTCTCCATCCTTTAGTGACAGTTCTAGAGTTGGGGTTGATCTTGTGTTATCCTCATTAAAAAATTCAGGATCTGCAAACCAAGAGAATGGTTATTGATTTGGGGTACTTGTGGCACTATCAGCTTGCTGGCCTCAGTCTGGACCTTTTATCCCTCTAAAGAGAGCTCTTTGAAGAGGTAGAGAAAAAAAAAATCCAGAATAGTCTGTACTTCCAAAAATGTCAAAGGGAACAAACTTAACAAGAACTGTCTTAGTCTCAACTTCCATGAAGGCAGGATACTTGAAAATGAGAAAACAAGGCTTGTAGGGCTTGTATTTTTTCCATGGGAAAGCACAGGAGACAGGTTAAACTGAGGAATGCCTCATTCTTCAGTTCATTCTCAAAATACAGCACATATCCAGAGAGATACAATCTTTCTCTTGCGTTTATGACACTATCTTTGTTAGATTCATTTCTGATTATTCGCTTGTCACAATAAGAACCTCAGCTGAGAAACAAACTGCTGCAGTTCCTCTGCTACTCTTCGCCTTGCCTCTTGCTGGTGCTGGGCTGCCCAGCAGGGGTTTTGTGATGAGGGCTGCAACATCCAGAGTAACCCAGGCAGATGCTCCTGGGGAGCGTGGTGGGTGTCCCTGCTCCCCGAGGGCTCCTCACCGTGAAGATGATCCACTTCAGATGGCTGTCTGAGCACACGTGGTCTCCAGCTTTGTGATGAGGAGACAGCTCAGCCTAACGCTGCTTTCCATCCCCTCCTCCACCCAAGGGGCTGCCTTGCTGCTGATGGCAGCGAGGGGTCACTGCCCTTGGAGGAGAAACACTCTCCAGACAGCAACAGTTGCTTGTGCCTGACACAAGTAGAAGATTTCAGTGTCAGTTACTCAAAACCCAGTGTGGGTTAAGGCATTACATTATGTGATAGCCTGTGATGACAGTTCTGGTGTCTCCCTTTTATTTGCACTGACAACTCCTCTGCCCATCTTCTCTCACGTTTATTTTCCCTTGGCTCTCCTCTCCATCCTCTTTGAAGCTACCTTATTTCAGCCTGGCCAAGCCCAGGCCACTTTCCCATCCCCGCAGCAAGTGGTTTGTGCCAGGCAGGGCTGCTCACTCCCTGGACATGCTTTGGATCCTCTCAATTGACTGTTAACCCCTGTCTGGTCCCACCTCTTTCCAGTGTCACTGTCATAGGGCTGTTCAAAATAGTGTTGCTAAAATTGTGCTGGATTTCCCTCATATGTTCTTCTAGAACTCCATCTTCCTTTCTTATTGATAAATACATTTCCTGTTGCTATATAGATTCCTTTCCTTTCTTTGCTGCTTTATAAACTGCAGGTAATGCAAATTTACAGAGGGGTTTGCTCCCCTCTTCCAGCTGTGAGTCCTGGTGATGGGAAAGCTTTCCCTACTGCTTTGGGCTGAGCTGTTTGGGGTTTTGGGGAGTTGTGTTGTTTGTTTGGGTTTTTTTAACATAAATGTAGCTGGATTGTGTTCAAGATTGAGGTGGATCAAGGCAAGAATCTACAGAAAGTGAAAATTAAACCTAGAGATAGTTGCTGTGTTAATGTGTGGCACCCTCCTGACCTTCCTGACGGTGAGGGGGCTGTCACGCTCAGGACTAGTTGCCACAGAGAAGATGCTGTGACAGCCCAAGGTGTGCTGAGGGAGCTGGAGCACCCCAGGGACAGGGTGACCCAGCTCATCCTTTTTGAGCTGATGTCACCATCCTGTTCAGACCTCTCTTGGAGAGATCTGTGATGCCTAGGCAGGAGAAGCTCAGTTGTCATCCCAAGCTGGTATACACCATCTCACTCTCCCTGTGCCAGCCAGGCTGCATCAGCAACTGATGACCTGAGGATCACTGTTTTCAAGTGCTCATATTATAGCTATTAACACCAACATGTAACATGCTGTCCATAATTTTAATCCAAATCTGTAGGCTATTGCAAAAGAAGAAAACTATCAGTTATTCTATTTCTGGCCTGTGAGGTGTTAACATTTAACCCCACCTTTCCTCTCCTTATTTACCTGTTGTGCAGCTTCTCAGTTGATGTGGGTTGTTCCAGCCCCATAGGACAAGGTGGATTTATGCTGATTGATGCCAGCCAGGATCTGGCTGATGCTTGGGTACCTGGAAAAAAAACATGTTATTTGGTATAATTTTCAATGAGAAGGTCTAACAGTTCAAGAATATGATGAAAATATTTTTCTGCCAACACTTAGGTCAGCTGTACTGAATTCACATGTCAGAGCAATTGCAATTATTTCCTTTGTGCTGACTAATATGATCAAAAAGACTGGCTGGTTCCACTTCTTCAGGGCTGTACTCACCAGCTTTGTTCAGAGGATCAGTTGCCAAATTCAAAGTTAGACTTTGAGTTGTTCTTATTTACATTACAGTCTAGTCCCGGACCAGGAGCCTGCTGCACAAGGTGCTGCTCAGGCATCATGGCCCAAAGGTTTACTGTTGCTTTTAAGAGAACAGAGCAGGGAAGGCAGGCAAAGGCCAGGGAAACACTGCTTGCCAAGTCTTTGTAGGAGATGCTGGGAATGAGAGAAAGATGTTACTTCCCTAGATAGGGGAGGAGATGGCACCGTTCTGCTGCAGAGAAAAATATTTCCTCTCTAGTCTGGTGCTAAAACCAGCTGTTAATATAGGATGGGCAGAGGGGTTTGGTTTTATTGGCTTGGAGTGAAACTTTCATAGGAAAAACTTCTTTTTGAGGAAAAGACAAATGCTCACAGCATTGCCAAATTATTGCATTATCCCTTAGATTAATTTCTGTAAAGTGAAATAAGGTGCCCATTATTTATTCAAAGCTTCACTAGAAATCCATGGTGGGTACTGAGCTCTAAGGCCTGACTTTATGCAAAGGAAAGGACAAAGCCATCAGGGTGGTGTGTAAATAACCCTGATTGTCTCTGCATTAGTGAGGAGATGAAGGGAAAGGAAACTGAGTGGCTTTCCCACATGGAAAGCAGGTCGGCCACGGGATGGATCCACACCTGCAGCATGGGAAGAGCCCATTCCCACAGGGAATCACCTCACTTTCCTTGGCTCCTACTGCTGACACTGTTATTTACACATGTCATTTCAGTGGCATCTCCATAAAGTTCTCTGCACTCACAGGCAACTCCTTTTTTTCTTTTCCTTCCCCTTTTCCTCCTCAGCAGTAGTGCAGGCTCCTGACTTTGAATCCAGCTGCTGGCCTGGGCACTGCTGACCTGACACCAGGAAGCTGCCCAGTGATGAGACACTGGGATAACTAACCTTTTCATATGAAATAGCATGTAGAAAAGTCAAAACTCATCACATGTATAAAGCCCCTGAGTTCAGCAGTGCCACAGCAGGGAGGAACTTGGCCTCAGGCCATTATTTCTCCAGCATTCCCAGCCTTGTGTAAGAAAATCAGCTGGATAATTGGCAGGTTTGGGTGGCTGCTGCCGCCTTGTTTGTTTTTGCCTTCTGTGCCTGATCATGACTTTGAAATGCTAATTGCCAACTTTATGTGGTCTGTTAAATGGAGTTCGAGCTATTTTGATGTATTTTTTATGCGCTCTGGAGCTGCACAATCAAACTTTGAGGTTTACTTAGGAAGGAAAGAACCACTCTCTGTCAAAGATGACAGCAAGAGGCAGAACGGGAAAGGGACTGCGAGGATTTGCAGGAAGGGCTGAAAGCTGAAGCATCCACACTTGGAGCTTCAGGACTCACCAGGAGGTTCAGACATCAGTGTGTGGAGGCTGTGGAGGAGTTGCACCAGCAACCCTCTACTCTGCTGATGTTGGCATGGGTGTACCTGGAGTTGGGGTCCTGTGGTGGCGCAGGGGGGTCTGGCTTTTACCCCTTCCCACTGCGTTAAGGCATCACCCCTTTTGCCTCCGTGTCCCCCTGCATGATGGTCTATTTAAACCTCAGGCTGCTGTGGGGAGCACAGAGCCAGTCCTTGGGCTCCAAGGAATATTTTAGGTGCTGGTGTAAGACAAATGAGAAGCGCCGTTCCTTCAGTGGGCTACAGAAACTGGGTTGTATTGAAAAGAATCGTTATATAAGGGGCTAAAATTAGCAGGATGGAAAAAGAAGTCTGCTAAATACTCCCCGTCTCTCTGTTGACACAGGCAGACTTCCACCAGAAGGGGAGGGTTCCTTAATTATACTTTTCTGACGTATTCCGGAAATTAGGGATTGAGAGAGCCCATGAGCTTGGGTTGCCCACCCTGGTGGGTCACTCATGGGTGGATGAGTTGGGAAGCCCTGGCCTATGGCCCCCTCCCCATGTAGGGCCTGACTTGCCATGCCACAACACAGTGGGGTGGGAACAAATCCTGCCCCAGCCTCTGTAGGAAGGAAACCCTGGCACTGGTATGGTTGGCATTGAACGGGCAAATGGAACTGATGGTGGTGGAGGAGGATTTTTGGAGGTAGCAGGGTGGGAGCTGTTAACTGCCCTCCAGACAGGTTAATCATGGGTGAGCCTCTCTGTGAGAGGAAACAGTGGCCTGTTTCCCCCAGCTAGGCAGGCCAGCAAATTGATTTACTCTTTTTTTAGGAATCTCCTGTTGCCTTTGAGCCCATTTTGCAGCACAGCTGAGGTTCACTTACCCTGCTTTTGGCTCTGCCAGCACACTACCTTGTTGGCTTTTCATGATCTAGCCCCTAAGCCATAACCTTACAGACTTTTCTTGCCCTGTAAATATCATTTGTCTTTTGCTCTTTATCCAGAGAAATGGCATAGGGATACAGGCTGGGCCCAGGTGGGTGCTGGGGAGATGTGGCTGTTTACAATGTGCTCCCCTGGGCTGGGGAGCCCCCCGTGGGCTGTGTGCACAGCTCTTGTTCTGCCCCTGCCAAGGAGCCTTGCAGGGCACGGTGCAAATTTGGTCATTTCATTGAGCTTTGAATGCAGCTTCAGCATCTCTGGGGGAAGGAAGGCATTAGCACAGTGAAAGGACAGGAAAAGCCAATCCTCTCCCCAGGGGTGCTCCTGTCCACGCAGCAGCACGGGCAGCCGCAGCATCCGTGGCTCGTGCCTGCCTTCCCGGTGCTGCCATGCTGAGGGAAGCAGACACTCACCCCAGTACTGTCATTCCTGACAGAAAACATCCATTTTGCTGACACCCACACACTCGGCATCACAGGAAATAGGAGGCTTTATATAGAGGTGGGAACCACACTCCCCTGCCACCCGGCGCCAAGGGGTTGCCTCGCACATGTGCTCCCAGCACCTTCTGAGGGAGAAGGAGGAGGAATGCTGGGCTCCCTGCTCCGGCTTGTGGAGAGCCTGGCCAAATGGTCCCCTCTGCTGGGCTGCTTCCCTGAGCCCAAAGGCTCTGGTGTCTGGGAGCTGCACTGCACGGCAAAGGGGCCTTCTGCCTGTGCCGTTGGCAACAGACCAGCTCATCCACTATTCTAGTGCTGTCCTTTCCCAGGGCCCCTGGAAGCTTTGCTGTTACAGCTACAGCTGCTGGAAAAGTTTCCAGCAAAGCTGTTTGCTAACTGAAAACTGTATTTCAGCATAAGGAAGGGGTGTTTTTTGCTGGGAGTGGGTTGGTTTGGATTTTTTTTTGGTCAAAAAGCAACTGGTTTGGAAATACTTTTGCAGGGGTTCATGGGAGTCGTAGTCCAGTGCCCTGCATCCCTGTTCTTCCCTCTGCTCTGAGCTCCCAGGACAGAATATCCTTTCCATCATGCACCACAGAGGTTTATAAAGCGAGGGAACTGTGCAGTAAGTGATGTTGGTTCAGAAGCTGTGGTCCAGAAATTAAGATTAGGAGGTTTTCCCACCAAACTCAGCAGTAGCTGGGGTTAGATGCCACACTCTGAGAGAGTAACAGTGCAAGAGCTACAGTTGTAAGTTATTATAACTTGAAGATAAAATCATTTGAGTTTCTGAGGGATCCTATGGTAGAGCCCTTTCCAGTGCATGGGAGGTCCCACAGTGTTTGCAGTGCCTTGGCAGAGCAGAGCTGGATGAAATGGCAAGGTGCCAAAGTATTTACAAATATGTGTTTACCAGTAGACACTGACTTTGATTCCTCTTTCACCCATTGCTTTGCTGGGAAACTGCTCAGAGCAAAATGGGAGATTTACTGATGAGAATGGGCTGAGCTATTTTTAGCTCAGAGGCTCATAAATCACCTAATATCTACATTTTTTGTTTTGAACTTTAAATTCAGACAATGGAAAACAGGGCTCCCAGATCAAATAAACATTCTTTTTCTATTGATGGAAAAATAAACATGAGTTGCTTAAATATCTGTAGAGCATAATTTATTAACCACATGAGGATGAAAAACACAAGCCCACTGTGATCTCAAGTATGAGTCTCGGGAGTGCATGCAGGCTGGGAGAGGTCAAGACTGTCAGAGCTGAAAAATAAAGTAGTTGTGGTTTCCAAGCTAGGATGTGGCACGTACAAGTTTTTAGTGTCTCCAGACACTGGATAGGACAGCAATGGGGATGCAAGGACACACATGTCTTCTGCAAGGTTTCCGAATTCCCATTCATGTGCCAAAATGGATGGTTGTAGCTGAGGCTCATTTATCATATCATTGAGCTGTGCTGGCAGCCATGGAGGAAGCTCCTTGTCTGAAGCTGCCTGGAGGTGGCAGGACAGGATCCTGGCATAGGTGTGCACTGTATGGCTGTCCCCAGATGTGGCTGAGGTCCCCAGCCTCCTCCAGAAAAGCTCACAGGGGGTTGAGCTGTGCTCTTGGGGCCATGGGTAGCATGCAGTGTGTGTGAAAGTGTGTGTTCTGATGAATAAGATGCTCTGGCTGACAGTGGGTGGTCTCACTACCCAATGCCTTGATATATGTCCCCTTGGTCATGTACATGACAGCAAAGGTCCCTCTCCACTAGACTCTGCCACCCTGGGACTCCAGCCTACAAAGTGTCATGAGTTCACAAGAAAATGTTTGCACAGTCCCTTTTGTGTGGTTCTACCATTCTTAAATTTCTATTCATTTGAATTCAGGTTGTCTTGGTCATCTTCTAAACATTTTACAAAGGGGCTTGTTTTGAGCTGGGTCTTAGTGTAGGAACAAAATAGTGCATATATATATATTTGGGGTGCGTGCATATATAATACCTGCATTCATAGGGATCAAGTACCTGCTGACCAACTCCTTGTAAATGGGCTCTCTTCACCCAGTAGATTTACCTGGCAGTTACAGACTGTTCCTCCAGCACATGCACAGAGATATTTGGAGCTGCAAGTGCAGAATTATATGTATATGGATATTTGACCAGACATAAGTAAAAGAAGGGTCCAAAATCACAAGTGTTTTTTGGCAAGAGAATACAGCTCTGTTTCCAGTTTGGAAACGTGAGTTTCTCCTGAAAGCATATGCAATGCTTCTAAGAGACTGCATTGTTCCATAATTTTTAATTATCACTCCCAATCACTAACGGCTGGGAAACTGTCATGGGATTGTTCTTTTCTGCCTTTGACAGAGCTTGGAGTAACAGCCCTGCACTGGGAGGACCAGTCATGTCCTTCCCAATGAAAATCAACACAGGTTGTGCAATGGATCCTATATGCTCAAAAAAGCAGGGCCAAAAAGTCTCAAAGCCAAGGCTGTGTATCCAGACCTGTGTCCTGGGACTCAGCAGGCTGCAGTGGGGATGCACTGTGGACAGCACATGCTGCCTGTGGATGGAGGTGTCCAAGGGGAGTTGGGAATCCCAGGTGTTCACTGCATCAGGCTGCTTGGTTTATGCGTTTTCAAGATTTTTTCTTTCTGCATCACAGGCTGAATCGAAAAGGTGTTTTTATTTGTGAAGCAGATTATTGGAAATGACTAAGTCATGGGTCAGTGGAGCACATGCTCACAAACATCTAAATGTAAAGGAAAGAGCTTAAGAAGAATGTATGTTAACCCTTACAAACCTGACTTCTCTATTTCCCATGGTATTGATTTCGACCAAATTCCATTGTCCTGTGAAAAAAAATCACATAATCCCTGAGAAAACAAAAGCAAAATTAAACTCTGAGTACTGTACTTTCCTTTTCCCAGCAAAATCTCTGCAGAGAGAGCTAGCTTTTGACTTTGGAGAGAATCAATTGAGAGAATAGTTGGGAGGTGGTTTGCAGCAGCCATAAATCTGACGAGTTTTGACAGCTGTGTTTTTTCAATTACAATATGAGACTTTGGTTGTGCTTATGATTAAGATCTGAATTTCAAAGCTCTCTCCAGGCACCTTCTCATTCCAATGTTTCAGGCAGGGTGTCTTCAACAAAAAGGCTCAAACTTTTTTTCTGCCATATGACTTCTCCAACTTTTCTGGCTCCTGCTGTGGAGGTGCCAGCCTTGTAGCTGTGGGACTTTTACAGACCTTCAAAAGCCTCTTGCATCAAATGGCATCCGGGCCTCAGTTTGAATCTGTCAGCTGGCAGAGCAGCACTCAGTGGTGGCAGGGCACACAGGGATGGGGCTGCCTGTGAGGCCTCAGCAGGGATGGGAGGAACAGTCTGCATCTTCCAAAAGAGTATAAGATTGTGGAAGGCTAGTGGAGCAGCTTATGCAAGGAGTCCACCCAACTAATCATGTCCTAAACGGGCATGATATTTTTTTTCAGTTCTGGTCTTATTGAAATAGGAGGAGGTTGGGGTGGTTGTGTTTTTCCTTTTATCCATCACTCAGATGCTACTAACATGCCCATGAGCCAACCAGTCAAGTCTACTGACAGCATGGCTCCTCAGAGACCCCACATTCCTAGTGGAGACGAACACACCATGCAGGGACATTGTGGCCTGCCCCAGGTTTGGGTGAGACATGGGCTCACAAGAATGATGTGTCCCTGGCCACTCAGAAATTTCTCCAAAGGATGTTCCTTGCTCACTCTTGGCCATGCCACAGCCCTGACAGCCACGGCAGTGCCTGCCCACCCGCCGTCATTGGAAGGGACCTGGGAAATATGCTGTGCTGTTTAGGAAAATGCAGCATTTAGATCCTCACTACTCAAAAGGTAGCAACCAAATTTTTTTTCCAAAACTAGAAGAAGAGACTGTGAAATTCTCTGGCTGTCTCTGAGGTCTGCCCTTGCTGGGAGGGAGGGCTGACCTTTCCATGCAGCCTAAATCTGTAGTCTTTCACAGAAAGTTTCTGCTTTTCTTCAGACTCCAGCATCTTCCCCAGCCCTCCTTTGCCCTCCCACTATCAGCAGGAGCCACATGCACATACTGTCCTGCTTCATCTTTTGAGCAACTTCAGATGCAGAATTTTGAAGGAAAATAAAATCAGTTCTCTCAGGCTGGACATCTCAGTGACCTTGAGTTAGTTCAAATAAACAATTGTCTTTTAAGGTCTTACCAACAGTGAAGACTTGTCTTTCTGTCTGCCAATGCAATTTGTATTACTGCTGGTTTCACTTCCAAAAGATGACAAGCACAAAAATAAGCTCCCTCCCTTCCCTCTAACCCCTCTGTAAGTTCAGGCTGTTGCAGGATGGCCAAATTCCCCCTGCCACCACATCCAGAGTGAGGGGGACAGTGGCAACCGGGGATGTTATTGGAAATTCAGTTTTTTAGAGAGACACCAAGATCATCAGAGAAGCTGGGACTGGTCTGTGCGTGCACAAGGCAGCGCACGCTGCCTGCCTGGACAATCCCTGCTCTGGTGCAGCTAGCTGGGCACACAAAGTGGGTCATTTCTTTACAAAATCTGTGATTTACATCCAAACTGAAGCAAAACTTTCTTGAAGGCTTTGTCATGCCCTCAGTTTAGAAATGGGAGAATGTAATTCAAAGAGAAGAAATGAGTCACTCCAGACTGTGCTCGTAGGAGCCGGAGGTCAGGAGGAGCTGACCCCTTGCTTTTCTGCCTCTAAAATATGCTCCTTTTGTCCTGTACACATCTGCTCACCCTGTCGGTTAGGGTTTGGGGAAAGGCCCTCCAGGCAGCTGTTTGATGAATTTTCATCAATCTGGACCAAAGGAGAATAAAGGCTGGAGAAACAGAGTTGGGAGGGGAAGAAATTAGGAGAGGCATCCTGGGGGGATGCCCCAGAAACATTTAAAAGGAGCAGTTAGGGGGATTAAATCTTGGCTGACATGTGCCTGGAGCTACAAGAAAGGAAACTTTGGTCCTGTTTCTTTTCAGGGAACCAGAGCTGTACATTCTGCATAAATAAGTGGGATTTCATCAGGGAAATGCTTAAGTCCTTTATCAATTTTTCCTATTAATTGGGCCATCTAGTGGGGCCCCAGACTTTGATCCAGATCAAACAGGGGTAAGTCCAGCTATCAGAAGAAGGAGCTGGTTTCAAAGGAACAAGCTGTGAGCTGGTATTGCTGCTGAATCTGATGGAGCAAATAACCAAGCCATGCACAGAGCCCAGGACCTTAGGCCAAAAGACTTTAAATGAAGGCATAAAACAAGAGGTGGAGATCTTGCAAAGTGAATTAATGTAGATCTAAGGCAGCTAGAGACTTTGCCAAAGGAATTAAAAGAAGATTAAAACAAATTCTAATAAAGAGCTGTAGGCTTCAAAAAAAGGAGTTAAAGGAGCATCTGGAACATTCCCAGAGAGACTGAAAGATGTCTTGCAGGCAGAGATGAAGTTTATACTGGGGAAGGGAGCACAAAGTGTCCCAGCAGGCAGCTGAGCACTGTTGCTGTTGTGCCAGCTCTTCCCCTGGGGCTGGAGAGTCAAGAGACCTTTGGCCATCATAATCTGGCTAACCAAGAGGAGCTACAGCATGAAGTGAAGGAGCTGAAAAAGCACCTACAAAAGAGAGAGAAAATAGGCAAGAAGAAATCAGTCCTTGGCTGAAATTGAGCCCAGAAGAGGTCTAAGTCCAGGCCAGAAATTTGTTGCTATTTTCTTTACTGCTGACCCACAGAGGCCTTGAGGAGACGTCAGACTGTTTCCACTCCAGCGGTCCTTGAGAGAAAAAAATCCTGAGGGGAGTTACTGGCTCAGATCAAGATCACTAAGCATGCAAGTGGCTGGAAGGTGAACACTGAGGTCATTACCAGCCATAAACGTTGGTGACCCTGCTCTGCTACAGAGCTGGAGCGACACCTGCTTTAACACAAAGGCTTGAAGGTTCTAAGTGGGAGAAAAGCAAGCCTACCTGAATTCCTGACATTTCCAGGTGCCCAGGAAGGCTTTCCAAGTGACTTGAGACTCAGTCAGCCCAGAGGATTTTTGCTGGGTTTGGGCTGCAAGTTAAGAGGCCAAAGGGACCCAGGAGCAGGTAGAATCTGCAGCAGAGTAGGGACCTGCCTCTCCTGCCAGTGAGAGAAGCTGAGCCCAGAGCCAGCCTTCAGTGCCTCAGCAGCTGTGGAGACAGGGAGGGAGGGTACAGCTGCCTGCTCACTGCTTTGCTTTAGTCCTGCACAGAAAAGCCTACATGGGAGAGGATAGAAAGCTCCGGGAATGCATGAACGTGCTTTGCTCTGAGAGACTGTCAAGAGCTTTTGGGTTGAGTGCCAGCTGCAGGAGGTGGGGGGGAAGATGCTGCTAATTGCTTTTCTCAGGTACAGGATGGGAAACGTTTCCTTGTAGATGATTTCCAGGGTATGGAAACTAGGGCCACGCCGTGATAATTAGGTGAAACACCAGGGAGCACTGGGGCAAACCTGGGCACTAAGCTTTGGTTATTCTGTATGTCAAACATATTGTCCTGTATCTTGATAAAGACATTAGCGATTTCTCCCTTTTTTGCTGTTAATTAGATGCCAATCTTATACAAGGTCTCTCTTTCTGTATAGTGAAATTTTGTGTTGTTATCTTGCAACAAGAGACCATCTCTAATTGGCAGCACAAGAGCTTTGCAGCAACAAAAAACTGGTGGTAGCTTGACAATTAAAGCCTATAAATGGCATCTCCCTTGAAAGCTAGATAATTTGAAGTGATTAAAGACAGATTAGCTAAGCACAACAAGTGAACAAAGCAATGGATGGCAAGGGTGTACCCAGAGTAGATGCATTACTGCTGCACGACCCTTTCTTTTGATGGTCAGCAGTGAATTGGTGTTTGAACACCAGGCTTGAGCCCTCTTGGCATGATGGGATGAAGGTAAATGGAGAAGGCTGAGGGGCTCTGTGGCCTCCTAGTTAAATGCAAAAATCCAGATTGATCATCCATTCTCAAACAAATGAAACCTGGCCCTCTCCTTTCCAGCTCTCCCAGCTTTGCCTGCAATGTGCTTTGGCAACACTCATGTGTTGTTTGGTCAAAACAATTTCTAGCTGGCTTGTGAAATCCTCCTTCCTCCCATCAAGGAAGAGTGCAAGTCAAATGACCTGAATACCAAGCAGAAGAAACCTAAAGCTCAGGCGTGCAGTGAATGACTTGTACAACATTTTTGTAGCCATTATTCCTTCCCCACCTCTGTCCCCCTCTTTACTGTCTGGGCATGGTTTGGACATGGCACGCTGTCTTCTGGGAGAGTCCAAATGCTCTGGAGGCCTTGTTCTCAGGGACTGGTGCTGTTGCTTAATCTTTTAAGCTGTTTGGTAACTCTTCTTGGAAGAGTTGCATTTAGTTGCTTATCAATTTGTCAACATTTCCCTTGATAACTGTTTCAGTTAACTTGCACAGATCTTGTTTGCTGTTCTTCCTTCATGCCCTTGTGAAACTCATTAAAACAACAAATAAGCTGGAAAATTCAGCTTACATGTCAGGGTGGCTGGTGTGAGAGCATGGCTCTGACAGCAGGAACTCCATTGGGAGGCTCCTCCAGGACTCAAGAATGGTTTGAGTATTTGCATTTCTGACTCCCAGTCCCACACCTCCAGGGAGCATTTTTTTGGTGCCTGGAGGAGGGAATGGGGAGCCAAGGTGACACTTCTGCCCTCAGCAACCTCCTGTCAGTCTGAGCCCCTGACCCTGGGCCAGATCCTGAAAGGTTTCTGGGTACCAAAAGATGTGTACTTGATGGTGACTTTGCTTAGGCACTCAGGTGGGTTAAATATCTGCTGACTTTTCTTAAACAACATTTATGGGCCCATAGATTTCAAGCTGTATCACCAAAACCTAAATTTTCAGCAGGTCTGGGTAGTGTGTAGGGTTTCTGTTGCACTTGTGTTTCAGGATGCTCACCAAACTCTTTCAAGCCCACGCTGTCACCAGCACCAAAGATGCTTTAGGCTTTGAGGGCTCCTGCCTCTCACTGCCTTGGTGCAGCTCAGCACCTTCTGAACACAGCCTCATGCCTCTGTTTGCCCATTGGCCTCATTCTGCTGAGCGACTTGTGGGTTATTGATGGTGCTTTGCAATGCCCTAATGAACACGTGGGTGGGAGATTATTTGAATCATGGTCTACCGGCAAGAGATGGAAATATTTCTTTTTTCCTTGCAAGTCTCATAGCACCAGGAAATATCTTTGTGGCAGCAAATATCATTGAAGGAAACTCGTTAGCCCAGGACAAGACTGAAATATAGTGAGATATATCTAGATTTCTTTGAATTTCTGTCTTATGATCCTTTTGTGCCCAGCCTCATTTGCAGTGAGTTTGCTCCACAACAGGTTTCCAAACCATTTATCTTAACATTGCAGGCACACAGAGGATCTCACAAGGGATAAGCAGGGGTAATTTCAGAGTTGTGTGTCTCAGGGAGGGAAGGCTCTTCAGCTGCGTGTCAGGCAGCCGCTGCTAGAAAAGGGCATTTGCAAGGTTTCCATGGCAGCTGATTCCCACTGCTGGAGCTGCAAGCTGCGACTGGGGACACTTTAAAAGCACAAGAAGGAAAATCCATGCACTCCGCTCATTTGGAGCCTGCATAGGACAGTTTGTGGACCCTGTTTTGTTTGTGATTCTCTACCAGCTTCAGCCTTCGGGGCCTCGGGTGAGCGCAGGGCTGGGCTGCAGGCCTTACACTGGGGCCTTTGCTGCCCGTGGTGAGGGGCTGGACCCCACACCCGGGGATCTCCATTCTGCCTGGAGATGGAAGGGGGCTCTGAGCACCCCTCCTCTCTGGCCTGCCTGGATTATCCAGCATTTATTGCGTGGGCAGCACACGCCTCACGTGCACTTTCCACGGAAGGCAAAGCAGTTTGTCAGTGCCGCTGGCATCCAGCGCCAGCAGAGACTGTAATGACAAAAGGAAGCGCCGAACATGAAACAGATTTACTGGGGTTGCTGGAGCCTTTTAATCGCCTCATTATTCATTAAACTGGGCCCTCCAGCAAATATTTTTCCACCCACAACGAGTAAACTTGAGATTTTTCTCTCTTTGCAGCTTGACTGGCCCTTGGCTGGTTGAGGGGAAGCTCAGCACCTCAGCAGGCTGAGGAGACTGGCAGCTTCAGGCAGGAGGGAAAAACCCTCTCAAGGCCTTTGACAGAGAACAGGCCACGTTTTTATTACTGGCCACATTTTTATTACTGGAGCAACCCTGCAAGCAGCTCCCACCAATCAATACCCACAGTGCCATTGGATCAAGCGGAATGAATCCTGCTTTTCCAGCAAATCCACGTTCCCTCACAGTGAGCTGCAGCACTGGGCCCGTGTGGAAGCCCCGTTGTGTGCAGGGCCAGCAGACGGAGCGGGTTTTATTTACGAGCTGCTGTGAGTAGAAGCAAGGGAATGTATTTAGTAGCATTGCATAAGCATGGTATTTGCAGACGCAGGCGAGTTCTTGTGCTGATGTCAAAAAAGCAAAGCTAAGCTGGAGTCAATGCAAATCTCCACCTACTAAGGATCAGCCCATGGTGCCAAAACTCTGGAGTGTTTTGTTTTGAGGGCACCAGGAGAATATTTCAGCCTTTTTTTTTTCCTTAATTTTTTTCTTGCAGTTGGAGAGCTGAAGTAAATAGTGGCATAAAGTAGCTGTCTCGGTGGTAAGGACTCTGCTGGACGGGTTTTTGTCAGCTAATGAAATCCTGGGGCATTTGAAAGGGGCAGGTTATTTCTCACCATGACATATGGTTGCAGGCCAGTTTTAAAGAGTCTGTTCAGATATTCAGGTTGAGACTTCTCTGATGGAAGACCAAGCCAGATGCCACTGCAGGTTTCTGTAGGCTGTCCTTAATGGTGGACACAGCCCTGCTGGGCTGAGGAACCCCAGCAGTGGGGAGAGGACCTCCTGCTAAAGGTATCCTCTGCCTACGCCACCAGGTCGCCTGTTCTCCCAGCTGTGTCTTGTATGTTGTAAACACTGTCCTGAACCCTGCTCGTACATCAGCAGTTTTGCAGTTTTCCTCATCTTTAATGGATTGCCCTGTTCGTGGTTCTGCTTTGCAGGCATAGAGAAGGAGATGTGGGGAATGAAGCTACCCTGACTTGCTACAGGGATCAATTGGGGAGGAAATTGCAGTGAGCTTTTGAGTTTTTCTGTCCTTTTCTTCCACCACAGGAGCTGCTCATTTGGGATGGAAGGCTGGTCACAGTCAGGGCGTGGAGCTGGGTGGGGAGAGAATGTGTGGGACTGTCAGACCTGATGAGATGACTGCAAGAGGCTAGAGAAGTGATTGAGCAGTGAGCAGAGAGGGAGGATCTGACTGAATTAAAGCATAGTCCTTAACTGGGCAAGAAGCAAGGACCAGCACTGATCCAGTTTCTTATCTGGTGGTAGCTCTTCACATCACCTTCTTCCTCACACTGATGCCCTGATGCACCAAGTGGGGCTGTGTCCATTGATAATGAGAACAGGCATCCCAACCTGAAAGCGTGTCTCCTGCTTGCTTTTTTCCTATTCTTGTGATTTCTCTGTTCAGCCTGGATGTGACAGGTCCTGGGTTAAGAATCAGCACTATGTCAGATGCTGTTGCTTTCCGTCTGTGTGAGCAGCTGCTCTCATACCAAGCCGGTCTAGCTGGCAAGAGCAGAAATGTCACCGTGGATTTTGGTATCAGACACACAGGCACATTATGGGAATTTTTCAGAGCATGAATTGGTTTGGGGTTCCTGCTGTTGGACAAGGCCATGGAGGTGGTGCTGGTCAGAGCAAAGTCAGCCCAACTGAGACATGTGGAAGGAAGGCAGTAAGATGTATCACAAGGACCTGTCACCCTAACACTGTTACAAGTTTTGAAATGCAGTGCCAGCCTCTCGTGACCATCTTGTGCTGGTGCTGCTCGGTCAATATGCTTTGGACTGAGAGCCTTGGGAGATGGGGTCTTCATCAACATGTTGGCATTTCTGATAGGCATTGAGAGGTGTGAGGGGCCAAGGAGAACCAAGCTCAGAAGTTTTGGAGCTGTTCTGGGGAGGGTGTCAGCAGCCTTGGAAAAGGAGAATGAGTCTTGCAGAAGCTCAGAGCCTGACAGCGCTTTTGAATGTCACTGAGACTCAGCCCTGACATAACATGTATGAGGAATTGTTGTTTCCCTAATAAGTGGGTGTCTGTTCATGACATTCAGCCTCTTGGCAAGCAGCAGCAGTGGAGAAGCCAAGGATCAAGTGGATGACAGCATCCAGGTAGATAACACATGCTAGACTGGGGCAAGAGGAACTGACTCTCTAAGGTCACCCCTGCAGCAGACAGCCCCTGTGAGCAGCCACAGTAAGATGTGGCAGCCTGGGCAGAGCGCAGCAGGCAGGCAAGCTGTGCAGTGGCTCCTGTCCTGCCCCAGGGAGATGCTGCTCTGCTCTGGACCACTCAGCCCACATCTTCATCTGTGTCTCTGTAAGGAATTAACAGGTCAGGTTGTGCATTTTACGCTGAATATTGACTCTGAGGAGAAGGCAGAGCAACAGCAGGCAACTTGCTGCCCAGCACCTTGCTGCCCAGCACCATGCTCTTGGCTGCCCAGGTGCCCGCAGCAGGAGCAGCCATGGTGCTGCCAGTGTTGTCTGAGCCTCCCCCTCAAATGCTGCCCCGAGACAGCCTCTGGGTGTTTCAGGGTTCAGCAGCCTCCATTAAACACTTTCCCTGCATGAACTCCAGCAAGGTCCTGCCTCACCTCTCCCCCAAAGGGCCAGGGCACGCAGGAAGAGGGCACCGTTTACCCTAAAACCCAGGCTGGGAGCTCTCTGGGGCAGGGACTGTCTGGGGTTTGGTGCTGTTGGATCAGTCTCTGCTGTGCTTCCCTGGTGCTCCCTGCAATAATTAATATTGAAAACATGGCCTGTTTCAGGGCAGCCACCAAATCCCTGCTCTCCTCTCCTTTGTCCTTCAAAGGGTGGATGGCTTAGGAACACCCCCTTGCATGTGGGGGTGAGGGCAGCAGGGTGCTCTGTGCGCTCCACAGTCCAGGGTGCCAGTCGGCTCCTGCCTGCCCCCCCCAGTGCACTGCTGGCAGGAGCCAGCATTCTGTCCTCTGGACCAAATTCGAAAAAGGAATTATTTATGTCTCCTGCATATTTTTGGGCTTGACTGCCAAAAATGGCAAGCAGCACTGTGGCACCCTGATAGTGCAGTGGCTGGAGGAAGAGCGCCAGCCGGGAACAGAGAGAGACCCACTCGCCGGTCTCCCCATCCAGTCCCTGCTAGCAGTGGGAGGGGGCAGGCAAGGGTAAGGGGCTAGGGGAAGACAGGGGGGAAGTGCTGCTTAGAAATTACTGAAGGATTCAGTGCATAGTGGTTTTTTTTCCCTGATGTACTTCTTAAAAAAAAAAAAATCATCTTTTTTTAGCTCTCTGTAATGGATAAAAATAGCTAATATGTTATAAGAGAGACAGAGGCGTGCCTGCCCAAAGAGCCGCTGTCCTGGTTTGTGTCCTGAGATGTTTGATTGCAGCAGCTCTGCTGGATGTCTGCTGAGGGAGGAAGAATTGGCTTCTAAAAGGAGGGTTTCAAAACACCGAAGTGATTAGTAATGCAAGCCCTTGAGAAAAGAGCAGAAAAGGTTATGGAGAGAAATTGGGTGATGTTTGTTAAAAATGGTGGTTTGCTACATGTTTTCAAGCAAGCAGGAGATTGCGGGGCCTCAAAACAGGAGCAGGGAACTTGCTCTCAGTGGCTGGGAACAGCCCCAGGCTTTGGAGATCTTCAGATCTTATCCAGGGTTTTGCTAGGGTAGGGCTGTGCCCCAGGCAAAATTATTTTACTGTGGAAGCCACAGATCATAGCTTAAAACTTTGGTTTTGTTCAGAAATCTGCCAACAGAACCACAACATTTCAGTCGTGTTCAAATTAAGATGCTTTGTGGGCTGTATTAATTTTGTCTGAATTCCCCACTGGAACAGCCCAAATGAACTGATGGTCTTGTTTTGTTTAATTTTGTTATGTTAAATACTGATATTGTATTTAAATATAATTTCCTTATAATAATATTCATATAATGCATATCAATCTTGTTAAAGCACAGTGTTTCAGTGAGTCAGCTTTTTCTTAAACTTCATTCTGTAGGAAATTTCAAGATTTGGGGCTTTTTTTTCATCTAAAGCAGAAGGTTTTTATTATCTAAACCTGTAATAATCAGGATTTCCTGCGGCTGGCAATTCTGGTTCCTGCCCACATGGCTCCATGGGTCCCCAGCTGCAGCCGTGCCCGTGCTGCTTTGCTGGGGCTGTTTTTGCCATGGGTTTGCCTCCGATCACACTGAGCTGCCAGCGTGTGCTGTGTGTGGGCAGTTATTGCCAGAGACAGGGATGTGTGTGGTTTGGGCCCTCCCCTCTAGGCATCCATCCCCAAACAAGAGATTTACTTGTTGGTAAAGTCATGCCATCAGATACCTGTGAAACCTTGATGCAAGGACCACATGAAAAATGCATGGATAAACATTTCCCTGCCCAGACCACAGGTTGCATTTGTTTTCATGAACTTTATCTTTTCCCTATTCCTATATATGAGAGTAGAAAATGCCATCCCCTGAAATGCTTTTGAGTGTCAGGATGCAGCACGCAGTACAGCCCTACGAGTGGAATTACTAATAACCTCCTAATGAGGGAAAATGACATTAGGCAGTCTTTGGCTGGTGCTTCCTTTGGATAATATAATCCAAGCATGCAGGCTGTCAGCCTGCAGTCTAACCCCACTGCCACAAACAGAGAGGTTCATTGGATGTACTGCTATTTATCTCGTAATAAAATTTGTCAACATACAGAGATTCTAAGGGCTCGTGCTGCACAGCCTCTGTGCTGAAACCTGCCATGGCAGGAGCATTAACCCCACAGCAGGGGTGCAGGGCATGGCACTGATCCTGCACCTGGGCAGGGAGCAGGCAGGGGATGCCTGCTGGCTTTGCTCTGCTTCCATTCATTCAGAGATAATAATTCCATTAATTTCCACAGACCCAGAGGGTGGTCAAAAGCGAGTGCTTCTGAGGTGCCAGCTTTGCTGGGTTGACAATAACAATAAAGAATAAGTTACCCAAGGATGTTAAATAGCAAGCACAGGTGAAGGAGAGCTTCAGCAGCAGGGCAAGGTGGCTCCCCTGTCCCTGGTCCCTGGCCATCAGTGTGGCTACTGCCTGCTGTCCATGGTGGAACCACTTTATCTGCAGAAATGCTATTATCCCAACTCGGGGGGGGGGGACACCGGGCACCCAGCAACTGCTTTGCCAAGGCCACCAGAGAGTCTGTCAATGCATGGAAGGGTCAGGGGTGTCCCAGGCACTTAGCCCTTCCCTGTGCTTCCTCAGGGATGGTAAAGGAGTGATGTTTAAATGCAGAGTAGCTTTCCAACTGAAAGCACACCTTTGTTTGATTTGTTTTAATGAGACATCAGTTAAACTTATTTTTTGCTCTTCTCTTTCTTCTTCACGTAATGCTGAGCCGTTTCCTCTGTGTTTTCAGAGGTGAGCAGTGTGAAGGTGTAGTGTGCGTGTTCCCTTGGCTGCTTCAGCACAGTGAAACAAACTGATTTGGCATCGCTCTAGCAAAACCTTTCTGCATTTCTGTTCTGTGATAAACTTCAAAAGCATAGATTCCTCCTTTCCATTTGGATCAAAAGTTCTGTTTTTCCTAATCTGCCTTGTTGCTCTAATGGCTGACTGCACATCTAAGTCCAGGGAGCCAGTGAATGTGGCATCTGGGCCTGAGACAGAGACCTGTCTGAGATAAGAGCATACAATTGTAATTATTCTCCTTGGCTGGCATGACTGACCCAATGTACTTGCAGTGCCTTGGGACTATTACAAGATCAACATCTGAATATCAATAAACCCACTCCCATCTGAAGGCATGCTGCTCTGCTAGGGCTGAGATCTGAATGGTGGGTCTGGCCTCAAACCAGCCATCTTCATTCCCTGGGCTTTTTAGGTGTGGAACAGAGAGATTTTCACCTCGAGAAGCAAAGGGAACATCCTATGAGCAGCCTTGTGTCATGGCAAAGATCTGGTCTGCTCTGAGCAGGGGGAAGAAAAGCAATCTGCTTTGCATTTCCTCTCTCCTCTCTGGGAAATACAGGGCTTCTCCTATGAGAAAGAAGTGCTGTCCCCACTCCTGGAGACATGGCATGACACCTTCCCTTCAGTCCAGGGCTGGGCCTGGGCTCCCTCAGAGGCTCTCTACTGCTGGAGGTGTGTGAGCATCCCTGGCAGATCACTGGGGATATGGTTATTCTGAGGAAAGCAAAAGATCTCCAATCCATTAATACATGTATGCACATCCATGCTCTTGCACATGTGAACATGTCTGCACACAGGCTTTCATGTATGTGTGAGTGTATACACACATGCCTATACATAGAAACCCAATCCTTCACTTAGCAGCTCTTCTGCTATGTTTTTCAAGGCAATTTCTATGTTTATTTTCAAGTCCTGTTTTGGTGGTAGTGATTTATCAGATGATCAATTTTAGCTTGCAGTCTGTTACTTTGTATTGTGGATTTCTGCCACTTTCATGTATTGGGATTATGTCTCCTGTTAACATGGTATTTCAAACCATCTTTCACTGTCAGGATTGAGTCCTGTGGCTGCTGCCTTTAGAAGAAAATTCTCCAGATTTCTCCTTCCTTGCTAGAGTGACTGAAAACCGCCCTGTCTGTCAGTGACAGGGGAGTGGTAGAATTTATTTGGAAAGGGGGTTTGTTTGTTTAAATCTGAGGAGCACATATTTAACCATTACTTGAACCGTTCAATCTGGAACCTCTCCATCTGTGGCTCCTTTTGCTCTGTTCCTGGAGATGCCTGCAGTTATGTGGCCAGCATTCAGTGGAACATGCTTGAATTCTTTCTTCCTCCCATAATCTCTGTTGTTTGAAAAAATGAGATAAAAATACACAAGTATTTGCAGCTCCCTGATGAGGAGGGAGGGGCAGAATGGGTTTGATGGATTCTGCTCCTGTAGCCAGGTCAGGAGGAAGTGCCACATACTCCGAATGGGACCTTTTGCTGTTTGCTGGGGTCTTCTGCTCAGAAGGGAGGCTGAGAAACCTCACAGAAGAACAGAGAGATCTTGCCTGGCAATGCAAGGGAAAGCATGGCCAGGAGTCACTGCACATCCTCAGCATGAGGTGGGCACAGCCCACCAGAGCTGTCCATCAGCCTTTTGCTGCCATACTGGGGAGGCAGGACTGGTTGAGCTGGGGCATGGCTGGTTTTCAGGCTGTTTCCACATCAGCTGCAGCACACAGATACTATCAAATCGGCATCACAACTAGTGGACAAGAAATAATTCATTTTTTTTGTAGTCTTGTGGTCCAAAAGCCAAGGCATGCCACCATGTCAGTAGGACTTTTCCTCAGTCACTCCTTGCTGTCCAAAACCAACTTGGATGGATATGTCTGTATGTGTCTTCTGCCTCTGTGATGCCAAAGTGTCCACAGGTACATGGGTAAAACACACCAAGTGGATTAACATCCTTCTAGGAGATTCCCCAGCTTGGCTGTGTCCTGGAATTCTTACTTTCACATGAGGTTCTTTCAGCTTGGCCTGTCCCTGCTCATCCCCACCGGACCAGTGAAGCCCAACATGGGGAAATGATGAGCACCACCATGCTCTTGGTGCTGCTCATAGCCCAGTGGGAAATTGGTCCCAGATCTCTGCTCAGATGACTCCCCACATGCCTTGTCGTGCCACTGTCAGGGGAGGCTCCATCCAGCAGCTCCCAGAGCCCTTCCCAACATGCAGGCTAGAAACTCAGCAAACAAGAAGCAGATGTAAATAGGAAAGGCAGACAGAGATCCCATCAAAATGTAACCATGACAGACAAGGCAGGAGCAGCAATGAGGCTCTATTTACATGCTAATCAAATGAATCCCACTTTGTCAGCCATGTTATCTGGATTGAAAGAGGTTATAAACACACAGGAGCAGGAAGAAGCTCTGGAGAAGAGCTCATGTAGTTCTGGTGTGTTATTGCTGTGGATAGGATACACACTCTATACAAGACCTGATGAAGAGTTTTTGCCCCTGCAATGCACAGCTACGCCTCCAAACCCCAGTCCAGATATCTGTAAAGTGTCTCTTGTTATTTCCCTTCCCCGGCTGTTTGATGTAGCACTCTTGTGACAACCTGTGTCATCTTCTGTCAGATACAACAGCTTGCCTCGTGTTGCTGCTTCTTGCTGTGTCAGTTTATCCCTTGGTGTAACATGGCATGACCCCACACAGCAGCCCCCGTGCATGGGAGCATGTGGCTGTGTGGAAATGCACTTCCCTACTCTCCCTCCTTCCCCTTGAAGCATTTCCATTATCCAAGAAAAATACAAAGCTGTAGCAGGAAAAGGGTTTTCTAGAAAACTTTAATTATCAAAAAAATGCAAATAGAATTAGGGGCACTGGAGGTAACAACTGCAACCATAAACCAGACAGGTTTTTTATTAAATGGACAATGTTTGGATAAAATTTTAACTTCTTGGAGAATTTCAGTATTTGAAAAAGAGTATTTCCCACCAGGATATATTTTTTGGCAGAAAGTATCTCCACCCCTCTGCTGTTGTATATGCTCCTATCACACTAGCAGACTGAGTACAAGGGATGTAAGGCCAGTCTTTGAGATGGAAATTTGGCCTTGACTTTAATGGGATCAAGACTACAACTTTGATTTTGAGGGAAGTCAAGCTAAAAGGCAGCAGTAGATGCTGGTGAATAACAGGGCAATTTTAAGGTATTTGACAAATGTTCATTTACATCCTATGTTAGTTTGAGTAACAGGAGAAAGGGAGAAAATCGCTGTTTTCTTTGATAACATATACTGTGAATCACTGTGTAGATGGCCTTTAGGGACAGAACAGGATGTGATCATTTAAGATCATAAAACTTACAAACATGCATGGATGTCCCTGCCAGATAACTCCAGAACCTATTTCAGCTCGCTTCTCTCTGCATAATTACAGCAGCAAGTAGGTGGGTACTTTACAGCTAAGGAATAATCTATAGCAAAGCAAACACATTACACTGCAGTGGCTGTGCACAAATGGATTAAGGAGTTCAGTGAAAGTTGTCCAGTCTCTTGGTCATGCTCTATATAAAGCCTCCCATGTGAAATCTGGGAGTACACAGTGGTCTCAGCTTCATTCAAAAGAAGAAAAGACAGTTTCAGGTCCTCATGAATGTAGAAAAAAGGCCTAAAGATACATAATCTAAAGGTTAAAAGAGCAGAAGGCAAAAAAAATGCCTAAAGAAACTGTATTCACACCCGTCTCATGATCTGAACATTTAATGTTAGCAGTATGTCCCTCTGGATCTGGTTTACCTGGATCTTGGCATGCATGTGGCTGTCTGAAATTCCTTGCACAGGCACCATTCTCTCATCCACTGACCTTCACCACATGTTCAGAGGATGCTGGTCCTGCTCATCCCCAGCTGGGGGACAACGAGGCATTGGCTGAAGGGCAACCTGTCTACCAACCCCAAGACAGCAGCTCTGAAGTCAGGAGATGAGCAGCTCCCAGCCTGGGTTGCTGCCCAAGGCACTCTCCCTGCACACTGGGTGTAGGCCATCCCCGGAGAGTCTGGGGGACTGGCACAGGTCACAGGCATCAAGTTGTGTGTTTGCTTCACCAACACCTTCCTGCCTAGTTCAGCTGATTGTTTTCATCATGTTTCCTGCCAAGGGGCCAGGTCCTTTTGGAAGTTTTTTGTGCATGGGTTACAGGACCTGCAGAGCCATGAGATCCCCTGTTCCCTCATGGGTCTGTGAACTGGAGAGCTGGAAGCCACTCACAGAAATTTTACCAAGTCTAGGCCATGGGTAGGAGCACAACCAATTCTTCCATGCAGACTTGACTTAGGTATTTTTCATGCCCATGTTTGTGAAACTAGACCCTCAGATGTCCACTCTCTTTCTTCTGAGAGTAAAGGCTGTCTCCATTGCTGAGACTTCGACTGACCATCCTCTTCCTTTTATCTCTTCTTCAACAGGCTCAGCTTCCTATAGCTCTAGTAGACATCTTCTGAGCCCCTTTTCCTCCTCCAGCTTATTTGCAGAGATGTTTTCCTGCTTTCTTTAAATAAAAATAGATCAGTTGTAAGTAATTTATTATGTGAAGATTTTATTATATTTTGCCAGACATAAAAATCATACAATTGTAGCAAATTCTAGTTTTGGACAAGTAATGGTTCTACTCCAGCTGTTACAGCTCTTCATATAACTTGCTCCTGAGTATTTTTCAGAGATCTCAAACGTTGTTCTTCCTGCAATGAACAAGCAAGTCAATGAAGTTTCTCCTTTTCTTTAGAAGACCTGAAAAGACTGTATAAGACAAAACTATTAGGTGGTAGTAGAGATTTACATCCTGAAAGTGTCTTCCAGCTAGAAACCAATCAAACTTCCAATTTTCCTTTGGGCTAGATGAACCTTAGGGCCACCTTGAATCTGAAGTTTTAGGAGCAGCAGGTTTGAGATACGTACACCAGAAACACAAGATTTTTTGAGCATTTAGGGGTACAGCTGGGCTCTGAGTTGTGTCTTGGCTGTGGCCTGCACTTGGGCTCTCCATCCTCACCCTCCCTAGCTCCTCCAGCCAAGGATGTTGGTCCTGCAGTGACAACCTCTGCAGTGGTGCTGGGCATCAGACAGTGCAGGAGATGAACCCAGTGCCCTGAGCCAGGGACTGCAGTTACCCAGGCTGCGAGAAGTCTGACAGAGCCCAGTTTTTGCATCTGTGGGCAATGTAAGCAGTGCTCTTCTCCACCTTTTTCACATGCACGGAGTACAAGTGGAAACAAAATGGGTTGCTGTGGATTTTTTTCCTATCTATTTCCCCATACTAGCCTCTGGATTTAGAAAAAATAGTCAATGCATCTTGGAAAATCCCATAGGCTCCATTAGAAATAAGAATCTGAGTACAAGTGCCTGCTCTTTTATCTGATGGTTTGACATGGTAGAACACATTAAGAGGTGTTGCTACTCTATCGTTTTGTGTTAATTTGAAGCACTGTCTCTCCCAGGCTCCATTCTCTGTTCTGAGTACAAGTCGTGCCTCTGAATAGGATCAGGGTTTCTTTTCTGAACTGATTAATGAGCAAAGGCAGATGAGAGAGACTCAAATCGGCTCCGGGAACCAAAATGTGTCCATCTTTTTTCTCCTTATCTTTTGCTTCACTTGTATGAACCACCTCCGCACCCAGAAACATATTTGCAAAATCTATTTTCAGCCTCACAAGGCAACATGATACGTATCGGCTCACATTTGTCAACTGAAAGGATGTTGATTGGTTAAAAATTACAGACCAAACCTGACTGGAAGTAAACTGGGAGAGCTTTATAGCCATTCATTTATACCATCTACAGAGCTGCTACTATTTTTACCACTAAATATTAAGGTGTTCTTTACTGCAATGACTATGCTAATGTTCGCATGCAATTACTGGGAATGCACAGGCAAAGGCTATTTTACTCTGCAACTGCAGTAATTAAATGTGCATAAATTAGGTACCTTTTTGTGAAAGAGGAATGTTTGAAATGAAAGGTTTTCATTTCTTTATTAGTAAAAACTCAGGTGGCTTTTTAGGGCTGGAAAACTGATGTGAGATGAATACATTTTTACTGGGGGCCTTAGGGGGAAAGAAATGGTTGATTTTGGTTCTGTGATCTTTCAGTGCTCTGATTAGCATTAGCATTTAGAAATATGGTGAGGATCCCCTTACAGCTGTTCTCCTGTCACCCCATGGCCATTATGTGTGGTGAGAGGTTGGCTTCCACCTTGCCCCACAAGACTCTTAGGGGAAGTAGTGTGGAGACTGAGTTCTCCATGGGGCCAAAGGATGTCCTGGGTGGGAAGACGGAGGAGGAAGAGGAGGGGAGCAGCACTCCTGGCATACCAGGGGCTTTATCAGTTGGGTAAGGACAGCAAGTATGACTGTCTACAGGTCTGCTGTCCTGCACAGTAGCCAGCAGCTGGTGTTTTGCAGAGAATACATCCCTTTCTAGGTGGAAGGGGAGTTTTCTGTCTTCTCAGATACCATACATTCAAGCAGCAGATTGTCAGATTGTTGTATCTCATTGTCAGACTGGGATATCTCATTTTGTGGTTCAGTAAAGGTCATTGGCAAAAGAGGTTGTAGTCTGTGTTGGTCCAGCAGTAAATTCTTTATTCTGCCTTAAACATTTTGTTGCCTGTGCCTCTCTGGAGGACTTGGGTGCCTTCTGGATAGCTGTTTGCTCACTGGAAAACAAAATTGCTCTTTTCATACAGAGGCAATAATGCTTGGGGGTATAAATTATAGTCAATAAAACGTGGCTGTAAAATATGCATCATGCATCCAGAGTCTGAGGAGCACTGGTGTGTGCCTTAACGTTATGGACAAGATTGCTAAAATTACAGCTGGCTTTTTATCTCTTACTCTTATGCTGTAACATACACTCTTGTAATATCATTTGATTTTATGTAACATTTTATGATCAGTTGTAGTAGACAGTCCCAGGAAGTTTAAAAGTCTGGAGCACTAAAAATCAGCTTTGTTGTATTTCATTTTGAATGTTATTTCTTATGTATTCTTAATATAACAACCGGAGTCCTGGGGACACTATAGCCAATACATCCGCTGAACGGGTCATGTGGTACAGACCTACAACCCATCTGCTTGCTCACACAAGACAGGCTGGCCAGATGTTTGGGGACACAGGCTGCCCATTGCTAGCTGAGAGATGTATGGGACACCATTTGGGTTTAATGGGAGGGTAATGGAGCAGGAGAAATTAAGGCTGCAGCCTCAAAGAGCCTTTACTTGGTGTCCATTGGTTTGTGCGTGATGGTCTATCTCATCCAACAGTGGCAGCTGTAGAGCCAGGGGGTGCTTGTGCCTGCCCTCAGGACCCCGCTGCTTTCAGCTGTCAGCAGCTCCTGCTTCCCTTGTGCTCTTCTGGCTGTTGGCAGCAATGGAAGTGACTCCTGTCTGCCCTGGTTGTTGAGTTACCATGTGAATATATAGAGGCTTCCTGATGCATCTCACTTGGTTTAATTAGTCTTTCGCCTTGCTCAAAGCTGAGTAAGCAAAGCTGGTGGAGACACTGTGCAAGGAAGAGGAAAAGCCAGGGAACATGTTGTCAGCCAAGGCATCGATCTAAGAGACTCAAGAGCAAGATCTGATTCAACAAACCTCTTACCTAATCCTGCACAGAAATTTAATTGCCCTGTACATCAATTCCCTCACGTGTAAAACTGAGATCCTGGCACTGTTATTGCCTAACCTGAAAGATTCCCCCTCACTCAAATGGAGGCTGGATGACATCGATAGATTATGCATGGCAAAAGGATGAGCAGAGAACTGGCCTGTTCCTCTGTGTTTGTCTTTCATTCTTCCCAGACCAGATCAAGGTATTTAAAGAAAAACAACCTTAGAATATGCATGTTTTAAAAAGGAAATATATATACAGTAGAGCTGTTCAGACATGGCCAAGTGTGCTTGGTACACATTGTATTTTGGGAAGAACAATGAGCTGTGCTTAGGAAGGCTGCTGAGCTAAAAGTCAGGTTCAGAAAACTTTGCTGCTATGAAATGTTTTAGTTGTTCTTGCCATGTAAACTCCCAATAGGTGTGAATAGGCTCTTCCTCCCAGTTGTATAGGATTGAAAAGCACCACCACCCCTTTCCAATGCATCCTGACACGAGCCTGTGGGCCTGTGCCTGCTCAGAAGGGAGTTGTGCACAGAAATTCCTATTTTTGATTCCTCAAGGCAACACAGGCAAATAACGGGTAAATTTTTTGAGAGACTCTTAGGCAGAAGTTACTCTTAGAGGACTCTAAAGAAGAGACAATTCTGGAGGAACGTAAAAGTGACATTCACCTCCAAAAGATTTTGGGCTGCTAATCAGGTTCTCTCTGCCAGTCCCTGAATCATTATGATAATAATATAGTAATAATAGTAATAAAGTGTGACCATCTGCAGGGGAACATTAACCATTTAGCCACTGTCTTTATTAGTTCTACAAATTCATCATCTTGGCAAGAAAAGTCAAAAATATTCTCAGGTCATTAATTTCATGTTGAGATCATCATTCACCACTGCATTTTCTCTAAGGCAAGAAAATTTTGCCCAAAGTGGTCTTATGTCTGTGTTTTTCCACAAATTTTGAAAGTTGTTAATGCCCAAGGGATAAAGCAGTGATGTGGAAAACAGCCAGTCCCCATGGGATTTATTCTCATTATTATGCCACAGGCTTTCTGGTTCATTAAGGATGAAACAAAATTTAAGTCCAGTTTCAAAAAGCTCTAAGGCTTCTAACTCCAATGCAAATGCCTAACAGCCCTTATCTATTAGTCCAACTAGGAATTAAGTATCTAAATATTTTGTTGTTTCTTGGCATATGTATTTTACTGTAGCTTCTGGCAGGGGAGGGCAGAGGATGGTGAGGAGGGACCAGGGCATCTTAATTTTGGGCAGAGAGGAGCTCATGCCCAACCTTTCCTTTCAATGGAAAACTTCATAATCCTCCAAAAGACTAAAACATACCCGGCAGGATCTGGCTGCCTGACCTCCAGTTATTTCATCTGCTGCCTCTGAGGATTAACCCCTGTATTTCACTTTGTGCTGAAGCTGCTGCGAAAAACTGGAGCCTGGCTGCAGTCAGGAGTTGTTTAGAAAGCAGGTAGTGCTGCTGGAACAGGGCATCCTGAATGCCTCTCAGATTGTGGTTTCCATCTCTTCCCCCCCAGCCTTTTTTCTTCTGCAAGGAAGGAATCAGGTCAGAAGGACCCTGGATATTTTCATTTTTTAGCTGGCCAGGAGGTCATTGCCCTTTCCATGCAAAGAAGGTTATAGGAGTTGCTGGCACAGAGTAATTTTGTAAAGCTTTTGACTAGAAATAGAAAACTGAGATAGACCTGCTGTGACCCTGATCTTAACATACACACAAAACCACTCAGGGTTCCATTTGCGGCCCAGAAGATGATAGGCTTTTTATTTTCTTTGTAAAAATGCCTCTAACTCAGACTTTACCTAGACACTGTGCAAAACAAAGTCACTCTTCAGAGGTCAAGAAATTTCTGTACAAGTTTCTCTGGAGGATAGATCCAGGAACTGTGTGTGTCTTCTGAGTAGGCATTTCTGGACTCAAGTGAGGGAATGTGTAACTCCTTGGAATGAATGGATATTTTTCCTTTTGAGTCTCCTGTTGTGGTCTTACTTTCAGTGACATTGCTTGAAGAATACATAATGGCTCAGAGAAGACATTCTTTTGTCTGGGAAGACTTTGGAAAGAAGTTTTAGGGATTAAATCCCAATCCTGTTGCTCTTTGTGCAACTTCACAGGGGCCTGTGACACCATGATTGCATCACTTAGTGGCCATGACGTGCCTGTGGGTGGAGGGATGCAACTCTCTGCAGTACAGCCTGGAGATCCTGAATCTTCCAGAACAGATGGAAAGAAAAAAAGGCCTTGTTTAATCAAAGACAGAAAAGGAAACTTCTAGTCCATAATTGCTCTCTATTTGTATTGTTTGCTTTAGACATTTAAAACTTGTTAAACTCCTGGGAGAGGAATGTGATCAGTGACTTTGCCATCTTGTAATGTTCTGGCTGTCCCAAGAGCCACAAAAGAACTGAACTGCAAGCTGACAGTGAGATCCCACTGAGTTTCCAAGTGATTCAATGCCCCCTTCTGCTGCCATGGCAGAGAGTGAGCACACAGAGCTTTGGGAACAGCAAACATGTGTCTAGGTGGATGCCTGGCTGGGCTGCGTTCCTCTGCCCATGGTCTGAGCACAAAAGCTGCCCTGTCCTGTAACTCCCAGGGCTTGTAACCATGGATGGTTTAGATCTACTCTAATAGCATATTTCTGTGGCAGGTTATACATATGGTTTGTGGCATCTCCTGAGCAAACTTGATTGTAGCTAGTCCTGAAAGTGGCAGAGGGAAGAAGAAATTTATCTTATCACTCCTCAGGGTTCCCTTTGTGTTGAGAGAGAATAAATATGGGGCAATGGAGAAGGAATATCTACTGCTTTCATTTTTAGAAGAGCAGGTCAGAGAGACTGTACAGCTCCCCGGCTCACAGGCATGGAAGTAATGAAGAGCACTCTCCTCGGGGAACAGGGGTTTCAGACACAGACACTGCAATGCCTGGAGATGAAGCTCAGCTCTGCCAAGACATCATAGTTAAATGGGCAGAAATGGCAAAGAGCTTCCAGTTCCAGCTCTGCCAGTGTTGATTCCTGCCATTTTCAGTTCCCATCCTGGGAAACCTCCTGTAGAGCAGGCACAAAGTGGCAAATGGGGTCAGCTGGGAAGCAGCACCCAGACTGCTGTATACTTGCTGGTCCTGCTCTTCGGTGAAGGTGGAGGCTGCCCAAGTGGATGAACCTTTGCTTGGGGAGTCCAGAGCTGGCTTCCCACACACCTGTACTGGAGAGTCCTGCAGGCGCTGAGCTGCTGTAGTGACCCTACGCAGGGAGCAGCCTGCCCATGTGGTGACATGTCTGACTGTCCTGGAGGTGACTGTGACCTCTTGGCTGCAGGAGCAGGGCCTTGAGAACAAGTCTTATGAGGAGTGGCTGAGGGAACTGGGGCTATTTAGTCTGAAGAAAAGGAGGCTGAGGGGAGACCTCATTGCCCTCTGCAACTACCTGAAAGGATGTTGTAAAGAGGTAGGCACTGGTCTCTTCTCACAAGTTAACCGGTGATAGAACAAGAGGGAATGACCTTAAGCTGTGCCAGGGGAGGTTTAGACTAGATATTAGGAAGAACTTTTTCACTGAAAGGGTTGTCAGACATTGGAACATGCTGCCCAGGGAGGTGGTTGAGTCACCATCCCTGGATGTGTTTAAAAGTCGTCTAGATCTGGCGCTTGGGAATGTGGCTCAGTGCTGGACTTGGTAGAGTAGGGTTAATGGTTGGACTCGATGACCTTAAAGGTCTTTTCCAACCTAAGTGATTCTATGATTCTCTCTCGTTCTGTGGTGACTAGTGGATCCTGGAGGGCAATGCTTCCCAGGCTGCTTTTCTCTGTCCCCATGAAACAGAGCCCAGAGCCAAAACTCCTGGAAAGTGAGACCGTCTCCCACTGCTGAACATGAGCTCAGGGCCAGGTCACCATGGGAGGGAAGTGCTCATGGCATCAATGGGTCTGCAGGTCCTCATGGAAATGCTGGTCTGCTTTTCCTTTAAGAAAAAAAAAAGAGTTTATGACCAAGAAAAACTTTGAAATTTATAACCCCAAGTGTCCTATTTTAAGATCTGGGAACAATCTGATGCTGTAGAAATGCTGTTTGGGAACTTTCTGGCAAAATATTTTTGTTAGAAGATGACTGTTGAAGCTGAAGCTGCATAGAGGAAAGTGTCATTTTTCAGGGCTCCCTTCTTTGAAACAATTTTAAAATGAGTTTAAGAGAAGCTTTGAAATGGGATTTTCTGATGTGTCATTCAAAACACCTTTTATAATGAAACTTCAGCTAATTTATGCTAAAAATATTAAAAATTAACAACTTTTTTTAAATTGCAAAGAAGATTTTCAAATTATAGACATATATAATTTAGATTATCCTGCTTATATGAACTTCTTAATTTTTTTTTAATTTTATGTTTTAATTTGGGCATAATTTTCCCCTCATTTTCCACTGCAAATTTAGTCCAGGAACTGAGAGGGCGTGGAGGTGGTGGCACCTGCTTCCCACCAGTGCAGTTCTTTGGTGGCTGTCATCTACTCCAAAGAAAAAGGGGTCTGAGTCTTCTAAAACCCCTTCCTCACTGTGCTGCATGTGATGTCTCACACGTGCCCCATAACACTTAATATGTAGGCAGTTTGGCACTGAAATTTGTATGTGTTTGTACTGGGAGCATCAGTAATTGCTACAGCTGTGGATGTGGGTGCAACCACCTCATGTGTCTGCATGTCTGATGGGTGGGCTTCAGAGATGCTAAAAGACTGTACAGGCCAAAGACAGAACATTTTCTCCTCCTGAATAGGTTGCAGCAAGTCTGAGGGTGTCCTTAGGGAAATGGTTCACCCCTGCTTGCAAATACTTTGTTATCCCAAATGCCAGCCCTGGAAATGCCACCACTGGCCTTCAAGCACTGAGACCAAGCAGACAAAGTGTGACTTCGTGTCTCTAAACAATCTTATTGTGGCATATTGTGCGATAAAAAGGGTAGGGACTTGGTGAAGACTCAGGCAGGTTTCCTCCTTTCCATCCCTTGTGGGAAAAGCAAGTAAAATCCCATGCAAGCCCCAGGCTACACCCTCCTGGGTAATGTCTCCTGCTCTATGTCCACCTCCTCCCGGGTCTCCTAATGGGAGTTATTTCCTCAGGACATTTGGAGGGGAAAGGGTGTTCATATACCTTGATTAACAATCAACCAAAGCTTTTTGGACCTGTTTCCATGGGGACCACAGCATGGCTTAGGCTTATCTTCAATGTAGTTAATGTGGATAATAAAAGCAATGAAGATGCTGCAGAGCAGACTCCCAACCTGTGCCTCCGTGGGTGGCTGCGCCATGTCAGGGCTGTTTCCCTCCTGCTGCTGTTGCTTCTGTGAACAGCAAGTCTGGAGCTGCAGAGGGATCCCTGGCAGCATGATCTGAGGCTGCATTTCCAAAACCACGGGAGGGCCGGCACAGTAACAGCTGGTGGAAGGGTCACCATGTGAAGAATGCAATGAATGGGCTGCAAAAGGTCACTGGGGAGTGAAGTAATTCAGCTGCTGATGCTGAGCTGTGATTCCTTTCACAGCTAATCTGAACCAAGAGACTTCAGGCTCTGTCTTAGCACTCCAGATGCTTCTGAGATGCATTAGCCTAGGTGTTTCAGGTCTGAAATGGTTAGCTAGCTCGTAGGAAACATTTAGAAAAATAGGAAGATATTCAGGAAGTGTCACTTAAAACCTCTGCTAAGACCCTACTTAATGCCTGAAATTGTGTTCTCAGCTGAAGGGCTCTGGTATGGCTGAAAAGCTGTCAAATGAGCAGAAGTACTTTTTAATGGAGGTCAGAAGGAATGAGCACAATTAACAGTATACTTGCTGTAGTGGCAACCGGCCTGATTGTGTCCTGTTGTCCAACAGCATGTTCAGCAAGGTTCTGAAATAAAAATCAAAATGCCAACAAATAGATATAAGGCCATCCAATAGGTCTCCAAAGCCTGCAAGAAACAAAGCTCCATCTCATGTCTCTTCAGGTGGAGACACTGCAGGACTTCCCCTGCATTTCTCCAGAAGTTGTCTCTTCCTCCTACTCCAGCCTGCCTGCTTCTGAGCTCGGAGGCTGTTTTCATGCAGCAAGGCTGAAGCTTAGCTCAGCTCATGAGTTCCAGTTTCTAATCCTGCTATCCAGGACCCTGTTGTTTCGTGAACAGTTGTCATAGGTGAAGAGCAGGTGAAGTTTAGCAGATGAAAAAACTTTGTGGAAAGGAGTTTGCATTGTAGAAATTGTGTGTTCTCCACTCTCCACAGGTTATTATTTCCACATCTCTCTTGCAAGGTGCACAGAATATTTAGGTATTGTATACAACATATATAGGTCTGGCGATCTTTGGATGAGACCCAAATCTTCTAAAGATGTAAATCTCATTGTCATACCTTCTGTCTTGAGGGTGAGTTGATCACGGCAGCAGCTAACAAGATAATAAAAAGCATCCTATTTCCAACAGCCCAGCTCTTCTTCATCTTTTCCAAGATAAATTCATTCCTCAAGGTCTGAGTAGCATCTTGCAAAATATTCATGCCCTCAGCCTCACAGAAGTTCCCCTGGAATCAGAATTAACCAGAGAGAAGACAGAACAGACTTGTTTTGAGTCAGGGTGCTGCAAGGATTACATGTTGTACAGCTCCCAGCACGACAGGAGCACATATTTTGTTGAGGGGCTAGGGAAGTTATGGAAACAAAGACAACATGACAGTAATAAATTCCTTCTCACAAGCCCCAAGCTTACATCCCTACAACTCCACTGGCTTCAGAGGAGCTATTCCTGCTTCCACCAGTGCATGAGAGGAGACCCAAAGCTGGAAGAAACAATGTGTTTCCTTTGAAAAGGGATGCTAAGCAGCAAGAGCAGCTGGCTTTGGCAGTCAAGATAATAATAAGTTTGAGTGGTAGATTATTTAGAGTATTTTGGCTCTGAAACACTGATGAATATAACATGAACACTTAGGCTAGGTTCTGCTGAAGGACTGGCAATGACTGCTGCTTGTTAGGAGAGGAGCATACAATGTGCAACAAGTAAACAAGGAAAATCACTATACTGCATGGGGTAAAAAGTTCTCATCCTAATCCAGGGATCCAAGCAGAATGAGTGTCTTTTTGTGCTTGGGATTAATGGTGTTATTTGGGCTAATTATTCAGGATATTTCCCTCTTCTATTTTTAGCTTTCTCAAAGAAAGGAACAGAATCTCTATCTGTGTAAAGTGTTTTCATGTGAATCTTGGCTTTTTCAGGTATTAATTTTCTACTCCCACACCTCCATAGTTCATGTGTCATTAAGTGAAATAACGAAGCCAGCATGGCTTGTTATCTAACAATGATTTAAGGGCTGACTCTGACCTTAGTCTTACACCCATTTGCTCTACCCTTTTCTTGATGACTGCAGTACAGTTGGTGCCATTTGGTCTCATGGAAATAGGAGAATCACTTCAGACCTTTTCCCAAGCTGTGCAATGAGTTTCTTTCAGCTACCTTGAATGGTTTGGAGCCAAGACCTTAGTCAGTTCCAGCATCTAACAGCTCCTTTTAGGAAGTTGTCTGATAGATCACTTTTTTGGTAAACTTTTCCAAAAGGATCCCTTTGAATTGGGAATATAATTTTTCCACAAGGTTTCCAAGGTCCCTGCTTTTCAAACATGGTTCTGAAAAGCTCTGAGAGTAACATGGATTAACTATGGTGTTAAGCTCAGATCAGCCAGTTCTACAGGACAAAGAAATGTAAAAAATAAAGCTTGTTGTCATTGTCCCACTCCCTCCCCCTTGAACTTTTTCCAAACGCTTTTGATTTAGTTAGAAGTGGCAGATTTACTGCCAATTTACTTGATCCATGGACAAGTAATATGGGACACTGCCAAAGGCCCTAGGATTCAAGCTGTGAAAGCTGGGTTTTTTCCCTGTGTCCTGATTACTGTCTAACTCCTGTGCTACAGAAGGATAAAATTCTCTTTCTGTCAAATTGGGATTTTGCTCGTCCTCTTTCCTTCCGCAGTGCTTTGGGATTAGAAACGAGAAGTACCAAAGAAGTCATTAGTCATTATAACTAAGAGCACTGCAGCAGCTTGTGCTTCTAATTCTGATGAGTACGTTTGGGGAGAGGACTGAGGGACCCCAAAGCACTGCATCAGTCAGTGGTGTTAGTCCTGCACAGGTGGCCTCCAGGGAATCCCATCAGGCTCTCAGAGACAGGAGGATGGTTATCAACAGGTTGCATAGATATGAAAAGCATCACTCAGCACTTTGCTGTGAGTTCATCCTCACAGGATCTCACAGGCTGAGGTGTATCTCTTGTTACAAAAGTTGGGAGGACACTGCTAATATATAGGATTGGCTTTTGGTGGCAGTAAAGAGGAATAGATAGCTATTGCCAAATAGTGAGATTTGCGACCCCTTGGCAAAAAAATTTGGCAGTAAGGAGACAATCTGAACAAACATGGTGAAAACGAGTGCACAGGAGGTACCACATTGAAGGTTGTTCCTTGGAGTCTGAATGCTGAATAGATCCAGGTCGTAAATATTTGGTACTTTTGAATCAGGTCCTTCCCACAGTCTATCAAATGGTGTTATGTGGTAACTGTTGATGTATTTTTATCTCTCACTCAATATTTTTAGTCAACTCAGATGAATGGTGCTTCTCTGCAGAGAGGGGTCTGTGTCTCTTTCTACTCCTCAAACTTCTCTCCTGGTGCATCCAGTTTAACACAGGGATGGCAGATGGGTTGCTCTGCCTTTCAAACATTTGCTTGTTTTCATAACGGTGTTCTGTTTTATTTTAAGACATTGTTTTGTCATATTTTTTCATAGCTTCAGGTTAGCATCTGTTACAAGCTCTTGTTAGCTCCAGAGATCATATTTTCCCATGTGTATTGTGAGACAGTGCTGTAATATTGATGTGTCATTGCCATGTCAAGGCAGTGCTCTGAAAATGCATTTCTTAAGTGAACAATGGGACAGGTACTGACTCAACCTCATCATGGCTGCTTTTGAGATGTCCAAGGTTTCATAAGATCTCTTTGAAACTGATGGAACAAGAGGAAAACTGGCAGTCTCCTCCCTGCCTCTTCTCCACATCTGCCCCATGAAGCCCATGACACATGAGCACAGGTCAGACCTATTTGCCTATCACATCAGGAATCCATCTTTGTATGGGACTTGTCAAAGTGTACTTCTGTCTGGGTGTAAAAGCCCACCCCAGCACAACTGTGCAATTCTGCTTCAGGCAGGGAAGGCTCTTCCAGCCACCTGAGGGACACAGCATGCCTGGCCTCTGCATCACACCAAAACACCTCTGTTGGGAAACCACCCAGATCTTCCCTTCTCACACCATCACTGCTTCTCTTCCCGTGCTGCTAGGGCTGCTGTCCAGCATTTCTGACCTTCACTACGTAAGCAAGCTCTGGTCTCATGGTTTGGACCCTGTGGTTTTAGCCTCTTTAATTGCTGTGAGGTCAGTGAGAAGAAGAGCTCTGACAAACCTGGAAGCTGCCAGCCAAGTTTGCAAAGGCTGCACATTCAGACATTTCTGGGTCTTTCTGCTTCTATCTCTGGAACAAGATACATTTTTAATGCTCTATCCTGTCCAGGAGAGGAGGGACACAGGGAGCTCCTGTCTTCTGCAAGGAGGAGAGCAGTGGCCTCCATTGCATGGCCTTGCCATGCAGCAAGCAGCTGGCAGGAACAGAAAATGGATCTTGGACGCTCCTGTTTCCCACAGGGATGCAGAGGTTGCCACAGGCTGGCCTTGTGGTGTGCCCTGTCACTACTGTTGTCCTCCAACACCCAAGTGTGGCCACAGAAGGACCCTGGGGGGCTCCAGACAGATGCCTTAGGCTGTGCAAAAGGATCGTGCTTAAACGAATTGTCCAATCCTCTCCTGAGGGTGAACTGGCTGAAGGGACACAGCAAATTACTTTTGGCCAGGCTGCTTCTTTAGCAGCCAGATAGAGAAAGAGCCTCAGAGCAAGAGGGAGATTGTCTTGGGTTGCAAAGGTAGAGAAACATCTTAATTGAGTCACAGATGATGTCTCTGTTTTGATATTTAAATAACTGGCTGGCTCAGACACTGCTCTATAAACAGGTGGTAAATGTGTGTTCCCTGAAGTCAAAACACAAAAATCAGGTTTAAGATTTCTCCTCCCTAGAATATTAAAGGGCAGACCTAGGAATATAAGTGTTTTGGAATAAAATCACATACTAAATTATTTTTACAATTATTTCCTCTTTTAAGATTCCTCTTTTCATTCCACCTGTACTGGGAAAGCAACGTGCTTTAGTATTTTCCACTTTGAAACATTAACTTGTTTTCTAATTTTATTAAGATACTTCTTGGGTACTGAAAGAATCAGATGGATTATGCAGGTTTTGTTTCATTTCTTAAGTCTCTCATAAAAACTCCTGTAGAATTTTAGAAAGGATAATATTTTTTCTTAAGCCAGAGCATAAGATGATATGTATAAAGTATAATTCTCAGCTGAATCGGATAAGTTGCTGCACAAATTTCTCCATAAACTTTTTATTAATGCTTGCAGGTTCTTAAGATAATGCCTGTAGCAACATGACTGATTTCTACCCACTTCGTCTCTACAAGTATCTAAGAGACTTTTGTTGAGGGGGAGATGGGGCAGAGCATCAAAGGAACCTATTCACAGGAAACAGGGAAGCCTCCAGAGTCAGTCCTGGCTGGGAAACCTGAGCCATTCTGCACTGGTGTAATGGTTTTCCAGTGAGCCAGCACAGAGCCAGCAGCCAGGGAGGGAGCAGGAGGCTGGAGCTGGTGTGATAGGGACAGGGAGGCTCTGGCTGCAATGGCACGGGGCCTACCCAAATCCTCCTCAAATTAGAAATGTTTCACAGGAGCACCAGTACCAACTAAGTGTTTCATGGGAAATGTCAAATCATTTTGACTTTCTTGTTTAGTTTCAATAACATCAAAGGTGTTTCATTTTGCTAAGATAAAAATGTTTCCCTTTGATTTGATCGTTTCAATTTGTGTCATTTTGGCTTCTGAGTTAGGTGAAAATACAAGCTTTAAAATGGGAATGTGTAAGAGTGTAAGGTACATATGATATTTAGTCTTTTATAGTCTTTTTTTTTAAGCAAAACCATCATAATTAATCGAACTGAAACAATTCAGCATTATCAAAGCAGGTTATCTCATGTTCTCTTTTCCATTGCTCCAAAGAAAACATAAAAATGATGGCTCTCCAGACTATCACAAGTTTCCACAAAACAGATTTTTTTTTTATTAGCTTTGCTAAAGTAAAGATAAATACACCATCATAACCGTTGAATTTGGAGAATTGGAAGCTCTCTGTTGTGCATAAAATCAAGGAAGTATCAGAGTGAGAAATGCACAGGCTTTCTCCACTGCTGCTTGTCCCTCTTTCCCCCATCAGCAGTGCCTTTGGGACCATCTCTGGTAAGGCTTATCAGCACATACCTGGGTTGTGTTTTTTTCCTTTACTGTGCATAGAAAAACTGTGTGATCTTGGAAATGTATTTTCACAGCTGCCATTGGTTGGCTCTTAGTTCAAGTTGAACTGGTATGTGCTGTTATTTCCACTTCTCATGCTCCCCAGTTCTCTGCTGATGACTCTCCCTGCTGTGGCTCTGCATGGCTCTGTTGCCCCTGTGCAAGTTCACAGCTCCAGGCTCAGCTACTTGGGGCCAGTCCAGCTCCCAGGACCAAGGGACAGTCCTGCCATGGCTGCTTCCTCTGACTTTACATCTGCAGTGAAAAGAGAGGCTAAGAAACCCAGCACTGCTTCAGAGCAGTTCCTGTAACACATTAAAAGGCTGAGTCTACAGCGACCTTATAACCACCTTGGCTATTAGAGACAGAGCCAAGGTGGAAAGCACTGCAATTTGGGAAGAAAAGGGAGTATTCAGTTCCCTGTCTGATAGCAGCTGGGATAACATAGCACCTGCCAGGCTGGGCTGACTTTGCTCTGGTGGCTTTCTCCACCACCCCACTGTCCTTGCAGGCTCAGTCTCATGTATCTTAGGGAGAGAACAGGGTTCTTCTCCAGCATGCTGGAAAATGGCTGCTTTGTCTGTGTAGGACCTTTCAAACCCAAATCACCATAAATAACAAAACCAGTGGCCAATTTTTGTCTTTTTTTACCAGGGTGGGACTCCTACTGCAGTGGATTTCCCCTAGTTTGTGCCTTTCTGTGAGAGAGAGATCCCCAGGGCTTCACCCACAAAAATGGGGATTCCTGGAGGTTCCTGGCACATGGAAACTCAATCCTGAACCTGGGGGTTCTTTTAAGCCTGAGTGTAATTAGTGCTGAGGGGCTGTAGATCTTAATCTCTCAAAAACACAGAGCATTGTTAATAAAGGCAGAGTAAATGTACTTGTTCATATGATTAACAATGAATAATTAAATATCCCTCCCAGTTGCAGCTGTAATGTAATCATCATGAGGTGTGTTTACCACTTGGTTTCCACTCATCATGAACTGATGATTCTCAGGTTAATTCTCCTGTGTGCCAACCTTATCTTCTCTCTGAAGGAAAATATTAATAAATTATTGTCTATCTTGGGGAATCCATTCCAGATTTGCATTTTTTAAAAGCGTATGTATTCTTTCATTCTCCCCTCAAGGCCTTTCAGTCTTATCTAAACAAAACATCCCTGTTGTCATACCAACCATGTAAATTTGTGTTCACATATCTTTCTGGTTTTCTTACTTTGTTTGTTACTCAGCTCGTGTTGCTTCAGAACATAAATTCCTACAAAACAGGACAATGTTATCCCGCCACCTATCAAAATTATTCTTTTTATAAGTTGATTTTAGAGGAAATGGATAATTCTCTAGCTGCCAGAGCTCAAGCAGTAGAAAGGCTAAAAAAATCTTGTGAAAGTTTTTACTTTTGGTGATAGTGAGGACCAGGGAGAGGACCTCCAGGCTGTATTCCTTCAGAGCATCCTCAGGCTCTGGTCAGCCATTCTCAATGTGCCCATAGGAGAAAGTGGTTGCAAAGAATGTTTGCAAAAAAATCTTAAAAATCACACAAGCACATTCTGCTGCATACATGTCCAGGAAACAAATAAAATCAGAGGGATTAAAAAAAAAAAGTAAGCATTTAGTATTTAGCCATGACTGTCTTTTGCAGTTATCAATACAGACCACTAAGGCAACACAGTAAAAGGATATTGTTGAGCTTTTATGTTGTTACCTACTCTGAGGGGTCCTTGAGGCTTGAGAATTGAGATTCTGAGGACTCTGCTCTCAGCCAAGGCAGAAATACAGATTTCAGGGTACCTAGAAGGAAGCAGGCAATAAAGAGTAATGAATTCTTTATTAATAGGACATTGACAAAGTCATTTAACCTCTGGAAGACACAGTGTTGTCAATATAACTGGGGCAATGGTCAATTTATTTCTGCCACAGATGTCACTTGGTGATAGAAAATACAAGCAATGAAAGGTAAGACTTGGACATAGGGTATTAATAGGGTGGCAGCTTCCAGAGGAAAACTCACCTCTTGAAAATAATGTTATCAGAATGGCATATTCAATTTGCTTATCCAGACAGGATGAAATTCAGTCTCCACTGTTTAGGGCTATGTATTCAGAAAAAGTATTTTTAACCTCTCCTCTGTGGCTTGCCTGCTTGCACGCTGCAGATCCACCAATGGCATGAATATGAAAAGCACACAGCACTGAAAATAGCATCGCAGGTCCCAATCCTGCACTGCAATGTGCTCTGCTGAGTCTCCTTAAAATCAGTCAGATCTTATTTTATTGCTGATATCAGCTGTAGTACCCAGCCTCCTGGCAGACTGAGGCCTCAGAAAATATGAATTTGTCTTTCCTTCTAAAAGAAGTCTCTGTTCTTTCTAACATAAGTGGTAGAGATTCACTGATCTTACTCCTGTTACACACGTGTATTGCCAGCAGTGTGATACCATCGTGTGTCTGCAGAAAAGGACTGTTACTTTGGGGGGAGGACAGTGAAGTTTTGTTGCTCCATAGGAGATTATGTGTCCAGGCCTGCTCTATCCACCGAGATTTATTTTTGCTTCAGAGAAGTCTGTGAAATGGTTCTTGGCAGATGTGAGGAAGGAAAACCTGTCCTTTTGGATATGACTGGCATTGAACATTTGCAGGGTGCTAACGACAGGCAGTGCTTTGCCAGAGCTGTTTATTAGAGCGATTTCAGTGTATCTGGTGGTCAGTAGCATAACCAAGCCCAGCTGGCAAGCCTAGTCCAGCTCAGGCTGCAATGGGCTTGTATAGAGAGAATGTGGACAGAAACCAGGTAGAAACAAAACAGGGAAGGGTGAGACACTTCTTTGTAAGCCAAAATTCTTGCATCATCTGTCAAAGGGTGGGATCAAGTTTTTATCAATAAAATATGGGCAACAGCAGAGAGATGCTGGTATTCAAGTGTTATTGGAAGGGGGAACAGATGGGAACTGGCAGGCTAGAGCAGCTGGGAGAAAGAGGAGCCCACAGCCCTGCCCAGCTGGGGCAGGCAGGGTGTGGGACAGAGCCTCTCAGCAGCCTGTCTAGGGGCTACTGGTTCCTTGGCCAGCACTTGGTACAGGAGGGTCCTGTCATGTCAGCTTGGTTCTATATTGCTGTCCTTGGACAGCAGGTATGGATGGGTCCAACCTGAGGTCCGTGTTAAGATAGAGATTAAGATGAAGAGTCACAGCATGGTTTTCTAGGTTGTGTCCTCTTGATTCAACATGAAAGCACAAAGCTCTTACCTGGACACACATATGGACTGTGGATCTTGCTCACTCTGCTCTGTCACCACTTGTCTTTGGTGGAGGAGACCTCCTGAATGGACAATTTGGACCAGAATGGTCTTGTCTGAAGGCAGGATGTTGAGAGTCACGCTCTGACCCTAGCAATGCTGTATCAATTTAACTACATCTAGACAGTGTCACGCATAGAAGGGGTAGAGACAGAAAACCCAGAAATCCTGGTTCTGCCGTTGTCCAAGCTAAGAGTATAGACAGAGCATCTGGAGCTCACTTATGATATGGGTGGTTGAGTTTCCATTCTCCCAAAACCAGAATATACCTACATACATGTATATACATGGCTTTCAGCCTTCCTCAAACGTGAGCTTTTGCAACTACTTACATCAAGTAGTAATACTAAATATTGTGGTCTCCTGGCAGAGTCAGGCCTCAGGTTTTACATATTAACAACCAAACAAGCATCACTCAGCTTAGCCTGAATATTTACATTCTCTCCCTTCTTCAGACAGACTCCGCTAGTCCAGACACTGCTGAAAACTAAACAGGAGCCATTCAGTGGGTGAGCTACCATGGGCAGGCAGGTAGTTGTGGGGATAGATGGATCTGCACCTCCCAGTAAATCCCAGAATACCAGTTTCTGTCATTTCACTTCAGTTACAACCAGCCTGCCTGTGGTGCTGCAGTGTATTTCATCACCTCTGTACCTGTGATGCAGTTGATGACTGCCCATAGACAGACTTCCATAACATGGAGTCCTGTCCTGTTCAGCCCTCCTGACCCAGCCAGCTCAATCACCTGCACCAGGATCCGTACCAGCACTTGTACTTAGTTCCATCCTAGTCAGTGCTGAAGCTCCCTGCAGAAAAAACTTCACCTATTGATTTACAATTAAGGTTGATCCAGCAGAAAATTAGATTTTGCTCACATTTGTTCCCTGAGGCTGGACTGTCTGGTCGTGGCTGAGATTGAGGTAGCACTGCTGACAACGTGGATGGGCTCATGTGCTCTGGGGCTGTGCCAGGACACAATTCTTTTGGCTGGAAGTCAGTAGGAGGATTAATATGATAATGGATGCATCCTTAAATTTACTTCCCTGAGCTAGGTTTGCTGGTTTCTTGGGATATATCCCAGTGTCCTGGAAATTCTCCATGTGGCAGAAGGACTGGCTCTCCTGAGCAGTGCTTGCATCCAACTGGCCTCTGTCCACTGGGTGGGAGAGGAGGTGGCCTCCAGGACAGGGACTGGGCATGGCAGCCAGGCTGACCCAGCAGCATGTGGGGTGGTGAAGTTTTGGAGAAGTGAAACATGGAGAAATGGATAAATATTTGGTTCAAATTTTTTAATAGACTGAAAAATCTTAGGTTGGCAGAACTCAAGCTGTTTATCTTCTTACTCCTCCCTTACCCAATTTTCTCCCTCTCTTCTGTCTGCCGTTTTTCATCCTTTCCTCCTTTGTTTTCTCATTTTTTGTGCGGAAATATAAGGGATATGTTCAATGAAATTAGAAAACATATCAAGAACTGCATGTGCTTTATAGATGTTATCATTACAACAGAGTGCTGGAGAAATGAAAACAAGAGTGCCATTTCAGCATCTTCCATAGCATGAGTCAGAGAGATTGATAGTTATCCTCTTGCAATTAGAATTTTTATTAGCACTGGCGGTGGCCCTTGCTGTGCTGTGAACGGATGCCATTTTCTTGGAGTGTTTAGTCTTTCATAATGCTTTAGAGAAAATAAAAATGGGCTGGAGTCACTCATCACATAATACTGAGGGGAAAACGATGTTTTATGTTGCCTCAGGCTGGGTTTTCAAGCTCCAAATACCAGCCATAAAACCTGTTAGGTATCCACGTAGAACAAAGCTCAGCAAAGCTCACATGTCCCCAGGGCTGTGGAGCACCAGGAATGGGCTGAGGCTTGAAAGTTGGGATGAGTACTTTAGAGAGATGGTCCAGTTCTGCTGCTCTCCCCATTCCTGAGCATTCCTGAGCAGAATTCACAGACTGCCCTGCTAATTCCCAGCAATCTGCATCAAAACAACAATTTCATTCCATAAAGGAGCTTGCCCTTCTCTACTTTCTCCTTCCTTGAGACAGACACAGGCCCCAGACTGACCTGATGCATGTTAAACAAGCCATAGCATTCTTTTGCAGCATGCTATTTTTAAGCAACTTCATGAAAATCCTGCCATCATGGAGAAAAACTACATTTTTCCCTTTCTATAAGATCCATATTACTGAACCAGGGAGGGTCTAACACCTGTGCTAGAGCCAAAGAGCAAACTGGAATATATTTTTCCTAGGAGACTTGCCCCAGCACTTCATGGTCTTCAAAATTCATCTCCTGAGTAATGCAAAAGGCTGCTCAGTAAAATTTCACATTTGCACAGGGTATTTCTCTATCTTGCCCTGGTGTTTCTGGGAGGCAGGGGCAGCATTTTTCCACGAGCCATCCTCCCAAAGCTCACACCAGCCTGGGGAACATGACAGGGCATGTCTGATCTTGCTGAAAACACATCCTGGGGATCAAGCTCCCGTGGTGATGCTTCCTCCTCTCTTCCCAAATACCTCAGGTTCTGGGGCACGCGCTGGAAACAGGGTTCTGAGCACATCACAAGCCTTTCAGCTGCTTTAAAATCACTGTCAGGCAGAAATGCTGTACCCATGGTGGGATCTGCATTGCCTCCATCAGTGCCCTTGGGGTGGGCTTAGGATCCACGTGCCTGCTTGGCTGCCTGCAGCCAGATGCCGATCTGCCCCGTGGTGCCTACTCCTTTTTTGAGAGTAGGAGGCAAACTGCTAAATCAAGAACTGTCTTCTGAGCATCACAATCAGCTTACTCGCCTCTGCCTGTACTCACATGCCTCCGTGGCCAGTGGCTGCTGCAGGTCCCTGGGCCCAGCCCGTGGCTGCTCAGCCATGTGTGCAAGGAGCGGGGTGCTGTGGAGAAGGAGCCCTCAGGGCTCTGCCCCTCCTGGCAGGGACAATGCTGCACGGAGATGATGAATTACCTCCCTGGGTAGTGACACCCACTGAAGGTCTCACAATATGCCAACCAAACAAGCCTCAGTCGAGCATACAGACAAGCCACTTGTAATTCAAAACAGGCCTGATTTTTCCTTTAAAAACCCATAATATGCAGGTTTATTTTCTGCAACTCTTCCAGGCCGGTTACCCCAACTGTTGGCAAACTGCAAGGATGGGGTTGCCATGGAGATGCTCCGCACTGATTCACATGAAATACCTCATTGCATTATCCCCAGAGTGGTGAAAGCCTTTCACAGCTGATAATTTTTAAGAGAATGATTCATCGTTAAATATATCATGGCAGCTCCGCATTGTTTGCTCTTCCTTGGGAGCATCATCTGGAAATAGACAGCTCTTGGGATGCTACTGAAGTCAAGAGTGAGATCGTGAGGAAGATGCCTGCCACAGAGTGCAGTGGCACTTGGACTTTGTTCAGCCTGTGCTGAGCACAGGAAAGGGTCCTGTACAGCACAGCTGCCTGCTGGCCAGGGACAGGTTTTGAGAAAGAAACACTCCAGTCCATGTCGTGTCCTTCTGAAACCCATGGGAATTGCTCAGATGCTGGCTGGGATGGATGGGGGAATCACAGTCTAGTCACGTGGCTGCCAGGCCCATGGGCTGTGACAACTGTTAGGAATTTTTACATTCACCTCCTCTTGAGACACTTCTGTGCAATCAGAGGAAAAGCAAAATCCACATTAGAGCCAGGTGACTGAGAGGGGCCGTGTCTCCCCCCTGGGTCCTGTGCTGCATCCAGTCCCTCTTACCACTTGGAGCCAGCTGGGAAACCTGAGTGCCTTCTGTCACAGACAGAGCTGGGATGAGTCCATGGTTGGGCACACCATGGGGAGCTTCCCCCCTGCTCCTCCACCCCTCTTGGCTCCCTATCCCCCAGCCTCATCTGCAGCCCTCCCAGCCCCACCACTGGGCTCAGCCCCCCCCACCTGCCCTGCCAGGCAGCTGTGGGCAGTGGAAGGACCTCATCACCTGCCACATTCCCCAAATTATCGACAAGCACAACCAGCCAAACGTGGAGAGGGGTTAGTGAGCAATGGGTGGGAGACGTGAGTGTCACAGAAGAAAAGAGAAGAGAGAGGATGAGGGGAGTATGGACAAATCCATCTGTGCTGGGCTTTCCGCAGATGACCACAGAGAGAGCCGGGGCAACCAGCACAGAGCTGGGAGAGTAGGAATGTGGCTGGAGGTCCAAATATTGCCAAGGTGAAGTGGGATCTGCAGTCATGTATTAGCATTTTTCCTGGTAACTTCTGTATCTCTGAGAGCAGAGGAAGAGCTCCAGTGTCTCTGTGCTGAGTGGTGGATAGGTTTGACGCAGCAGCTCAGAGGCACATCTGATGTCCCCTGGCTGGATGTGGGCAGTCAGCATCATCTGAATTTTAGCTGGGATCACAGGAAACTGTCGGGACCCCAGAGCCACTGCTCAGCTGAGATCAGCTGAAGAGTCTGCAAATACATACAAGTGCCATGGCAGACTGGCAGCCAGGGCTTGCAGACCAGTGCAGAGGGCACACAAACGAGCAGAAAATGAGAGGCAACATTTTTCTAAGATACTTACATGATTTGCAACCCTTTTTCAGGCTCCTTAACCCACTGTTTTAAAACTATTCAGGTGCTTGGCAGTGCTGGAGGATTCATAGTTGGATTTCCAGGTGGAGAGAGGTGGAACACAACTCTGAACAGCGCTCCGTGTCCTCTGGAGTCACCCAAGATCTGTGAGGCAGCAGCCCTGCAGCTGGGGAAACAGGCATTAAGATGCCTGCTCTGGTTTTGAAATGGTGCATTGAGAGAATTTGCCAAGGACACAATAACTTTCTTTTCTGTAGGAAACAGACCCTCGTCTAACAGCTGCCTGCACTTAGAAAGTAACCCAAAACCAACTGAAATGAACAAAACCTGGGCTGTATGTTCTTGACTCTGGGCCAAAATAATTCTCACTTATTCCCAAGACAAAACTGTTTGCTCTGTCCCTAAAAGCCAAAGACATACATTTCATGCATAATTAAAGTGAGATTTTAGTATACATCAGAGCCTAGGGTTGTGGAGGCACAAATGGGGCTTTCCAAACAAGGCTTTTGATTACCAGTCATTTTAAGTGCAGGAAATAATGGCACTTCTGAGTTCTCCAAGCCCTCAGAGAGGAATTTCCTCAGAGAGGTACCATCTAACTGATGGTTCCTGGTATATTACAGCTCCACTCAGCAAAGCAACTTCCCTTGCTAGGATAAAAGCACCAGGGAAGACTGGAATTGCTGTTAGACCCAGGGAATGGAGACCCACACCACATTCTGCCCTTGTCCTACGCTGACCACCCTCACCTAGCCTGCCACAAACCAACACACACACACCATGAGTATTTCTGTAGCTCTAACACCCAGTGAGTTTTCAATTCATTAATCCCATTCCTGTGCTTCTTTGAGAGCAGCCACTGATGGGTGAGGGATGAGGATAACAGCTCCAACTTGTGCCTCACTAATACTGCTGCTAAACCTCTCTTCCTTGGGTCAGACATGTCATGGCTTCTCCCTGGAGACTTTGAAAGAGCTTTTGCTGAGTTTAAGAACAACTGTCAGTGTTGTGGTGGTGGTAGGCAAAAATCTCCTCCCAGTGTCTTATCCTGACACCCCTGATCTGATGCATCCAGGACTCAGGGATGTGTTTGGTCCAACATGGCTGGTATCCTGCAGATTTCTCATATCCCCACTTCCATCCATGCTGAGTTTGTAAGGAAAGCACTTTGTCAATGGAGGTGTCTTCCAGCACTCCTGTATTTCATGGGCTCTCCTGCAGACTAGAGTACACCATAGTGACCCCTGGTTTTGCTTTCTTCAAAGAATGGAGGGAGGCCTTCTTTTCATCAAAAAAGACTGAATTTTCATCTTTTCCCCAAAACCTTAGAGCCGCAGGAACTCAAACACAAGAGAACCAGCAGTGGTGAGAACTGAGGCTCCTGGTGAGGAGAGGAGGAAGTTGTCAGAGGAGTGCTGCTACATCATGTCCTTATCTCTGGGGTCTGGGTCCATTTGAACCCCTGATCCTGCTTGCCCAAGGCAATATTTTTCATTGTTAGCCAAATAAATTATCCAACCTTTTCTACAAGGTTGTAGATTAGCAATTAGGGCTGTCTGTGGAGGCAGATGCAGGCTGGCAGTGCCAGCCTGGCATGGCAGCATGCACGTGTACCTGCTCCTCTGGAGCGGAAGGTGATGGCTCCACGCAGCTCGCCCCTTCCCAGGCTGCCCACCACCTGCCACCAGCTTTTCACTGACTCACAGGTAACCCTCCCTTCTATCTGGGCTCATCCCAATCCTTATTAAGGGTTTGCTTCAGATAAGAGCATTGAGAAAACATGATCTCCTTTCCCCGTTCTTGCTCTCTCTCAATGACACCGTCCCCTTCCCGGGCAGAACGGGCTGCCTGTAAATCCAAATCCACTGCCCGCGCCGGGCTCTCCCCAGATCCAGGCACGGTGCTAACCCCAAGCTACCTCTCCTTCCTCCCTGCCTAATCCTCTCTGTCCTCTAGCTACAACACAGACTGCTCGCCCCTCGCCAGACCTCCTTCACCCCCAGCACCCTCAGCATCCTGGGGTGCAGTGAGGCTTTGGGGACACCTTGTGGAGCCAGACACTGGAGTGATGTGGAGGGGGGAAAGGGGAGCTGCTCCATAAATAGGTGGTTTCTTCCAGGACAGATATCCCTGATTTCACATAGGGCTGGAGGCTGAGTAGGGACCCCAGGAGCCTGCTCTGGGAGAGGAGGGGGAACAAGTGGTGCCTGCCTGCTGCTGCAGGGTGGAGGCTGTAAGTGTTATGGCTCCAGCAGAGTCGTTCACTGCAGAGGGGACACTAGCCCCTGGTTCTCAGCCCATGGATGTCGAATGATCAAGAGAAACAGGTCAGAAGAAGTTGAGGCAAGTGATGATGTTTTAAAAGACAGATGTGCAGAAGGGAGACATACAGTGAGAGGGAGCTGCAGCCCCTTCACCTCCTTGAGTCTCTTCTGATTAAGAACCAAAGCTATCTGATTTTAGGTGGATCTCCACTTAACATATATCCATATTATTAAGACTTTTATCTCTCTGTAATTCTCTTCTCAACTCTGAGGTTGCAAAGAGCCAGAGTGTGTTAGGCCTAATCAGCCCTGTATTAATAATTGATTTGTGGAAGGAGAGGTTGACATACACAATGCTTAGAATAAAAGTCATTCTTGGGGCAGGGAAAGGGTGGAATAAGGAAAAAAAAAAAGGGGTTTCCTTCTCCTGCATGCAGCCATTCATGCAGCCATTTAGCATCCTGGATTTCAAAGGCCTTTCAAAAACTTCCATAAGCTGGTAACAAAAAAGTAGGTCACAATTAAGCTCTTGGTTTCAAAAGGAATCTGCTTGGAATGATACATGATGTGTGTAATTATACTGGGGATTGACTGAGCTGCAGAGCTATTCATCAGGAAAGACATTAGAAAGGTGTTACGTGCTGTGCAAAGGCTGTATCTGCACCCAGAGCCCCATGGCAGGGGCTGGGACACCTTCCCTCATCCCTGCTCCAGCCACACTTCCAGATCCTGCTGGCAGGAGCCACAGAGCTGAGCAGGGTGCCCGAACTGTCTGATCCTCTCAGTCCTTGCTGTTTGGCAACATCTGTGCCCTGAAAAAACTGCAGGCTAATGGGAAATGGTTACAGCAAATGGTAATAAGGGTTTGTGTGAAATGGGTTGCAAAGAAATCAGATGGATACCTCCCCTTCATCTCACAGAAAAACCCCATGCCCTTTTCTTGGAGGCAAAAATTCCTGTAGGCTGTCCCCACTTTGCAGGATCACCTAATGTCCCAGAGGCAGGATCTGCTGGTGGACCCAACTAAGGAGGGCTTTTCTCTGTAGGAAGCTCAGCAGGCAAAGTCAATAGGAAATCAATATCTTAATGGCCAAATAAGACCTGGACTTGACCTGCAGTCCTCAGGACCATAGTAAAGCTTTGGTCATCTGCAGTTAATGTCTCAAGGGGTGTTTTGTTTCCTGTTTGTCAGGAAAATTAAGCATCTTTGGAAGGGCAACACTGTATCAGGCTGTGCTTCTGGGAGTCAAGGGAGAGCCATCTCTCCCCTAATAAATAGCAGAGAAGTCTCAGTATCCCACCAGCTAGCCCAAAAGTATTTTCCCTGGCTGGCACTTTCTCTACCTTGCAAGCCCAGCTAGCTCAGGGGACAGAGGGATTTCCAGAGCCAACAGCTCCACAGGATTGCATGAGTTCTTCCCAGGGCAGGTGAGCACCTGTGTGAAAGACAGCAGGTTAACATGGACAGGAGGGAAGGTGTTTTACAGCAACAGTGCTGAGGTGGCTGCCTCTGACAGCACTCTGTCTCTTAACATGTTTCTATATTCCTTCCTCTGAATTTTCTCCTCCTAGGGATGTAGCACTGCATGTCTGGTAGCTTGTTCACTGTCTGCTCAGAGCATGGCAAGTGAGAAGCACAAACACAGGGCCCTGAAATGCTCCATCATGCTCCACTCTGTAAAGGAGGGGTTTCCAGGTAGGAGAGATTTTGTGTTCCTGAACAGTGGAAATGCTGTGTGTCAGCATGGCATGGTGCTGGGCTCACCAGCCCAGCCCAAGGCAGCACAAGGAAGGGTTCTTTGGAGGCATCTCTATGGAGCTCCTACCAGATGCTCACAAGCTGTACTCCTCATAACCAAAACCTGCTGGGTCTCAAGTGCCCAGTCCCCCTGGTGCAGCCTTCATGCACCTGACAAGTGAGAAGTGGAGAGGAAAATTCTCCTTCTCTGCTTCTGGAGATGCAGCTTTGCCCATAGGTGTCTGTTTATACATGATCTAGGGTGCATTTTTAACAGGTTACATATCACCTGACTTGTAAATTAGGCTGTTCACTGAGTACCTGTATTGCTCTTTACACCTGCACTTGGCTGGGTGTGGGTGAGCAGCAGATTTCAGGGATCAGAACAAGTGCATAGTGAGGAGCACAGTACTTACCTTCATGTAACCAAAACCAATTCTGTGGTTCTTCTACCTCAGTTAAAGGACCTGAGGGAATCCATCAATTAGGACAATTGCTGATACGGTTATAATACCCCAGGTTCTCCTTTTGCAACCTGTAACTTGCAAGTGTTCACAAAATCAAACCAGGGGCCTGTTAACTTTGCTTGAGTCCTGAGCTGCATTATCTATTGAATTCCTTAACGTTGTGCTGTAGTTTCCCTTGGTGAATTCAGTAAATGGCATTTTGAGCTCTTTGCTAATGCATCTTACTGCAGACTGGAAATGTTACTGGATGGTACAAGCAGAGCTCTGAAGTAACCTTAAACCTGCAGTATAACAGCACACTTAAGGGAGGAGGTGAAATGCAGTAGTTAGTGGCTTCAGCTGTTTTGGGTGAAGGAATTATAAAACTGGAAACCAGGGAGCAGGGGAACACTTCCAGCCCTGCTTCTGCTCCTGTGGACAGCTAATGCCAGCCTCTGCCCAGCCCTGCTGAGGTCATGCTAAAAGCAGGGATTGCAGTGTTTTCCTGCTGTCTTGTGGTTCCCTGTTTGGGGATTAGTTTGGGCTGATGTAGCTCACAGAGAAGCAGGACTCAGGCCTGCACTGAGGCTGAGCTGAGTCAGAGGCCATGGAAAGGTGGCTGTGCCCCACTCCCCTCCGTGCCAGGCTGCCGTGTGCCACCCCCAGCACAGCAGCTCCCTGCAGCCCCCTGAAGTGGGATTACTGGGAGCAAGGTGGGTTTGGTCATACTGACTGCTACCCACCAGGAAATCAGCAGTTCCCTCTTGGCACCTAAACTCTTGGAGCTGCCCAGGTAGTTTCCACTAAAGCACTTTGCCTCCAGAAGCTTGGTTTTTGTTAAAATTCTTGATTTCCCTGGCATTTTGGCACTGCAGCCACAGTGAGCTGACTCAGTGCTGGCCCAAATTGAGTTTGGCCACCTCTGCTGGGAAACAGGGGCTTGCATGAGGGGCCAGCTTGCACCAGGGTCTGCTACCTGCATGAGCACCGAGCTACCTAGATGGTGAGATGTTTTACCTGCCTGTTTTGGAATGGAGAGATCAGCAGAGATGTGTGTTGTGGAAGAAAAGAGTAAACACATACTGTGTTTGATGAAGTTGAGATGGTACAACTTTGATAATTACTTTTCTTTCCAAGGTACATCTTATTTTCTATCACACATGGCGACACAGTCATCATTGAAACACAATTTTTCAGTATTCTCAAAATGTTTTTATTTATCTAGAATATATTATATTTTAAGAAATGTTGTTATGCAGTAAATGTCAAAATGTCCTTATTTCCTATGGGAAACAACAAAAAAAATCTGCCTCTGGACAATTTCAAGTCTTAGCGTGGAGTTGCTTGGTTAATGGCAAAGACCTGAAGATGCATACTGGAAACCTTCACCTCACTTCATTACACACCAGAAAATTGTATATAATTACATTGAGTTATTGTATGGAGTGACCCTTAGTCATATTGTCTAAGCTGCTTATTCAACAGAAATTAGATGTATATAGTAATCTTCTTATACTTACTGAGAAACCTAAACAAGGCCAGTACTGTGGTGGGGTCACTTATCTCTGGCTATAATAAGGTTACTATACCTTATTACATTAGGAGATATTAATGTTGGAAAACGCATGCTGGAGATTTCACCTTTGGGTCAGTGTAATTAGGTCTGTCTTAAATAGGTGCTTAGAAGGTTTCCTTAGAAGTTCATGAGTGAGTATCCTCCAGAAAGGAAAAGGAATGTGTAGGACATCCCTGTGGGATGTATAAGTCTGAGTGTCTCGTACTGCTGGGGTGATACTCTTCAACTGTCTTCTCTAAACAAGTCTTGTAGAACAAATTGTTTGCTGGAGCTTTAAAAGATCATGTTGTCTGACAAAGGTGTGTGTGGAGTATGTCTGGGTGGTGTTGGAGTGATAGTGAAGGCTGATTTTCAGTAAAATTTAACTCGAAGGCACCAGCAAGGAATCATAGATTGACATTACACCTGGATCTCACTTACTGTCAAAAAAATGTCCAGCAAGGCCATCAGAGGCCTCAGCATGCTTGTGTTCTCCCTGTGAGCTTCTTCAAGAGGGTCCCTCTTGTGCATCTTGGGCTGAGCGGGGAGCCTGGGCAGGGCAGGGGGAAGGTGGGAGGCACATCCCTGTCACAGCTCTCAAGGCACGTGGTGACAGCAGCTCTGAGTCTACATTTTTCAGCCAAAGGGTAACTTTCTTTCAGTGCCTGTGTGTTTAAAAGACACCTGAAAAAAATAAGAAAAGTCGAGGAAGAGCTAGTGTTTTAAAAGATTTACACCTTGTGTTTGAAACTTCAGTAGCAGAGCGTTTTTCTGTAGGGAGAAAAAAAATTTTAGCAAAAAAGCCTGTTTTTTCCCTGAGGAAAATATATCCTAGTTACATTAGTAATTCCCAAAGTGGGATATGCAGAGGGTCTGTGGAACATTTTTGGAGTTGTTCCTTGAAGGGCAGAAGCAGTCAGGGAGGGAAATTTTCTCTTACAGTACTCTGCATGGAAAAATTGGAGTCATTACCTGGTACAAGAGGGGTCACGTCCAGGGCTCAGCCCACGTGCAGGCTCCCCTCCAGCAAAGGCTTTTCTGAGAAGCAGCAGGGCCAGTGCAGTGAGTGCAGGAATGACCCAGGGCAGGAATGACCTCTTGGCCTCTCTCCTCTGGCATCAGCAGAGATTTGCATTGGCACCAGTGCTTGTGCAGTACAAAACCATTAAAAAATATATATTTGGAAGGAGGCACTGGCCCATTTCACCAGTGCTGGACGTGATGGTCATGGAAACAGTCACAGGAACAGAGAGCAGGGGCACTGGGAGGGCATGTCACAGAGATCCTGTTAATATAGAAATCATCTTCCAGAAGCACAAACCCGAGATTGAGCAATACATTTTTGGGATAAAGCCAAAGCCATTAATCTTATTTGCACTGAATACTTGCAGCTCCTATTAAAAAAATGTTTTGGAGAAAAAGTCCCTGAAACAATGCTTAAAAGATGAGGGGGAGCCTCCAGTGTGCTTTTGTCCTTGCTTGCTTGCATATTACGTATGAGAGAGATTTCTCCCAGGTTTCTCCCAGCCTGTTGCTGCCCACGTGGAATAGTGGATCAGCTCTCCTGAAATAATCACCAGGGACACTCAGCTTATTAGGCACGTGTCTGGAGGCACGGGTTGTGTAAGAGAGGCAAGGGAAACCTGACCCCAGAGGTGTCTGGGTGTTGAACTGTCACCTGAGCAGGCAGATGACTTCCACTTGCTGGTCTGGCTTGCTGTTTGGAAGTGTATGCTTTGATAAAGCACACACATGTACACACAAAACCTAGCCACAGCATCCACCTTGCAGTTCCTTTATCTCTGAAAGATTAATATGCTGCAAAAGGCCAGTTCTCCTACTACATGTCAGTGACCTCCTGTCTTCTCACAGCACTCCTTTCTCTGTTGAAAAACTGCAACTAACTGCAAACACAAAGGAGAAATGTAGAGGCCTCATCTGTTCCCATCTTTTCTCGATGGCTGTAAGAGATGATGATGAGTTAGACCACTGAAATGGTTCATTGTGTAACCCATCTCTGTTGGCATTGGCCAAACCTGACCCCTACCATGTCTGTGCTCACAGTTTGGGTCTCCCCATGGTGGGTGAGTCACTGTTCACTCTTCATTCATGAAAGTCAAAAACGGCACTTGGGAAATGTGCCAAATCTTTTAGGAATATTAGCTCCTTGATTACTGACCAGCTTCTCAGTAGGTTTGGGGACAGGTTGGACACAGGACACACAGTGCAGTGAGCTGCAGACAATCAAGGAGCTGTGGTGGATGCCAGGGTGCTGCATCTGCTCTGTCCCTGGTGTGTGTATCCTGCACGCTCCACAGCAGAGCCTACGCCTCAGGGACTGGTTTCTTTCCAAAGGCACACTGATGAAATATCTATTGTGCTCAGAAATCTCTTTAAAAAAGAAAACACATCTATCCAGCCCTTTGCCCTTTGGCAGATGACTTGAGCTCTTTTTCACCTGGTTAACCCGGGAGATTAATTTTGTGAGCAGGATGTCAGTTCTCATTTACCTAAAAGCTCCCGATGCTCTTAGGGCTTGCAGATACTGCTGCTGTCATGGCAACTAGGTTATTTATGCATAATAGATACCTACTTTTCTTTTTTCTTCGATGTTGCTAAGTGCAGATAGGGTCAGAGGGGTCATAAAATGGAGTGGGAAACTACCAGCCCCATACACACATGAATAAGCCCTCCAGACCTCCTTCCTCTTCTCTGGCACCTGGCTGGCCTGGTTCTAGTCCCTGTGACTGCCATCTGTTCAGCTCTTCACCTGGCAGGAACAAGTGACAGCAGAAGGACATATGGAGATAGAGCCAGGAGACACTGAGATCCCTTTCAACTCAGGCTGAGAGGGGCTGGTCTCCAGGCAGAGCGATCCCCGTCACGGGTCAAAGTGGCCTTTGCCAAGCTGCCTTCATTCACCTGACCCTTTACTTAACTTGATTTGTAATGTATGCTCTATCAATACCACTGTTCAATTATTTAATAGCTAGGCCACCAATGAAACATCAACATCCCTATTGTCAGGCTGATGAACAAGGTTCTAGGGCTGTAATTTCAACTCAGTTAAGTTCTCCTTTAAATTCTTTCTGAGTTTCATCAGTCCACTTTCCATGGCAACCAGCAAGGACCTGAGGTCAGAGAGGGAAAGACAGGGTGTCATTTCATTTAAATTAGATGAAGCTCTGTCAGCCATCAGAGCACTTCACATATGACAGGGTTTTTTGTGCAAAGGGCCCTTGCTCGAGGAGGGATGTAGCATGTGTCCTGGCAAAACTCACTCTGCAGAGCTTTGTTGTTTTCCTTCCCTGAGGAGCTTCTTCTCAAGACCTAAATCAATTCTATTTACATATAATATTGAGTCCAAAGAGTGGGAAAAATCTCCACAGAAAGAGGAGGGTGAGTGGCTGCCCAGAATTCATTGTCAGATGATGATCCAATCACCTGGCAAATAAAAAGCTTCTCTCCACACCCATGCACACCACCTCACTTGGCCTCGAGGCTGCAAAGCCTTCACTTTGCTAGGGTTCCACCATCCCACATGTTGTGACTCCAGGTGACACCGGGCAGTCATGAAAGCTGTTTTACCACGGCCCACCTGTGGGTCTCCCTGGGCCTAGCATGCACACATCTGCTGGGAACTCTGATGCTGAGCATATCTCCGGGGAATCCCTGGAACCCCACCCAGTGCCTCTGCTGGGACTGCTCCGGGTGCTGTTTGCAGCCCATCTGCAGCACCGGGGCCTTGGTCCATGGCTGAGCACTGAGACCCTTGGCAGCCACCGCTGCCAGGGCTGCACAGCTCCAGTCCCTGCCCAGGGCTGGGAGTCACACGCATCCACCAGCTCAATCCATTTAAAACCAGGGCTCAGAGTGGCTCCACATCTGGCTTGTCTAGGTGTTGAAGCAGGGAAGCACCAGGAGTTTTCCCTGTGCTGGGCATCCCAGGGAGAGGAGGCAAAGGCAGTGATCTGAAATCAGGTGAATCCTCCTTCCACAGCAGCGCTGGGGGCTGTTCCTGCCGCCCAGATCCCCTCCCTGAGCAGCAGAAGTTAAAATGGCTGCCCACGCCTGCAGCCGCTGAGCAGGCAGGAGCGGGGAGCACTGTCCCAGGAAAAGGAGGGCACACGAAGCTATAACAATACTTTCTTCTTATGTAACTCTTGCCTAAAATACTTCAAAGTGGGCTTGTAGGTAAATAATTGAAGATAATACAGAATTAGCTGTCATTTTGTATGTCGTAAAGTAAAATTCTCCATTGCTTCTGTGCCAGTCGGGTATCGAAGTTACCCGGTTTCTGGGCTGAAATGAGGCCACATGGCTTCAGAAGCTGACCAAGAGAGCACAAAGTATACTCACAAACCTTATAGCTACTCAATGTTTAGGGCAAAAATTATTTACTGAGACAAATTTGCAAGTAATTCTGTTTTATGATTAATTGAGAAATTTCTAATTCGCCCACAGGCAGTTTGCAAGACTGGGGAGAGGGGAAGCAGCGTTTGCCAGATAAATTATTTGTGAATTAATCACTTTGATGCTCTCTGAAGTCGATGGGATACTTGCATAAATAAGACTATTCATGGTGAAGACCAAGTCTTCAATGGTACTCTCAGAATGGTAAATTCATTAGCTGAAAGCACTGATTATGAATCAAAAGGATAGGGAGGGGAGAAAATCAAGTCATAATTAGTCACTTAAATTGTACCAAGTAGCAAGCAACTGATTTTAAACAAGTCCAAACAAAAGGGAAATGATTAGGTCTGATTAAGTCAGTCTCTCTTGCCCTTTTAAAGATTTATGAAGTAATGTCAATAAATTATGGCTCTTGGGACTCAACCTATAAAAACTGCATAGAAACACAATATAATACAACACCAGACAAGTGGGTTAGACACAGTGGAATAGAAATGAAATGCATATTTATTAAGGAGGTATATAATGAGTCTTATGTCACCCAAATATTGACCAACTGTCTCTAAACTCTCCTCTTCACTCCTGTTGTTACAGATTCTCTCTCTGGCTGCTCTTCTAATGCTGCAGTCAGACCCAATTTGATCACTGATAAGCTTAATTACACTGCTGAAGGACTTCTTGTAAAACTAAGTGATCTGAATTAATTATGGTACTGGTGAATTATGCAGCATGCACATAAAGACCCATGTGGAGTTTTCCCTCCTTCCCAGTGCAGAATGGGATCTGGACTTCCTAGAATACATTTTCAACTGCTGTCATAACGATGCTGCAGCGACCAGGAGGGTCTGCGGCTTCGGGATCTCTTTCTCCAAGGCAATGAGTTGAAAGGACAGTGTAGGAGAAGCAAACAGTGTTTGCTACAAAGTGGTAAATTCAGGCATACCTGTTCTGGTGCCAGGTGGGGGGGGGGGTGTTATTGTTACTATCGTTATTATCACTATTGCTATTAAGAAAGCATCAGTAATGAACTCAGTGCTCTCTCTAACAGACACTTTCATCCAAATGGTTTTGTGGTGCACTCCTAGCTGGGACAGGAGTGAGACACAGTAGTACTCAGAGAAGGACAGACTATATTTAAAATAGAAAGTACTGAACCTCTTCTGGGTTTGATCCAGAGCTGTCAGAGCTAATAATGCCTCATACTAACAGCAACTTTTATCCAGGCTTTCCCAGCATTTTGCATTAAGGAAGAAATGTTCTCATGTGTGTCTGGGTACTGGGAGTGGCTAAGCTCAGTTCAGCAAAACACTGGAACAGATGCTTTAGCTTGGGTCCACACAAGTCCCACTGAAATCTGTGAGACCTACATGCTCGAGCTCTTTGTCAGACTGATGGGACTGCTCAACATGCAGCATGTGAGCCAGGGTCTCCTTCAGCTGCCACCTCCCTGTTCGAAACTATACATAGAACTGGGAAAGGTTCACGAGCAGTCAGCAGTGTTGTGGTGCAAAGTGGGGACCTGCCCTTCTGCTGAGACTTGGCTGCTGGGATAGGCGAGCTTGTGACTGTGTCTGTTAGGAACCATGCTGAGATCTGCCAGCTTGTTTTCTTCTCTACCCATCAGACACCATCAGAGGACTGACAGGCTGGATTGGCACCTGCCTCCCGGATGCAGAAGACTCTGCTTCACAGAACTTCAGTTGCCCAGTCCTGCCCTGCACTATTTTTGGCAGCAATAAATCTCCTGCAGACATCCCCTTTGTCACAGCCTGTTCCCCAGCCCCTAACTCTGAAGGCTTTTCTCTGTTCCAAATGTAATTGCTCTTCAGCCTTTTTTTTCCTTTTTTCCCTGCTGTCTAGAACCATAGCTCATCCTCCTACACTTCTCATTATCTTAATTAAACCAGGGCAAATCAAGGGCCTGTTTTATAACCTGACATTACCCTGTGCAATTTTTTAACTCAAAAGATGTGAATTAGAGCTGAGATATCTCCTTGAAGGAAATTGGCACCTTGGTTCCTTTGGCTTTCTGTACCATAATTGTCTGAGGAGGGCTGAGTAAACAACCTGAGCTGAGGGCTCTGCTGTGCCCCATCACACCAGGCAAAACCAGTCTATCCCATAGCACGCCAGTTCTTTCCCACTTTCACTGGTGCTCCTGAATGTCTGCTTTGGGTGATAGCATTGCCAACCTCTAGATCTACCTCCTGACTCGCTCTCTGTACACTGCCTGATGGCTGTTGTGTTGGTTTTAACTGCAGTTCTACATCCCAGGTTGCTATCTGCCAAGTCAAGCACAGCATCCAGGAGTTAGGCTAGAAAGCTGAGACCATCCCCAGCGAGTGGTGGGGATGGAGCAGGCTGCTGGACCAGCTCATGGTGGCTTTCACTGCAGCCTTTGCAAGAGCAGTGCCTGTGGGCAATGCTCTGGGCACAGCTTGTGCCCTCTCCAAGCCAAGGGCATGGGGAGGTACAAGCTGCCCCTGCAGCACAGTCCTGCTGCAGGCCCCAGGCAATGTCCCTTGAATGATTAATCCTCCTCCTGGTTCTCCTCTGAGCAAAATACTGTTTTATGTGATGTGGCATCTGAAGGCCATTACAGGGAACAGGACTAGAATATTCCTGGTCCATGGTGTCTCATATTTTCTGTACAAATTTGCTGCTGACCTGACAATGTTATTATCTGGATAAAGGTGGTTTGCCTTTTCTGTACTGGGGCTAGATGTTTTCTCACACTAGTCCTTTCCAGAGTCAAGTTTCTGGAAAGATCAGAAGGAAAAAAGGGAAAAAAATTAATTTAAACCAACATCTTTAATGCTGTTTAGTGGTCATGACCCTCTTGTTCTTTTATGCCAGTAGGTATATCCCTTTACACAGGTGTCTCGTCTTGTTGTGCTGGATATCCTTGGGCAATGCTTCCAATTTCAGAATGGGGAAATTGAATTAAGAGGGAGTAGAGGTGTATGTAGCCAGGAGAAGGTGCTGGGAGCCAGGTTCCACCCCCACCATCCCAGGGATGGGCACCTGGACTGACACACACAGCCCTCTGTGAATATGGGCCAAGCATCACATCTTAGTTCAGAGTGTAAATGTTGATGGTAGCAGGGCTATTCCGTCCTTTCAGGAGAATTATCTGCTGTTTAATTAAGTGCTGTTTGTACAATATCTAGCAAAGCTCTGTTGTAAACATATGGTGTGCAGCTCGGCGGGGAAGCTGCCGTGTACTTGATGCAGCAGTGACTGATCTTGCAGCAGGTTTCATCTCGAGACAAGCTATGGAGGGAGGGAGGTAGCCCTGGTAGCACATCCATTTGTCAGAAAAATCATGGGATTTACACAGCCCCAGAGAGCTCCTGAGGGCCACCCCAGGAAGGTGGCTTGTGCCTCCTGCCATCTCAACCCCTGGGTCTTTTCCCTGTGTAAAGAACAGCGATGTTATGTGCCAAGGGGACTGCCTGGGCACTGAGATAACAGAGAATCCCGAACACATTGCTCAGAGTTTATGGCTTTACTCTTCTCATGTTCATGGTTTTTATGCTCCAGTTTCGGGTGTTATGTGGAGCTATCTGCTGACCCACCAGCACAGCTCTGGCTCTGGGCAATGCAGGGTTTGCAGACTGAAAGCAGGGCCTACCCGGGGACTCCAGCCTGGGAAAGGCATTGGGAATTGTACCTGAGGGCTTGGAGGAACATTAACGCGGTATTAGACACGAGTCACCAAACACCTTTCCCTAATGAGCTTCCGAAGTGGAGCACCATCTGGCCTCACCTTCAGCCCCTCGGTTACACAAACGTCCCGCAGGGTGCTCCGGGGATGCTGCCTTGTGTAAGGGGCTTAAACCTCCTCTGCCCTGGGCACTGCTGCTTGCCTGAGGGTGACTGGAGGAGCAGGAGCACCCACACTGCTGGGAGAAAGCTGGGGGCTCAGTGGCAGCGAGGAAAGCACTTACAGACAGGCTGTGGTTAAAATGCCTGTGCCTGCGTCTTAGCAAAGCCCTAGGGCAATAGTTGCTGAATAAGGAGATTTTGTTACAATTAAATTACACCTTTAGAATCTCATGTGAAGGAGATGTTAGTTCCAGTAGCAAACAACTGACTGCTCTGGTTTTACAGGGAAACAAGAGATTCAGATGGTATTAGACATGATTTCTTTTTGAAACACTGCCAAAAAATTTTCCATTTTTATCCTCAAGTGACAATACATTTTTAAAACATGCCTTCCCCCCTGCTGTCTGGCCACTGCAAGACATTCGGCAATATTAGCAAAGCTGATGGCTGCTAAATGGCCTTCTTTCCAGCAGTAATGAGCTGCATTTAATAATGAATTAAATGTCATTAACTGTGGAAATTTTTTGGTGAATGCTTCTTTAATATCATTGTGCAGCAATTATCATTGGAGTGAATAGCTCAGCTCTGTCCAGCTGCACCATTTGTCATTATTTGGAGGACCAGTAAATTCACTCTGATCCAGGAGGGCTAATAACATTAAGTGACACTGAGTAAACTTCATCAAGTGTTTATGTTCATCATGATGACCAGAATAACTAAGATGCTTCAGCCTGCTCCACCTTGCCTCTGTATCTGGATGACCCAGCTGGCCTGGTAATGTTTCTGCAGTCAATGAAAGCTCCTCTCAGTATGGTCTAATTCATAGGCACATGAAGTTTCTTTATTAAAAATTGATACACACAATTAAACAATGATAAGAGATGATAATGGGAGTAGTGAAGCTATTTGGCATTTGCAGTCTTTATTATACAGTGCCATTCCATAGTAATGAGACCTTCCAGATCATTTATCATGTCTAGTTGTTGGGTCACATTCATGAAAACATGCTTGGTACTTTTCCAAAAATTCCTCCCCTTAAAATAATGGACTCTGAAAAAAAAAAATCAAAACAACTATTTACCAGTATTTCTTTGTCATTTCCTTTCTGCCATAGCTGAGTGATATATATTTTTTAAGAAACTGTGTAGTTGCCAAAATATTCCTTTTCAATGGGAAGGGGGGGAGATTGCTCAGCTTGCAGCCATGGGGAATTGTTCAGTCTGTAGCAATGAGAAGTGTGGTTCAGGGATGGCTAAACATTTTATTTGGACTGTTGTGAAAGGAAGTGGTTTGTTCCAGTATTTTCTGAATGAAATGGTTCCCCTCTCTTTTTTTGAAATAGTGCTAAGATAATTTTCTGGTTAAAAAAAATTAAAAGCATCTTAATTTTTGTGTTCCAGAGCAAACCAAAGTTTTGTTATTTTGAACAGAAAAAAATTGTGTGGGATGAGTCAAAACTTCGTTTTTCAGTTTTTCAGCTTGATCTCAGTTGGACAATCTGTTAGCTGGCCATTGCATCCCCACCTCCCTGGCTTCTCTGCTCTGTCTAAAGCTTGCTGGAGGGGACAACACAGGCAAAAAAGACACGGCCCTCACTCTCACCTAAAAAAGTAATAATAATAATAATAGCTAGGAGGTTTTAAAATAAATTATAGAATGGAGGAAAGCAGGGGCTGGAATGTGGCAGTGCTCCTGGGCTGGTTATTGGCCTGTGATTTTTATGTCTCCCTGCAGCAGGAAAGCTTTCCACCCCTCGGTTCTCAGCTGCTTGGGAAGAGAAGTGCACTGGTGCTGGTTGGGCTTGGCCAGGCAATGACTTAGGCTGTTCATAACTGCAGAGTTGTTCCATCTGCTGCAGCACTGGGAAGGGTACAGCCCTGGTGTCAGGATTTGCCACTGACACTGTGTGACACTGGTAGATCCTGCAGCTCCATTTCCTTTGGGTCATTTTGGGTCTTCCCATACCTTGTGCTGGACACAGCAGTAGCAGAGTGAGTAACTCACTGCACTTCAGCAGAAGGAGCTCTGGGGTGTTTCTCATGCCAGCAGCACCAGGCTCTGCTTCCCTGCCTGTCTTTTTGCTTTAGAAGGATGAAACACAAGGAGAAACTCTAATGTGGAGGTCCCTCACAAGGACCTTTCTTCTCATAAACTCTGTAGTGTCAATGCTGTGGGACAAGTATAACCACAGAGTGATACCACATTTTAAACAACAGCAGCTTCTTGGTGTTGTACCTCTTGTGTGTTGTTTAGCAGTGATCACACTGCAACAAACAGCTCCAATGGCAAAGTAGCTGTAGCAACAATATCACACAGTAAACAGATGTAGGCACCAATGTGTTTCTGGATGTGAATGAATGCATGTGATTCAATCGAGTTTTAGACATCTCAGACAACTGCAGCCGCAGGCTGGACACAGCCATGAGCAAACCCTGTATGTAAAAGATCATGAGAGAGACAATTATTGTACTAGGCAGACTTTGGCTGGTGTCCAGGAGGGAAGGTGACATTATAACAATCCCATTTGAGAGACCTGTTGGAAACTGGATGCTGTAGTGGCCAGGAGATCTCCTGGCACAGGGACTCCTCTGCTCCCAGGTTGTGCTCAGGTTAGCGCAGTCATGTGCAGGACTGATTGAGCTGTTGCTCCAGTTTCTGGTTGTAGTGCAGTTAAAATCCAGAAGGAATGCCTCCATCTCTCCCACCCTCAGCAGCAGCACAGTCTCTGCAGCGCAGGGTTCCAGCCCAGCCAGAGGGTCACAGTTACTCACCACCTTGGCTCCACCAGCCTGAAGATGCTCCTGCCAAGGCTGCATTTGCTGAGCCACTTGGGGCCCTGTGAAAGCACCCATTTACTCCCCACTGGTATCAGGTGTGAGCACAGGTTGATCAGCTCCTTCTTCTTCCTGTTTGATGGTCAAAGTATTTATGGCTCAGTGAGAGGGGCTGGCAGCAGCCCCAAAACTTTGCTCTGGATAGTAAATGTCACATTTAATATTGATGATGTGGGCTACTCAAGTCACACTTGGCTGAGTTATTAACCTTTGGGAATGACACCTATAATAGGAAAAACCTAAAATGTGAGCTGCCTTAGAAGTGCACATAGCTTATTTTTTTAATAAAAGATATAGAAATCTAAGCAATTCAGTAAAAATATATGGATGCTGTTCATTGTTATATGGCGAAGAGAACCATCTGCTGTCAGACTGGTTTATTATTCACCTTAGCAGTACATAAAACTACTCCCTGCGGGGAAACAGAGCAGTTATTTTATCACCCTCAGCAAACAGAGCACAGAGCAACACTGTGCAGTGTCACCAGAGATGGGTCCCTTGCTGCTGTCAGACCCCACCAGCTCTGCTCCCTGCCTGTGGTTCCCACTCCCCTGTTTGGTGAGGCAGAGGATATTGGAGGCTGATGCCTCCCTGCCACAACAGCATTAGGGCTCTTGGATTTTCTTTTGATCGTGCACTTAAATTAAAATAAGTGACTTTGCAGGGATTCAGGCCAGCACTAATATACTGTGAATGAGCTGGGCTCTGCCTTTTCATGCTGCTAAGAGATAGTAGGGTAAGTAGTACAGTGAATTTGTTGTTAGTGTTCTACTGGGACTTACCATGAAAGAGACTCTGAACATTACCAATATTATGAGAGGCAAGAAGTGAATGAATATGAAGTTACACAGAATGTTAACATTTATAGCTTGTCATAAAAGGGTTTCTTATTGGGACATAAATTCTCTTTTCAGGTATATTGGCACAAATACTGAGTGTTCATAGAAATTCAGTAATCTGGTCCTTACTATCAGTTTCATCAACAGCTGTGTTGATCATGTCACTGAATTTTATAAGAAAATTCTACATCCCACTGCATGATGCTCCTGTTACCAAGATGAACACTTACTCTGGGCTGGAGTGCAGTAAAAATGGTTGCTCATGGGTCTCACAAACCCATTTTAGGCACTGGTTTTCCAAGGTTCTCAAAATCAGACAGGAGGGCTCTGTAGGGAACCTCTGTGTTGCTTGGACTGTGTTGCAGGTTGGGAATGGCAACTTCCACAGAAAAGGGACTGAAAATATGATCAGACCCAAACTGCTGTATTTGATGGGTTTTTGCATCACCCTCCGCCAGCAAGCGAGTTTTCAAGGTGAATATATCTACTGTGCATTGTAGCTAGGTTGAAAAAACCTAAAGGAATTGCAATATTGCTTTATTCTTCCCACTTGGCTTCCAAAATAGCAGTGCGGATTTCAAGATGAAGGGTGGAAATGCAAGTAGTCATAGGGGAAGCTGGAGGTTCTTCTCCATAGTGCGAGAAATATCTGTTCCTCTCCCCGTGCTCCTAAAGCTCAGATCTCATTTTGCTCCACTTCACATTGCTTCTCTGCTAAACAAAAATGCCATCCCCCAGCAGAGGTGACCAAAACTGGTCCAAACTCACCCCCTTCCATGCAACCAAGAGACCTCAGCAGCTCCCCCGGTCAGCTCTGCACCACTGATACAGCTGTGGTTAACACCTACCTGGGGTCAAAGAAATAGTAACTATTTTTGCTTTTTACCTCCATAGTGTCTCTTAGCACATCACAGACTTGCTGCGTGCCAAAGCCTGCCCTGACTCATACCTTCACCTAAGCCAAGAAAAGCCAACCTTTTTGAGCAGTAGCTAATAACTTTCTTTTACAGATGAGGAAACTGTGCACAAAGAGAATAAATAATTTACCCAAGGTCACAGAACAAATCCAAAATGCCATAATTAGGAAAAGGACCCAGATTGTGTAATTCCCCTTCCTGTGCTTTAACAGCAAGTGTTATTTTCCCTCCTTGCTGTGACTTACTCTCCCTTGGGCACTCCATCATCCAATCCCCACCTCCTCGACCTCTTTCTGATTTGGTACCTATCCTACTTCTTTATTTCTGACTCAGCAGTACCACGATGTTACAACCCAAGTGGTCAGTCTCAACGATGTCTGGCAAAGTAAGATTTGCGTTTGACTCTTTAGCAGTCTAAATGCAAATCACACCTTTGTGTTGAGGCACTGATTTATACTGATTTGTCTTCTGTTTTGCTTTGGTAAGAGCGACCTGGGATACTACAGCTTTTTTTAACCTTTAAGAATGACAGGGTTATAAAAAGCTTGTTCTGTAAAGTAGTGGAACTGATTGTTTCATCAACGCAAGTTGTGGCTAAGTTCAGTCTATCGACACACTGAAGTCTTTCAATCTCATGCACTTCCACTCTCCTGGCCAATGTGGGGATAACTCTGATTATCCTGACAGCCTTGCAGAGGGGCCTTTTGCCTGTAATCAAGTTTGAAAGTGTCAGGAGCAGGTACTGCAGCAGCATGATCATCAGCAGTATCTGAGTTAACCCCTTGGTGCATTCACTGAGTGAGGTTTGCCACAGGCTGAAATGGATGGGCTACTGTCAGTTTGCAGGTGGATGTGTGACATTCCCTTGAAGCACTATCAATCAAAAAAGAAAATACATTAACAAACCACATTAAACTCTTTACCATTTTTTGCAGAAGCAATTCAGAAGTGAGTTTCTTGTGCAAGAAAGGGAACACCCAAATTACAACCTGGGTATCTCGAAGGTCTTATGAGAACCATAAAGGTCTATCCCCCCATCAGATAAAGGAGCAACCACCAAGCTTAGCAGTTAATTTCCTGCAGAGGAAAACAAATGTGGGTGAAGTATCAGAAAAAGTAACTGTAAGGGGCAATCAGCATGAACCAGGGATGCTGTGAGATCTCCTGGAAAGCCCCTGTCCAGGTTCAGCCTGAGGGAAAGGAGCTGTATTTCCAGCATCACAGTTAATATATTTTTCTCAGCAATTCAAAAGCTTCTAGTGAAAAGCTTGAAAAAGACTAAAATGGTATTTTTAAAGTGTTCTTTCTCCCTCTGTCTGCATCTTGCATTCAATGAGAGGAGCTTCTTGACCTGCAGACCTCTCATGCTCCAAGGCATGCTCAGTGGGGGGATTTTCCTGTAGCGAACACGATGGAGCATGCAAGGCAGGCTAAACTCCTGGGAAGGTGTTGAAGTGCCTGCCTGCCATTCCTTGGGCTCCTGAGAGCCATCTTGAGATATGTTGGGAATGACAATGACATCCTGAGAGCTGCCAAAAATCACAAGGAACAGCTGGTAAAAATGCTTAAACCTCCCAGTGCCCTTAATATCCCATAAACAAATCTGCTTCATTTAAACCACACACAAGGTGGTTAGGAGACTCGCTCCTAGATTTATGGGCTTTAATCATTGTTATTGCCATTCCCAAACATAAGAAATGTAAAGCACTTTAGGAACAAAAACCACTGTGAAGGAAATACTTTAAGTCTTCTCAGATTGTTGCTAATGTTTCAAAAAGACCAAGAGCTTTTCTGGAACCCTGTGAAGAATAATGTGTCACAAAATTGCTTTTGTTTATTCTGTTTCTGGCCAGTCAGAGCAGCAAGACAGAGTGCCATCAGAGCCTTGTCACACCCTGTAGCTGGTCCTCTAGTAGAAGAACGAAATATTGACACCTTTTGGCTTTTATTTAAGGTTTCAGGTGCCTACCTTCTGCCATCTGCTCCATTTAAGTAATGACAACCAAAGCCCAGCTCATTTCTCAAAGATTAACTGCTTGCTGGGAATATTTAATTGTCTGGAAAGAGAACTGAAGGATCCTCAAGTCCCCCGCTCCCAGGGAAGCCCCTGAGGTCAGGATTGATGCTGGCATTTACAGGATTAAAATCCCAGTGCGTCCCAGTGCGGAGGTGGCTGAATTCCAGTGGGCAGAAAGTGGTTCAAAGCCAAGGACACTTGGCCTTGACAGCAGGATGGAAACTGTCTGGTTTTTACAACAGCTTGTAGTGAGAGGACAAGGGGTATTGGATTAAAACTGGATGAGGGTAGATTTAGATTAGACATTAGGAACAAATTATTTAGTGTGAGGGTGGTGAGACACTGGACCAGGTTGCCCAGGGAAGTTGTTGAAGCCCCATCCATGGAAGTGTTCAAGGGCAGGTTAGATTGGGCTCTGAGCAACCTGATCTAGTGGGAGGTGTCCCTGCCCATGCAGGGGTTGGATCCTTAAAGGGATGTTTAAGGTCCCTTCCAACCCAAACCATTCTATGATTCTATGAAAGTTGCTGTGAAATCATAATTGTTATTATTGTTGTTATTATTATGGGATCCTGACATCTCACATCAAAGCAGCCCTGAATTATTTGGCACTGCTGGTTTTCCTAAGCCCATAAGCACCTACTGCAGGAGTGTCAGGGCCATGGGGAGCCCAGGGAAGGTCTAGCCCTTGGCTGGTGGCTTTGCTTGGGCTTTGCAGCTCAGTGTGTAAGTGTGTGTGTGTGTGCAGATGTGTCAGGGGAGCACTTCACTGCAGAGGGGGTAACATGTGCTTCTGTACGTGTGAAAGACCCTTACACTGGCTCTCCCACTCATTATCTTCATGCAAATTTGCTCTTGTGTTCAGGGCATTAAGGTTAGCAGCAGAAACATCTTCATCCTTGTCCCTCTCACCCTCACATTTCCATTCTCTAGTGCCTTAAGTGGTCACTTCAAAAAAACCCAGTTTCATAGGCTTGTTCTGAAGAGCCACCCAGCTCCTCGCAGCCTCCCGTGCCCCAGGACTGAAGCTCAGCAGCACTCTCAGGTTTATTTCTCTCTCTTCAAGTCTTGCTCCAGCCCAGCAGAGCTAGTCCCCAAAAATGTGCTCCAGCCCTCGGGGTACAGCAACATCACTTTCTCCTCTTTCTGCCCAGACCAGGATTTCCTTTGCTCCTTTAGGCTGATCTCTAGTCAGGTCTGTGATCCCACTTCTCAGGCATTTAACTCTTTGCCTGTATCAGACAGGAGATGTACAGCCCCATGCTAAGGTTTCTTTGCAGGGCATCCTGGTAGGACAGTGCTGAGCTCAGGGTCCCTGGGGGGGGGCTTGGTGGGATCTGGGGGCTGTTGACTTCAACAAGAGATCAGTGGGGCTTTAGGGCTCAACTACCTTTGCAGAGCTTGGCCCTCCACTGCTGTGCTGCACCTCTTTAATTCCAGTGGTGACTCACAACCTGGAACTATTAGGTAGATGGCATATGCAGTTAGTGAGTGGTATTTTTCAGTGCTCATTTCACTTATTATATTTTGATTTATAATTATATATACAGTGCATTCCTCTCCTGGGCTCCAGGCATCCTTGCCAAAATTAAAAAGTACAGTTAGCAAAACTAAAGCCAGCAGATGCTCAGAGCTCTTGGTCAAAAATAACCAGCCAGAGCAACTCTTTTTCCACCAGTTCTTCATCTATTTTCTGTTCTCCCTGCACTTCCCTTTCCATGGACCTCGGGAGGAGGAAAGCAGCCCCCAGACAAACCTCTTGGCCCCAGAACAGCAATACAGACAGCAACAAAACAGCTCCAACTCATTCCTCAAATCAGGAGCAACATTTGCTCATATTCCCAAGTCTTCAAAATTCATTTAATTTGTACTCCTGGAGTTTTTAATCCTGGGAGAAGTGTCTGTGAAATCATCAGGTGAGATTTGCAAGTGCCTGTAAGAAGGGGTGCAGTGAAGCATCACCTCAGTCTCCAAAAGCCTTTCTTCAAGAAGGACATTGAGGTGCTGGAGCAGGTCCAGAGGAGAGCAACAAGGCTGGTGAAAGGACTAGAGGGAAAGTCTTACAGGGAGAGGCTGAGGGTGCTGGGGTTGTTTAGCCTGGAGAAGAGGAGATTCAGGGGGGACCTTATCACTCTCTTCAGCTACCTGAAGGGAGGTTGTAGTCAGGTGGGGGCTGGGCTCTTTTTCCAGGCAACTAGCAACCTGACAAGAGGGCATAGCCTCAAGGTGCTCCAGGGGAGGTTTAGGTTGGATATTAGGGAGCACTTCCTCACAGAGAGGGTGATTAAACATTGGAATGGACTTCCCAGGGAGGTGGTGGAGGCACCATCCCTGGTTGTGTTCAAGGAAAGGCTGGATGTGGCACTTAGTGCCATGGTCTAGACAGTGTGGTGGTGTTGGTCATAGGCTGGACCAGGTGATCTTAAAGGTCTTTTCCAGCCTTGGTAGTTCTGTGATTCTGTGGAATTCAGTTTGCTGTGAAGAGGCCTAGGGTGGGATTTTTGGAAAGACAAGGAGGAGCAAGTCATATACAAGGTGTCTTACACTGATGTATCTGTATAAACACAAGTTATGCTAACTCCAGAATCACTGCTCTCTCCTTTCCCACGGCAATGGCTGGGGTCAGTACTACTGGAAGAGATGAAAGCAGTAACTCAAAAGGTGTCCTTATAATCATCTCTCAAAGAGACAGCTCAAAGGGCTTTGCAGCCAACACCAACAAATCATCCCCTAAAAAAATTCTCTGTTAAATTTTTTAGACAAGGTGAGGTAATATTTATGGATTTGTCTCTACAAAGTATGACTGACAGCTGGCAGGATGGCATCCAAAGAGCCAGTCAGAGGATTGTTAAACCTGCCAGTGAAACAAAAAAGCACGATTTCATAATTATTTCAGGCTTCCCTTGGAGATCAAAGAGCAAAGCTGATACAGGCCTGGAAGGGAATTGTCTAGATTTAGGAAGAAGAGGCTAAAGCTGTGATTACTGCTGGAAATGACTGTTGAGGGAACACCTATTGAGCTAGCAGCTGATTAAGGAAAAAAAAAAGCCTTGTCTTTTCCTATGGCTAAGGTGTAAAGGAGAGACAGGCTGGCCAGGACAAAGGGCTTTCATGGGAATGCTACAGCAGGGATGAGTGTGGAGCTCTAGCATGAGCCCAACAGGTCTGTCACTTTGCAGTGTCACACATCCAGGTATAAGGCTGAGGAGCTTGATGGGGGAGATGCTAATTCGGGTGAAACTTGGAAATGTCAACAAAATTCCTGCATCTTCATGAAGGCTGCTTTTAAAAACATAACTTTTCATGAGCAAACACAGTAAGAAAAGCTGATATGCACTGGGTGTCATCCCAGGAGCTGCACCTCTAGGTACATTCAGGATTGTGCCTTGTCCCTTTGGGAAGGATCTCAAACCACCCAAAGGCAGAGAAGGGCCAAGCAAGGAATGGGCTGGATCTCCTTAAGGCACAGTTGGTAGAGTGGGGAGGTGCAAGAAATAGTTTCCTTGTCTGAAAAGATTTCTATTACTTTGAAAATTTTCCCTTCTCAAAATGTGCAGCCTTTTCCCCCCCAAATCCTACATTTTGGCTCTGAGTATTCAATATATTTTATTTCTATAACTTCAGACCAGGATATTTCAAAAACATCCCATATTTATTTGAAATTAATTTGACCATATAAGGAAAGAAGGCATTTTGAGCTCAAGAGAGAGCTTTTCATTAAATGCTGTTGAAAGGGAACATTCTGAACATGCAAAAATATGCATATATTTTTTAAACAGACTATGAACTTAACTCTTGTTCCCAGAATGTTTCTGTTTTGTTAAATTATTGTATTGTCACAAATGTTGCTGTAACAACAGTGTTGTTGCCCAGTCTAGTTGGTTTGTGAAACTGTTTTCCAGTTTTCTTTGTTCAGAGGTTTTTTTGAGCCAACTGTAAAAATAAGTTTATACAATTTCTACTGATAAGGAAAAGCATTTTTAAGAATTCTGCTAATGAAAAGAACTCTGCCAGGAGCCAGTTACATACCACCTTGCTGAGATTGCTATTAATCAGAAATTTGCATTCCCTCGGTTCCTACAAACCTGACACCCAGCACTGGCTTTGTTTACAGGATGTTTGCCTCTCAGTCATGGGGGATTTTGGAAAGGGGTCAGAAGGTGGCAGGGACACTATCTGCTCAGAAGGTAGTGGCCATCAGGAATGAAGCCATCAGGAGATGCACTGACAGTTCCAGTTTCTCACAGCAGTATTTTCTCTGGCACAGACAAAGCTGTGGCTCTTATATCCATCCACAGAGATGTGATTGAGCACCTGCATGTCAGAGAGCTTCTAGCTGCAGACATCAGTGGAGAGAGGTGTAATTGATCCCACACTTCATGGCATCTTCTGGACTTTGGCTAAAAAGAATAATAATGTTATTCTCCCCAAATGCTGTGGGCTCAGGTTTGTGCCAGTCTGCCTGCACCCACACTATCCCCCTCCAAACACTGACCCTGCAGCCCACCTTGCTGCACTCCAAACAAGACGTGTAGGGTGTTCTCAGAGACACACTGACCACTGCAAGAGCCTCAGGCACCTATGGAAAGAGGCACTACTTCATGTGGCTGAAGCTTCCATAATTACTGAGCTGGAAATTAACTAATTCCTTAATTATATTGAAACAATGATCAGAGTTTTAAAAAATTAACCTCTTCTACCCTATGCCTCAAATCCAGCCCTGGCCCTGGCAAAGCCCTGCTGAAGTACAGTGAGATGCTGGGGGAGGACCTGAGCTCCCAGGGCAGGACATTGGAAGCAGTGGGTGCCTTGGGGGCTGCAGGGCAGCTTCCCTGTTCCCCACTACAGGCACACACCACAGCTGGAGCTGGGAATAACAAGGCCAAGGTTCTTCAGTCCTGATGGCAGCACCACTTGGGGAAGTTTGCAGCAACCAGAGCCATGCACCAGCCATCGAGAAAAGGTTCAGCTTGAACCTTGAGGAAGAGCTGGCAGGTTTCCACCTTGAAGCAACACAGTTCCTCACCCAGAATACATGAAGTTAGGTTAGGAAGCATGAGAGTTTCCTCTAACAGTCAGTATCATCCTCTATCCCAGTTGCTTAGCTGTAGGGACACATGCATTTCATGACTTTGCATCCAGCTGCAGCCAGAACAGTGCTGACAGGGCTCATTTGGGGCAGGCATCTTGGGTCCTTCCACCCTCTGTTATTTCAACAACTCTTATGCTGGTTTTGGGCAATACAGAAAAGCAGTGGATGTTGTTAGGCTGCGTTGCCAGCCACGTCTTCTGCTGGCCCACGTGAAGTGGGACGAGCTGTCCCCCTCACCCTGCACTGACCAGGCCATTCACTGGGCGTTTGCCCCCCTTGGCCTGTGCTTGCCTCAGGCCCTGCCTGGCCTCTTGGTCTTGAGGAGCCAGCCTGCCTTTGTCTAGCTATTTTACTGCTGGTGTCAACATGAATGAACCATATTCCTTTTAAGCTACCTACAACTTTTGACAGCTACAGCGATGTAAATAAAGCAGCTAACACAGATGCGAATATTAATTCACATGACCCAGTTGTGCTTCACTAATAATATCTGGGTTACCAGGCGGGCAAGACAAGAACACAGAATGTTTAGCCTGTCTCAGTCTGTTACACACAAAAAGCAAGCATTTGAAGATGGTAATTTCTAGAGCTAAACCTCAGACGTGCCCTCCATTAGGAAAAGGCACAAGGAAGGTCTGAAAAGGTCACAGGAATCCGTGTTTAGTGATGTCGAGCAGTTAAGCCATGCTGGCCAGGCACAGGGTGATACCAGCACCTCTTGCTATGCTGCAAATGTGCTGCAACATCCTCAGGTCAGGTCTTGTCCTGTCCAGGACTGGGCATGCATTGCACAGACAGACTGCCATAGCAGTCACAGATGTGCTCTTTGTGGGATTGTGAGTTATGTTGTAGTTCTTAAAGCAATAATTAAGATATTAATTAGCAATATTAAGATTTCAGCATAATCACCCATCTAGCCCTTTCTGGCTGCAGTTTTTATGCTCTTGCTCATCCCTTTGGTTTCTGCCCAGGAGCTTTGTTGATGTTCAGCTTTTTCTGGAGCAATTCCAACACTGTCAAGTGTGAATAGTGTGAAAAAGTGTTAGGGGAGAAACATTAATGTTGCCATTCAACCTTACGCAGCTGAAACAAAACGGTTGGGCCATTCCGACCTGTTTTGACAGCCATGGCACAGCCTGACACATCTGTTCAGCTCTCCAGCTGTGTGGGTGCTCTGAAGCCTCACGTTGATGTTCAGCAAAAATGGTCAAGAGCTGTTTTTCACGAGCTGTAGGTGTAACACTGCTTCTTTAGAGACATGAAGAGCCCCTCCAGAAAGACCAGGCTCAGGGTTTGGCTGATCAGTACCATTTTTATTTATCCTCACAGCTGTGCAATGAAAATACAGAGGTGCACAAGCAACTAGTCTTCAGCCTCAGCACAAATATCTGAAAGAGCAGAGTTGTTGTCATCCATACATGGTTGTGGATTTGGGCTCTTGGTGATAAAGAATCAGTAGGACAACTCTTCCTACAGAGAACTTGTCTTGAATTTGCTGAGAACAAGCTGAACGAAGCAGGGAAACAGCCTTTGGCGTGTGTAGGGTACAGATGTGCTGTTTGTTTGTGTTTTCTGTGATAACACGACCGTGTGGCTGCAAGAGGCAGAATTGTGCTGCTCGCAGCAGGCTTGGAGGCTTAATTAAGCTTCTAGTGTTCTGTAAAAAGTTCATTTCACTGTTCGGTGGAGGACAGTTTAGGATAAGCATAATAGGATTACTGCTGCTATATACAGCCTTGTAAGCCAGGAAGTCCTCGTAACGGGCCTTTACCCAGTAGGAAAATCTTGTCAGAGGATGCTTTTTATAAACTGAGCAGTTGCCCATGCTGTGAGTGTGTGAGGAAGGGGATCCTTCCTGCCTTACGTAGGTGTGCTGGAGCCAGCCCAGGTAACCACCTGGAACAGCACCCTGTTGGCCATGCCAGGCACATGGAGGCTGGCCCCTCATGGTGCGAGTCATGCTGCCCCATGGAATGGTCTTTCCTTGTAAGAGCTTCCCCTGATACTAATCCTGGGACTAAAGTCCAGGTGCCTTCAGCCAGGAGACCTCTGGCCAACGTCACCTGCCTGGACCCACGCAGCTCTGCTGAGCACAGTGGCAGGCAGACGTCAGCCTTCCTGTGGGAATTCCGAGGTTCAGCAAGTCACAAGGCGAGAGCAGGGTTGTGCTCATGTGTGAGTAGCTAATTCACAAGCATGTCTTATTAGGAGCAGAAACAGGAGTCCCAGGCTACTGCCTGCAAGAGCCAGAGCCCTGCTGCTCCTTTGGGAGCAGAGCCAGGCTGAGCCTGACACTTTGCCACTAGTCGGGAACAGCTACAAACCCTGGTAGTTATCCATGGTGCATGGAGGAGCAAGCTCCACTGAATACAAGATGGATTTTTAAAAGTGCCCAGTCCTGACCTCTCACTCAGCCTGTCTCAGTTGCTCTTAAAAGAACAAGCACCTGGGAAACTCCTGCTTGGCCACACAGGCTGGGCCCTGGCAGCTCGCCGAGCCACAGCACAGGGGCAGGGTGGGCTCTGCACACCCAGAGCTTCCTGTGGCCCTGAAGGCCCATGCCATGGTCCAGCCACCCATCCTGCTCAGGAGCTGCCAAGCTCAGGGAGCTGATGCACTCAGAGAGGGCTCTTCCCCTCACTGAAACACCACAGCAGCACCCGGCTGAAGGTGACATCCCAGCCAGCACCCTTGGCTCCTGCTGTGAGCCTCTTCCCACTGGCTCTAGTCACTACAGCATTTTAATGCTGTATTTTTAAATGCATTTTTTTCTAGTGCAGGGGTGATCAGAGTTTAGTGGCACAGAGGAGCTGGGAGCACCAGGGAACCCAGCCCAGGCACATCCCGTGAGCACTGAGAGGCCCAATGCTGGGCACAGGGAGAGCTGCCAGCTGGATTAGAGGCAGCAGATATTTCTTGGGCTCCCCTGGCTCTGGAGAGCAGCACCCCTCTGTGATACTGTCACATCACCCCAAGAAGCAGAGGCAGAGCTCAGCTGTGAGCAAAATCCTGCTAATGCTGTTCCCAATTAAGGCCAGTTCAGGCTGGTTTCCTTATCTTTGGCGTTTCGGCACAGCAGCAGGTAATTCATAGGCAAAACAATCAGTGCTATACACACACAGAGAGGCTTAGGAGCTAGTCTTAATCTTTCCAAATCCCTTAATATACCTTATGTGTACAGTTTGGAACTTGTAGATTTAACATGATAGATTGATTTCACACACTATCTCAATGGAAAATGACATTAATAACTAAACTCCTATTAATTTTTTTTATCCCTGGCTAAGCTACTGCAGAGCACTGAGCTGTGGTCAATCTGTCCAGAGCAGAGCAGCACAGCACTGCAGCCAGACCAAGTTCTCTGGCTGTATCTACTGTTATTGCCTGGATTATACAAGCCCAAATTGTGGCTCAGCCATTAGGAGAATTTGACCAAATAACTGCAGTTCAAGCAGATGCTATAACCAATCAGCCGGAATGATTGTAGTTATTTTTCACAGCTCCCCCAAAACACAGAGAAATGGCTGAGAGTTGAGTGGGTCATGCAGATTGACAGGGGAAGCTGCTATGACTGGTTGGAACAGATGACTCAGGTTTTTTGCTTCATGGATTTCCACATGTGCTGGCAGGAATTTCCAAGAGGTTTCTCCTGTAAGAGCAGGCAGGCAAAAATACAGACTTTCCTCATTACCCATCCTGTAGTTGAAACTGGGCACATGTGCTTGTGTCCCTGAGCTGTCCTCTCCTCCCCACCCCTCATGCTCTCACCTAGAGCAGCTGGTGTTTTTCAGCAGCACGTGCAGTGCTCACACGTGGAGCACACCATCTGTTTGGCAGCCCTGGGAGCTGTGTCTCTTGGCTGTCTTGCTGAGTGGCACCCGGCTTGGCTGGGGAAGCAGGTGTCTCATCCCAGCCTCAGGACTGCTGTGGAACCACCATGCCCACAGGCATGGCCCAGCACCCACTGCTTTGTGCTGCCTGTTCTCCACCATGGTGTGAACTGGGAGCTTGTCTGTTATCCTGTGGCAGCTGGAGGTGTGAATTAGGGGCACCCTCTGATTTGCACAGATGGCATAGGGGGGCTTAATTTTGCAGAGCAGCTGAGTTTGCTTTCGGAGCTACTTTGCAGGTAGTGGCCAGCATGAGCAATGCAGACTGGGCTCCTGTGGCCCAAGCTTTGGTGTTGGCACCCACACTCTCCTGTACAACAAATTGTCTGGGCTCCCCTCTCCTCATGGGAATAGTGATGCTCACTTATCTCACAGACCCCTGGGAAACTTGTTGCATGAGTGCCCATGAGACAGCCTCCCACCACAGCCTCAGAGGCCCGGTGGGAATGGTGCTGTGTGCTTGGTCTTGCACCGCCAGTCGTGATGCTGTGACTGTGCTACCAAGCACAGAGCCTCCTGTGCTGCTCGCCTTTGCCTTCAGAGGAAAAAATGTTTCCACTGCGTAAATCAAGCCGTGGCCAACCCAGGCTATTGTTTTGTCTATGTTTTTATGTCCCTTCAATATACATGTCAGCTCTGCCACATTCTGTCTGTCCAAAATGCCTGGGTTTACACATTACCTCATTAGTCTTACTGTCTATCCAGCATTTTTTCCATCCTACAGGCTCCTCAGTCCCTTTACATCACTGTGATTAAATCATTTGCTTAGGCCATTAGCAACAAGGCTTAGTGTTTTTCATACTCCTGGCTCCGTAGGAGATGATGTGGGAAAGGGCTGAGGAGGGGGAATATGTTGACTTTTAAGGCTCAAGCCAGCAATGTCAGAATAGAACAGCACCAAAAAAGTGTATTTTACGGTGCTGCTGTCACAAAGCAACACAGCAGAGTGGTGGCTTTGCGTCAAGAAACACTGAGCAGAGCAGTTTCTGTGTTTATTTTTTAGAGCAGCCTGAACTAGGAAAAGAAAAAGCCCAGAAACCTCCCCCAGCAAGGAGACACACTTGGCTATTCTGGAGCCGTTTCCTGTGAAAATGCAGTTCAGGGCTCAGGACCTGTGCTGACAGGATTAAGTAGTGGCCTTAAAGCACAGGTTTGTGAGGCTTGATTGTGCTGCTGCTGCCCTGTCGCCCACTGGGGCTGCTGTAATTAAGGCTCTGTCAGCTTCCAGCAGCTGCCTTTGCACCCTGGGATTTTCGTGGGGGTATAATTTAACCCAAAGCTCTTGCTTGGCAGCATGCTGTTTTACTGGGTTACCTAAAAAAATATGTTTGAACCATTTCAAATTACAGACTACCCCCTCAAAAAAATGCTTTCTCACAACTAGGGTTAGTCTTTTAAATATAGGCATGAAAACTTGTCTGGTAAGTTATCTGGGTACCTGTTGGGTGTGGGATTTTCAGGGGGCAATTAAGGAGCACTGGAGGCAAGAGCCTGTGACAGCACCAGTCTTCACTGTAGCAGCAGGTGGCTAATAAACTCTTAAAAGAAAGTGCTCGGGAGGGAAGGGATCTGCCTGGCTCCCTCTGGAGCTATTACTGGGTGATCTTAAGAACAGCTTGTTGAAGCCAGGTTGGTTCATAGCCTGTGCTCAGGACAGTCACAGCTGCTGCTGGGGTCTATTTGCACCGGGCCCATCTATGCACAGCAGGCAGCAAAGGCTGTTGTGTGTGGGCGGGGGAAAGGCTCAGTAACACCCTGCACATGCACACACTGACCTTTATGGAGGATTTTAACTTTGATAGTATAATGGGGGGTGTTTGTTGTTTGGTGTTTTTTATTTCACGAAGTCCAGGTCTCACGCTGCAGACCCTCGTGAAGGCAGGGATGGGTTAGACCAGGGTCAGCTGGGCTGTGCCTGCTCGTGTCACCCCTCTCCCCTGGCTCCAGTATCACATCCAGGCTGCAAAACCCATTTAGCAGGATTTGGCCACAGGGCTAGAGCTCAGCTCAGGTGCTTAATGCGGGGATACACCCTGAGAGCCCACGAAACCCCTGTGCTGTGGGAGGGAAATCCCTGTGACATTGCACCTGACTGTAGCAGGAGGAAGGGACTCGTGTATTGAGCCACTGTGCCACCTGGAGTCCATCCACCTGGTGCTCACACTGCCATTCCTCTGCCAAAAAAAGAACACTAATAGATTTATTTTCTTCAGAATAATAAAACAGAGAAACAGCAACAAAGCCAAGAACACTGAGATGGTGACAGCAAGAGTCTGGCTTAAGTTCCCCAAAATAACATCAGCTGGAGCCTGATTTCAAAGCAGCAGACACTGTGCTGCAAATGCAGAGAGTGGGGATTGTTTTGTTTTTTTTTTCTTCAATAGAATTTTATTTAACAATAATACAATTTTTCTTTGACTAACTCTATAGTCGCATTTCTTCTGTTTTCCACCATCTTCACATAGAGGGAGACTGACTGCAATTGTTTGCTGCAAACAGCAACTTTGGAGGGGGACATGAAGTCCAACTTGGATTGCTCTGAGCATCCAAAGCTGGAAGAAGTCTTGGAAGAAGTGGGTTGGCACTCCAAAGCCCTCGCCCCAGGCTGCCTTTCATAGGGACCGAGCATGGTCCCACACTGGTTTCAAGCTCATTTCTTTGGGAATTTTTTTTTTTTTTTTGGTGCAGAGAGAGGAGGTGTTGCAAAACACAGAACTAAGAGATGGAGGCCCATTACATCATGTATTCCAGCCTTTGAAAATCCTCTAAGCGAGGGTTGCTCAGGCTGTAGCACACCCAGTGCATGAGCAAGGCTGAGGATCTCCCACCCACAGGTGTGGTGGCACGGGGAGGGGGATCCTGCATCCCACACTGGGTGTCCATGCAGCCAAACCCTCCTGGCGTGGCCATCAGACACTTCTGGTGGCAGCATGGGGAGACGTGGCCTCTGCTGCCACTTTGACAAAGCGACCCTGCTGCTATGTTGCTGTTTGTGTTAATAATATTTTAGCAATTTTCAAGAGTTGTTTTATTTGAGAGGTTTGAAAGGTAAACCGTCAGCATCTCAGTGCTTCCCCGTGGAGCACTGAAATAATCCAGGAGCATGGCTTTGCTGGCTCATTTTCTCCCTCTCTGTCTTCATTATCTCTCCCTTTGGTAACTGGCGTCTTTGTTAGTTTAGTGGTTTAAATGGATTTTTGAGCAAAATCTAGAAGTATAGAAGAGGTTGGATTTGATTGAAACATTTCTAAATAGGAGCCATCCCTTCCTCTCCTGCCCTGCTGACAAAGGATTTGCTATTTTTTTGTTTCCAATAGTGTCATCTCTTGCATGCAGTTTTAATACAGCCTGAGTGAGTCTTCACATTTCCAAGAGCAGGGTTTCAGCCAGAATGCCCCATTTTTGTCTGGTTTGGCACCCAACTTGCCCAAAGCCAGAATTTAAACTCGAAGTTTTCAGGCTTCCCTTGGCAGGGCTAATGGCAAGAGCAGGGCAGAGGGGCACAGCTGGGCCAGCAGTGACCACCCCACCAGGGTGGCAAGAGCAGCAACCAGAGTTTGCATCTTTTTTCATAAGAAAAACACTTCATTCTTTCACTCCATATTACATTTTGGCAAGTAGCATGCAAGGAAAGACCCTCGGTGAAAGAGTGCCCTGCTGAAGGGCAGGGAGATTTCTGCCACTGACCTCAGCTGGGTCAGGAGCAGGACCCTGTAACTGCATCTCTCCTCCAGACACATCTCTGTACATGAAGACAAACAGATGATGAGTGGAGGTTCACCACATGAACACTGCAAACCACACAGAAGCTACCTGTGTTATAGATGGGTGTGAAACAAAGATACTTGTTCAGTATTTTCATGTTCCATTATATTTTCATTTTAAACTTTAATTATTTTTATCAACACTTTTCATTTTGACCTCTTTAACCCTGAACTAATATTATTTCTTGCCTTAAACTGAATGTTCAGTAACTGAGGCGTTTCAAAAGCGTCACAGAAAAAGGTCATAAATGAGGATGATTTTGAGAAGTCAGGATCAGGCTGAATGCAAGTGCACACAGGCTTTTATATTGATCTGAAGTTCATTTCTCCTAGCCTTGTTCACTGGTGCTTTTGTGACAATTCTTCTGTCCCTTGGTTGTTCTGGGGACCTGCTGTCCTTGCAAGGGTACGTTCAAACAGGCAATGCCAGTGAGGAGGTGTTTACCCAAACCCTGGGTATCCTGTCACCATCCCTGGAGCTATTTAAAAGCCATGTAGATGTGGTGCTTAGGGACATGGTTTAGTGGTGGAGTTGGCAGTGCTGGGTTAATGGTTGGACTTGATGATCTTAAAGGTCTTTTCCAACCAAAATGATACTATGATTCTAAGTTCTTCCTCCAAACATCGTCTCGCATCAGCTGTCCCTGGCTGTGCCCCACGGGTGAGCAGCCTCTCCTTGCTTGGCATCTCTCCTCAACTGGGGAGGTTGGTGTTTAGGTGCCACTGCCCACAGAGTGTGTATCTCACCTACATCTTCCCCGGGGCCAGGGATTCAGTCGGCACAAGCCTGGCCTGTCTGAGCTCCAGTTAACAGCTCCTGGCTGGGAGCCTGTGCTGGCACAGCGGCAGCAGCACAGGATGAGCCCGTCCAGCACACAGCAGTATTTATTCCTTCTGCAAAGGTACAAAGCCTTAGAGGAAATGAGTTACCCCACCAACAGACCCAAGCCACACGTCTTCAGTCAAGCTCAGCCGCAGTAGTAGCAGCTCCATGTCTGGCTTATTCACCCCATAAATAAGGAGAGCCTGTGCCCAGCTCCCTGCCTGCCCAAGGGAAGGGTCTGCTCCTTGCCCTGCTGATCTCAGGGAACCATTTCCTAAACAAATCCACTGACTGCTCAATAATCTGATAAAGATGTTTCTGCCCAGAGGATGATAGAAATCGTATCTCAGAGACTTGAATCTCAAGAGACTTGGCTCACAAAACTCTGCAGAGAACAAGCCCCTTCTCTGGAACGTTGCAGGGAGCAATATATAAGGTGTTAAATTAAGAAAATAATTGTTTTCTGTAAGGCATTTTTAGCACTGCAACTTCTCCTAGCTGGCAGGGTGAAGTTGAACAGCATGGCACAGAAGCTCAGGATTCACTGCTTTTTTTCCCTTGTGTTTTCAGTGGCTACTCACTGGAAGTTACAGCTTGGGAATTTCCAATCCAGGTGGAAATCCTTCAGGAACAGGCTGTAGTTTTCAAGCAAATTGTACAACTGCACCTTGCAACCCATGGATTCATACATAGAAAAAGTTGGGAGCAGAGTACAATTGCTGCTGGTTTACAGAACTGAAGCAACTGTTGGTGTTTGCAGAGATGCCAGGGCACTGCTACAGCCTCCAGCTCTGCAGTGAGCAGGAGTGTCCCCAGGCACTTGGATTCTTTAAACCTAGCTGGGAGCATTTTGGTTCCAGCTTATTTCTACCTACCACTGAAATGATCAAATAATGTCTTGCCATTGGATTTATTATTTGTTTATGTGTGTGTCTGAAATGATCAAAAGGCCTTCTCATGCAATGGGGTAAGCAAGGGAAGGTCTCAAGGTCAAACCCAAAAACAGCCTAATGACTCCAGGACTCAGACCTGATCTCCAATAGCAGCAATGAGCCAGAAGATGAGCAGTTCAGGAACCAGAAAATGAAGCTTTTGAAGCCAATCATGCCCTCTGGCAGTGAGAAATCAATTGAGAGAGAAATGAGAGAGAGAAAAAATAAAGACGACCATTCAGCCAGGCTACAAGGAAGGCAGCACCATAAAGCAGGACTCTCTCATAACTAGAGCAGCACCTTTTTTCCTTCCTCTCTCTTTCCCAGGGGAGGTGGCCATGGGAACAGACATGCTTTGTGCCCTCTGAAGGAGATGCGGGAGCAAGCAGATTGACCCTTCCAGCAGCAGGTTAATTGGGACTCGCAGCCCCAGGGTCACTACCCTTAGGATGCTTTTTCCTCTCTAAGAAATAAAGAAAAACAATAAGTCAATATTAGCTCCTCTGATGAGTCTGGCTGTTCAGAACTGCCTTGGGAATTGCCAGCTCATTCCATGAAACACACAGAGAGTCCTCAGCTGCCGGGGACTCTCATTCACATCTGTCTGTGCCAGATTTCAACCACTGAAAGGTTATTCCTAGATCCCTTGGTAATTCCTATAAACTTATTTCCCTAACATGTTGAGGGTGTTGGGTTTTTTTCCCCCTTAGTGTTTTGCTTCTTTAAATGACTCAGTTTTAGACTGGATTTGTTTTTCCCCACTTGGCAGTGGGTTTCTCCCTGTGCCTGCCTTCCTCTGTGTCTTGTTTCCAAATGTGCTGAACAACTTCTTACCAGACCAGGTCCAGCAGCTCCTATCAGGCAGCAGATGATTGTCACAAGTGCTGTCAAGGAGAGATGCTGGATATTGCATGCAGGAAAAAAAGCCATATTTTAATACCTAGAGACGAGCTGGGATCTTTTGCAAATCTGGCTCTGTTGGGAATTTTTGGCATGTTGGGCTGCACTCATGCTGAGGCCAAATGGCAGCACAGAAATAAGTGCCTGTTTCTGCAGATGTGCACAGCACCAGGAGACCTGGGATTGCCTCTTCCAGCAGAGAGGGGCTGTGGGGAAAATGCCCCCATTCAGCAATCAGCATTTCACAGCAGCATAAGGAATTTTTGTGCCTTGCTCAGGAGCCAGGTAGTATCTGGGCTTCCCCACGGGAAGCAAGCATACGTGGAAAGGGTTAAGTGCTGCCCTCAGGAAGGTGGGTCTTACCAGGCTTGATGGAAGAGCAGAGAGCTGAAGCTCTGCCAGAGCTCGTTAGGGATAATGCAACCTGATGGGAGGCAGAGCTTTATCCAGCAGCTGAGGGAACCCGCGGGGCGGCTTTCATCTGACCTTGCACTGCACCAGAGGTCCCTCCCAGGGCACGGCCCTCTGCAGACCCCTTGCTCTTTCCAAAGAAAGGGACTGCAGATGGAAGGGGTGGATTCTGCTGCTGCAGGGATCGTGGCACTCCAGAGTCAGACGTGTCTGTGTTTAGAGGGACAGGTTATTTTCTGCTGGCCAAGCAGGGCCTTAATCAAAACATCCAAACACCGTAAGAGCTGCAGCCCGTGGTGACAGGGGAAGCACAGAGGGGAGGCAAGCGGGGCCACAATCCCGGAGGAAAATAGTGGGCCCAGATGAGGACAGTTCAGCTAAACTGCAACGACATTTCAGAGCAGAAACACACACAAAAAAAAAGAAGTGACCTGGCCCCAGCCCACCTACAGAATAGGTTTGCAAACCCCAAAGCGCTCATGCTCACAGTCTGCTTGATGTGCGAGATAACAGGACCACGTGCCTGACAGAAAATCCCGAGTTTCCCAGCACGTCAAAACCGCGCGTTTCCCTGGAATGACAAGTTCTATCTTTAGCAAACAAAACTCAGACTCTTCAATGTGCTTCTCCCCCAATGCACCATGTTAGCATGTGTTTGTTTGGCAAACAGTTACTAGGAGGCCTCAGCAGGATTAAAAAAAAAAAAAGAAGTGATAGTGGGTATTATTATTCATGGATGGAGTTGGGGAGGAGAAGGAAAAACAGTGCTCATGTAGTCAACAAGTTCAAGTAAGGTTCAATTTTGCTATTCCAAAATCTGCTGCTATGATAATGAGACAGTCAAATCAGCTGAAATTAAGAGCTCAGGAAGGCTCAGCCTTTCCAAGAAGTACATTCGTGACAAGCTTAGTTTCTGCCAGGCAGTATATAGCCTGGTGTCATCCTATATTAACATAGAAACCCCAAACAAAAAGCAAGCAACTGAAAAATTCACTAAAAACCAGTCAAGTGTATCATTTCCCTTAATCTTCACTGCTGGTCTTTGCTCTTCTGCACATGGATTCAAATCCAACATACCATCCAGTGCTGTTCAGCTGCCACTTGCAGGAAACGCTGCCTGCTCCCTTGCCTCAATAACCATTCACTACAAGGCAGCACGCCTGCATCTTTCAGTTTCAAGTGACTTATTAGGGCAAAAGGCAAAAAAAATCAGTACAGCCACCACTAAAAAAAAAAATGACCAGCCCAAACCCCCAAGAAACAGTATAAAAAAAACCAGCTCCGCTTTGTATCTAAATGGACAGAGTGGCTTTTTTTCCTTTATTATTATTTTTTTCCCTCTTTTTTTTTTCCCCCTTTTTTTTTTCCCCCCATCTTTCTGCTCAGCTTTGGTTTTCTGCAGTCCTCTGAGCACAAAAAAGGTGTGGTAAAGAAACTGTAAGTTTGTGTTGTAAATGTATTTCTCTGGTATCATGGTAGCAAAAATGAATCTCTGCTGCTTGTGACCACCCTGGGAGGGTGACAGCAGCAGGGTGACCCCAGAGGTCTGTGCCAAGGAAGGGATGAGAGATGGAAGGGACAGCAATCTGTGATGTATAACTCGTTGCTGTCCTGCCTGTGCAGCGTCCATTGGGAGCATGCTGGGATGCAGGAACAGAGGAGAGGCTCTCAAAAGAGATTTCAAAGCTATCAGAAAGCAGAGGGCTATCCAGAGGTGGTGTTTGTTTCTTGTGGTTTGGAAAGACTTACTGTTGTGTCGATGTCCAGAAGTCAGCGAGCAGAGAATGAGTGTTCCCAGATTGCAAGCCAACCCTTCAAAGAGTTTGAGCTTTTTCTGAGCTCAACAGAGACTTCAAAAAATAAATGAAAAATAAATAAATAAACCTCACAAAGCAACAAAAAAATTCCAACAAAGAACCAAGTATACATCGCCACACTTCAGTTTCATCCTCCACATTTATAGCTAGAACGCATCAGAATTGTCTTACTGAGCTGTGCTCAAACTCCCTTGTTGAAATGCTGAGGTATGCTGCCTTTTCTTTTGTGTCCTCACAGATTCTGTGTCTACTGTCTCTACTTGCCACTTGCTAAGGCCTCATATTAATATGAATGTTTAATTGCCAAGGATTAGCTTTTAGCTGCTTTTGTACACAGTTTGTATACAGCTGTTGCTATTTATTAAATCTGTGATATCTAATCCAGCATTTAGTGCTGGAAGAACCATCTGTGCTTGAGATTAAAACACTTCATTCACTTTGTGCCAAAGCCCTCACCAAGGCCTCTGTGCTCTGCTGTAGTTAGAGAAAACCCTGGGGCATCCAGGCTGAGGAAGGGTGGACCCTTGTGTTGACACGTCCCTGCACCAAAGCCCTTCTGTCTGACACAAGGTCTGGCTGCCAAACTCAAAGATACATGTAGGCACGATGAAGAGAAGAAGCTGATCAAGAAAACAAAAGGTTTTATCATAATAAAGGACTGAGAATCAGAATAAAGGTGCTGAGAGCTTGGATGGATCCTGCAGAGATGTTTCCCACCACCTTCAGGCTTCATATGTCTCTTTTGCAAAAAGAGGGGTGCTAATACTAAATTTCTTTGCCGGGTACTTGCAAGGAATAAGCAATTAACAGCTGTAATCCCCCGTGTGAGTCCAAGCCTTTGTCATCAGTGCAAGTTATGCCACCAAAGTTCCTCTTACATCAGGCTGTAAGTGTATGGGCAAACTCTGGGGCCGTGCAGCTCGGGCAAAGGCTGCACCCACAGCACAGGAGGATTTGTCTCCTTGAAGGAGTACATAGTTCCCAGCTTGTAAGGCAAAAAAAAGTGCCTCAGAATAAATTTTGTGCCCTTGTTCCAAGCATGAATGAACAAACAAACCAACCCACCCTCTGAAACCCGCTGGAGAAACCCCCCACGGCCTGCAGAAGGAGCCCACGTGCAGCGTTCCCAGTATCTTAAGGAACAGCGTCCTGAAATGCTCAGAGCTCGGGTAACAGGGCCGTGCTGGCGTCAAACATTAAACAGGTAGAGGACTTTGCCTCTGCCTTTCAGTCTGTAGGGATTTACTATTCCTGCAGGCTTCCCCGGCTTTCATAACGTCATTAGTGTGGCTGATGCTGGTAAAGGGATTTGCCACTTCTACTAACACGTTTCTGGAAAAAAAAAAAGTTAAACAGGTCACCATTTTTGCAGACAGAACATCACTTGAGCTCTGCTCCAATTTCCTTGCCATGTAGCAGCCCAGTGGTAGCAATGAGGAGGTAAATCTCCCCGCAGCAAAATTAATTATACCTTTTGGTGAGAAAGTGGCAGTGGAACTGGTTTAGTGTTCCAAAAAAATTCCACACTATAATATGCAGGACCAATGTGCCTCAGATTTGAAAAGAATTAATAGCAATTATTCTCCTGCATATTCATGAGAGGAAGACTGGTTTAGCAATCAAGCTAATAGTTTTTGCTTAATTACATTTAGTTGATTTCATGCTATCTTGGCACATTCCTGATTGAATTTAACCATTAAAAAAAAACACCCTCCCACAACTACTCCAGCAAACACCAACACTTCAAGCTCAGCATCCCCTGTAAATAGTGTCTGAGGCTGAGCAGATTGCTGGGGACAGTGGGAGTTGATCACGAGCCTTTTCTCTCCTTGGTGCAGGGTAAAATCACAAAAGCATCTTGGAGAGCAGTTCTCAGGTGTTCACCAGTGCTGAGGGTTAAGGCATTCATTTTATTTTTTTTTAATTATTTTTCTGAATCCAAACCATTGTCTACTTGAATGCAAGGTAGTAGGAATTGGCGATGTACCTGAAAGGAGAGCACTAAGCTGGAGGGAGGTGCTGTCGGGGCTGGATATCTTGCCATTGTGCTGCTTGCTGGGGTTGTAGGCTTCCTGGGCAGAAGGCAAGGCCAGGAGAATAAGGGGAAACTTCAGCTTCCATGTGGCAGGCATTTGTTTCCTGGTTGCTTTTCCCCATGCCAGCAACAGCAGGAACAGGACAGGTGCTCCCATCTCATCCTCTCCTGAGCGCTGCCCCCCTGCTGTCCCAAGGCCGTGTGTGCCTCTGCACTTTGCCTTTGCAGGAGTTTCATTCATTGATCGTTTTCTTTTCCAGCTCCCCATTTGCAGCTGGGCTTTGCTCAGAAGGAAGGCTGACACCATTTATCATTTAATGGGGCTTGATAGCTCTCTGCCAACCAAACCTGTTCCTAACAGCATTAAGGAAGTTACAGGCAGCCATGCCTGAAGGCGAGTTGTCTGCCCACTGAGGCTTAGTCAGCAGCAGTTGTAGCTGCAGCTTTCAGGGTGCCTGTGAGCAAACGAAGCATTGACATAAAATCAGAAGTAGTACTGCATCCCTTTCTAAACCAAATAGACTTACTCTCTCAACAGATAAAATTATTTCAGCTATAACTGAAATCAAGTAACTAACCATTATTCAATCTAGGCTTTTCCAGGCAATGTCAAAATTAAGATCTCATCTGTTTCCAAAGCAAAATATAAATGGGTTTATCTTTATTTTGTTTTTATGGATCTTATACTATACAGTAATGCTTACAGAGAGCAGAGGAGTTTACATTCTTGCAGACTGTGGACACAGTCACTGGGGGCATTGCAGGGATGTGCGTGAGCTGGTGTGTGCAGGGCTCTCCCCCTCCAGAGCCCAGATCTCCTGGTGCAAATGGGTCTCAAGGACCCCCTTGGGGCAGGACAAAGAAGTGGCACGTGAAGTGCCGGACCAGGGAAAACTTTTTAAGCATGGGTTAAGGAATCAGTGGGACTTAAGGGTTTTGGAGATTCAAGGTCTTACATTGCATCTTAGCATCCTTCCACATGAAAAAGCAGATTAAAAGTTCCCTATATTTGTCTTGCGACCTTATCCCCAAGTTTGGCCTCAACTTCTTGTCATGATCCCAGAAGCAAGTGTTACCTTCCATTATGGCCTCAGCATTTTCTAGAAAAAAACCATCCTGCAAGCCCAATGGTCTGAACCATGACATCAGAAGTGACCGTGGCCTTTCAGTTAATGAATAAATGGGCATATTCTAGTGAAGAAATGTTTCCTAAAACAAGTCCCTGTCAATAAATACAAAAGACATGTATAAGTGCCATGAGCAGGAGACGTTATTCCCGTGCAGAATGAAGCAGGGAGATTAAGGAACTCTCCATCTGTTTCTGCACAGTGCAGCACATGGGATCTCTCTCAAAATACACTGTGCTCTCTGCTTCCCAGAGTCTGGGGATCCAGAGACTGGCACAGGCATGGCAGGATGGAGCTGGACAGTCTGACTCAAAGTATACTGTTTCCTTGGGGAAGTGGGGGGGGGGGGCTGCAGGAAAAATCCCTTAGTAAATAGAGCATATGAATGAAAGCTGGTCCTGATGCCAAGTTTATTCTGCAGGCCCTGATGGAGCTAAAAAAGCGCATTAGACAAAACCATTATTGAACTTCTTGATTACATAACCATTTCCTCATCGTATTTCCAAGAATATTGAATCCATATTCAAACACCCTTCCTACACTCTCCCACACACCACCCCTTGTCCTTGCTCTATCAGCTTCATTACTGAGTATGAAGACAGAAAAAGTGTAGGGCATGTTGCCACAAGCAGGGAGAACTCGGATGCTCACACAGACTTCAGAGCCATCCATGGCATCTGGACAGCCACTTCTCATTCATTTTAATGGCCTTGCAAGCCTCTGGTCTTATGCCTTGACCTTAGTTAGTGTCTTTAGCAGTGCAAAGCACAGCTAATCAAGCAATAAATATCACCAAACCTAAATGCTGGGTTAGTCCCAGCTGCCTAAAACTTCCCCAACTCTGTGCTGCCTGGGGGGAGCCATGCACAGCTGTGCTGCCCACAAACTGCTGCTGCCACAGGCTCAGGAGAGAGACAGGACATTTCTGAGGAGACTGGCTCCTTTCTGGGAGCCCTCTTCCCCCCCCCCCCCCCCAGGAATGAGCACAGACCCTGCCAACACAAAGGATGAGTCCCTGGGGCCACTCTCTCCCAGCGAGCAGAATGAGGCCCCGTACAGATGGAGATCTCCTGAAAGGTGTGTGGTGGAGGCTGGCTGCCTAGTTTTGGGGGAGATGTTGGAGTATGGGGGGATTCAGAGCTTGCAAGCATGGCACATCCATCCTGCCTCAGGAAGCAGCAGTTGCACACAAACTGGCTACACTTACTCATGTAATCATCTTGCTTGTCTCATTTGCATGTGTAATAACCAGCATGTATATACAATCATGCAAATCACTTTGAGGCAACTGCTAAAAATTAATTCAAAACCTTGCCCTGCCTGTCCTTGGGTTTCACAAAGGAACCCTAGCAGCAATCCAGAGATTCACTCAGTGAAAGTCTTTGGGAAACAGTCAGTTTAGTGGAGGAGAAGGTTTTTTTCTTCTGGACTTCTGAAATCCCACACTGTAAATTCATTGGGATAGAGCCCTGTGCCACTGCATGCAGCCTGACTGCAGCAGCTGGATCCAGTTTTCTGTGGACAACTGCTCCTCGGGTGGGTTTTGTTGGATGGTGGATACTACCAGGACAAGGTAGGCTTTAGAGCAGGAGAAGGATCCTCTAAGCCTCGCTGGAGATATTTCATCTCCTGGTTTTTTGTGCTTTCTGACTAAAAAGTGCTTTGGATACCTGAGGACAGTCAACTCACATTTAGGAGTTTTTCTTAGCCTGACAAGATGTATGATTGCAGTAGATCAATAAAGGGAAAAATCTGCATCTTAAGAGCACAGGTGACATCTTGCTGCAACTTGCAGGAGAAATGATAAATGTCTCTCTCTGTTTATTGCTCAGCTTTGTGGCTAAATCTGCTAAACCAAAACCAAATTTTACCCTCAGATCTCCTAGTTTTTAAATTGATGTTCATCTGGCATTGCCTTGATCTTCAAAGCAGGAAGGTATATCAAAGAAAACAGAAGGTTTGACACCAATTACTGCTGCTGGATGCCATACACTGAATAAAGATGGAGTGTTAATATTTATTTACAGTGGAAGTGAAGGAGATAAAACACCCTGGGTACACCTAAGTCCACAAATAAGCCCTTCTGTGTATAGTGTGCAGAGATAAAACCAACCAACCAAAAAAATGAAATTACCATTGAAAACATCCCAAACACAATCAGAAAAGTTGGGTTGATAAACAAAGAAATGACATCAAAACCACAAAAAGAGCCTTCTAGGAAAGCAAATCAGGCCCCCTGCTTCTTGGGGGTATTACCTGGCCTGCAGAAGATGGTCTTTTTGAAACAAACAGAAGTAGTCAGCATCTAAATTTCTCCTCACTTCATCACAAAATACTTGACTTACATTTTTTTCTCTTGAGTTTGAAGCCATCAGTTCAGGTGCTTCTTTCATGCATCCCCCTGAAGAGGCTCCCATGGTTCTTCCTCCTTTTTTGCACCCTCAAGGTCTTTCCCACAGCTTCTTGGCTCACTGATCTGAGAAGTCCCTCAACAAGGTAAATCCCCAAGTTGTTGTGGGGTTGTTTGTATTTCAGCAGCAACTTTCTGGAAGAGGAGGGTGACAAGGAGGAGGCCAAAGGTTTGCTAGTACCATGGGGGTGCACAGCACAGCTAACAACAAACATTCTTTTAGGCAACCTGTTTAAAAAGAAAAAGGAATATTACCAGCATTGTTCCTGGCAACTATTTAGGAACTGAAAGTGAGACTATTCTGAAATTCCTGGTACTAGAGCATTGCACAGGAGGCTATTTACACTGCTCACTTCTTCCATTTAATCCAATTTGGACAATGAAGCCAGAGTGTTTAATGGAGCTAATTTTTGTTTCTAATAAAATCTCATTCTTCAGATTAAATTACTAGGTCTGCAGTGTCAGGTACAAATCAAAGTTATATAGTACATTTTAGTGAGTTAAAAGGTAAATTATTTTATTACATTGATTTGGAAGGGATTTTCTTAACAGCAAGTGGATTTAAAAACACTTGTTAAAATCAAAATTTCAGAATTTAAACTCCTGCCTTAAATTTAGAAATTGTTTTGAGGTATGTGGGCTTTTGTCCTAAAGCCATAGCTTAAGCTTGCTATATTAATTTAATTCAAGTGAAGTTTCCAGCCTTTGTAGACTATTTCTGGCTTTCAGCTTTGGAGAAGAGGTGGGGCTGTTCTTGGGAAAACCACAGTGTTTCTGAACCATTTTGGATCTCCATGTTTCTCCCACAGCAGCAAGGCTTGTTCCACTGTAGTGACTGTCTGTTCAGGGATAAATGTCCACAGGTCTGGTATTTCTTGACTGTCAGAATGTCTGTGCTGGGCTTGGCTGAAGAGCAATCCTACAACAATTTCTTTCTCCAGTGCCCCAGGCAGCAACTGTGGATATTTGGGAATTGTGAGACTGGTTGAGAAAGGTCACCGTGAGGAAACCTAAAATCTTGTTATATGAGCAACAATTTGTCAGATCTGCAATTCATGACACAGAACTCCTGTTGTATGTTTTATAATTCATTGCTTAATAGTGTGTAGCCAGTCATCCTGCACATACATTGCAATTGATTTCATGCTGCTTTTCTATCAAGCAGGAGAAAAACAAGCATCAGGGACCAGCTTACACTGAAATGAATACACAGAACATGAATCACACAGACGTGTGTTTTGAAATCATCGCTGTATTTGGTCAGTAACCTAAGAAACTAGATATAATCCCACCCAATTAACAAATGAGAGGAAGAGTTCACTAGTAGAAAAACACATTCCTCAAATTGTCTGTCAGCTCTAAAACCTCCCTAAAATTACTTTTAAAAAAGATGTAATTAGAAAAACTGGAAAGTATAGCATTAATATCAATATAAAGCGGGTATGGAAGGACAGCCTGCCTACACCACCTGAAAGCTGCAAATACACTAATCCAGCACTTCAAGCTTTCCAGCTCTGCAGAGAGTTGATGGCCCAGGACCTGACCAGATTTACGTGGGTTTTTAGAGAGGCTGCTCAGTGCAGACCCTGCTCCTCCCTTTGCACGGTCCAGCCCACGAGCTGGTTTCTGGCAGTGGCTGGGCCCTCCAGTGGCTGGACAGGCCCTGACCTGGCTGTCTCAGTGTTGTGCAGTTTGGTTTCCCTGGATGAGTTTGCTCTTTCCCCTGGCTGCCATGAGGAGCGAGGATGGCTGCTCAGTCACATGCAGAGTACCTCAGAGCTCAACATGTTTTAGAAAGCTTGGTAGAGTTTTCATGTATTTCACAACCATCAAGTTTCAAATTAGGGGTGAGTCATTAAAGAAGAGGGTATTATTTATATGCTTATACGTAGTAGAATTGTACACACATCTCTGTAATTAGCCAGAGGCACCCAAAATTACAGATGTGCCCAGGCATTTAATGGAGGACATCGCTCTGACAGAATCTAGCATTCACAACTGCATTCCTTCTTGCTTAGATTTCAGAGCCTGTTGTTCAGATGGGCTTTGTTGGGCACCTAATTAGTAGTTAATCAAAAGCTCCTGCTGTGAACTGCTTCACAGCCCTCCTGGCATCCTAGCTGCTTGGTACGCGTTCCTTGACTACACAGAGGGGAAGGCACAGGAGCTGAAGTAGATGCTTTATCTCCTCTATGCATCTGAGATAACTGAAGCAGCTCCCAAAATCAAATCACCTCAGGATGCATTGGTTATCTGACTTCAGTGTACTAAGAGCAGAATTAGCCTTGAAATGTGTAAGTGGAAATCCAGCCCCGTGCTACTGGCAATGATAGATAGCGTAATGGCCTCTGAGATGAACTCACTGTCTTCTCTTTCCTTTCCAGATTTTGGCAATCATTTCCATCATGTTTATTGTACTATCTACAATTGCCTTGTCCCTTAACACACTTCCTGAACTACAAGGCATGGATGAATTCGGGCAGACCACAGATAATCCCCAACTTGCCCACGTGGAAGCGGTGTGCATTGCATGGTTTACAATGGAATACCTCTTGCGGTTCCTCTCCTCGCCTAAGAAATGGAAGTTCTTCAAAGGCCCACTGAATGCTATTGATCTGTTAGCTATCCTACCCTACTATGTCACTATCTTCCTCACAGAATCCAATAAAAGTGTACTTCAGTTCCAGAACGTACGACGAGTGGTCCAAATATTTCGGATTATGAGGATACTCCGGATTCTAAAGCTCGCCCGGCACTCAACAGGTTTACAGTCCTTGGGGTTTACACTGAGGAGGAGTTACAATGAACTTGGATTACTCATCTTGTTTTTGGCCATGGGCATTATGATCTTTTCCAGTTTAGTGTTTTTTGCAGAAAAGGACGAGGATGATACAAAATTTAAGAGCATCCCAGCTTCCTTCTGGTGGGCAACAATCACCATGACAACAGTAGGCTATGGAGATATATACCCCAAAACACTTCTAGGTAAAATAGTAGGAGGACTGTGCTGCATTGCTGGAGTGCTGGTGATTGCTCTTCCCATCCCAATTATTGTTAATAACTTCTCTGAGTTCTACAAAGAGCAGAAGAGGCAGGAGAAAGCCATTAAGCGCAGGGAAGCTCTTGAAAGAGCAAAAAGGAATGGCAGTATTGTTTCCATGAACATGAAGGATGCGTTCGCCCGTAGTATAGAACTTATGGACATTGTGGTTGAAAAGAACGGAGAAAGCATAGCCAAAAAGGATAAAGTTCAGGACAATCATTTATCTCCCAGCAAATGGAAATGGACAAAGAGAACACTCTCTGAAACTAGCTCTAGTAAATCTTTTGAAACTAAGGAACAAGGATCTCCAGAAAAAGCCAGGTCGTCTTCAAGTCCCCAGCACCTGAATGTCCAACAGCTGGAGGACATGTATAATAAAATGGCAAAGACTCAGTCCCAGCCAAACCTTAATACTAAAGAGTCGAGTCAACCTGGAAAGCAAAAGGAAGAGCTAGAAATGGAAACCCTTCCCGGCCCTATGGTGCCCCTGCTGACGACTCGCACTGATGGGATCATTGACATGAGGAGCATGTCCAGCATTGACAGCTTCATAAGCTGCGCAGCGGAGTTCCCTGACTCCGGGAGGTTTTCCCACAGCCCGCTCGCTACCCTTCCCTGCAAAGGGGGCATTAACATGACCCAGGAGCAGGGCAGGCCAGAGGGGAGTGGTGCCAGGTTTGGGGAAATGAACCCAAGCTCCGAAGGCAGCCACCGTTCTGCTTTCTTCATAGAAAGTCCCAAAAGCTCCATAAAGGCCAGTAACCCTTTAAAACTAAGATCTCTAAAAGTCAACTTCATGGAAGAGGACACCAGCACATTAGTACCAGCATCAAATGTACTGAGAAGATACCCAGACCCTCTCAAGAGCCGGGGAGCTGCTGCTGCTGTCACAGACACTTCCTTACTCTCTGACAGATCTCTCATGAGCCCAGAAACCTCGATCTACACAACTGCGAGTGCAAGAACCCCCCCAAAGTCACCAGAGACACAGACAGGCATAGCTTTCAACTTCCATGATGCTGGTATACACAAATATATAGATGCTGACACTGATGATGAAGGTCAGCTGCTTTATGATTCAAGTCCACCTGGAAATGTGAGTCCCAAGTACCATGTTACAAACAGTGGCTATCTAAAGCAAAAGGACAATGTTTATAGAACAGAGAAGAACCATCTAGAAGCTGCTGCTTTACCCACCTCCCCTAAGCTGATAGGACAAAACTGCATTTACTCTATGGAAGGTATCACTGGAAGAACCCAGGGCAATCAGGAGACTGTCAGACTAGAAAATCACATTTCGCCAGAAGTCCATGTATTACCAGGCAGTGGAGGACACGCTAACACACATGATCAAAGCATCTGAGATGGGCTCCAAAAGAACTTACTGAAAGTTTAAAGGAATGTTTTTACAGTCAACACAAAAACAAGAGCTTCTGCATGGCATGAACTTGGCTGAAACAAGCCACCTGTTTCTAAGAGTCTGGGGGAGGTCCAGTGTGGGTTTGTGAAAATGTCCTTCTCTGAAACAACTCTAAAGACATTGCCCACATCAGTCAAAAATAAGGATTTAAAATCATGATCACACATTGATCTCCTTTCATGTTGTCCAGTGAAGCCAATGTGACCAAATATCCATCCATTCCCCTTGAACGCTAGAGCTCCTTTTGGAAATACTAACATCTGATTTGCATTAGTTCCATAAAGGATGCCAAGGCAGCCAGATTTGAACTCTGGCTTAAATTGCTGGGGTTGATATAAAGCTATCAAAAACACAATGCTCACTGCTTCAGGGCAGCTGTTCCCCATCTACAGCTGATGGATATTATGTCTAAAGGTAACAGGGAACACCTGCATGATTGGAAAATCCAAGTAAAAACCACAAAACAAATAACGGTCTAGAGAAGCCAATTATTAAAATGCTCTGTGTGTGTTTAACAATACGATATCCTGTAGGACCTGACGTTTTCTTTCAAAGTATCAGCAGGGTGAGTTGCACCACTTGTATCTAATTCCAAACATCCCCTAGGACATAGTGAAACTTGCACTTACCCTCTGCCAACAAGCGATACCTGCCCCAGGGCCAGCGCGTGGCCCTCAGGGGACCCACAGCCCACGCTGGGAAGGTGTGGAGGAGCCACGCAGAAGCAGGACTCTCCAGCGGCATCGCAGCCAGACCCCCTTCCCAGTGCCAGGGAGCGTGGGGCTGAAAGGAGAGCTCGGCTCTCACCCTACCCTTCCGTGGAAGGGAGGTGCTGGCTGCCCTGCCCACGGGGATGGTGGCCGGGCTGCCCCCGCAGTTCATGCCGGGGGCACCGGGATGGCTCCCGGGCTCCCCCTTCCCACCGCTCCAGGTGTCGGCCAAAGTCTCGCCCTTGGCGCAGGAGAGGAACCGGTCGGTCTGAAGCTTTTTGTGCCCCAGCGGCGCAGTGAAAGATATGCAAGAGTTACATAAATATGCAACAAGAGGGACTCGTTAGCGACCCGCCCCGGGCCTGGCTCTGCTCTCTCTCACCAGGAGGTCGGGCAGGAGCAGCTCCTGCAGAGCTGCGGCACGGAGCAGCTGCGAGAGACAGGAGAATCAGGCCTGATGTTTTAATAACATCCAGTCATTTTTAAACAAAACTAGAAAAAAAAAAAAAAAAAAAAGAAAAAAAAAAGAAAAAAGAAGAAGAAGAAAAAAATAAAAAAAAAAATCTGACCATTTTAAGTTAACAGAACTAGCAGCCACCAGCCTAGGTTTTTAAAATATTATTGTTTCAATAAAGTTATGTAAATTGTGTAGGAAATAATTTGTCTTTGGTTTTTAATCTTGGGGGGGGAGGGAAAGCACTTTACGTTGACTTTTTGTTGTTGTTGCGATGCTGGAGTAGGATAGCAGAGTGTAACAATCAAGCACTTTAACCAAGCACTATTTTAATTTGTGCCTCCTGTTGTGACCGTGATTTGTTACACGCCTGTAGCAAGTCACAACCTGTCCTGTGATAACTGTGATGGTAATCTCTTCTGTTGTTCTCTGTTTCCATTGTAAAACTCAGTTGTAAATAACTCTGTCAATGAGTGTTTCCTGACCTGTTTCTGGGTACCCTCCGGGGCATGTCGCCATCCCATCAGCAGGGCCGGGGACGTGCTGAGTGAAACACGGGCCGCGGGAGCGGAGGCGCCGGGCGGGAGCAGAGCCCCCAGCCGCTCGAGCCGCTGCGTTTTGTTCCTTCCTAGTGTTAAAAAAAATAATAATAAGCTGTGGGTTAGTCCTGAATGTAAATGTCTGTCCGTCCAAGCTGTACAGTACTTCTGTCCGTAATCCGTAACAGTGAATGCAGCATGTACGGACAAAAGCAATAAGCACATATCTGTTTTAGGAACCATTATGGGTTACGATGATAGCTTTGTTAGGTCTCTCCTTGGCACAAAACTGTACATGTGTTGGAGATAAGGCTGCTGTGCTCAGCCCACCCATCACCTGGCAGTGGGACGCAGCCCCAGGCCCCACTCAGAAGTCACCCTTGTGTCCCAGCAAGGTGAGACCCTGGGGAAGGCACCAGTTAGACCTAAGCCACCATCTCCAGAACTAGCCTGCCAGCAGAGAACAAGTCCTCATGTCGTGCAGTGAGAGGTACTTGAGACAGGCTGAAGGCACCTACACGTGCAAAAGTTGCTCTCCAGAGCTTTTAGGCAGGGTCAGTTCCTGAGGTCTGTGAGCTTTTACTCTGCCTTCACTCAGCCAAAACCACCCTTCCTCTGAGTGGGCTCCTTGCCTGGTGAAGGACTTTAGGATTTGGCCATAGTAAATACAAGTGTACTTAGAGGAACCGACGTATTGCTGAGATACTAGTTAAGATTGAGTCGTCATGAAGAAGTAAAGTGACTTTCCAGCAGATAAGCTTTAAATACTGATTCATTCTGTGGCTTCCTGAGCCCATAAAGCGGCAACAAGAAATCTTAAAGAGAACAGTCTTAACATAATCTCTATGTTTTAGTGATCATTCATGTCTGCCATCAGCACAAATGTAAAAAAGACGAAAAAAATCAGGGAAAATTTTTTTGATAAAGTAAGTAATAGTGAATTCCAAGTTAAATATTTTTAGAGCTGATGCTTTCATGTGGGGAAAAAAAGTCATATTTTACATATCACGAAGATGAATGCATTTAAATATAGCCATATAGTATAGTTTACCACACTCTCATCCAAATTGATGTATTTGGTTTATAGATGGCACTGACAAAAATGTATAGATCAACAATTCTATCATTTTTTTAACTGGTCATCAACTGGTGCAACTCTCCTTGTAACCAAAGGCCCTCTGTCTGCCTTGTGTGATCACTCATGACACACACCTTATATCATCTATTTAGACCTACCTTTAAAGTAGCATTTTATTGAGTCACTTTTGAAAGCCAGATTCAAAAGTATAATTTAAAAAAAAAAAAAAATCTACCTTTTAAGTCTGAATAGCCAAAGTCCTATAGATTTCTTATAGAAAGCAAATAATTTAAAATTAAGCATATAATATGCTTGAGGAGCATTTCTTTCTTATTTGTGTATGAAGATGTAGCTCTCATTTTGTGCCCAGTTAAAAAGGAAGTATGTTTAATTTATTTTAATGAAATAAAGGCTGAATATGAAGTATGTATCTATATATGTGTGTGTGTGCATAATACACATATATATAATGTAAGCACTGGGAAATCTACTCTAACGTAAAGCTATGGTAGACTAAATCTGTACTCATTACGTAAGGAAAGGCAGTGCTTTGAAAACACACCACTCACCAAATCCTATAGACACTAGAAAGACGATTTCATGTTACAGTTTGCTCCATGTTTCCCAAAGTTCATTAACAGTCGGGCAAAAAAAATATGCAATATCTCCTGCATCGAGCTAAAGCGTGCAGCTTAATCACTGGTATTTGGCATTCAGGTCTGCAAACGGACTGTGCATCAGGTACCAAGCAAGCTAAGAGTGACTCACCTGCTGCTGCAGAAGACATCAGAGCTGAAAGGACTATGGACGTGTGATGTCTGTGCTTGCTTGTATCTTACGTCATCAACATTGTTTTTAATACATATATATAAATATATATATATATAATATATATATGCGGAAGGAATGGGTGCAGTTTTCTTAACCAGGAGGCAAAGATCCTTTAAGGTTTAGCCTTGAACAGAGGAAAACAGCAGTCACATTGCAGTAGATTTCTCAGTGCCTTTTCTTAGAAACTTCACCTAAGCACACTTACGGAAAAAGAAACAAAAACTGAAACAAAACAGTCTCCTGTGAAATCCACGTTTTTTTCTGAAAAGTTCAAAAGTCAATAAAGGTAGAAGGGGGGGGGGGGGGGAAATAATAAAAATATGAAAAGAAAACCCATGGAACGCACATTCCCTTCCCAAACATGAGTGTGGCAAACGCCGGGGAATATCCGTGCACGTCACGCAGAAACACATCCCAGGCGGTAGGTTTCTTTGGCAACTATGGCTGTGATAAACTGTAGCCTTTTCTTCCCTTGCAGCTAATAAGAGACACATTTCTAAGGAAAACGGTATTCTCTTCTGTAAAATTGTAATGTATTGTTAATATTTGTACCTATTGTATATTTATGTCTTGGCAGAATTATGGCTGGTACAGTTTATAGTAAATAACAAGGGTATTTAAAACTCACCGCAAAGACAGGTTTCTAAAGCCAAGTTCTCTCTCTGTTGGTAAGCTCCACACAACATCATCTCCAACAGTTTCAATGCCTCATTTCAAAGCAAATAGTGGAATCACTGAATGAAGTAGCCAAGTGATGGAGACTGAGTGGCACTGATGCCCTCCTGTGCAGCCCTGGGAGCGAGATGGGGATGGGGCTTCCCTGGCCACTCCAAATTAGCTCAAACTTCTTCATGTTTGGTCAGTCACTTCTGCTTACCATAATCAGACTGAACAAGTGTTACTTTAGGCTGCTTTAGGATCACCCACTTGGGGAGAATATGGCTTTAAATAGCTCTTGAATAAAGTACAGATGTTCTAGTTACCTCTGTACCTCCTGTTTGCCATTGTGTTGGCTTTATAAGTATCTGATGTATGGAAAAGTCATGTGACTTTCATGCATTCCAGAGTAGTCTATTTTTCTGTTCAGATTTAAAAAAAAATTATATATATATAAAAATATAAATATATATCTGTATTTTTAGCAAATTTATAATAGGGCAATCAAGTCAGATTTCTTCTTTTTGTATTACAGAATAATATATTAGATGCTTTCTTGGTGTTCATTTCCATAGCTGATCCCCAAACCTTTTTGTTATCATTATTTTCTTTTGTTCTGAAAAAAATACCTGCAACATCCCTCCTGGAAGTGTCTATGAAAGGTCGCTGAATTTGTCTGATGTTGTTGTGTTTTTGTATCTTCCTGTTTGTGGTACTTAAAAACAACCAGGGACTGGCTGTGGAAACTGAGATGTTCCTTCTGAGACACACAGAGTGGGGCCACACTCTGCCCTTGGTTATGGCAGTGGAAATGTCAGTGAATGCCACTGGCTCCAGTGTTAGCCTGGACTTCAGCGTTCTTCCAGATTTACATCGATTAAGCTGAGAGCAAAATGAAAAGACAGGATTTTAACCTGATTTTAATTTATGATGGAGTTGGGATAAGCATAAAAACTCAGGCTCTTATTTTAAGGCAGTGACCTGACAATGCTCAGGCAAAGCTCCCACCTTCGAGGAAGTTTTTCCTGGGTTAAATCAGAAAGCTCAGGACTTCAATTTCCCACTGAGATTTGGAATTTCTCTTTTCAGTCCCAGACAAAATCAGGAAATGAGAAAAAATTATGGGGGAATGAAAAACCTGAATGCACACGGTCAGAAAGGGACCAGATATGGATTTGGTTATGGTAAAGTCCATCTATGTACCTGCTTATTTAATGATCTTCCTTGCTCCTTTATAGCTGTACTGTCACATAAATTGAATAAAAAGTCCATGAGATAAATGTACATCCTGAAGCTATCTCATGGCCTCTTGAAGTTTAGCACGAGAAAGTGCTTTGGACCAGCTCTGTAACTCTGCACAAACATTTCCTTTCTAATCTGCCCAGCAGCCTGGCCACTGACCATGTTTCTTCCAAAGATGGAGCTTTGGTCCTATTTCCTTTTGTTTGCTTGTGTGATTTTCTTACATGCCCACCACACTGGCCAATAAACACGAAAGAGAATTAATTTGGGAAAAATGTGTCTCAGAAAGTCCAGATGCCACCTGAATTAACAGAATAACCAGCAGACACAGTTTCAACGTGATTGTGTATCAGCAAGACCCACGTACACATGAAGGTAACAAAACTGGGTGGGATTTTCCCTTTTTTGAAACCAATTCCTGCAATAGCCTGCCATACCTATCATCAATGGCCACATTAATCCCTTCAAAAGGCACCTTCCATATCAGTAAGTTTGTTTGAGCACAATCAACAGAAGCTTCTAGTCAGACCAGTCTTAAACCTGACCCCAGGCAGCCCTCCCACCCCACCACAGAAACCACCCAAACACCAACCAGCCCTTCAAAGAAGAGATGATTATTTTCTAGTACGTGTTTCCCACTCCAGGCTGATCACATTCAGGCTCTTGCACTGAAACTTTGTCTTGGCCAGACAGGGCAAACCTTAGGAAAACTGAAAGTCTGCATTCAGGGTGTGTCTCCCCTTTGCTGCTGTTGTTACCTAAGCCACAAATAAGTGTCCTTTGACACCAATGGTAGGGTGCCACAAGTGTTCATATCTGTAAATATTAGTCAGAATTTTGCTTTGCTTGATTCTGGATTCATCGCACAAGAAGTTTTCAGGTTAGAGGCTTAGAAAAGAAAGTTTCATTTTTATTTTTAACTATAAATATTATTGATATTCTGTAGGGCTGAACAAGGATTAACCTTTGACATTTTTAAAGGGGTCTTCTCAAGGCTGTAACAACACTACCTTCAAAAAAATAATAATCAGACTGGGGTCAGCACAAAAACCCATTCAAACTAGAGCCTTGTGGCAGCCAGGGAGCCAAATTTGCATGAAATGCCAAATTCTTTGCTGCTGTAAGTAAAAGCCCATTGACATCAATGGAGCTGTGCCCCATTTAGCCCAGTAAAGAATTTGGATCCATATATCTAAAAAGCTAATGGAAATCTTAAAGCTCTGTATGACCTCAGGGATGGAGGTGTCTGTTCATAGCACCTAGGAGGAAACCACAGGGGGGTGAGGGAATGGGAAACAGAAACAGGTCAGCGAAAGCCTGGGAAAGGAGGGAATCCTTCAGGCAAGAGGATGGTAATCATGTCATCCTAGTCTTGACTGAGCATCCTTCCATGTCAGCTTTCCTCATGGGCTGGATGGCTCAAGAGGCATCCCAAACTCACAGGTGACTGTCCCTACAGCAGGACCACAAGCTCAGCCACATGGTTCAACACTGTCAGCCCTCGGTCCAGGGACTTACTGATGCTGGGAGGCACTACCAGCAGATGGGCTATCAGTTACCTTTGATCCTGTCACAGCCTCTGGTCCTATTCATAATCTACATTTAAGACCATTTTAGAATTCGTAAGTTCTTCTCTACTCTTCATTCTCTCTTCATTTAGGAGCTCTGCCTTTTATGCCTTTTCTCCCTGTTACGTTCCACTGCCCATGAGTACCACCAGCCACACACATTGGCTCATCCGACCACTGGGATTCATTTTGTTTATCAGTTTTGTTGGTTTGTAGCAAAGCTGGAGAACATTTTTTTTCCCCCATTATTTCTGTTTTTTTGGAGGTAGGTGCAGAAAATTGCTCTTGCACTGAAATGTTCCCCACTGGTGTTTTGGGGCCAGGGGGGGAAGCAGCATCTCCATGTTACTTTAAACTTTGAAGCCATGATACTGCAATCAGAAAGGCCAGACACAGCTACCAACCAAACTTGCTTTCCAACTAGATTAGCATTACAAACGTATCCCCCAACTCACTGCAGCAGAATCCTGCTTGCTCATCAGGCCACTGAAGCGAGTCCTGAACGGGGAGAAAACACTGAGTGAGGCCCTGGTGCAAGTGCTGTTTAACACCCACCTCACGTGTGTGGAAGGATGCTGGGGTGCTCCGTGGCTGTGCTGCACATCGTGGGGGAACAGCCTCAGGTCTTCCTTCTCCAAAAGCACAGGATGGCTGCTGGACCTGCAGAGCAGCCCATGAGCCCCACACAAGGGCTTCCTGGTGAAACCTCTGAAGGGAGCGGTGAGCATCCATAGCCGTTGATGGGAAAGCTGTGGAGTTCCCTTTCAAAGAAAAACGTGGTCTTTAGCAACAAAGAAAAAACTGGGAAAAAAAATGTCACTTTCTTGTGGCTCTGCTAGTACACGTGGCTCTGGAAGTTGCAACCAACTGTGATGCAGCTGGAGAAGGGCAGAACATGGCAGGTTCTCTGTGGCCTGGTGCTGTGGGTCTTTGTTCACCCATGGGTGCCCAGCCCAGCACCACTGCAATGCCCCTGCCCCCCAGCCCAGGGGTCCTGCACCATCTCTGCATGGGGCTGTATTGGCTCAACCCAAGGGGCAATGTGGCAGCAGGTGTTTTCTCCCCATTTCAGCAATGTTTCAAGTCTCTGGCACTTTGGGGTGATTACAGCAACATTAGCCATATACTGGTGTATTTAAGAGTCTTACATTTTTTTGTAACTTTGATTTAGTCATTCTTTGTTGAAGTTTATTGACCTCTCCAGTTGTTCCCGTAAACAAATTATTTAAAAAAATAATTAAAAAAAAAACCAACAGTGTCTTTATATGCATGTAGTAGTATGAAACTGTGATCAATGTGTGACATTCAGAAACTGTACTGTCTTGTAAAATATGTCCAAATGTCTACAGATTTTAAAGCAATGGTCCCTTACTACAGAAATAAATAAAAAGGTATCGATAACACCAAAGCCTTTATTTGCTCTGTTTCATGGTCATATATAGTGGCCAGAAGCATAACTACCATCAGCTGGCACTGAGTTTCTGCTTTAGCTCATTTTAGTTGACAGCAGGTTTAAACATATGTTATTTGCTCACGGATAAGGCCATGATTCAGGAAGGCAGCGCCGAGCCTGACACCTCCTGCTGTGAGCCTGATGGGCTCAGTGCACAACCCTGTGGGCTTCGGTCCTCACCTCTACAGACAAAACATCCTCCCACCCCCCCAAAGGCACGGCGGGGCTGAGGGTCTGGGACATCCCCCAGCCCCCTGTGCAGGGCCACAGGGAGGTTCCTGTCACACACACCAAGCGCTGGGAAGCAGCTCGAGTGTGCAGCTGTGCAGCTGCAGAAGCAGGTGCAGATGGGAGAACAGCCGAGGTTTGGAGACAAAGAGCTTTGGGTGTGAAAACTAGACAAACAGGCTGCCTCCCCTGCCACGAGAGGCAAACGCTGGGGCTCTCTGCTGGAGCCTCTCTGGTTTTCTTCTCCGTTAGGTGAAGCAGTGGGCTGGTTAAATGATGCAAGTCACCGAACCAAAGGTAATCTCAACTGCTGAAGAATGCTTTCTTTCAGTTGATTGATTGCATCACTTTTTTTTTATACTGAAATGCGGTTTCTGTAAGAGTTGTCAAAGCTTTAATCTGAACACCCTGACTTGTGGAGTCTTTAATATCTGGCCATTTAAAAATGTAAAAAGAACAAATAAGCACAGATTTCAACCTAGACTGACTGTTGGTGCAGTTTCACACTCCCCGCACCCTCACAGAGTTCCTGCACATACAAACCAAATGAAAAAAGACTGAGTGCACAGTTCTGCAGCTTATTTTATACAGCCACCACATTTGCAAGTGGAAAGCAGAAAGTTAATGCACAAGTGGACAAATCTCACACAAGTCCTGCATGTTTAGTGGCATGTTTCTGCATTTACTTGTGCTCATTTTCAGCTCAGTAAGATCTTTTTCAGAAAAACATAAATGATCAGTTGAGTGTTTAGTAACAGTGACAATGACATCTAATAAGATAAGGCACTGATCTTGAAGGGAAGTTTACAAATGAAGAGCTAGAAAGTGGAGAAATTCCTATAACATATGTCTTCCTCTTCCACTTTCTGCTAATGACTTCCCTTGTTATTTGCCTGCCAGCCTGAGCATGCAAGCTCCTGAGTTATAATCCAGTATCTGTAATTACTCTATCCAAGGAGGTTTTTTCTATTAATTGATTTACCTTATCAAGTCAATTAATATAACACCTGTCTCCCAAGGTTTATTGTGAGCCAAATCTATAGATAAGACCTATTTTTGCCCTAGTTAACAGACCCTACAGAAACTTTGCTTTGCCTAGACCCTTCACCCCCATCCCCTCGGCCCTGGTACTTGTGTGTGGGTTTCCCCAAGCCAATGCAGTGCCCAGCAGGTCCAAGGTACCCCAAGGCAGCAGCACCAGGCAGAAGCAGGATGTGTCCCAGCCCATGGCAGCAGTGGCAGGGTGGTGGCTGTCACTGTCACTGCCAGCTCTGCACCAGCCTCAGCTGTACTTCAGGCACCAGCTGCCCAGCGGTACTAGGGCCGACATCAGTACATCTACAGTTCTAACAACAACGTAAAGCCTTTACCAGACTTTGTAGAGATTAATGAAATGCAGCAGCTTTTTCACTTTTCTAGTCTCCTTCATCTCCCCCAGCCCACGTCCTCAGGCAATTGCTCCTCCCTGGCTCCATCAGCAATAACCCGTCTCTTCCTTCCCACCTGGATGGATTTTTCCCGCAATTCTTCTTATTTAGGCTAAACTAGGCACCTTTTTTATAGAATCATGGAATCATTAAGGTTGGAAAAGACCTTCAGGATCATTGAGTCCAACCATAATCCAACTACCACAACCACTAAACTATATCCTGAAGCGCCACATCTAAATGCTCTTGAACACCTCCAGGGATGGCAACTGCACCACCTCCCTGGACAGCCTGTTCCAGTGCCTCACTACTCTTTTAGTAGAGAAATGTTTCCTAATATCCAACCTAAACCTTCCCTGGCATGACTTAAACCCATTTCCTCTCATCCTATTGATAGTTACTTGGGAGAAGAGACCAACACCGACCTTTGTACAACCTCCCTTCAGGTAGTTGTACAGAGCAATAAGATCTCCCCTGAGCCTTCTCCAGATTAAACAACTCCAGTTCCCTCAGCCTCTCCATATATGACATGCCCTCCAAACCCCTCACCAGCCTTGTTACTCTTCTCTGGACACACTCCAGAACCTCAATGTCTTCCTTATACTGTGGCACCCAGAACTGAACACAGTGCTCAAGCTGTGACCTCACCAGGGCTGAGGACAGGGGCACAATCATTTCCCTACTCCTGCTGGACACATTGGTTTTGATACAGGCCAGGATGCTGTTGGCCTTCTTGGCCACCTGGGCACACTGCTGGCTCATGGGGTTTTTGTTGTTTCTTTGTTACACACCATCCTCTAAACCACCTATGCTACCACCATGCCTGTTTTCCAAACACCCAGAGCAAGCCAGTGTTTGCCTCAGGCTGAGCCAGGTGACAGCCAATAATCCCAAAGGCTAATCAAACACAATGATCTGGCAAGGTAGCACCCAGCCTGAGGCAGGGCACAGGAGCCTGATGTCATGGCACTGAGCAGCACTTGACATCCAATGATTAAACACAAATGTTAAATATGTACAAGGGAACAACCCTGCAAGAGTGTGCTGTGCTTTGTTTGACCATGGGTAAATGATCCTTTTAATTCCCTCCGTAATAACCCCAGTGGAGTTTTCCCAGAGTTTAACTTGTGCTGGAAGTTGGGCTGCTGAAGGTACAGGTGGTGCAGCACAGGCCCTGCACCCAGAGATGTCACTGCTTTCTCCAGGGATGCTTCTGCTCACATGTAATATATTATGTCACAGAAACCAAGGAGGATGTCTAGGCACTTCAGCACAGAGGAACACTAGGAAAAGTTCACATCTTCAACATATTTTGATAAATTTAGAAGAGGCAGTAACAATTTAAATTATTTGCAAGCTTTTTGTAGGAAAATCTCTGCTTGTAAAATATGGATTACATTCTTCCCTACTGCCTCTTACAACTTATTTACCTTCCTTCTTACTTTCCATAAGGAAATTGAGCTACTAAGAGATGCAACATCGTTACTATTCAGCAAGCAAGAGCATTTAGAGGTAACTTCACCCTAGAGTAAAATCTGCAACCATCCAGGCAGAAGCTGAGACTAATGTTTCACAGCAAAGTTTGTGGTTTCTGCTTAGAAACAGGAGCACTGAGCATTAACCTTAGCTTTGGAAAATAAAAGCAAATTTGCACAACATTGCATCATGCACTTTAATCCTTATGTAATTAATCAGTGAACCCAAGTCTCTTAGTTTAAAGGTAGGCTTATGTCTTGCTATACTCAGAGCCATTTTTATAACGTTGCCAGGCATGCTGTTAACAATAATTGAAGCTAAAATGCATTGGTCTATGTGCTGAACAGAAAAATTATGTAAAGTGTTGTTTTCATGTCTTGATGATAGTCTTAAAATGAACTGCACAGCAATGCAGCTTCCAGCACTCTACTGAACAGTGGAGAGGCAAACACTAGGAGACACTCAGATGAAGATGGATCTAGGCATGAAAGTGCAAATTTAAATTATTTAACAAAAATGAATGCCCAAAGATGGTAATGATCTAGTTTTACTCCTCTTTACAGGCAGATTTAACAGCCAGATGATACAATAAACTGTAGACATTATTTTCTGAATCGTAAGAAACTGGGAAAGCAAAAAAAGCCTTAAAGAATTAAGTCCCCAAAGTGCAGGAGTCTTGCAGGCAGAGCTTGTCAAACACCTACAGTGCTACACAAGTGTGCAGTTACCTTCTGAGCCTCTGGTACCACCTTGTGTGGCTGTGCAGAAACTGCCACTGTCAGTGCTGTGACAGCCGACACGGTTGACAGCAGACATCCAACTGAGCCAGAAAGGTCACAGCAGCCATACCAAGGAGAAGAGTGGGGTTTACCACCTCACCTGGGAGCCCCCTCACCCCCACCACGGTGCCTCAGGCAACATCATGTGGGAAACAAACCCCAGGAGAGTTCTTCTCAAGGCTTAGCTAAAGCATGGGAAGCTGACCTCCAACCTCCATGGCTAATGTCCAATCTTGTCCAATGGTAATGAGGGGCTGGGAAAGACATGCCATTCCTGCTGTGGTCAGGTCACTCATTTACATTGTTATGCAAATGTGCAATCTGCTTGTCATTAGGACCCAAGCACTGCCCTGAGCCATCCACAGGGCAGGTGCCACCTTCAAGATGACAGTGGCTCCCCAGCCTCAGACCAGCTGTGTGCTGCCCACCCCACTACAGGGAAGGTCTGGATGTACCAGGAGCTCCAAATGGTTTAAACACACTAAATGGCAAATAAATAGAAAAACAAATCACAGCACAAGACATAGAATTAATAAGTTAGAAAGTATATAAATACTTTGGCTAATGGTATAAGGCAAAAATGCTGCATTCTCCTCCATGGAGAGAGTAGCCCAAAAGTTGTCCCGTGTAGCTTTTCTTACACGTCTTCCCTGAAGAGCCAGAGCTGACCAGCTGGGCTAGGGAAGGGGCTGAAATCTTAGTCTGAAATGTTATAGCACCTACACCCAAACTCCTAAATACAAGCTCCTGGCAAATAATGTGGCCATAGCTCTAACTCTTTTCTTCTGCTTGGTTTGGGATTATTTTTTTTTATGACTCGTCATTAACAGCCATGAGGCTGTTGGAAGACAGCTATTAAGTGCTATCTAATACTATACAAAAAATTGACCACTTTCTGAAGGTTTAATTGACGAGAAGAATCTGTGGTTTTTCTCTATTTATTTGTTTTTCACATCAGCAATATTAGTTTCCACTCACATTTTCTAGCAAGCAAATATTTTTGAGGCAGTTCAGTATGGAGCAGGATGGTTGTATGGAAAAAGCAGACCACCAGCTGCTCCACTGGGAATCCAGCAAAGAGGAACAGTTGATTTCCTATTAATATAAATGAGCTTGTTAGCTGGGCTGACTTCAGACTGAGTTCAGCAGTTCAGAGCCTCTATTGCAGGAAATACAAAATTTATATAACAAAAATAAGGAGAAAGTGAAGGAAGGATTTTGCAAGTGCTTGTTTCCCAACTCAGTGCTTTCAGTATGCTGGTGTCAGGGTGGACAAATGGAAGCTGAAGTAGGATGCTGTGCTGACTGGACCAGAGCTGTAGGAAGATTTTATAAATATACTGGGGTCCTTAAAGAGGATTTCCAGGACACTAAGCATCACATACTGTGCTGCAGTTTACTTCATATATGCCTACATCATGACCAGTTCATGCCACTGATACTCTCATAGAGCTCCAGTATAAACTCACTGAACAGCATTTCTTGGATGTTTTATGTAAAGCAAAAAGCCCTAAGGATGGACAGTAATTTCCATCACTGTTGCTATTATGAGCTTCTAGAATGACTTGATGGACTTAGTATAATGGTGAGGCCTGAGAATGCCTGAGATGCAGTCCTATATTTAACTCTACCCCTTTGTTCCTGAGCATCCTTCAATAAGGAGAAAACACATATCTATTTCACAAGAGTCATTTAATAACATTAGTTAGGGATCTGAGAACTATATAGTGTATCCAGCAAGATAATTAAGAGTGCAGTACCAGGTAGGAATATAGTTTCATGGAAAAAAATGCTTGCAGTGATAAAGAATAAACAAAAATACATTCATTTTGTCATCTCTCATGTTATTCAGGAATTATTTTTCTGATTTTATTCCCTAGCTCTTTTATCATGGAAGAAAACCAGAAATCTCTCACTCTTTTTTGCTCAATCACCATTTCTCATCTTGCTCCCAGAACATGCACCCCGTTCCTTCAACAGACACCTTGCCCTCCTATAAATAGCATGCTTCAGGACACACTGTGCAGAACACCTGCAAAGCAACACCACGACCAGCTGCAGAGCTGTACGGGGAGCAAAGATTGCTCTGACAGCAAGTCAAGCTTGTGGAAATTGGAGAGCCCCAGCCCAGCAGCTGTGCCTGTGCCTGCCCCTCGGGGGCACGGCCGGGGCACACTGCAGCACCCCTGTGCCACCTTAGGGCCTGAGCAGAGCCATGGCAACCCAGGAATCACACAGGAGGACACAGAAAGGGTCTTTTCTGAAATTCAAGGCTTGTATTTTTCAAGTTAAACAACACCCAGACGCACAAATGGGGGGGGAGGAGTTGCCTCTTTTAGACATATAGAGCTGCCCAGGAGCTCCTGTTTGGAAGTTTCCCTTCCACAGTCACTGTCCCAGCTGGTTTTGGGTCCAGCATCCCCCAGGCACTGGCTGGGAGCACACAACGTGCTTTCTTTAGCCTTTTCACAGGGCACCGAGAGACTGAGCATTTGCTGTGCCGCTTTGCAGGGAGGAGCGTTGCCCTGCGTGCCTGCAACGTGGTGCGGGCTTCGCCCCGCGGGAGCGAGCCCAGCCCCATCACCCCGGCACGCTTGTCACCCCAGCCCACATCAGGGGCCGTGAATCCCCCCACAACACCCCCAGCGCTCGGAGCCGGTGCCCGTGCCCTGTGCAGGGTGAGAAGTGACAGCGCTGTTTCCCAGGGGAGAGATTTCACAGCAAACGAGGCTGAGCGGGGCCGGCTGCCGGGCTGCAGCTCGTGCTCCTGCCCACGGCTTCTGAAAATGAGCTTCTGCACGGCCAGAACAGGGGTGCCAGTGACCCCACAGACACCAGGTGTTTACCCCAGGAGCACCTGGGGATATTCACGGCACGGGATTACAGACTCTGACTCCCAGGCTGTGGTCTTAAATATTAAGCATCCTTCCAGGAGAGGGAACCTAAAAAATACTGCAATAATGAGCCCACATTCTGGACCCATTATGTCCATCTCTCCTATTGTATCTCCCTTATTCTCTCTCATTTCAAAGAAGAGTCTCTCAAAAGCTTTCCAAAAGTTTTTTCCAGTATCACTCTCTGCTTGAAACAAGAATTTTCTCCACCATGGGTGAAAAAGCTGGGTGCCTCTCTTTTCCTGGCTGTTACTCAAGGTATAAGATCCATATCCCTACCACAAACCATGCTGGGACTTCTAATTGGGTTTTCCTCCCACTGTAACTCCCTCTACCATCTGTTTCTCTTTTTCTCTCGGATGACACATCACTCAGGCACTGAGCAGTGCCACTAGGATGCCAACCCAAGCCTGGAGACTCAGCCAGAGCAGCACCTTCCCCCTTCCCCCGATGGACACTAACCTCAGCTCCAGGTGTGAGATGGGACTTCAAATCCCCACCTTCCCATCTGGGAACAGGGAGGGGATCAAGCACTGGTGGATTGTATTCCAGTCCACATTCCTGGCTGGGTTTTAACTCCAGTTTGGCCATAAGGCTTCTTCGAAAAGGAGGCAGCAACCCCAGTGTCTGTGAAGTCCAGTACAAAGCTTGTGTTGCTCTCAGAAGGGCTAGGGTCCCACCCTGAGTTTTTTAATAGCAGATGATCTGTTTCACCTGTGACACACCTGATCCTTCTGCTTAGCTTGCAATCACCACTGTGCTTGCAGCAACCAGAAACTCCCCACATGCCCAGCACTAACAAAGGGCTCTGAAGCCTCTCAGCTGACATAATTGGTTGCCCCAGGCTTCAATAGGATCTGGCCACTGTTTTCCACTGCTCCATCTAAGGAGATTACTAAACTGTTGGAAACATGGCTACTTCTTCTGGCCTCTTTCCAGACCTCCAGTCATGTTAGAGTTGAGCTACTGCAAATGAAAATACATTAGAATTTTAAATCAGTACATAAGTGATGCTTGCTCATTGGAAAACTTGAAGTTAATGTTGCCTGCAGCTATTACTAGTGTTTTCAGAAATAATTCATTAGCTGCAAAAGTCTTCTTTCATGTCTCAGGAGATGAAACAAAAAATTAGCTATTTTACTTTTCTTGTTAATTCCTTCCTTTCAGTCTCCTTCATCACCTCCCTGCCAGCCCCTTTCCAGGCTGTAAAGTTGAGACATGAAGCCTTAAAGACAGAGACCATGGAGACACATCTCAGATGAGCCCTTGGCCAGGTACCATAAGATGGTACCTTCCACTAGTTCCCCTAGTAATACTTTACTCACACACAGGCTTTTCTGGGCAAGCTTTCTTGGGCCCATCAGTCCCCGCTTGCCAGAGGAACAGCAGATACTTTTCAGTGGCCTCTGGCTGCCCAAGGCATGCTCACCACAGCTCAGCAGCCTAATACAGCAAGGCAGGTTGGATCAGCCAGTCTGTTCTGCCAAAGCAGGGTCCCCTGACACAGAGCCTAGCACTAAGCCACAGGGGCAGAGGTAGAGGGACTTGTTTTGCCTGCAGTAACTGAACAACTCCAGTTTTCATGGGGTGAGTAAGACTCAGGAAGATTATTTTCTCCCCGCATTTCAGCTCCTCTGCTTTTGATCCCAGAAGAAAAGCAACACACATAAATGAACAACAGAGGGAGAGAAGAGAGTTTTCTAGATTTTCTTTGAAAGAAAATCCACCAAGTGTTGAAGTCAAGTCCTGTTGGTTACTTCACCAAAAGTGTTCTGTTCAACCTCACAATGCCTGAGGAAAGTGAAACTAAATCTCCTGCCATTTCAGGGCTCTCGAAGAATTGAAAGTCTTTCTGAAAGTCTTGAAGAGCACCAAAGAGTTCTGTGCTGGACTACCTCTGCACCTACCCAGGCTGCTTGCTGCAAGCCCAGAGGCTGTCCCCCTCCTTCTGCAGGAGGGACACAGCTCCTTGAAGCCATCCCTGCCCCGCCAAGAGAGGGAAAACACAACACTGAGTCCAGCTGAGGGGGCATGTTTTCACCCAGCTGTCTCTCTCACACTCATCTCAGCAAAACAAGACCAAGATGTGAGTGATTTGCTCATTGTCCCGGAGAACACTTGGCTGAACTGCTCATCTCCAGCAAACCCAGTACAGCCGGTGCCATCTGCAGACGGCATCGTGTGCTGCTCCGTGTCCCCCAGCACAGCTCCATTGCAGGGAAACAGCACCAGGGGGAACAGATCTGGCAAAGATCTGCTTGATGGGTACACCCATGCTCAGGTGCTCCGAAATTCAGGCTGCCTGTGCACCCTGTCCCATCTGAGCTCCACACACTGCCCAAGTTCTCATTTCTCCCTGCAGACACGGTGGCTGTGTCAGGTGGCATCTGGAAGGGAACTCATTTTTCCTCCTTAGCAGTTTGACACCATAATTAGATTGGGTTCAATTGTTGGGACATTACCACCTGTGCTAATAGCCAAAATTGCTTTCAAAGATGCACTGCAGTGTTTTGAATTTGGAGAAAGATTGCTTGCTGTCCCTTTTAATTGCATTTTCTGTCCATAATGAGACAATTATAAGCGTTTCAATAGCTCCCAGTCATCAGCCCTCCACTGCATGAGAGCACAGGAGAAAAAGTCAGCCCCACCTCCTCCCTTCTCTTTCCCCTCCCACCCACTAATTTCTCCGAGCAGCTCACAAGTGTGCCATGTATATTCATCTCCTTTCTGGCAGAGATCCTAGCAGCACTCAGATTGCCCAAAGCATCCTCCTGCAGCCATTGCACTGCTCCAGCTTTTGCACTCCAGGACCAAACTCCCATTTCAGTGACCTTCAGAGGGCAGCATGTGTGTGAAGAACAACCACACCTCACCTACTCACTCCTCTTTTTCTCTTAAATTATATATATTTACCAATCAGGGGTATTTAAATAAAATATTTCATTAATATGTATATCTAGAGAAAATACTGTCTCAGAAGTAAAATATCACAAGAACACAGAAGCTGCCACACTAGGCCAACGCTGGGCTATCTGCTCCAGGGGTCTTCTCACAAAGGTCAGTAGCTTCAGCCCTAGGAATGTTATTGGAAAATGAACTGTTAGCTCAGGTTTGTGCTATATGATATCTGAGCACTGGAGGGCTTCCAGCTAGAAATCCTTTCAGCTCTTGAAACCCGAGCTTTTCATCTTAAGCACCATCAAATATTATTATTGTAAGATTGCACAGCACTGCAAATAAATACTGCTGTAACATGCCAATGTAATGAAGTACAAAGCTCTGGTCAAGAATTAAAGATTATTTAAGGCAATATAAAAATACTGCTATTAATCCAGAGTTTTGTACAGGGTTCTTCACCACTGAGATACCCTCAGGGTTAGTGCACCTGGCTTTGTGATGCCAAGAGACTGAGGAACAAAGAGCTGGGACTCCTGGAAACAATTTCCAATCAAGCTGCAGGGTTCAACTGATCTTCAAAATCATCTCCTTTACATTTCTTTTTTTGTACAGTTTCTCAAAAATAAGTTTGAAAACATTTGCTACGGTTCAGAGCTCCCCAGCTACAACTCTGACATGATGACAGAAACTGCATACTAAATAGTTTCCATCAAAACCCCCAAGCCATGGGGCCTCACAGTTGTGCAAAACTCTTAACACCGTGTCCTTGGGGATACTTCACCATGAGCCAAGCTAGATCTAGGACCTACCATCTACCCAGTTAAATACAGATCATTGTTATCTGATAAAGATGCTCTTCCCAGTACTTTTCTGCCTCAACTGTGCTGTTTTGACACACTAGTTCAAGAGCTGTCACTTTAATTATAAGAACGAGTGGTGATGTAAAAAAAAAAAAAAAAAAAAAACACCAAAAAAACCAAAACAGCAGTAGCAACAACAACAACAACATTACAAATCCCCAAGTCATAAAACCAGAGCTTTAATGAGATTAGTGGAGGCAGCAGGAGGAGATTGCACACTGGATATCCAGGCAGGAAGAAATGAGCACACTGCCTACATCCAGAGCATCTCGCTGAGGGACTCTGAGCCCTTCACAAAAATGGTAAAGTTTAAAACCCCCCTTTGACAGCTGAGAAGATGAAGTGAAGAATATAAGAGCTGCAGTCTCGGGGGCATGCAGGAGGCCAAGATTTGAACCAGGAATTGGGATCCAGGTCTCTCTGCCATGCTGCAGCTTGCAGCACTTGTGAGACACCACAGTGAGGCTGATATCAAATTATTGACATTTCCAGCTAAGGCAGCAGGTAGCAACAATCAAGATTTGTTACTCCAACTTTTTTTGGGGAGGAGCTGTTCTTTTCAAAGGAAATAGCTCTTGCTAGAAATAAACTTCCCATCTCCATTTATCCTTCAAATTTCCTTCAAGTTGTTCATGCTTGTATTTAAGAAAGTGTCCACAGGACACCAAAAGTACATAGGTTGTGTAACACCTCTCAAGTTGACCTGAGATTGGATTTAGAAGAAAATTAAAAACATTAATTCTCACCAACCTTTCTCACTTAGAAAAACCTCCTCAGTGACTCCTACCCAATCCTCCTTCCTAAAAAAAAGTGGTGAGAAACAGAAGCACTCTGCTCCCCCAGCAAAGCTCTGGGTTTTCCTATCTCCCCTCCTGGCAGCCACTATGACCCACCACTTGTTTTACAATCGTGCAACTCCTGCAGCTTCAGGCAGAGAGCACCCAACCAGATCAGCAACCTTGGGACTCTAAAGCTAAACCTGTTAGCTAAGTGAATGAACTGGGGGGAAAAAGCCCAAGAAGTGTCCTCACAGCAACGAGGTTGTGTTGCCAGGGCTTGGTGACAGGGATTTGAAACCCCCTGGAACTTTGGATAAATTCCGAGACAATTTATAATCCAGAGCTCATATTCTCCCAATCCTATTTACTAAAGCAATAAGAAATTGCACCTCCCATGGCACCCTGGGCATATTATTATACTATGTAATTTCCTTCTGCAAAAACCCAATTAACTGTACATGTCTGTACCCATTCTGCCAACCATATCATTTTATAATTTTGGAACAGCAGCGCAAACTGCCGGGGAGTTATCAGTAAGAACTGCTCTGCAATAATTAATAGATGCAAAGATTTTAAAAAGGAGCAAAACAGGCACACAAATTAACACAATCAATTATAATGTAGCTATCTACAGGCCCAGAATCTTGTGTAAAATGAATTTCCTTATTAAGCTTTGCCATTTCCCCCTCTATAACAGAGGTCAAGGAGGAGACTGAACATGAGCTGATTTGAGAACTGCTTTTGATTTCCCTCTGTTTGAGCTCAAAGGACAGATCTGAGAGCAAGTGGGTGTGACTGCAGTTTGGGATCTTAAGTCATCTCTGACCACCCTTCCCTCCCACCTTTGATCAACGGGTGATGGATTCATGTTGACAAAAGCCTTCCATAATTGACATCTCTCTCTTATCCTAGGCATCTGAAGTCTTTTGTGGATCTGAATTTTACTCACTTCCAGACCCGTTGTGAGTACAGGGTGGACACTACTGGCCCCACCATGTAGCCATCTGCAGCCCCCTTGGAGATCACTGACTTCCAGAGAGAGAGAAAACTAGAAAACTGCTTTTGCACATCCATGAGCTAGACAAAAAACATGTAATCACACTGCATCTACCCACTTCTTACCAAAGGTGCACAGGACTGAATAAACCCATTGTAGGCAAACAGGATACAGACAAAACTGGATTATCATAATCCTGGAAAAGGCAATTGCCTAACTGCATGGCTTCCATGCTTCCCAATAAACAACTTCAATACAGTCATTAAGCCATTCCTACTGAAATGTACTGCCATAAAGCAAACATATTTGCCATTGCATTTGCTCAATTACAGCTGTTTAATAAACCATTTCCACCACATAAATATAGCAACAATTCCAGTGTTGTTGCTTTGGAAGCCATTTCTGGGTGCTTGAAATGCTGGACAGAAGTGCATTTGGAGCTATATAACATTAATGAGCACTTATCTTGCTACCTATTAGCAGAGCCGGTCTTCTCCCTGGTCCTGCCCTTCCCTGCCTGTCCCATCCAGGCATCATTCCTCCCCATCACCTGGTGGACAGAGGATACTGCCCAGCACTCCCTGTGACACTTCTGACTTACTGAAGGAATTAATTTCCTTGACTACTTATGACCAGGTGCTGCTCAGTGAAGCTCAGGGCTCATACAGAAGCTCTGTAGTGGGGAACCCTCAAACCACCCAGGTAGGGCCACCATTCCCAGGGAGCAGTACCAACCCTGGGGATCATTTGCACTTGAAGAAAAAAAGAAAGAAAAGCCCATCCACATTATAAACAAACCAAAATTCCAGCTACTCCTGAAACACAGATATCATGGTAGCAGCCACAAGAAATATAAATGCAGCTGTACAGACAGGTAGGGACAGGCTGGGAGATGACCTATGCCACCAGCCCATGGCCCAGGCCCTGCTGGATCCTTCTTACGTCGAGTTTATTCCTGACTTGAGGGACAGCTGCTCCATACATGATATGAGAAGTACACAGTAAATTCTGTCTACTTTGTGGATTAAGAGCAATACACATTTTGAACTATCACTGGCACACAGAGACCACTAAATTCAAAACTGAACTAGCTGGGAGTTAATTACCTCTGACCCCTTGGGAAGGGCATCTGCCTTGTCCTCTGAGCTGCCACCAGCTGAGCTGTATGTACGGGAGATGCTGTCAAACAACAGACCTGTGCTTCTGTTGATCCCTGGTAGATGGGTTACTTTACAAGTGCAGGCAATCCTGTTAAAATCAAGGAAACTGCACTTCAGAACTGCTCTAGACATTCCCATTAGGTTCAAGGTGTTATTCATTAAAATTGAGGCCTTCAAAAACTAAAAACAGGTAAAGATCTACTGGATTATTAAAACAACGGATTATTAAAACAAACTGGAGTAACAAAGGAGGTGTGAGCATTGCTTTATAGGACACGAAACTGACCTGCCTCTGTGTTCTCCAAGGATATAGTATTTTCAAAGAAAAATGCTCATATAAGGAAGCAGCGTCCGTGGGCAATGAAGACACTGACGCACAGAGGGGCACTGCTGGGGCTGGCTTATATACTTCCTCCTCTGTTTAGACATTTGCTGTTTGAAGGCAAAAGCTTAACTGGTTTTTTGGCTCCTCAGCTTTCTGGCCATATTTTGTCCCTTTTTTCCAAACGCACAAGGGCTTTTTCCTTAAGAAAGGAAGCAGATGCTCACACATTCAGACAACCACAATCCCACATACCGTGACACTCAGGGAGCTGATGGGCCTAATGAAGATCCATAGTAAAAAAATGGTCTTTTACCACCTTCTGTTTCAAATGCAGAAGAAAACTGTTGAACCACAGGCTGGACACTACAGAGTTAGGGTGAAGAAAAGCAGGATTCTGCCAGGGCCTCCCTCTCTCTCCATCCCATGACTATGAAAGATTTCTCTGCAACAGAGAAAATCACATGGCTTCTTCAGCAGTTTGTAGAACAGCCTGGATTTTTTGCTTGGCTTTTTATCATTAAAAATTGAGATCCTCAGCAGAGGAAAGTGCAGGAACATCAGTCGAGCTTAATTTTCTTTTTACATAAATCCAGCTCACTGGTGCTTTGTCTTTATTTGCTCTTCCTTTCATCTGGAGCCAGGCTGGTGCCTAGAAGGTGGAGCTGCACGGGCACAACTGGCAGGTCCTCATTGTCAGTGCCCAACAGGATGATTTATGGAAGATGAGGACTAAGCTCCTGGCTTCATGTACTTGCTGTGGGAGATGTTCTCCTGTTCATATCCAATGGTGAAAGGTTTTTAGTGTTGTCATGGGAACAGCTGTCATTCTCAGGGAACAGCCTCTCCTCCATGTGAGGCTGCCTTGCTTGTTTACTGTATAAAGCCATTTTTTGGGAGTATTTTGCCTTGGATTTCCAATAGTCCTATCTTTCCCAAAAATCAGGCAGTAGAAATTATTGTGATTATTGTGATGGATGGTGAAAAAGCCCCTAGCAGGAAACTGGCAGGAGGCAGTATGTGTCTACACCATGAGCTAATCTTCATTTGCGAGGAAAGTGATCTGACAGCTTCATTATCATCTTCTACTTAAAAGGCTCACTCTTGCTCTCCCTCTCACACACACACTTGCATCTCTCCTTCCTTCCCCCAGGAATTTACCAACAGGATTTGTTTGTACTGTCAATACAATGAAGCCCAGATTCTATAGTGATCGGACTCAAAATACTACTTCCAAGTAGCCTATTCCTCAAACTTCTCAACTCTCCACAGCTACCTTCACTCACTTGAGACTGATTCTGCAAACTTCCCACACATCAAATTGATATTGAAACTGGCTAGTTTTCTACAGTTCTGCCAGAATAGGATAAAGTATCATCAAAAGAACCTCTGTGAAGGCTCACTTTCTCTCAAGACACTGAAGCAGGAGGGTAGTCTTCTACCCTGAAAGGTTCGCAACCAAATGGATTCATGTCAGGATTAAATATTTGATAGCAAGTTCTATGAAAACTTAATAAAACTCTTACACACAAATATAGTACAGGTAACATCCAAGCACTCAGTAAATTAAAGGGACTGCAATTAAGGTGCTTTAAGGTGCCACCTCACTTCATTGATGACAATAAGGCTCTTCCCACTTTACACTATATAACTTTGGAATTTGGCCATTTCTACCCAACTGACTCTGATGTTGTAAGAGTGTTGTAAGTGCACTGGGGTGAACAGAACTTGTGGAAGATTAAGGTGTTTAAGCCTTATTAATAAAAAATTGCATCTTTTATAGCTGCAGTACTCAATTCTGAAAGCATCTGATAAGAGCAGGGTTTCATGTTGTCAAAAGTTTGGGTAGATTCTGCAAATGTTTCCAATAGCAGGCTCCATTCTACTCCTGAAATGACCAGCTGTCTCTTTACAGTCCTGTGGCTCAGTACAGGGCTTCTGAAGGAAAAAGAAAACCTTCCACTGACTAAATGCTACTACGATTACGTATCTCCACCAAGAAAATGAAACTGGCTTCCAGCTTGATAGAAATCCCTCACTGCAGAAACCAAAATGATGCACTCTAGTTCTTTATCCTCAAGTCATCCCTCCGAGGATCACATCCCTGTGCCCACAAACCAGCAAGTACTCCCCAACAGGCCACAAGTCAGTTACAGAGTAAGTCAGAGAAGCATGAGCCTTTTCTTCTTACAATCTTGCTACTCTGGGATGAGGTCACTCTACCATAAGTCATTAATCCACAGAGACAGCTTGTAACATAGAATGAAAAGCAGAGCCCTGCTCTCAAATCCCCTCTGTCCTGGCTAGGAAGCATCAGGCACTTTCAGACCTTTCACTGCCATCCTCACACACCTCTGAACATCTCGAGCACGTATCTGCAATACCCTTTCTTGTTTCCATGAAAGACCCTCAACACGCTCACTAGATGGGCTTCATGATCCAAATCTAGACTAGAGTCAGACTCGAGCATTAAATCTTTCTGAAGCCACCCCCAGCCCCTCACCTGGGTTCTGACAAATACAATCACCTGCACGCTCCCCACTGCAGCGCTCTGCCACAAAATACAAGTCCTTTCTGCAATTTTCTTTAAGTAGATTCAGAAGTACCTGTATATTAAAAGAAATATCACAGCCACTTTGGCATAGTGGTAGGTCATGGTGCTGGATTTCCACCTGTAAATCCTGAGTAGTTCTGGCACTGGACAGCAGCGACTTTTCCTCCAGTTCTTACCTGCTGATGCAGAAGAGTCAGCAGAAAGATTGGCTGGAAGAAATTAGGCAGATTAAGGCACCAAAGAGATAGCACTACACAGATTCATCAGATACACACTGGGAGAATGTCTCCAGTCTCCTTTATTTTGATTTGTAGAAAAGTATTAATATAAATCAGCAAAATATAAAGAAAACATTTCCAATATTTTCCAGTAAAAAATACAAGTCTATAGCTAGTCCTCCAGATACAGCTGGGATGACTTCCTATTTAGAGCCCCAGGACTGCACTGCATTTTGGGGCAACTCAGACATGCTCCTTGAAACCTGATGTCCAAGGGCCCATTTATCCCTGGTACCTTCTATTCTCACAGATTTGAACAGGCTCATTTCTAAGTTTTGTCATTATCTCAGCAGTGCAAGATGAACCCTCTGTGAGGCTGAGGATCAATATAAAATGATGAGACCAGGAAGGGTGAAAAAAAAAGGAAAAGATACATAAGCAGGAAGCAGCCATGAACAAGTGTCATTGCCATGAAAAGAAGGCACTTGAGTTAATTTATAGAAAACTATAATATACATGGTTGATTCTTCATTGAGACTTTAGAAAAATAATAATGAAACCTGGGTCCATGAGGCCTTCTTTGTCCGATTTCTTATTTGGTGAATTCTCGTTCCTCTCACAAAAGGGGGAATTTGCAAGAAGTCATCAGGGTCACTGAGGCCTCCCTCAGGGATGGATGGGCAGAAAGAGACTGGCACTTCACAACCAGCCTGATCTGTTTGGAAATTGAGGAATACACACAGACAGAGAGGAAGCGAAAGTAGCAGTTGAGAAGCTGAGCAGCCACCAGTTTAAGAACTCTTCTTTCAAGATTTCCTACATCCCGGATAAGAGGAGAGCTCCTCTCCACCCACTCAATGATCCTGCCAAGGGGGTCACTCTTCCCACTGTGGTCTTTGCCCTCAGAATTTGCTCATTCCACAGTGCCCTGTATGGGCTAGAGCTGTTTTAGGGGGAAAGGGCACTGTGGGAGCACTGCCTGGATAAGGATGGGCTTTTCCTAACTGTCTGAAGCCTTTTATTGTAATCTAACCATTTTATATTTGAAGGAAAAAAAAAAAGGAGGAGACTATCTTGCCAACATTTCCATGTTTCTCTTGTTGATGTTAACACTGATTTCACCTCTGATTTTCTGCATGGTTTTCCTGCATGCTTTATTCCTTCCAGATTTGTTTCTGTTTAACCCAAAGCTGTCTTCTCCCCTGGTCATCATCCTGAACCCAGTAATCCCACAGGACATAGGACTCCTGTACCAGAACATCCTCCAGGGCATCCTAGTTCTCAGGGAAGCTTTTAGAGACAAATTATTTGGTCATAGCATGTCCACTGGAGCAGGAGGTAGCAAGATACACAACTCTGCAGCGAGTGAGCAGAACCCCAGAGTTAGGTTTGCAGGAAGAGGTCTGTATGGAAAGGGGGCAGATGCATGGGGAGAGAAGCCCAGCTAGCCCTAGAACGTGGCCACCTAGTAACTGTGAGCTGGTCCTGGTTGGCCACAAGCCCTTCTTCTCCAGCTGAGTCCCCTGGTCTGATGAGCAGAGAGTGTAGCCAAGTCCTTGCCACCCAAGACTGGAAAGTTGCCCTGAGCCTGACAAGGAAGGTGGGAGGTGCTGGCTGCCAGTTTCTCCTGACCATAGGAGTCAGGGGCAGTTTCTGTGTCAAGCTGTCTTCCCTTGTGGGTTGGCTCCTTGTGAATGACCTGAAGACCTGGTACCATGGAGGAAGTCCGTGCTCCATGCTCTGACCTGGAGATATTGTTCAATAGCCAGCTCAGTGTAAGCCAGCAGTGTGCCCAGGTGGCCAAGAAGACCAACAGCATCCCAGCTTGTATCACAAATAGCCACACCTTGAATCCTGTGTTCAATGTTCAGTTTTGGAAGTTCTGGAGCATGTCCAAAGAAGGGCAACGAAGCCAGGGAAGGATCTGGAGCACAAGTCTGATGAGGAGTGGCTGGGTTAGCCTGGAGAAAAGGAAGCTGTGGGGAGACCTTCTCGCTCTCTGCAACTCCCTGAAAAGAGGTTGGAACAAGGTGGGGGTGAGTCTCTTCTCCCAAGTTCCAAGTGATAGAACAAGAGGAAACAGCCTCAAGTTGTGGCAGGGGATGTTTTGATTGGATACTAGGAAAGATATCTTCACTGAAAGGGCTGTCAGGCAGTGGAACAGGCTGCCCAGAGAACTTGAGTCACCATTCCTGGAGGTATTTAGAAGACAAGTAGATGTGGTGCTTAAGGACATGGTTTAGTAGTGGACTTGGCAGTGCTGGGTTAATTGTTGGACTTCATCTTACAGCTCTTTTCCAACCAAACTGATTCTACGATTCAGGATGACCCAGTGCAGACAGCAACCTCTTGAAATGAAGTGGGATAGCTTCTGACATGGAGAAGTCATTGTTTTGATTGTGGTTCCTACTGCTGCTGCACGTTGGTGCCAGACAAGCCATCACAGCACTCACTTGCTGAGACTGTCAGAAGTTAGATGAACAAGAAGCTGTGAACAGAAGGACAAGAGCAAGTGTCCAGCTGGCGAATTCTCTTCCAGGTTCCCTTGCATTGAGGGCTCCCTACTGCCTGCCAGTGCAACAGCTGATTCCTGAAACACAACCATAAGAGGGAGAAAGTTAATGTGCTGCACTTCAGCTGCAGGACAGTCACTTGTACAGTCACTCAGTAAATCTCATTTAGTTTGCTAACGTGGACTTTTACTCTATGGACCAAATTCTGTCTTTCTACTGCTGTAAACAAGCAGCAATCCCAGTGACCCATAGGATTATAACAGTGTGAAGTAAAGCCATGATCAGGCAGGAACACTGAACTAGAAGAACCCAGAGCAGCACATACTGTAGATGTTAAGTTCAAAAAGATTCATGGAAACATTCCCTCGAGGTGCCCAGCATTGCAGGCAACAACTCACAAAGCACACTGTCATTCCCATAACTTCTGTATTGAAACACTTGACAGGCTGCAGAGTGGGCAAAACACCTTCTTTTTAAGTTCTCCTTATAAGACCATGCTCCCTCTCAGCAGGCAGACCTCTATTGCCACCCACAGCCAGTGAGATGCTAAGTACCTAGCATGAGATACACAGCACATCTGTGTGAGCAGGTGCAGGGACATGAACATCCCTGGATAAGCACGTTAGTGGGACACTTGCCTAAGCTTTTCTGCCTAAGAGCTACACACATGGCTTCTGGATGGCAGCTGGTTGGAGGTACCAGACCCACAAGTGTTGGAACAAGCTTATTCACAGGCCTCTTAAGTGAAGAACAAAAATACAACCAACGCTTTTTCTCCCAAGCAGTCCACCTTCCCAGCAGTCCAACTGAACAGAGAAATATCCTATTAAAACAACCAAGCAGATCCACAAGCCATTTTTAACCATCAGCAGCTGCACAAGCAATGCTAACCTGACAGTCACAGAAACTGAAATTTAGCTATAGTACTGTGCCCCGTCACATTTCTTAGCATTTTAGCATACAGTGGTTTAAGGGAATTCCTCACATCAGTGTGTCCCAGCCCTGACCTTTGGAGAAGCATAAATACCACAACTGGATCAACTCTTGCCCTGTGCAGAGGGCTGCCCACAGAATAGCCCAACAAACCCCTGACTTCTGCTTGTTTTATATCTCTGTGGAAACTGGAATTATTGCTCCAGCTCCACAAGGATAACCCTGCCCTTGGTTTAATGAGATGTCATGCTCCAGAGCAGGGTTTTATGCATCACACATGGTTGGAAAAGGATCACTGTATTTTTCTTTTGGCTTGGAGTAATTTCAAGATACCAGAATCTGCACAGGGAGGATTAAGATTGCAGATAAAGCAGGCTGTGCACAGAGCAGTCCCATACCCTTCAAAACTCTGGGCTGCAGCTTTATCTTTAAAAGGCTTTAGTCCTCAAACACAGAAGCTAAACTTGCTTACTCTCTTCTTGCTGGTGGGGAAGGTAAATACTGACCTAGCTATAAATCAAGGCCATCCATCTTCTCTCTCCCTCCACCCCGCGAGCATGGGCATAAACTGCTGCAGTCTGGACATTTATGTGTTACAACCACCATATCTTGCTCCAGATGATGAAGAGCTGATGATCCTCCTAGGCACAGGCTGAGTGACAATTTCACATACGTCAAGTCTGTGCTTTATTTGTAGATCTTTCAGAAGACAACTCAAAATTAACAGATCAGTTTCCTAGCTTGATGCTCTGACTTGTTTCTCCCATAACCTCCTACAGAATTAAGCCAATGTAAGCTAGATCATCCTAGTTATCCTCACCTGATGGCCATAGATCTGCCCCTGAATCAAGGACTTTGGGAAACCTTCTGAGCTAGCATAACAGGGGTTAAAATGAACTCGCATCTTCTACAGAGTGGAAGACAGGTGGAAGGCACAGATAACAAGCATCTCTCTTTAACTTGAAGCATTTATAAGCCAGACTCCACTCAGCCACAAGAAGATAATTAGGAAATACTCATCAAAATATACCAGCATTGCTGAGTTTATTTTAAACTCTGTCAGATGTTTTCCTTCCTGACAGTCACTCTTGGAACAATATCTTGGAGAACTAAATGCTGGCACAAGCTGCCGAACTGACAGGGCGAGAAGCGCAGGCACAGCGTGGGTGGGACAGCAGCAGCTCTGCAGCTTCCCCACACAGCCCCAGAGACCCCAGCCAGCACACGATGGCACTGGTCAGCCCATGTAACCACTGCCCTGAGGTCACCACAAACTGGCCTTGTCTCCTGGCACAGTTACACCACCAACAACTCAAAATGAGGTTCAACCAAGTATACAGCCAGAGAGCTGTGAGCAGACCTAGGCAACTCAACACATGCTGCATCCCAGGCTCTGGCATCACCTTTGACCTCCCACCATCCCCTTCCTCAGGGCAGCAGTTGCATTCCCATCTTCTTCCACCTTTCTTTACAAGCATTATGCCCTCCACATTGAATCCCGGCCTGAGGAGCTCACCACAATGCCCTCACAGCACTGCTCCCTCACAAAACTGCATGCTCAGATATGGCCACTTGCTCAAACAGAAGGCAGGAGCCTTTTCACAGACATTTTCCTCATCCCACTCAAAGGCTGTCCCCACCAACAGTCCAATTTCTTCTTAGAGATCATGAAGGTCAGTTTTTTCCTCCATGCCATGTGGTAAAAGTAGTATATTATTTCTGGAAACAAATTAGGGGATAGCTCTGTACATCTAAAGAATGCCTATAGCAAACACTTGCACCTGAGATGTTGGTATCAAGAAAGTCAAGCAAGATACCCAGCCCTGGACAACAATCTCCTTGACTGACCACTGACCATACCCTGGAGGTTACCCATCTAGGGGATACACTGGAGTTATCTAAAAGGTCCCTGTGAAATGTAAGGGAGGATTTACACACATGCTCACAGGATGAGGAAGCTGCAGACCAGAGACATCACTCGTGTTCCAGCTGCCAGTCACACATCCACCTTTGACAAGGCTGCCCAGCACTGCTGGGTCGAGGTTTAACGTCCATCTCCATTGCCTTCTGTAGACAGGAACTTTGGCCACTGCCCAGGCCAGCCCAACACCACCACCCTGGCTATGAACCCAAGTGAACACACACAGTACCTCAGCTCAGCACATACAGAGACCTCAGACCTGCCAGAAAGTACCACAGAGAGGACTTCATTTGACACTATAGGCAGTAGTGCTGGAGGGGTAAAAGCTCACTGTGTTAAAAGCTGGCTTCCCTGCTTATAATGAAATGGATCCCCCAGTTTATCTTACAGACCTCCAGCAAGACTCTGGAACAATTTCTAGGCTCTGCTCTACTGGGATGGATTCAAACCAGCTGCTGAGACAGTGGCTGAGTCCTGACTTCAGTGAACCAGTCACCATTCACCACATCTCCATTACCACTACCGCTCTCCAGCCTTCAGCCTGCCAACATCTGATGATCCAGTCATCATTCCTAAAGGACACAATCCCATTTTCTTTGTGCTTCCATTCCAGGTACAGTTCACCAGATCAGGGAAATGAAAATGCCCCCCTTTTTTTGCAACCCAATGAGGAAATGAATTCCTGAATATATTTTTTTCTTTTGCTTAATCTGATGTTCCTGTCTGGCTCCAGGGTTTTAGTAAAATAACATTATCTTAAGCTTTTATAATATTTACATGTTGAATGCAAGTAAGAGCTACTCCTGGCCACACCAGTTAAGGTTTTTTTTCTTCTTTATCTAGAAGTTTTTGGAACCTTTGCACATAACAAGCTGAGGCAGGTAAGGAAAAGACTTTAACATGACTTCCTCTTATGAAAAGCCTGAGAAAACCTGTGCCTAAGAAGGCCATAATTGGCAGTCTTGGTAGTGCAATACATTGGCTGCTTGAGGCCTGACAATCTTAGTTTAGAGTTTCTAATTCAAATGAATATGCTTATTTCAACATTTATATTTGTTTTAAAAACACCCTTGTCCAGCACTGATGGGCAATGATTTTCTCAGGCAGGGCTGCTAACCAGTTTCAGAGGATGCCCTTAATAAACAAACAACAGGGTTAAGAGTATCATGATGACAGCAGTGCAGAAGCTGTGCTTCCAGTGACCACAGCAGAGGCTTGGGAGCCAGGACTCCTCTGTTGTTGGCTCTGCCACACACGTTTTGCTGCTTCAAGACACTCCCTTCATCTTTGCTGGAGTCTGCCCAATTTGCTCAGCCTGGGTGGTCCCCATTGGTCACCCCAAAGCTTCTTCAGTTTCCCAGAGAAAGGATGCTGAAAGTGCAAAGATGTCACAGTACTTCCATCCAGCCTCAGGTGCCAGCACATACCCCAAGTCCCCCCTAAGCCAGCTGCTACTCACCAGAAATACTCATAAAGGGTCACTTGCAGAAACAAAATCCCCAATGCTTAAAAATCAAACACAGGTTTTATTTGACATCTGACAGAACTGTTAACCTTAGATGCATAGCTGAAGTGTCTCTAAAACAAACAAAACCTCCACAACTCTTCCACTTAAAAGTTGCTGAGATTTAGCAGACTAAGTGCAGGTTCTCCCACACTTCAGTCCTGCCTCTACCACTGGTTTAATAGGTGAGCTTCACCAGGTCATTTCACCTCTGCAAGAAACTCATGGTACACAACAAAGACCAGTTAATATATGTAGAGTGCTCCAGAGAGCTGCATGCAGTGCACTATGAAACTGAGACACATAGAGCAAGGAGAAGAACGAAAAATTCAACATGAAAACAAAAGCTAAAACTCTTACTTTTTGCTTCCACTTCCATCCCCAGAACAATGCAGACTTCTGGAGTCTAAAGCTGGGTGCTGACACTCCACACAAACAATGTGGCCCTCCCTGAGATACTGCATCCAGTGAGTGTAGGGGTGGTGGCTGTGCAAGCAGCCCGGTGTGATGGCCACAAGCTGGAATTCAACACAGTACCTGCAACCAAAACAACCAAGTAGGTTAGCTCAATAGCCAGATTAGAGCCCTCCATGGGACTGGAAGAGCCAGACTAAACTGGGTGACCATAGATCACTAATTAAGAAAAAGCAAACAAACAAAAAACAAACCACACCAAAGGTCATAAAAAACAGAACATGTGGCATACCTGCATTTGTCAAGGTTAAATGGGGAATAAAACTCCTCTGCTGGTGTTTTAAACTGACATATCAAAAAATATCAGCTATTACTGGCATCTGTTTTTACAGAGACACAGATTACTCAAGCATTTGACTAAATAAAAAAAAAAACAAACCCTACAGGAATCCTGGTTCCAAGTCTGGTATCCATCTGCTGAACCACACTTACTCTATCATCTACTCTCAGTCACTTACAATGAGTTTTGTAGAGCAATTTGCTGTAAAGGTTTTCCTTGTGATGATCTCCCTTCTAAGATACAGTGGGAAGGACTACCAGATGGACACAGCATTTCTGCCCTGCTCAGCCATGCTTCTGATTTTAACCAAACCTGAGAGGAAAGGCCAAAAACTGTCCTTTCTTTGGAGGGAAGAACCAAGGAAGTTCAGTAGCTGTCTATAAACATAGCAGAGAATTGGGATCTAGTCTGGACTGGTTCTGCATCAGTCATCCCCATTGTGGGGATTTCCAAACACTTTCAAGTAGCTTACTGAACCATGTGAGCAGTTTGTTTCCTTGTCTTATCTGAGGGAAAGACAGCAAGAATAAATACAGGTGCAACAGAGCTGTGCTCACATTTTTGAATTTTACAGGGAGAAGGCTCAACAAATGAGGAGTCCAAGGGAGGCTCAGGTTGAACAGATGCTCTTTCCCTCAGACACTTAAGTGAGGGGGATGGATGCCTGTAGCTGTGCTGTGCAACAGAGCTGCAGGGGGGGCTCTAACGGGAGAGATATGTGCTTCCCATGAAACAAAATAGCAACCTGTCCCCTGAGAATCTATCCCAGTCACATAAAAAAGTGCAAACTGCACCAGATTCTATATTGGGAAGAGCTGAAGTGAATGGTCTTTGGCTTTTTGCTCCCACAACCTTAAAAAGCAACAATGCCATGGATGAAGAGCTGAATTTCAGCCTTGTAGTGGCCTTAGATTGAGGCAGACCCAAAACCTCCAGCAGCAGTGCAGATAACTGCTGTGGCTGAGGGGGGAGCAGGACCCTGCTCTACTGAAGTGCCACCCTTCTGCTGGGAAACACCAGCAAAAAGCTGGGCCCAGAACTGCAACCAGAGAAACACTGAGGTGGAATATGACTAAGTCCTTGTGCTGAGTCTCCAACTTACCCTTCTCTTTCATTGCCATCAGCTGCAGCTCTTTTTTTCCTTGCTTTTCCAAACCCTCCTGTTGTTATTAATGCTGGGACTGTGTATAGCAAAGAGAAAGAATACATAGTGTAAGTGGCAGTACTGCACCAAGGCTGTGTCTGTAAAACAGTGAAGATGGGCCTTTAATGTCATACAGCTCAACTTTCAGTGGGAGACAAAAACAATTCTAACTTTGTATTTTGATATTATCTGTGACCATCAACTATTTCACTGAAAAGAGAAACTGTACCGTTGCCAGATTTTTGCCTGAGCAGAGTAAACCTCCTATCAGGAACACCCAAAGGACAGAGAGGAGGCACCATTCACTTAATACCAACTCTCCACAAGTTTGAAGTAGTCAGTTGTAGCCAGCATTCAGACTGGACAGATTTTGACCCCAAAATACCAGGAAAAATGTCAACCAGTTCTTCTGAAAATCAGTAAAGATACGTTGTGAAAAGTTCATTTGAACAAACTGGTATCAGGCTTTTTCTCCAGAAACTAGCTGGAGGTCTTCTCTGCCTGTACTCTGCTCCAGTGCAGAGAAGTCATATCTTGCTTTTGATAGGTATTGCTCCTTTATGACTTTTTGCAGATGACTCAAAAAATTTAAAAAAAAACATATGAAAGAAAAGGTGCTCAAAACCCACTTATAGAAGTTTTAAAAAAGCGTAAATCTACAAACTCTATCAAAACTGCCAGAGATTTACACTTGTATAAGTGAGATCACAACAGATCTGTAATATGTCACTTTTGAAACAAAGCAGATCACTCCAAATGGCAGGCACTACTTTTAAATGCTGTCCCAGGAAGGATAGATACCTCTAGGGCCCTGTGTGAAGAGCTCAGTTCTAATTACACCAGACAGGCCCAGAGCAAACATGCTGGTATCTGAAAACAACTCTTTTCAAATACAGTAAAGAAAGATCAGCTCTACTGACCCAAACAAGAGTCCTCCCCTTGATCACCCAGACACTTACATTTTCAGTGGACTTACTCAGGGACTGTTTGCACTCTGTTCCTTGCTGAGTCCAGTACTCCACACAGCCAGCCCTCTCCTCCAGAGGAGGGCATGCCTCTCCTCCGTTCCTGGGCTCCTGGATGATGTGCCTCCTCCGAACTCGATAGGTTGTCTTGCAAGGCTCTGCACAGCTGCTCCAGCCACTCCACTGAGACATGACACAGGGGCTGACTGGAGGAAGAGTAACACACAGCAATGTGGAAGGTTACAGGACGGATGCAAGTGATGAGCCTTCTCCAGAAAACACACTTTTCCACACAACCTTCCTTATTTCACACCTGTCCCACAGTTGTGTTGGGCAGTTCCCAGTAGGTCTGCACCCAGGAAAAAATCACCTGCCCAGGAGCTCCAGCCATCCAGGCTAGTCTAGATGGGGCCAGACACTTCCCTCTAGCTACATCGCAGCAAGCCTCCCCTGCAAACTGGGGCCTGCACCAAGGAACTGAGAAATGTTTTAAAATTAGACAAGGTCAAACTGAGTGGTAAGAGGAGGATAAAGAGCAGGAGGAAAGACACTGCATTGTAGACTTTTCATGCAGACTTCTCTGGTCAGATGTCACACAGCAAATGATGACCAGCCATGGAGTTCAAACCATTGCATGGCAGGCTGGAGTTGAGTTCAAGAAGCAAAATACAATGCAATAGCTTCCACTTTGTATGTGTTGGAACCAACCCCAAAATATTTTGAGGATATGAATCATTACTTTAAATTCAGGGAACCTGCACGAAGTAATGGTTCAAAAATCTTCACATCCCTGAGCATCCCTACTTGCTCTTGCATGCTAAAGTCCTCAGCCTTGGCCTCAAAGCAGTTGAAGAAATGTCTTGCTTTAGCATTCGACATCCCACCCATTCAGTCTGAAACACATTGGTACCATTTCCGTGTCCTACATTGGCTTTTGTGATCTCTTCTCCATGAGCATGCTCCCACAGTCAAGTTTCAAATGAGAAACAAAATTCAAATGAGAAACTAGTTGAGATCAAATCTTTGGAGCGAACTATCAGGAATAACACAGGAATCACTCAAGAGCACAAGCACATTCACCTGTTGGTGTCTCTGAAGGGAACTTTGTTGTACCTAATCAACACAGCCTAAGTATCAAGAACAATACCTTTGGAGAAGCACACTTGCAGTCCAAAGTATTTCCCCCCCACACACATACTCTCAGTTGGCTACAGTCCCTCTCCTTGCATTTCTGTATCTTGTGACTGAGCTGAGCCAGGGTATGACAACACCCCAACAACAGCACTTCTAATGACATCAGTCTTCAGTCACACCAGTGAATAGGTGTCTTACCAGGTTTCCTACCTTGCTGGCTTGGTCACTGGGTGCTTCATGCTCAAGCCCAGCACCTACCACCCTACATTTACTAAAAAAAGGACTGCACTTGCAAGCTAGCTTCCACCAAAGCCCCTGCAAGTACTCCAGAAGCAAACCACATAAGGATGGAAAAGTTTGACCCATGTAACTGAGCTCAGGCACGAGGAATTCCTCAGTTCTGAGTCCAGCTCCACTACTAATCTATCACCCAAATAAAGATGTGAATGAATCCACTCAAATCCATTACAAGCCATGATGCCCAGCACCTTACAGTAACAGACATTAGCACTCTGATTTACAAAGCCATTGAAAAGCCTGAGTCCCATTGATTTCACTGGCACACAAGCTGCTAAACGCTGTCACAAATTTCAGCCTTTCTGAGCAGCTCAGGCTTGATAGCTCAGTTTATTCTCCTATGCAACACAGATAACCCCTAATTACTGCACTAACCTCATTTGAAACTGCCCTTGTGTTCAGAAACTTTAGGAAAAGCTTTCAAATGCTATAGCTTTTTTCTTCGTCTAAAGGCACTAAAAGCAGCTTTTTAAAACAAAGATTAGGAATTAAATCAATTATCTAAGTAATTGAGACATTTCACATCTGTGGCAACACCACAAAAAAACCCCTTTCCACGGGATTGCAGGCTACCCAACATTATAATAGTTTTGTGCATCTCATTTAATCGGAATCTTCTGCTCTTTTCAGTTTTGTTTGGCCTCAGATATTAACGCCTTTGCCTTAATATTTTGGTTTACCAGTCAATTTGATAAAGTAGCTCTGCTGCGGCAGGAAAACAAAGAAACAAAAAAAAAAACACAAACACTACTGAAAAAAGGCCATGCTCCAAAGGCAATACAAGTCACAGCAGAACTGAGTACCTTACATCCAGCACAAATTAATCACAAGAAATAATGCAGAAATACCTCATCCTACACAAAACCAGCTTTCTCCAGACCTCCATAAGCAAGGATGCTGTTATTCCTCCGGTGAGCCACAGGATGGCACCGGGCTGGGAAGTGCAGGGCTGCAGCGGTGACAGCAGAACGGCTGCAAAGGTGCCCGGCACAGAAGGGGAGCTGAGCCTGCCCTCTGCTATCCCATCACGAGGCATAACAAGGGCCTGCAAACACATTTTTCTTACTGCTCCTCTGTACTGTGAAGAATAGACACCAAGGGTTCCTGTCTACCCCAGTTATCCCTGATGCCTGCTGAATGCAGCAGGGTTCACACACTGGTTCTGAAGGAGCACCCAACAGCCCAACCATGTCCAGACAGCAAAGGCACCGGAGCACCCAGCACCAACCAACACACCCCTCCCGTGGCAGCCCCAACAGCAGGACTGGCAAGGTGCACCCTCCCTGCAATCCTGGGGTGCCCTGCCTCAGGTACAGGGAAGGCAGGTTTAGGGGAGCCCATGGGCAGCACTTTTGTGCTCGCTGCTCTCTGCCACACTTGGGGGTTGCTGGTCTTCAGACCTGCCAGTCTGTCCTTCACAGATGCAGCTTGTTTAAATAACTTTGGAATGAACTTATTTCCCACCAATTTTCCAGCTTTCCTTGAAAGAAAAAATAATTAAATCACAGGAATGTCTGCCCATCTGCCTAGAGCAAAACTCTGCTAAGGCACAGCTATGCAGGTTTAAAAAAAAGGAACAGGTAAGACTTATTGAGGATGCTGCTTGTGGGAAGGGAATTAGAGATTGCACCACGCACTGAACTAACTTACCTCCTTAAATCCCAGCCACACTTCAGCAGAAGACATTTATGGAGGAAGTGCTGCTGTGCCCCAGCCCTCAGTACCACCAGTGCTGCGATTGAGGCTCTCACCAGATCAAATGCTGGGGCTGCAGGAGCAGCAGATTTTATCCCATTTGTAGTAACTCAATCCACAAGAGGGAAAGCATTTTGGGGATGCTGACTCAGTCAGGAAACTCCCATTTGTCCTGTACAAACACGCAGCATCCTGATGTGCCCTGCCAGCAATATGCCCTAGGGGGACATCAGCATCTCTGAGAACCACAACCCAGGTGGAGGACGAAGTACCTGCAGCATCACTCCTTCGGCTACCTGCACCCCTGCCTGCCCCTTCTTGCTGTCCCCATGAGCGAAGCAGAGCACGGCAGCGTTTTTAACGGCAGCCAGGCAGCCGAAGCGCCGAGGGCAGCAGGTGCGGATCAGCTCGGGAGGCTGCGGGGACAGCCGAACGCGGGAGCGGCTGCGGCCCCGCCGGCCACTCACCTGGGCAGGCCTGGGCGTAGTCGTGGCAGCAGTCGAGGGTGCGGGCGCAGGCCTGGTCGCAGTAGCAGGGCCCGTGGGAGCCGTCGGGCCGCCAGCCCTGGCTCAGGCAGGCTGGGTCGCGGCCCGGGCAGCACAGCCCACGGGCGGCACAGCCGGCGGCGGCGCGGCGGGGCAGGGCCGGCAGCACCAGCAGGGCCAGCACGGCGGCCCAGCGGCGGCCCCCCGCCATGGCGGCACAACGCCTTCGCCCACTTTCGCTCCCCGCAGCCCGGCCCGGTTGCCGGCTTAAAGGCACCAAGGCAGGAGCCGGCCCGCCTCCCCCGCGCCCTGGCCCCGCCGCTGAGCGGGGGAAGGCGGCGGGGCGGGCCGGGCGGAGCCCCGGTGCCGGGACGCTGCGGCGGAGCCAACCCCGCGGCGGCCGCCTCGGCCCAGGGCCGCTCGGTGTCACCGGCGTCTCCACCCCGAGCAGACCCCGCTCCCCCCAACCTCACAGCTGCCAGTTTGCCGGGGCAGGACCTGGGCTGCCTTTGCCAGGTGCTGCACAGCATGGGCAGCTGTACCCAGTGCCTAACAACAGTTCCAGCAACAGCTATCCTTGACACAAGTATCCTTCACTTTCCTGACACTACCATAATGCTTCTTTGCCTTAACCTTCGTGGCATCTCATGACGCCCATGAAGCCATGAGTTCCATTTCTGCAAGCTTTTAAAACTAAAGAGTACAATTTCTGCACTGACTGCTAGCACTTACCCACCAAATTATAAGATTATAATCAAAACCAAATGATAAAAGAGACCATTTTTTTGGCAGATCTGACTCCACCATACCTCAGGAGCCATTATAAAACCTTAAAGTACTTCATTCCCAGTAGAGCAGCTAGAAGCAAACACGATCCAGCTGGCTATATTGCCTCTCTACAGAATTACTCTGAATTTTCTGCTTACTTTCTAATGCAAGAAGCTTCAAGTGATTAGAGCTACTCCTGTGAATTGTTTAGCTATCTGGTAGGGAGCTAAAGGCTTTACTGTAACTTTTTATCAAACAGACTTATTCTAAAATATTGATCACAACAGATGTTATACCTTGCTGAATACTGAACTGGGATTTATAAAACCCACCCACTGGTTATTTGCATCTGATTATGCTATTGTGCTAACAGTGCATATGGGCAGAGTGTTTACCGCTTCTGGGAGACTGCAGCAAAAACGCTTCTAGAAAAACAGAAAAGAGTATTAGCCAGCAGGCTAACACCATCATGTGCAATGCTGGAGGTATGAGAGCAGAGGAGACCTGGCACCTCACCAGCTCAGGCATAGCATGGTAAAATGTTCCAAAAAGATAAGAAATAAAAGAAACTTTAGCTTCTTTGTGCACCCATAGATGTTTGTAAGCAAAGGACAGAGGTGTCTCTTTCTTGGCAGTGGTCAGATATTGTTACCTTGGAAATGGCACATGTAATAAATCCTGCAGTGGTCAAGAGGCAAAAAGGCCAGGAGAGCAAAGTGGAGAGTGTTAGAAAGAAGAGGCCATGGGGTCTAGAAAGCAGGAATTTAACAATGTAAGGTGTTAGTTCCTGCGTCTGCCAGTGAGTCACTCACTACGTAACCAGGGGTAAGTCATTGAATCAATGTATGTCTCATTCTTGATCTAGAACAGGAAGAACATTCAGAAAGGGATTGCATTACTCAGCTAATTACTCAACACAAACCAGAGGCCTGTGCAGCTCTTGCACAATTGACCAAGGGGCAGAAACAGAGAACACTTCCCAGGTGCTTCTGTTTCAAGCACTGGTGCTGCCATGCTCCAAGTCCCCCCGCCAACAATTGTTGGGGTAGGCAGAACACATTCACATTGTTCTGAAACACAGAAAACTGACTGAATAAAAATTAGCATTTGCATCCACATAAAGACTGCAAACTTAACTGACTTTGCACTATTAGGGAAATTGAATCTGGGTCCAGACATCTCAGTAGGGTTTATATTCAGTCCCCCCCCCCTTCCTAAAGTTCTCAGGAATAAACTTTGCTGCTCATCTCACATTCCCAGTCTGAAATCCTTGTTCTGGTTTGACATAGCCCTAAAGGATTTTTTATGGGTTTGTTTTTGTGGTTTTTTTTTTTCCCTGATAGGCTCTAAAGATGATGTTAAAGAAGCCAAGGAAAACATGGCACAAGCCATGCCAGACCACATCAACCCAGCAACAGATTTCTTGCAAGACAATTGCCGAGTCTAAAATCAGGACTACTGGTCCTATGAGGAATATTGGAGCCAAGAAGGTGCTTTACAGAACAAAATATGGTTAGTCCATCTAACAAGGAGAGGTTCAAGAGCAGAACAGCTGTCCTTGGCAGTGGAGATTGTGCCTTCCAACCTATGGGGAACATCAAGAGGCATTTCACTAGGGCAAGTGGAACCACAGCTATATCTGCTTGTTCAAGCCCAGCTGCTTTTCCAACTGGCCATGCAGGGTTCCTGCCCTCTTGCTCATTTACCTTCACTTAATTAAGCTGCACTGTGCTGGAGCTGCCACTGACCCAGTTCCCAGAGGCCCTCCTACTCCCTTCATTAACTTTGAGGGGTAAGAGGTTGTCACAGATGGAAAGTCCCTTCCCAGGGACAAAGGGAAGCTTACTCTCACTTTCAGTCTGGATAGTTAATCAGTGTCCCTGCCTGCACCATGGGCTGATCCACCCATCTGTGGAATGGGGAACATTACCCAATACCAGCCCCTTCTTAACCTTTATTTTGCCATAACTCTCCCCCCCACCCAAAAAAAAAAGAAAAAATATTATGTGGCCTGCATAGAATTCACCAAGTTTTACATAGGATTTACCCTTTTCCTAGGTGTTCACCCCTTTGCCTCTATGCCTCTGCTACCTGATAATTTATATGTACATTGCAAATGCATTAGGATAGCAGTATTCTATTTGTTCTGTGTTTGTACAGCCCCTTGCACTTCATGTCCCTTAATAGGACTTGGATTCCTGTGCATTCCAGCGATAAGGAAATGAGCAGAGATATCAGTATGCAGGACCAAAAAACAAAAAAGTTTCTGGTTTAGAGTCTCTGATTTTACTTTCCATTGTCACAGCCAAGTCTGTAAAAGCATAGAAGGAAAGCAGCCAAGTGATCTGATTTCTTGGAGCTGGTTTCTACAGATACATGAAGGCCACAGGAGAGCTGGCTGCCAGCTCATTCAAACCCTTCTCCAAAGATATCACAAGGGATGCTCTGCTTGTTCATTGTATTTCAGCAAGAAGCACCACCAGTTCACACAAGCTTTCCAGAGCATGACACAGATCAACTGCATTGGCAACAACACCCATCCAAAAGAAGGCAAAGGTCAGTATTTCCACCTACACTTTTGCTGCTGTGAACAGGTACCAACCTAAAAAAAAAACCTATTTCTGCAGCCGTCTGTTCTGTGGTCTGCTGCCTTTCCTACCTCGGGCTCAGAGCTGATGGCATGCAAGGGCACACTCTCCCAGGCTTTGCTAGTGAGAGTTTGAGCACAGGTGGCTCTAAACAGACTATATCCTGTTGGGTATAGAGGAGCACAGGAGGAGTTCCAGTTGCACAGAGCAACTTTGTTCTCAGCTTTTAAATATCAGCAGGGAAGCAGAGAAACCCTCAGAAAACTCGTTTTCAAAGAAAAGCAGGGACAAAGGATCAACTTCCTACAATTAAGTAATCTGATAGAAGCAGCAAAACTCCAAAACCAGGAAACCCACCAAGAGGCCGAGACCTTTTGGGACAGTTGCTAATCGGGGGCTTTGCTCTAACCACAGACAGCACTTGTACAAATCAAAACTGAATGCCAAATCTCACCACCTCCCCACCCTTTGGAAGCTGAGCTCCCAACTTGTAATTATGTAAAAGCATTCCATCCCTTTCTTCCTATCCCATCACCCTGTTTCTGGGGATATCTTCCTTCATGAAATAATGCTTCAGAATCCTCAAAATCAAGCTGTTTCATTTTCAACAGTATTTATATTCAGACAAGAGCCTTACATCTCCTCTTACTCCTCTCAGGCTTCTGCTCTGGCCAATGTAGCAGCATTTGCTTTTATGCCCTGCCTGCCTGAACTGGAGACACAAAGTGCCACAGAGGAGAGGACCACCAGCGTGAAACCAAAGAGACTGAACTGCCCCACACTATTCCTAGCTAACTTTCCCTTTCAAACTGTCCATTATGCTTGTGCCTGACCGATCAGACAGAATAGGGGCAAGCTGGCCTCATGTCAAGGCCATAGCAACTGCTGTGGTTGTGTTCATGGCACTTAACTGCTTCTGTAGTTCACTGAATGTTTCACCATCCCAGATCCTTCCATGTGGTAGATAGGGGAAAAAAGCCTCCAACTCAGGGAAAGGAGGGAACATATGCAAGAAACACCTGGCTGTCTCCAGGATTTACCCTGCATAGCTAGTCCATTGAAGCCATTCACCTGAGGTTTTACTGTTTCAAGTTGTTTTGAACCTATCATCAGCTAATTTAATTTGAACCCCTAGTTCTTGTACCAGGAGAGACAGAGAACAATCAAGTCTCATTTTCTTTCTCAAGGCCTCTCAAAATTTTATAGAGCTCCATTGCATTGTCCCTTAACCATCTCTCCTGTAGACTGAGGAATCACCCTGCCAGGAGGGGCTGCCTGGCCAGCAGTTTGAGTCAGGAAGAGGTGCCACAGCTGCTGCAGCAGCTCCTCTGTTGATCTCTCTAACACCCAGTTCCTCACTCACCTCACAGGTTCTGCCTCTTTTGAGTCCTTCTTTAGGTTAACTAACCTTTGACAAAAAAAAAAATCACTGCTTTGGATATGGTCTTGCTTTCCCATGCACCCCACTCACAGTATGAATTCATGCACTTAAGGCCAAGATGAAGACTAATTCTCACAGGTAGATAACAAGTTCTTAGTGCTGAGAAAAAGGAGTGTCGTGTGAAAATATCCTAATCAAGAATTAAGGCTTTTTTCTTTGTTTTGACAAAGTAATAGTACGAACTAGAGGAGCTGGCTGATTTACTTTCACACGTGCTCCTGCTTGCTTAAAATGCCTGCCTGCTTACCTCAGGCACCCTGTGCAGAAAGCCATAATTAAAAAAGTGTTGGGGGGTCAGGAAAGGGAGAAAGACTAAGCATTAAGTCTTAGAAAAGGCTTATTTGAGAAAAGATTCAGGTGGGATCTTCTTTTATCAGGACCCATAAGCAAATAATACATCTGCAGGGATCCTAACACCGCTTTGTTTGGAGGAATTTCCAATTCTGCACCGTGTTTGTCCTTTGCAGTGGCCTTTGAGATCTTAGGATAGAAATAAAAAGACCTTTAAACAGCATTTTCCTCCTGTACACACCTGCTAGGTTTTAGCACTAAGGAGACATGGGAGAAGAGCTGATACCAAGCAAGATTGAGATTTTTCTGAAGAAAATCTGAAGAAAAATCAGATTATGAGCCTGTGTATTTGAGATTCTTCTGCTTTTTGCCAAGTAGAGAAGATCATTGAACTAGATAGTCCTAAACTCGACCTGCTAACAAAGCCCACCCAGCAACAGTCCTAAACGCTGACAAAGGGCTTGGATCTCGTCAGGACTGAAAGAAGTATTGGCCAGCACATCTGAACTGGGCTACTGACCCAGGGACCAGAAAGCATCTCAGAAAAAAAATGCCTTCTTGTTAGACCTGGACTCTTCTGAACACACTCAGGAGGCCAGCAACTGCTGCACACATCTCCAGAGGTGCCTTTGCCACCTTTGTAACACTCACCCTCAGCTGGCTGCAGAGAACCACAGTCAGCTTCCCAGAGTGCAACAGAGGGCATTAGCAGAGGGCAGCAGTCTTCTCCAGAGCCCTACTGTATGACCAGCTAGGGCTAAAGCACCTCATGGTTTTCAGCTCACCAGTTTTGTCCCCAGGATGCAGGCTCCTGAGGTACTGCCAAAAGAATCCACACCACAATAGAGCAGTTATGGCTGAGCAAACACCTTCTTGGATTTAAACCCCAAAAGCATTCACCCTTGATAAAAGCTTCACCTCAACATCTCAACAGCAGAAACTACTGTCTCCAGCAGACTGCAACACGTGGGAAGTGTGATGTGCTTATTCTGCTTTCTCCTCTCTCATATATAATGCTGCTTTATAAGTAAGACTGTGGGGGGAAGCTCTGGCTATAGTAGAGATGTCCCACTCCTCTCATTCCGATGTGGCCACAGGCAAAGAGCACACAGGCCTTTTCCCTTCTGCCAAAAGCCACTGCACAACCCCAACACATACTGCCTGTCCAGAGAACAGGGCTGTGACTCACCCCAGGGCATAAAGGAAACAAACTTGTTGTCATTAAAAAGCTATTATCTTTAATGAAAGCTGGAGAAGGTTCAAAGTGGTCAGAAGTCTTATTTAGAAAATAGGGAAGATGAATACTTTAATAAAAAGCTTTTAGTGGTTTTCTCTGTCTTTTGCTTTCCCATAAAAAAGGAAAGGAAACCAGCCAACTTTTCTGAACCTGGTACTAAAGTTTTATTTTTCTTTTCCTAAGGGAAAATAAAGGAGCAATTTGTGAGAGTCTGAGCCACAGGAAGGGATCCTGTGAACAAGCCATATTTCTTCCCCTCAGTGGAATAGCCTTGAACAGGTTTGCATTTGCGTTGAACCTGGAATTTTCCCCTAGTCCATGAAGGCCCAGGGCAAAACCCGACTCCACAAAGCATTACTGGGAATCTTTTAAATCCAGAATAACCCCGTGACAAGGCACAGTCTCCAGAAGTAATACAGTCCTAAAATCCTCTATCAATTCCACAAGCTACGTGACCCTCTCCCACATTAAATCAAAAGCAGTGCCTCACTTTTCAGATTCCCCCCAAACTCCATTCTCATCCTCTCCCCAGCTGCCTCCACAGACAACTGCCTCCTCCTTCAGCCCTTGCATCCTCCTCCAGCCGTGCTTCTCCTGCAGCTTGCACCACACTGAGATGGCTCCAGCAGCAGCAGGCAGTGGTGGCCTTCCCTCCCTTCACTGGGACTTCTCCCAGCAGGTCTTTCCTCATTCTAAAGAACCTGTGGCTCAACTAGATGAACTTTTTGCCTGCTTTAGCACAGACCATTTTATTCCCTTGCTATGAAGAACCTCTAAGTTTGCATGAGATGCTACAGGAGAAACAAGTGCACACATACCCCAGAAACAAAAGCCTAGTTCAAACCCCACAAGATCAGTCTTCCCAGTCACTATCAGATCATCCAGTCCCACATAAGCTGATCACTTTGGCTAATGTGTTTTCAGCATAAGTGGTCTGGGGTCCCAGGCTCTATCTCCTCTTTAGCCACAAGTCAACAGTTGCAACTCAGCATAAGCCAGAACACAGGCCTTCTATTTTTTCACAAGTGGCTATTTATAAGATCAAGATGAAACAGCTAAAACATCTTTATTTTCTGTAACTGATAAACCTAGGGAAACAAAGGTGTTTTGATTTGGGGTTTTTTTTTTACAATTATTTTCCTAAAAGAGACAATTAGAAGTGTATATTGTCCTTCTATGCAGCTTAAAACTCAGGATAAATGAATCTACCCACAGCTAAAGAAAACCCCATGTTTACTTCACTGAATTGTCAAGTCCATTGAGCTGTCTTACGAGTCAGCAATTGCAAATGGATCATAGGCAAGTTGCAGCACCAGCCTCCAGGGTGACACAGCACCACTGGGACCCTGTACATCACAGGAACAGTTGGGAATAGTCTCCACTACAGTTTCTTTAATGCAGTTATCATCTGGGCCATGCATTTTTTCACTCTGCTAAATCTCTTCCCCAACATGAAGAAAATCAAAGCGAATGGAAAGCAAATCCTAAAGTGGTATAGATGCTGCTTTAACAGAACACTGAGGTGTCTCTCTGAATTCAAGAGCGTGCTTAAACATGGTACTTGAAATATTACACTGCACACAGACGTAAGTGTCCTGATTAACCAGCCTCTGTAATGAGCTACACAAGCTGCAGAATAAAGCAGATACACTTATTAAGGCTGGTCCGTTTTTTAAGTTGCCAGTTGATTGCACATCCTAAGAAACCTTGGCTTTAAATAAAACTCTCCAATAAGCTGGACACAGTTGACTGAAATAGGCAAAATTTTATGGACAATTTGTTTAGTACCAATTATATTTCAGAAATGTAAATTGCTATCTGGAAAACAGGTTGAGTATTGCCAACATTAGCTAAGCTTTTAGCTGACATTGGTAACTACATTAAGAGCAAAAGCAACTGATTTCTGATTACACTGTCTGGATCTCAGCAGTCCAGGTGCTGCCTGTATGACACAGTCACCCTGACTTTGGTTTATAAACATCAAGTTACCAAGAAGCCAAAGGTGTCAGAGAACAGACCCCAGTTTAACCTCTGCTGTGCAGAGATCCTGGAGTCCAGAAAGGGCAAAACAAACTCACCAAGGCACAGGGCACTCGGTGCTCCGCAATTTAAAGAGAAAAAGATTTTATTTTACTTGGAATAAAGTGCACTTTTTTCCTTCTCTTCTAGAAATTAACTCTTATACTATTTCAACACAATTTTTGCCATACCCGGTTTTGAATTATAGAACTCTGGGAGAAACTTACCACTTACTCCTCAAAGCACATTCCTCTTTTCAATACCCAGGCTCCTACTCAGATCCATGAAAAATGATGCCATAAATTACAACATGAAGAAAAATCTTGTAAACAACAAGATAATGAAATTAAGTGTGTGAGGAAAACACTAAAACACTCTTCCCTTCACTATTAAAGTTTGTTTTATATAAAAAAAGCTGTAAAACTCCAGTAAGGTATTTCCAATGGAATTTAGTTTTCATTGCTAAGAAACTTGCTATATTTTTCTTACAATAACTGTAGAAAATAGTGTATTAAAGACCTCCAAGTGGCTTGTGGAAAGATGAGGCATAGAAAAAGTTTGATCTAAAACAATTCAGCAGATGATGTTTCTAGACAGCATGTTCAGAAGACTGCAGTGTGGGAATCTTTTTATCAGTAAGGATAATCACATGAAAACAAGAGTTTTGTTATATCAGAAGGTGCATTCTTTTGTTGATGAAAATCACAATTAGACACCATGGAAATTTTAACAGTGATATGAGCAGAGGATGCTAAGCTTTGGAGAAAACAGATTAACTGCACCTTCTGTTTTTTTTCTGAACTGGTTTTGCCTGGGACCTCATGACAAGTTTACACAGGCAGACTACCAAGTCCAACTCTCTGGGTCTTCTGGTAGGATCTGCCCTTTTGTTTATTGCCTGCAGGATGTGGGTCACAAGCCCCTACATATCTTCTACAGATCCCTAGCAGTTTTTTAAAATTGAGATTAAATGTGCTAGGGATAGTAAAGGAATGCATTTTGCTGAATAACCAGAGTGCCTACAGACCTTGCAGCTGAACAAGGATTTTATCCTAACACATTGCACAGAAACAAGCTAAGAGCTTTTTTGGTTTTTTCCCCAAAACTATATTTCCATGGACCTATGTGACCCTGCCAAGTTACTTTAAAAATTATTAGAAGTGCTGTACATTTCTGTTCCATCTGCAGTGTAGCATTGCCATCAACACTGTCTGACTCACAGAAAACAGTCAGGAGTAGATATCAGCATGACAGAAGAGGTCACTAGATTTGAAATAATGACATTCTGAAGGGACTTTTGACAACATTCCTAATGAGTCCAAGAAATTAGCATTATAAACCCAAATCACCTTACAACTATCACTGAATATTCCTTTTGTATCTCTGCTGATGAAGAAAACAATGGTTAATAGTATTCAACATTGCCAAAGGAAAGGGAGCCACAAATGCAGCTCACAAGCACCACAAAGTCAAGAGGAAACTTCAATGTGTGAAATTCAGGTACTAAAAATTATAATCATGTTGATAATGTCTTGAACCCACAGGGATGCTCAGTGCTTTGCAAAGGGAGATGGATGAAAAACGATCCACAAAGGCTTTCCTGAGTCTGACCCCATCTGTGCAGCCATCCCCTCACTGAAGGGGCTGGGCACAGTGAAGTGAAGAGCTGTGGCCAACACACCCTCAGCAAATAGGCTGACAATGCACCTTAGATGTGCAATGCCTGCTCCTGCAGGCAATAGGGCCTACGTGGTCAGTCTGCTAGAAAGGAGTTGTCTGAAGCTCAACTTTGCTTCTTGCCTTATATATAACTTATAGGACTCTCCTCCAGACTTCACAATCCTTTTTTCCAATGGACCCACTGTGTCAAACAACAGAAATTGAAAAGAAATTAAAGCATGAGGGGTTATCTGTACTCTCACTGAACTAGGATCAGATGAAGAGGCTACCACAGGAAACCCCCCAGGGATTATATTAGCCCAGAAAAACCCATTATCAAAATTCAGCATGAAACCAACTCCCTACCTACAACCACTGCCTTGACTTTAGAAACAAAAAGCTCAGCTATGGGGAAACTGTGTAACCACTGTTTATTTAACCAGCACCTTGAGGGGAAAAACAAAGCAAAAGAATTTCAGAGATCTTTCCACCTCCACATGTTCAGTGCTCTCATAATGACAGGTCTCTGAATAAGATGACATGAAGATTATAAGGCTGTTGCTAAGGGGCCAGATTCACTATTGCAATAAAGAAAATTTGTCTTAGCCCTCTTCTAATCTGGAGGTTTACACAGCTGCTGAGCTTCCTGAAGAGATCCCCTCTTGCAGTTTCTACTTAGGCTCTTCCTTACCATTATACCAGCATAAATCTGGACTATGTTAGCATAAAAACACAGGCGCTGACACAAGTAACATCTCTTATCAGGACTACACAGTCCAGTTGTACACAGTCCTTTGCAACATGGTCCAAAGGGGCCAAAACCAATTTTTGCTTCTACAAGAAAAGTTAGACTGCCAACTGATCTGCTTTAGACAACTCACAACTAACTTTGACAGCAACTTGGATGAGTTACAGCTGCAGATATCAAGAGCCAAAGCACCATGCACACACATACACATATCCCAGGACATAGGAACTATTCCTACTGTTACAGCTCCTGAGGTCTTTGCTCCCAGTGTGAGGGAAATGAAAATCAATAAACCCTGTGAGATCCTCCTAACACTTCCATCACTACAATTTTCTCTACAGGGCTACTAGTCCCACCATCTCTGAGATCCTATACAGGTTTAAGGATCAGGCAAACCTATAGGAAACCACAGCTCACCAACAAGCCTCTCACCCGTGGCTGAACCCAGTGATGCATTCCTGAAGGCCTGAGACATCCTGTCTTGTGTTAGCCTTGCAGACCTCCCATGCAGCTTTATCTCTTCTTCCTCTCAGCTCCTGAGCCAAAGTTTGGGGAACAACAGTGCTGTGATGGATAAACAGACTCCCATCATCAGACAGAGGGAATATCTGACAACACCCAGATAAGGGTGAGCTTTGCAAGGGAAAATCATTATGCTCATCCATGGATAGGTGCCTTTGTCAGATTCCCTGTCACAATTCAGACAGGGAGAAAGCAGCTCATGGAAGATGCTGACCTTTCCATTATGTTTAAAGAAAAAAAAAGCAAACAGCAGTGGGGAGAACACACCAATACCACTTCCAGCAGCCTGCCCCTTGGAAGAAGGCTGTATCACGACTCTCGGGCAATAGGCCGTTATATCCTTTGTGCCTGTTGTGTCCAGTCCACATAGCACGGTGAACCCTGCACCCAGCAGTTGTGCCACAACTCTAGCAGTCACACACAGCCCTGATTCTGCTGTCACTAAGGAAATCCATCTGTGCTTCACCCCTGCTCTGCACTATTCCTGCAAGTACTTTCCTCCAGTTCACAGAAAAAAAAAAAGGCAGAAAAAACCAGCAGGATTAGATTTGTATCTACTTTATAAACCAACAAGATGACTCAAAAGTTGACCCCTCCTCACCAAGCCTTCCACTTGCCAAAGGGCTATGTGATAGCAGCTCTACCTGGTCAGCTCTGCTAGAAAAAAAGCCCAGTTTGCACATAAATACATTCACCAGGTCACTGTAACTCATTTTGAGACAGGAGACCTCATCATCCCTCTAACCCCCACCGATGTTGTTACTTATCTTTACAGGCAGCAGCCTCACGAGGACTTCAACACCACTTTGGTACCCAGCACATCATCCAGGATCAGAGGAAAGACTGGCAGGGAGTACAGGTCATAGTTCAGAGGAACAGAGTTTATAGAAGGAAATCATGACCAGCAGCACACCCTCAAGACATGACAGTAGCTGTTGTGAAGCACGTGCCTAACATACAGGTTTAGGTAAGCTAGGAACCAACAAGAGATGCACCTTGCTGTTAGCACCTTTGACAACAACCTTTTTCTCCAGTTTTCCCAAGCCCTACTAAGGTGTTTCCACAGCAACATAAAATGCTGACTAACAAAACTCCTCAGTAGATTTTCAAGAAAATTGCACCGATAATATCCTGCTTTGAACTGCTGGTGTCAAGGGCCTGATACACATCCACGGAAAAATGGATTCATTCTCAAGACACACCTTCCCACATGAGTGCTGTATCTCAGGGGGAAAAAAAATCTTTATATTCTCTTGGTAGACAAAATTCTTGCAAACATGAATGAAGAATAAGCCAGTGTAACGTGTAACAATTACAGCAACACTCATGAGCCTGCAGATGGTTTGCAACCAGTTGCATGAGATAACAGCCATCCTTCTTCATGAACAGGACATTAAATGCTCCAGCTGGATTTGGGAGTGTTCGTGGGGAAAGGCAATGTCTACAATTGCTGCAGCACAAAAAATGCACATACTCCAAGCTGCTAAACAAGGGCAGAGGTAGAACTTACTGTTTCTTCTAAGAAATGGTATCCAGAAGTTAGCTGCTGCCTACAGGCCAGGCTCTATCCTGGACCAGTGTGCAAGCATTCCAGTATCTGTGGGAGGATCAAAAGCAGAAGCCTCACCCTTTCAATTAAAGAGCAGCCCTGAACCAGGAGCAGTTGGCTGTTGGAGACACTGGGGCCACCCACAGCGGGAAATGCAATCACGTGTGGAGCAGAAAGCGTGTGCTACTCCAGGCCAGCCCCTTGGTGCTGACATTCCACCCCAACTTCAGAGAGCAGCTTCCAAGAACAGGCTTCAGGGAATCCATCTGGGCAAGCAGTACCCTGTGGGGCTGCATCTGCTTACCTACCACCCTCATGCACCAGATGAGCCTCCTCAGCTGGCTGGAAGGACACCTGCCACCCTGTCCAAATTGGAAAACGTGCCTTGCTTCTCTATGCAGTCAATGCTGAGACCACATTTCCTGAAGTCTCTCTGGCCCTGGATATCCTTGCTGAGGAAGGTTACATGAACCCAAGGGAGTCTGTGCAAAGTAGAGAAATTAGGACAGTCCCTGGGCTTTAATATTTGCTTTAAGACTAAGGAAGTCAGGCTTATTCCCAGCACTAGAGGGAAGACTTCAAGGTGACCCAGCCACAGCATTCAGAACTGAACAGAGTGACAGGCACAGTGAGGTGCAGACTATCCAGTGGACATTTTTCTAAATATAACACTAACAAAATCAGGCAGATTCTCAGGTAACAGACAAAATGGTCTGAACCTGTTCCATGAACCAAAATCAATCTCAGGGAATATAATGGAATTGCTTTGATTTACACCATTAATCTGTTTGAGCATAGAGTATTTTTAACCATCAACAGGACAATTCTGTTCCTATCTGCAAGCTGCCAGGTGTTTCCCATCCACATCATAAAAGACTTGAGCCCCTTTCAATCACTGGAAGGCCTGAGGCAGGGGCTACATCCAGTCCTTGCTGGGCTCACATTGGCACTGAGCAGAGAAACAGGTGGAGAATGTCTTCAGACCGCAGAATACTTGTTTCCGTAAATGTGAAAAGAACCACCTCCAGAACTTTTCTCCAAAGTTTAATTTACTGTGAAACAATCTAGAAGGCAGCTGTAACACCAATCTCTGGTAGGTACCAGGGGGCAAAGGGTGCTACCCCATAAGCTAATGCAGCTGCTTAACAGATGGGTCTAAAAAGAATGTAATAATCACCATGCAGTCAAAAAGATGCCTGGGTCTTTGGGAATATAAATGTTAAACTTCTCACTGTGTATGAAAACATGTCTATTAAAAGCAACATCAGACAGAAATAATCTGTGCTATTTTCCTCTCAAATGCTCATGGCACCAAGAAACAGAGCTGTTTGAGAAAAGTAAACATTTGCTTAAACATACCAGCCTAGTGAGTGACTCCAGATTTCAGTTTTAGAAAGCTACAGAAGTACATACAGAATTGTCTGTTCCTGCTATAATTGATAGAACTGACAATCCTTCCTTTATCCTCACTGCCCTGTTCAGCCACTTCACAGGAGCAGAATATGAGCTCTGAACATGCTGTCGATATCCTCTGCCAGCCCTTGAGAGCTAGTAAGGAGCTCTATGTGCAGATAAAAAAAGCTGTAAGTCAGACTTTGTCCAAAACATACCTCCTGGCCTTTGTCTCCTCATTGAAAACACCCAGCAGACACACTCAGGAGTTCATCAGTGCCTGCAGAAGGCAGGCAAGCAATGGGGCAACCAATGCCAAGGACAGCTCTGACCAGGAAAGCTGCAAATTGCTTTAAATTTGAACCAAAAGCCTATCTCCACCTCTACTCCTCTAAATAGAAGTCTCTGACAAGTTTGGATACCACTTTCAGGATCTGTCTCCACTTTGTCACACTTGTTCTTGCAGATAAGCTAACCACTGGTTCAGAGAGATTTATTACACCACAGTGCTATAGTGACAACGTGAAAGCATCCTGACTACATACACACAGCTCAAACAAATGTAGTTTGATGCAGAAACTCCATCTGACCCTTACGAAGTTTAGGGCAACACATGCACACAGCACCCTCTACAGCTGCCACGCCAGAGATCTCCACACTCAGTTCATTCCATGAAGTTCAGTTCCTCCATCAACCAGTCCCTGCATCCAGACTGGAGGGTTGCTTACAATGAACCAGTTATCTTCAGACAGTTTTGTCTTTCACCCCTATGTGTATGTGCAATAGAAGCAGTGCTTGCATCCTGACCTGAGCAACTTTTATTGGAGAGATGATAAAACATGCAAATAACTTGTTCTATGTTCCATGTCCCTGCAGCTCCCACTGGACAAGCACTCTACTCCCTGAAGTATACTTGCTCATTAGATTATGAAAATAATTATATTAGCAGCAGTTCTGATCCCTCATCAATATGTTGCTTCAAGAGACTATGCTGCTTACATTAATTGAATGAAAAAGCTCTAGGCAGTTTAATGGAAGATTGCTTCAAATGCTGATTAATAGCTTTAATTCCATGATTGCCATTTCCTACTAAACATACATACCAAATCCCCTCCTCCCATAACGACCAGAACTGTTATTCATGCTTTTAAGTAGCAGAGATACTCTCTGAACTTGCAGCTGCTTCAAATAACTTCCAGTTCATTAAAAGTATTAATTAGGCTGTTCCTATCAGTAAAAATAACACTAATACTTTAAATGCCTTGTTTTTTTTTTAAATTTAAATACTTTAAATGCTGCAGGAAGTTATTCCTTTCAGTAACATTTCCTCAGCCTATTATCATGCCTCACTTTTGCCCTTCAGCTGCTTCAAGCTGAAGCATCACTGCTCACTGAATGTCCTGCATGTGCACCCGGCCTCCAGGCAGCAGCCCCTCAGTTGGTATTTATCATGCTTGACCCATCAGCTACAGGCTTCCACAGACCCAGGACTACCAAGACAGGAACCTTTAACAGCTGCCAGGTGGCCCTGCTCCTCAGGAACCTAGTAAGACTGCAGGGGGAATGGTTTTTAACCCCACTGCTAACACACATCCCTCCTGTGCTACTTCCCAACAGCAGCACAAGGGAACAAGCTACTTCCATTATTAGGTCTGGGGTTTGAATCTGAACTTGCTGCCTGAGACACTGCAGGTTAATATATATCCCAATCTTCACATCAGTTTCAGCTGAAGGAGCTATTTACTTCATTTGCATGGCCAGTGGGGTGTACAAAAGCTACCAGACAAATGCATGAGGCATCTGCCAAGCCCTATTTGACTGTGCATCATGCAGACACCACTCATGACTGCAAGGCACAGCAGATGGAGAATGCCTTCTCTCTCCCTGCTCAACCAACTCACCACCATTCAACCACTCTACATATGCAGAGGTCATGCAGCACAGGTGATGCAGCACAGGTGGATTGACACAGATTTTTTCATCCCTACCGAGGTCAAATATGTGCAGTCAATTGATCCAGGATATGCAAGTCCTAAGGCTCTTCACTACCTCTCTGGTGTTAGGAAACTGGGTATTGGAAAAGCCTTTAGCTTCCTCTTGTTCAGCAATTCCCTACTTCAGCACTTGCACACAGTTTCTCCTGCTCTGCAAACCTGGAAGTTGCCGAACAGCATCCAGGGGAAGGCTACAGGATCTGAATGAACATCTGTCACTGGATCTCCCCAGCCAGAAGCAGTCATTCCTGCTAGCTGAACACTGCACAAGGGAAACACAAATCCTCAATGAACCTGACATCATCCTTTCCTTCCCAGACTGCTGTCACTTTTCTGGGAGACTTGCAGATGGAAAGAATTTGCAAAGCCAGTGACTTATCTGGGAGAACGCCAATCTACACCTTTTTCCAGGTCAGCCAAAATCCCCACTGAATCATGTTTTACACCAGCTGCTCCCCACACAGGATGTAAAGGAGAAGCTGAGGGAAAGCCCTTATTCAAATAGAGGCAGCAACATGCAGACACCTCTCCCTTTGACCCAGAAGATAGACCTGCTGTCAACCTGACCTTTAGGACCCAGCTTTTACGTAGATAGCTCTGCCCTAGTGATACTCCCTGCAGCACAGCAGCAGCCCCAAGTCTCAGCCAAGCACTTTCACATCTGGGTATGTGAAGCTATGGTGCCATGAGATCATGCCCCTTCCTCCTAGAGGTTGAGGCAGCAGGCAGCTCTATGGAAGCAATCACTATACAAGCACTGTTAACCATCCAACTCCTAAAAACCATTAGGAGATACAGAAATTAGCTGTTTAAGGCATGTAAAGAGAATTTCAGTCACCAGCTCAATTAACCCAGTACTCAGATTTTATTGAAAATAGGCCCATAACAGTACAGAAACACACAATGCACTGCAACACCCAAGATGATCCTTCCCCTGTTTACAGGCTGCCAATGATACATTAAAGCTTTCTGGAAGACAGGCAAGGGCCAAGACTTGAATCTCCCCTCTCTCCTTACACAGAAGGTCATTGTCACATACTTGACAATTGCTACGGAGAGATTTCCTTACTTTTAATGATGGTGGTAGGATAACATTAGCTGTCAGGTGGTGAATACAGCCCTTGCAGACAAAAGCATCCAACTACATTAAATATGCAGCAAGTTCCAGAATCCATCACAGTCAAATGCCTCATACCAAGAGAAAGAAAAAAATGTAACACCCATCATTAGTAAATTGGCAAGACATCAATTTATCCCTCCTAATAACCCTGAGAAAAGACCAGAGCTGTTGCAGGGTGATGTGAATGCTGTAGCTTGGACAAGGGATCACAGGCAGCAGCATGGAGGGACATCATTAGCACAAGACAGTTTTCTGCTAGTAAACTGATATCACAGCAGGTCCCAGGACAACTTGACAAATCCCAACCTGTCAAGAAAACAGCCAACATTGTCAGTCCACTTAAACAGCAAACATAGCTTTTAAATACCTCTCCAAAAAACAGACAGCTTCTCTACAAACAGCAAAAGCTTCTTCACTGTCAGGCACCCCAAATAGGATGCACTCTTAAAAACTGTGTTGTGGGAGCTTTTGGAGCAGTACTTGATAAAAGCCTACAGGAGCTGACTGAGCAGAGTGCCAGAATAATGTATCTGGCCAGCTCTACCAGCTTCTCCATCTGACACAGACCACTCATACTCCTTTTGAATTCAAGAGTGCAATGTAGAAAGGTCACATTTATGCTCTTCACCGATACAGGCTACTAAGGAGACTTCAGCCTCCTTGGACATTATGGTAACTGCACATCAGGCACCTCACAGCAGCACAAGGCTGTAACTGAATGAAGCCAGTGACAGCAGCTGTTTATCCAATGCATTAAAGTTCTGTTAAGCATACTTTCTAGAGCACTAGTGAAATCCTCATTTTACAGCCAGGTTTTCAGATGTCACACATCACAGTTCTATAAAAATTAGAAGGAAGAAATAATACCAAAAGCAACTGCCATCTTGCAAACATACGTTGCTGGAAGCTAACTTTCAGCCACACTTCTCCAAAGCATTGAGAACTTCCCATTTGGGGGAACAGGAGGAGGAGAGAAAAAAGAATAACTCCAACTGTGTAAGAAGCACCTCATCTGAACACCATTTAAATGGGGCAAACCAAAAAAGCTAGGCTTATGCCTTAAAAGATTAACTGAAACCTCTTAGAGGTTTCTGCCACATACTTCAGATCTTTTGAAAAGCAAGAATGCTTTTACTTTTGCTCAAGTCTTTTATGCAGTCCGATAGCATTACACACTCAAGTGTTACCATGAGACATGCAGACAGCACCCTCCAGTGCTGCCTGCCCTCAAAGCATGCAGCATAGGTGTAGTTTCCTGCAACGGAGGTGCAAGGGCATGTAGCTTCAATATACAGCCACGTGAGGCACTGAATCATCTTGCAGCTATGGAATCAATCTGGCTAAAACAGAAATTTGGATCAGCACTGCCTATTTGGTGGGGAAAAAAAAGTCTGAAGTCATCATGACAGATGCTCTTCAGCTGAAGATCAAAATGCAATCAATTACATTTGAAAAATCTTTACACCCGTAACAACTAGTCAGGTACTAAACCCTGCAGAAGATGGTAAAGGGAAACAAGTATTTCAATAGGTATTGATACTTAGGTCCAATACTTAGAAGGGCCTTGCTACAATGATCAAATCTACACATCTGTCAAATTTCCAGGAACACTAACCTGTCAAAAGCACTGCAGAAGCAATTGCCTGGTTGGATCAATGACTTACCATTCTACTCTGCCAGAAGGGTTCAAATGATGGGGCAGACCAGGCAACTGCCCTTGTCACACGGTTGGTCACTGCCAGCTGAACACCCCCTTCACCTTGCAGCACCCTGCAAGTGAAGACAAAGGGAACAGTTAGCACCAGGACTTGCCAGTGTGGTACACAGCAGCACTTCCCCTGCTGGTGCATCAGACATGATCTGGCTTGAACAGTGATAAATCAACACTGTCGCTCTGTCGGGGAAAAAATTAAGTCATCACTCACACCAGCGAACCCCCAGGGGTCAGTGGCTGCACACCCACAGCAACCATGCCACACTCCCACCTCCCCAGCAGATCCACAGGGACTGAGTGAACTAATGGCTGAGGAAGTGGCAAAGCCATGCACAGAGATGGCCACATTAACACTCCCTTGGCCAACAAGGTGAGGGCAGAAAAGATGGAACAGTACCTCTCTTCCAAAGGGGCACACTTCATCCAGGATGGTTCCTGTCCCTTACTGGGGCAGCTGCTATGAGCAGCAGATCACCCACATCTCCATGCAGGGTATCCTTAAAATGAGCTCTCTGAACACAATGCATCAGGGAAACAAACAGGACGGAGCTCTAAACCACCATACTGCTCCAGCTCAGCCCACACTGGTGCAGCTTGCAGATTCCTTGTCCAGTTCACTAGTGACATCTGCCACTTTGGACATGCTGGAATAGGAGCAACAAGAGGCACAAAGTACCTTGTTGCAATGTTTCTGCATGAGGAAAACCTCCCTGCTTTCACCTCTAAAGCATTTACACCAACACTCAATTCACACACGAGTCAAGTCTCCAGGGACAAAGACTTCTGGAAGTTACTCCCTTGCAGAAAGGTACTCCCCTTTAAAAACTTTAAATTTTAAACAGTGTTGAACAGTTTCTTTATAGACTTACCATTGTTACTTGCTAGCAGTTCAGGCATGGTGCAGCAAGCCAGGCAACTGCCTTCATCACTGCCAGCTACAGTCACCACATCAGGTTCCCCAGAGGCTCAACTCCCTCTCTGCCTTTGCAGCCCTATGAGTAAAGCCAAAGGAAACTGTTAGCACTAGGCCCTGCCAGGATATGGAACACAGCAGCACTTCCCTGGTGGTGCATCATACATGATTTGGCTTGAACAGTAAGGAATCAACACTGTCGCTCTGCCGGGGAAAAAACTGTCATCACTCACACCAGGGAGTCCCCGGGAGTTACACGGTTGCACACTCACTTCAGCTATGCCACACTTGCACCTCCCCTGGCAGATCCACGGGCAAGGAATGAATTCAATGCAAATTCTTCCTTAAAAAGAGATAGCTGGTCAGCACGCTTAAAAGACACATTAAAGCCCAGAGCAAAAACAGCGATATACAAGGCTTCTGAAGCAGAGCTCAAGACACCCAGGACAGATACAACAGTGAAGAGACAGGCAGAGACGACAGGTTATGCATTTTTGTAAACCCACCCTTTACAGCCATGCGAGGCTTCTGCCTTCCCAACGTGAAGGCAGGCAAGAGGTCGCCCAGGCAGCAGTTAAGTGCTATACAGTCACCAGAGCCCCGGCAGAGGGACCAGCTTGGCCACGAACAGCCGTGGCCCACGCCCTGACCACCACTGCTCACCTACCAGCGAGGGGCAGGGCAGGCCAACCCAGCCCCTCCTCCAAGGGCCCACCAGGCCCTGGGGCCAGCACTGCCCCTCGCCAGGGCTGCAGCGCGTCTCTAGCATGGTCCAGGCCCCAGCCCTGTGGCCACTGGGCACCTACCAGGGATGGGAGCTGTCAGCCCACCGCAGATATCTTGCCCTACTGGACCTGCCACCCTGCACACACCGGGAGTGAGCCGAGGCACAAAGGGCCTGGCTGCGAGGCTTCTGCAGGAGAAAACCCTCTGCTGGCAGCTCCACAGTGGCCAACCTAGCGGTCAAACCTACATATCTGTCCAGTCCCCTGGGACACCAACTGACAAAATCATTGCAGAAGCAACTCAGGATCTCTTTTGAAAAATAAAAAAAGTATTATTTTAAACCAGTGACAAGACATTACTTTAAAGACAGTTCCCACCTGCCAAAGGCTCAGGCATGGCAGAGCAAACCAGGCAACTGCCCTCATCGCACGCCTGACCCCGCCGCATCAAGTGTGTCAGAGGCCCGGTACCCTCTGCCTTTGCAGTGTCCTAGGAGTGAAGCAAAGGGAACAGTTAGGACCGGACCCACGAGTGGACGGGACACAGCGGCGCCTCCCGCTGGTGCATCAGACACGATCTGGCTTGAACAGCGAGAAATCAACACTGTCGCTCTGTCGGGGAAAGAAATTGTCATCATCTACACCAGCGGGTCCCCGGTGCCCCTCGGCTGCACATCCGCGGCGGCCGCGCCACACTCCCGACTCCGCCAGCGGATTCAAATAAGCTCCTGTTAAGACCTTTCAGGGAAGGGCGGCCGGGAGGCCGCTCTTCGGGAAACACCACAGAAACTCAGAGATAAGCATGTGGGGACGCGGCCCCAGAAGCTGAGCCCGAATAGAGGCGGCCTTGCCGCCAGGACACGCGGCCCCGGCCGCTCCCTCAGCGGTCGGGCATGAAGGAGGAGAGCGACGCCGGCGGCTGCCAGAATCCCGCTCAGGCATGAAGGGCCACCAGGAAGGGGCAAGAGGAGGCAAAGCTCAGACCCACCAGACTCCAACCGCACCCGGAGCTCAGTCGCGTACCCGCACCCACCTCAGGCACGCGGGAGCAAGAGGGCGCCGAGCTCCGCGCGGGCCATTTTATAGGAACCTCGGGCCCGCCCTGGCCCCGCCCACGCTGAGGCGGGAGGGCGGGCGCCGGCGCCATGTTGGGCGGTGCCCCTCGGGGTGCGGGTTGGAGCCGCAGTGGGCTGTGCCTTCCGTTGTGTTCCTCTCCCCTCCTCTCTCTCGGGAAGGGTTTCCGGCTCCCAGGGAGGCGGAGGGTCGAGGTGTCTGTTAGCCGCTCCGGTGGGTTCGGAGCCGGTGAAGGGAGAGGTGGGGCGAGGTGCGCCCCGGCCGAGCCGCCATTTCGCGGTGTAGGGCAGGACGGGGCGCTGGGCGTGCTGGGCCGCGCGCAGCTCCCTGGCTCCGTTCCACTCATGGCGGTGCGCGCGTTCCTGCCCCCAGCCCGCTCCGGGGACGCTGATGAGCCGGGCTTCCATGTGAGGAGAGGGTGAAGAAGGGCACGGCGGGTGGGTGCAGCCGGTTCGCCCGTCCGGGAGAGGATGGCTTTAGAAATTTAATTTTCTCTTTATTTTCTTCTTAGACAAAAATGGGTTCAGAGATGTTTTGGGACTTGTCCACAGGCACGTGCAAATGCAGTGGCAACATGCAGCCTAAATCCAGAGCAGGAGCCCCCAGACAGTTAAACAGGGGCTGACTGTGTACACCAGTTGTGTTTCTCCCAGCCCAGGCACCCTGGTGTGCGACCAGGTTTTTTGTCACTGAGGGTATATGGACTGCTCATTGGAGAGCACAACAGCAGTTACTTTGTTTTTAGGTGGCCATAGGCAAATTACATCATGTGAAGTAGTTTGCTGCTGAGAGAAAAGGAGCAGAGGATGGGTCTTGAACAGCCTGGCATGTAACCCAAACTCTGCTGTGTGCAGGGATTTTAGAGCTATAAATTCACCTTGGAAGTGGGGTATGAATCCAGTCATCGTGTCTGGTGGAGATCTGCCACGTGAAACCCTTCAATACACATTGAAGGTATTTTCCATGTCTTACACTCTTGCACACAGTGCATACATCTATTCGTGCTGAGAAAGGTCAGCCAAGCACAGCATTTAATCCCTCACTGGTGGTTGCTGTATTGCAGGGGCTGCCACCAGATGATTCAGAAATGTTCTGCAGCAATGACCCAGCACCTCCTGGGAAAGGTAGAGACTAGAATAAGACTAACTAAAGAGATGGGTTTGAAATGGAATAAAAATTTAGGAGGTAGGGGGATAGGTGGGGGAGGACAGAAAGCCATACACTAGTTGTACCATCAGAAGGGCAATCTTTTGGACTAGACACAGGTGTTGAGCAACTGAGTTCTGCAATAAGCACGTCTGGTCTGGACTAGCTCAAAATAATTTAATGGTTCCATGCTTTGTTTTTTTCTGTTTGTAAAATACACACTGGTTATGCCAAGGCACCAGGCAGAGCTGTTGAGTCACTGAGTTCTATGAAGTGTTACCATGTCATATCACTGCTTCAGGGCACCAGCTGCTACTTTGCTATCAAGCTTCTACTGACTAAACAGGGATTCAGTGACATGGAGACCAGATCACGCTGATTGCAATGGAATGGGTAGTTCAAGGATAATGCTTGAAATGTGATGAGAACAAGAAAAGGCACATGGTCAAGGTGTGAGTTAGTTTGCAAAGATACAGCCAAGGCTCCGCAGATCAGCCTAGAGAAACCACATGAGGTATTTTATACACTCTGAAATGAGTAAGCCTATCTTGTTTTAGTCACCTCCTTGTCTAGTAGTATCTACAGACATACTGTAAATACAAATATAGGCCTTACAGTATGTTTGGCATATGCCAAACACTGCATAATTCAGCTATCATTAAAACACATTTGTAGACAACTAATTCTTGAAAGCAGTTTATCAAACTGGACTTGTGGAATAAATCTCAATCCCATTAATCCAAGTTCCAGAACACCAAAAGATGAAAAGACAATCAAAGGAAGGACATTTTAAGAGGATTACAGGGAAAACTAATCTTGTTACACTACAAACCCCTGTCACATGTACCACACGGAAGGAACTGTAAATGTGATTTGTGTGGCCTAGCTTGGCAAGCAAAGGAAAATGGGAAGGTCAAGGATGTTAAGCAGCTGCAGCAGAGTTTAGTATCAACTTTGCTTTCACCGGGTTTTACTCTCCTTGGGAGAACCATGTTGAAAATGTCTTCAGCTACATGACTTCTTCAACCCAGTTAGGGCTCATTGGTTGAACACAGAAAGTTCCTCAAGAAACAGCAAAAGTCAGAACAGACTCAAGTCCCAATTCCTCTTGTTCTTCACTTGCAAAGTGACCTCTTCCATGTGGCCAGAGCAGCCAGCCCCTGAGAGCTCTGCTTCACAGCCGGTTTTGCACACAAGACACACATCTCCCACGGGACAGCTGCATACTTTCCTTGCACAGGGTGGTTATTCACTGCAGCCGCAGGCAACAGGGTGCTGGGCTGGGCCTCTCCAGTCTTGTGTCCCTGTGTTTGCTCTTGGTGAGTCATGCAGGAGCAGTTACCACAGAGAGTGGCCAAAGGGAAGGTAAAAGGTTAAGCAGTCACATGCATTTTTTTTTTAACAGTACCACAATTTCTGAAGAATGCTTTTGTATTATATGCCAGCCTTCACAGGGACATGTGTTCAGCTTCTTCCAAATACCAACACTGAGTGGTAGCACAGAATCATTCTTTTCTCCAGCGCCCAAGGAACAGGAAACTTGATGGAAGAAATGCTTCTGAATTGCTAGAGAAGACCTTGTTAATCTCATGGGATGATTAAATATTTCACATGCCAGCATCCAGCTGCTACATTGATACATTCAGGATTTGTGGTTTTTAAATCAGAAGATCTGGAGATACGAAGAAATCCAAACTTTAATCGGGATGCAAACTCTTAATTCCCAAAATAATAACCTAAACTGAAAACCCAGCACCAGATTCCTCCAATATGCAGGCAATTTCTAATACAGATAGTAATTCTTCAGCATAAAATTTTGTAACTGAAATTTAGAAAAAACGGTATGCCCATGAAAAGATCTCTTTGAACTGTTGGGTCAGCAGCTTCACTGTGGAGCACTATGATAATCAAAGTAAAACAGCACACTGAAAGGGTATTGAAAAAAATATTTTGTGAGCATCTGCCAAATCATATACACTGGTCTGTTGGAATATGAAAAATTCAAAATACAAAATTCACAGAATGCATTAAAGGGCAGCAAGAGAAACTGTTCAGTTATGACGCCAGAATTTTTCTAGCCTGAAGCTAAAACTAGAAACGAGTGAAGACTGAATGACCCAGCTGGGTTTCAGCAAGAGCCCCAGCAAGATGATGTATTCAGAGTTACCAGTTTAATAGGCCTATTTGCACATAATGACGTTCTCTCTTTCTTCCTACAGACTGTCAAGGGTTTCCTTCAAAAAATGATGAGAGGCGCATCACGGCTACATTGTGACTGTAGCAGAAAGTTGGGGCTTGTTTGGAGCAGCAGGTTTAGAGGTCAGGAGCTGTAGATCACCAGGCACAAAAAACACTCTTACAGAGAGATCCTCACATTCATTTTTTCATGAACACAAATATTCCCTACCGATGCTGCAGTTGCTTAGGATATCACCATTGCAACGAGTCTTAGGGAGAGCCAGACAAAATGTTTTAGCAGTTTTTCCAAGCTCAGATAAACCATTTAAATCGTGGAAACAACAAATGCCTGTTAGATGAGCAACTGCATTAACAACAGCTTTGTACTGAGCATACAGCAATTTCTAATGCTGCCTGACACCAGTAAAATTTTGCAAAATTACTGGCTAGAGTTTACAGAAAACATTTTTGGAGGGAGAAGAGAGCACTGGTGCCTTGCAGATTACTCTCTTGGATTCTTGCAGATCTTGCAAATGGATTTTACACAGACATTGCTGAAGATACTGCTCTGTTGGAAAGAGCAAAAAGACAAAGGAAGTTGTCAACCAATATGGTGTTAACTTAAAAGTTATTTTATAAATTATTACATCCTTCTTTGTCTTGCAAAAATAACTGAGTGCTTTTAGTCCCCTTACAGAGGACAAGCTTTTCAACTGCAATGTTGAAAGACCATATGCAGGAACTCAAATACATTACAAGACTTTCAGTTTAACTCGGATGGCAATGCTTTGGTTCAACAGATAAACACTAGTTTTAGTTCATCTAAACCGTTTACTACTAGCTACAAACAGGAAGGCACTACAGGCCTTGCTGGTGGCTTCTTGGGATGAGCAGGTGTTGAGGTAGGCAGCACAGGATGAAGAGAAAACCTTTCTTTAAAATAAAAGTCAGCATAGGTTTTCTGCATCAGTCCTTTAGCATATGGAAATGCAAGAAGTTAAAACAATACTTGTATTTGAAGTTAGTACAGTATAAGAGAAGGCTCAAGTTATTGCTCAGATGCTTAGAAGAGACAATTATTTAAATGTAATAGCCTTTGTGAGTTAGAAGTAGCACATTTTCTTCAGCGATTAAAATAACTCGGTGCCTCAACATTTTAATAGATAAGCTCCCCTGTGTCTACTTAACAAGCTTTAAAGGGAATTTAGAAACTTTTAAAATGCAAATACAGTGGTAGTTTTTAGGACAGTTATACTCAATCTTATTTACAACAAACTACTGACAAGTTTATTTTTTCAGTGATGCCTTCCTTTCCCAATTGTTTTTTTCTGGGCAATTGCTAAATATCCCTCTTCTAAAACCGAACTACTGTGTGAAAACAACAATGAAAACAATACTTAGCGATCAGACCACAATATTGTCCCTACTGGGACAGTACTTGGTTGTGGCTTTAAAATGGTAACAGCAGCAGTTGGAGAGATTGCACCTCTGATAACACGGGGAACAGGGATTAGTGTCTGTTCAGATGCCCGGTTGTCACCGGAGATTATGCATTTGGTTTTTGACATGAAACGCACCAGAGGTTTTGTCCCTGAACACAGGGTTGGGATTGCCTTCTTTGGGAGCACTCATCTCCCTTCTGGTATTTACAAAAAAAAAAAAAAAAAGGCATTTAAACAAGAGACTCTCTTTTAGTTGGAAATAGTAATAAAAGAATGGTAGCAGAGGATGAAAGTATTGAACGCATACCCTGTGAAGGATCTGCATCATTCATATGGGACATTTAAAATCTATTAATATCCTCTATTATCAGGTTGCTAAAATACTGTGAAATTGGAAGTGGGAGAATGAGTAAATTTTAACAGCATTATAAAGTCTTTCATTTCTAATAAAATACGATTTTGTTTCATTAGGATACTACTAGTGGTATACAAAATAATTTGTTTTGTCAGAGAATACAGTACACTCTTGGGTAAGTATTATTCACCATCTGTATGCTTTTATTCAGTTCTAATCCAGAGATTAAATGAATACCATTGGGATTTTAATTTGCTCTACCAATTAATTTTCTTCCCCAGCCTCCTTCCATGGGATGTTCAGGTTCTTGCTCAGAAGTTCCTGGGTGTTAATCAGGGTATGTATCCAATCAGCAGGTAAAGGGAAGCAATGCAGCATGTCACAGCTGCAGAGGTAAAGTTGAGTGTTTTTGGATTTGAAACCACCTCTGGAGCAGCCTTTCTTTGTCTTAGCTTAAACAGAGAAGTCATCTAAATAAAATACAGAAGCCCTTAAGGAAGATATTACATTGATTCACACTTACTCTGTTGGTTTTTATTGCAGACTTTCAAAATAAAAGCAGCAAACAATGATGTGGTTGCTTCACAGAACAAGAACACTGGTGAAGTTGTACACATACATCCTATCCCTTCCTGCAAGTTAGGCACTTTTGGAACATCCACCATGTGTCTTTACACATTAGGACAGAGAAAAAAATTTTTAAACTTTGATCAGTGAGTTAGAATTTTCATTTCATCCTTAGGTACTGTAATAATTGCAATGGAACTCCAAGTACAACTACATTTAACACTGATGTACAGTGCTAAAGTTTGGCCAGAGAACTGAACACAAGGATAACTGCTGTGCTGACTCCAGATTCCCCAACTGAGTTCTTTCAGATAACATTTATATCAGCTGTCTACATCCTAAAACAAAACAATGACAAAAAGTTATGGGAATGTATTTTAATATTATGGAACAAACAGGTATTGCAGCAAATCCAGGCTGTTTCTCATTCTGTAGGGATATTTTAGCTATCCTACAGGTCAGCATTCCCAAAATAAATTTTGTACAAATCCTTGTTTTCCTTCAGAGCTCCATCCTGACACAAGAATGATGAATGATGAAAAGGTCATGTTACTCCTTTGGGGAGTCAGGATTTCCTACTAACAAAATATTCTGCTTTAAAAAAAATCGTGTGACAGATTTTCATTATTCTCCTTTAACTTCTATGTGATCCAGCAAACTGACCCATTCAGAAATGCAGATAATACTCCAAAATCCCTGGATAAACATGGACTACCTTCCTTCTTGTACACCAACTTAAGAGTGCAACTTGGTACTTAAAATAGACCTGAGCAGTGGTCTTTAAGCCTGGTAACGCAGCACTGGAAAAGGCTTCATTGGTCAGGTTTCACAGGCAGCACAGGTACAAAGTCACTCTCCAGGTTCTTACACAGGGCAATACAAGGGACATTGGACTGCACCTCTTCACAGAACAGTGGCACAGTATCATTCTTGTGACAAGAGCCACTCTTAGTGCAGCTGTATACTTGTACAAATAAGAAAAGGCTTGAAGGAAAGCAATGCAGAAGCTGCTAGAATTTTGATGTTGGCTTACAGTTTTGGAATTTGAGAAAACAGTGACTTTCTCTGACTGAGTGCTTTCTTTCCAACACCAGAAAATACCACAAAGACTGGAGTCTGTCAAAGTCTAGACATGTAAGGGAGTACAGACAGACAGGACAATTTTGTTGGTGAAGGAAAATATATCACCTACACTGTCTGGTCTCTGCTGATCTTATTTACAACTGAACTACTGGAAAATTAACATATCTATTTCCAGAATCTGGTTTCCAAACTCCACAGCTACTTCCTTTGAGCCCATATGCTCCACGTGTGGAAGTAGAATGGGCAGAATCATTAAAAAAGATCCAAATGAACACAACTGAAATGCACAGAAATTCAGCGACTCGTTCTGCCATGTCACATCCCCTGTCCCCCAGTGACCTGCCTCCTCAGCAATCACCCCCAGTTACAAGTTGCTAAATCAGGAGTGGAAGCCCCTGAGGATCAGACCTCCTTCCTCTGCACTTAGAAGCAGTAGCCTAAGGGCAGCCCTGCTTGGAGAACACTGGCTACATGATTTAAGAGACTGGGATAATAACGTGGTACATTCTGCAAAGCAACAAGATCACTATCTCAGATATTGTTAGTACAATAGTCACAAGCCTGACAGATTGGACTAAATGCACTGCTTTCCTTAGTCCCGTTTGAAAGTGATTAAAGGGAAGTTCTCTGTAGCTGAACTGAACTATTTTGAGTGCAAAATTTTGCAATTTGCTTAATGTACAGCAGATTCTGGAACACTCAGATTAGTGCTGCTGTATTGCCAAATACTTTTGGAGAAACAAAGGAAAACATGCATTAATTTACTAAGATTTTGTGGTAATTTAAGCAGAGTTAAATAAGATAATGGGGAGAAAAATGCTTGGTAAAATCTGCTTGTGGTAGAACAATCCTAACCAATTAAGATCTGAATATGAGAAAGTAATTTTAGAGCAGACCCCAAGCTTAAATTTTCTATAATGGGATCCTTACTGAAATGTGTAGTATGAAGCCTGAGCTCACGTACACTGATACTCGTATTTGGAAGCTCCAGATCATTCACTTCTAGTCAAAAGTTTTCTTAAGATCAAAAAGAATAATGGAAAATTCAAAGAAAGAATCTAGAAAGGTGAAGGTGTCTTGCAGAAAGCATGTTGTTCCTACTCAGAAATGTATGCTTTATCTCAGTACTAGCCTGTTAGACATACACCAGTCAGAGAATTTCACCTTCACCTCAGTTGTCTCTTGTGTTCTTTGTAGAACATGTTAATATAACAAGTGTCAAATAAAGCCTTCAGGTGATTATATATAATATGGAATCACTCTTCCTGGCCTTTGCTGCATCAAGCACAGAGGAGACAACAGAAGAAGCAAGCGATTGTAGTGCTCTGGAAGAAACCCACATTTGGAACTCACTGGCTTACCTAGAATCCACACAGTGACCTGAAGTCTTCCATCATGAGGCTGTGATTATTAAAAGGGCTTTGACAAAATAACCTCCTCTGACACAGCACCTCCAAGATGACAGATGCATTCAGGAGTACTGAAACAGAGCTACCTACAGCAAAGTACCTTAATCCAGGTTCATATGAAACACAGCATTACCAACAAATGAATACTGCAAAATAGTCAGGCTAGGCTCTAGTCCCATGCAAAGAGAAAACTCCTAAGTAGCATCAGATAAAGGTAGGGAGACCGTTTACACCACTGTTAATGTGTTATCCATTTTCCAATATAAATTGTTTGTTAAGTAGTTTCTAAGTTGTAAGAATTTGCAATACAAAGCCTCAGCCTAGCAAGTTTCTTTTAATTTTTAAATGTACAGCATTTAGTTCTACAAATGTAAAAAAAAAAAAAGAAAAACAAAACCCAAAAACTTTACAATGTATTTTTTGCTTATGATCAAACCCAACTTGATTCAATAAAATTTGGTATGCAGTTCATGTGGCCCAATTGCTTTTCATAATGCAATCAAGATGGCCGAGACATTTAGCTTTGAGACACAGCATGTGCAGCAACTGCTTTCTGTGACAACAGTTACTACATGCTCTGCAAACAGGCTTTTAGGAAGTGCTGCCACAGATTACCAGGTAAGTACACACTGCAGGTAGTTCACATCCAAACAATAGGCTGTCATGTGTCAGGCTACAGTGCCAGTTTTAGTTGCTAGAGGGAAAGTTTTGTTTTGAAAGTACTACCCCCCAGAAAATTACTAAGTGCAAGGCAAGGTTATGATTCAAGTTACAAGCAAACAAGGAAACTTAAAAGTAGAGACTTAAACTTTGAAATCATACCAACCTGTCGTGCCAGGTTTCTTGTCATCATCATAACTCCAGTTTAAGCTCCCATTAATACAGTTGCACTAACACACTGTGGCACAAATAACAAAATGTTCCCACATTACTTTTGAATTTCCTTGACCTTGCCAGGTTTTCACATCCTCCACATAACTAAATAGTAGTTATTTATATGTAATTGATAACCATTGTACAGTTACTCCATAGCTTTACAATACTGCCCGTACTATATCACAAGCATTACAAATCCTATTAAAAAAAAAAAAGCAGCCCCTGTAGTGGCATACGAGAATAAATTAACCAAAAAAATTTAGTATTACCATTTATTGGTGACAAACACTACGTTTTACTTACATTCCATGGGGAGAAAAAATTCCAGCGTAAACAATGAACTGAAGCAGTACTTAACTTGCAAGGCTATCGTGCTTTACCTGGACCATATGCAAAAAACTTTACTGCGCACAGTCCGGTGCGCAATAACACAACATCAAAAGCAACACAGTTTATATATAAACATAGGTAATTTTTTTCAGCCCTACATGGAGATGTAATTAAACAGTATAAAGCACTCAAGGAAAATCAATCTGCGGTTTTATATGCACTACATTGAGATCATATCCTGTAATGTAGTGAGCTGTGTGCCATCTATACACACAATCCTTAAAACATAGATAATTTAAAGTCACGTTGCATTCGAGTTCCCCTCCCCCCCCCCCAAGAAAACTAGAAATTAACCAAAAATGATCAAAGTTTAAAATTCCTAAAGAGTTTTAATTCATTCAACCGTTGGATAGTTAAGCTAGTAAGCTGGACTTTTTAAAATGGTGGGCACACAATTTGTTTCCAGTGAAACTTTGCTATTTCAATAAAAACAAAATAACCACATACATGGATATGATCTTCCCAAGTTAGTTCACAGATAACATGTCAGTCTCAGAAGACAAAGTTTCTAAACTGTGCTATTGTTCTAGATACAATTAAGAAACTTTTAAATGAAAAATTTAGTGTCATTTCAATCAAAACAACATAATGAAACAAAAAAATTATCACTGTTTGAAGAAAAAGCAACGGTTATGATTTAGACACTACAGTAGGTTGTAAAGACTGTAGCACTCTAAAACAGTTAGGTTACATTAATAGGAAGCATTTGATTTTCTCTGGTGCTTTCAGGTTTGGGTCCAGTCAAAAGCCTTTTTTAGGCAGTGCTGTCCAGTGTTTGTCCCAAAGTGTTTGAGTTAGCCGGTTTGAGAAGAGGGTCACTTTCCATTTCTTGTTTCACACATCTACAAATGAGAAAACACCTGTTACTCAGGAGATAAAACACTATTTCCACGAAGAAGATGCTTGTTAATCTGCTGCAAAAAATCTGAGGTGCATATAACAATTTGTTTCCCTATCACTGACCTCCTTTTTTAATCAGTTAGCACTTTGTTAATTCCACCATTTGGACAGCTTATTATCTAAATGAAAGGCTAAAACCTCTTTTCATTTTTTTTTTCAGATCAAAGGGAGTAATTTGCAACCCCTCCCCGTTTCTGCTGGAAGCAAGCTGTGAAACCCATACATTGTTTACATATTACAAACAGAAGATTTCTAGAAAAAGAGAAGCAGCTGTAACACTTAAACACACTGAAAAGTCACATTGTTTACAAATATGTGTAAACAAATAGTTTAAACAGAGGGATCTCAGTCAGAATTGCTCTGTATCACAGCCATTACATTTTATCCACTTGCTCCTGCTTAGGCATTTGCATTTGACACATCACAATTACAAGCTTGATCATAAAACCTATCCTCTCATCCTTTTGAAGAAGGTACCAGCCTTTGGCATTTTAACTTTTCTGGCCAAGAAAAAACCCCCTCACATTTTACTTGTTTACAGAACATCACTGAGTTAGAAGTTTCCACTAAGGCAAGAGAAATGGGTCACACTCACACAGACATTGGTCCATTTCCTGTTCTTGGCATCTCTGTGGTTTGTTGGTCCAACTCAGACAGCAACTTTAAAATATTCAATGCAGCCTAAGGAAAGGAGAAAGTGTTCAGCAATTCAACCCGAGTCTGTTTCATTCATTTAGTGAGAGGAGGACTGGGACTCACTTAAATCAAACTAAATGTTCTAATTTTTGGTAATATACTGTTAAGATGCATAATATGGTGGAAAAAACACAATGGTGTTTAACATTAAACAACAAAAAGTGCTGTGGTTAGAGGACTGCATTTGCTTTAGCAATAGGGGAAATTGATTCAGCATTGCTGTTAATATCAGGGAAAAAAGATACTACATAAGTAATGGCTAAAATTGTAGAGAGCTTAAGACAAAGAACATTAAAATACACAGAACCAAAAAGTGCTTTTCAGAAAAAGAAAACAAATGACACAAGAATCAAAAATGCAGTGCAGATAAGGCACATGTAACTATTTAAAAGAAGAGCCAATGTGACATGGCCAATGCAAAAGTAAGTCACCTCCTTTGAGAATTGAAACTTTTTTCAACTTGATTCAGATCAATTTCAGGTGCACCTTTTCAGAGTAACCCTGGTCAGTTAGGGCACACACATTAGTGAAAGCTGAGTGTCTGAACAGAGGAAGGTTCTCACACTGGCCCAGTCACAATGTTTAAGCTCCCACCTGGCCAGCCTTTTCCTTTCTCCCTACTGCACTGACTTGGGTGCTTAGTCTTACAGAATGTGAAAATGTCAAAATTAATTCACAAAGATCAAAGAAGTCAGTGTCAAATTATTGCTTTTTTTTTTTTTAGTATTAAAACCAGTAAAATCAGGTTTTCCTAAGTATATTCACAAACTATCACTGCAGTCTGTAGTCAGTACTCAGGTCACCACTGGATACCAAATTATCATAGACTGTGTACATACTGTTAGCAATACGTAATGGCTTTTATAGACCAAGTCTCTTACAGCTGACAGTCTAGAAGACACATTCTTTTACAAAGAAATATTGCAGCTATGGTTAATAAAAGATCTTTTTTATAAAGAGAGCTGAAAAGCTTTAGAGAGTCCCCTGCTATCTAATGATGAATTGCATTTCTTCCACTTTGGATTCCATTCCAGGAGACAGTCTGGCAACGTGAACCCAAACAGTTCCCAATGTAGTATCAGCCCATTCTCTTACAGAAAGTAAGCTGATATGCTCTAATGTCTCAAAAGTTCCTTTTCATACTTTTTTGTATATGCTCATGCAAATAACATCAAGATAAAACAAGTACGCTTTTTGTACACCACAACTGTGAGCATGTATTATGCATTTGAAAGGTTATTTAGATTAGATTCAGGTATTATTAATCAATTATTTCAGCAACCAGTGAAATATGAGACAAAAACTAGCCAGGGAATTGTACAGTGTTTAATTCATTGCTATCCAGCAGTGATATGAAACCTTGGTCTATCCACTGCATCCCTGAGTTCACAGAAGGCCAAAGAGAAAGCACACCAGCAATATTCAGCATACCATATCGTGGCAAGACTCTACATCCTTTCCAATTCCATGGCTGATCAGTGGTGGCTGAGAGGAACAGTTTATAAGAGATACAAACTCGTTCTTGTTATTTTTTGGAAAGTCTTTGTATTCAACCTGAAGAAAAGGGAAAGATTTAGTTCTTTTTCAGGTAACAAAGTACAAGAAATATATCACAATTGCTATAGATCAATACTACCCATATATGAAACTGAACCTTACCTTTAATCATTCTGTCAGCCATTTACTTTGAAGTCTGACTTCACTAGCAATGTTTTTTAGTAATCACAAAAGCTCTGCAAGCTTTCTGAATAAAACTGGCTACTTAATGATAGCTGCTGGGACCTTTATACTGATCATAGCTATCTGCATTTAAAATTTTCCCTATTATGCTTTTTAATCCACTGAGCTCTTTTAACATATTAATACAGGAACTTACATGCAACTCTGATTAAAGGGACCAAACACAGGAAAATGTACAGCTTACAGCAAATGTTATTGTATGAAAGATCAATCAGAAAAATTTATTTCAGATCAGCCAATTTCAAGTGCATATCATGACACAGCCTACATCATGGCAATTTTCAGGAAATGCTACTTTCAATTTTATTCTTCGGAGTACACTTTATTTCATTAAACTTTATTCTCCAGACTTCAGAGCAGCACTGAATTGAGGCTGAGGATGCAGTACAGAAATGCACATTTTAAAACTAACTAACTAAATAAAAAAGCTGTAAAATTCAGTATATTTTCTAGGTAAAATAAAACATTTACATGAACTTCAGCTTAACAAGCAGCCTCAGAATACATCAGTCACCAGCAGAACTAAAAAGCTTTAGAACAAAGAACAGGTTGGACCAGTCTGAATAGCTTTGGAAGAAATCTTATAAAGCTGAACACTCACCTGGATTCCTTGAACATTGGAAAGATAGTCCAGCTGCTCTGAAGGCCTAGTAAGTGGTCCGTGGGGTACGTGGCCTGATGAGTTGTTATTCTTTAATATGGTCTCAGCAGTAGGAGAAGTACCACCATACAATAGCTCTCTAGCAATCATTGCTGTTACTGTAGCCTTGGCAGGATTTGGGGCTGCCCTACTGAACTCTTTGGTATGGTGTCCTTGATTGGCTCCTACAGCTTGTGCAACCTCAGGGACCATGGGAAGGATTCCAGCAGGAAGCTGCTGATGGCTGAGATAAGGCATCCTAAAGTCATCTTCCTTATTACCTGAGAAGAGAGAGGTACACACTAAACAAATGCTATTTCTATGAGGTGCATGAAGGCATATGAAGGCATCAAAAGCCACTTCTGGAAATAATACTTTGTTTCAAATTACTTTTGAAACACTAAGACACTTTGAGTGCTTGATTCGCCTTCAGTGAGTCGGAGCATCACCAGTTTGCTTACTGAGTAACTGATTTAGTGCAGTACCTGCCTCTGCCAAAAGGAGCATCTTTACCTCCAGGAGCACTTTCTCCAGATCAGTCAAGCTTACAGACACCTCAGACAGTTGCAAACACATTCTAGAGGTATCCTTTGGTTTCAGAATTGTTTATTTCATAATTTAAACTGTAGGAGCAAATAATGAAACCACAGAATGGCCAGAACCACTGTTAAATATTGTAAAACCAGTGACAGTTCAGAAAGTTTAAACTGTATATTGGGAAAATGTAAAGAGGTAGCTAAGGTTAAATATAACGTTAGCACAGTATGAAGAAGCAAGAATGACTATTTACAGAAAATATCCAGCCATAGTCAATTGATAGCAACTGATTGATGTTATGGCCCAAGTTAGATTTAAGAGGGAAAAGAACTTTTTACAGGGAACTCGCATACACACAGATGTGCATGCACACAGGAAAATGACAGAGGTGTGCTCCAGAGAGGTGGGGAAGGCAGTGCCACTGAAATTAACAGAGGATTCAGTATTATGGCAGAATAGATAAATGAAGTTCAGCAGGACTGAGCTGTGTCAGGTCTACATATGAAAGCCAAGATCTGTAGATGGAAGAAAGCAGAATGGCAAAGTTTGAATAAGAACTCAGAAAGTTTACCTAAAATGGATGCAGTAAAATGTTACTAAAGTCCAAGTCAGTTCCAACTATTTATAATTTAAACAACAAAATTATACTGAAATACAAAAAGCAGGTGAAACATACTATCCAGAACAGAAATATGTTGTTACAGACAAACTTTCCACAATGACTCTGTCTGACAGCTTACATTAGGGAAAGCCAATGCCTGTACACTTGGTGGCCAGGTTTGTTTGGTTTGGTTTTTTTTAGTTCCAACCAGTCATCTGTGGATCTGACCACTATAACCATCAACTGTCTGAAAAAAATGCAGGTGCAGTTCCCTGCTTTCAGTCACTAGGGACCAAGCACAAAAGTTGTTCTGTACTACAAGGCCATTCCTTCCTTCTCCAACTCTGCTTTAGGAAAACAAATTTCAGTTAGTACTGACACTCACCTTCATCCCAGGAATAGTCTTCAACATACTACAGTTATTCCCTCAACATCTGTAAGGTGACATGGCCAAACTTATCACAGCCAACTCTGCCTCAACAAATTCAGCACCACCCTCCCGTTGCCACTCTGCCTCAGGCTTAGAGTGACATTTCTGGGGCAGTCTTCAAACCTGCAACCATTCTTCCAAAGCTAGAAGGCTATTCCCAGGTGGCAGAAATCCCAACCCTTTTCTAAGGGAATCTGCTCCCATCCTCATTTGGGCCCTATACCAGATGAATGTTCTGCTGAGCCAAACAGGCTGATCTCTCCTTTCACCATTTTCCCCACAGAAATTGCCCTCACTTCACTCCTGCTGTTGGTTAAAGGAGCCTGGTCCCTGGATCAGAACTGAGCTCAGTTCTGAATATTCGTTCTTGTCCTAGAAAGCCCCAGACACAGATTAAAGACTGTCCCAAGATCCCTCAGACTGAGGTAAGACTGGCCCAGACACTGCAGGTAGCAGCAGCTGCACCTCCACTAACTGCTCAGCCAACCCATTAGCACACAGACTTTTGGCTCAGCCACCTACTTCCTTCCTCAAGCAGCTGAATACTGTACCACTGGGGAGGAATAAGCTCTTTGGAATTTGAACAAAGCCTTCCCAAGGGGTAGATTTAGTTTGCAAGCCAGCAGCTGCACACCTCTGCTCATTACTGAAGGGACTGAGAAACATATCTTACACACACTCCACCAGGGCCAAGCTTCTCAGAATAAGGCTACTTACTAGTTGAAGTGTCTTCAGAGCCTGGCTCAAAGAAGGTTACTTTTCTTCCATCCCCTGGTTTCTTCACTGGTGTCTTAAAGATAAAAGGAAAAAAGCCAAACACACAATATCCCTTTATTTTTTTTCCAAGTTTTAAAATTTTCAAAGATGTAGGTGATCTGACTAGACAAAATTTTACTGAAGAATTTATCATTCAAAAGCCACAATTATTACATAGCTACCAAGAAGAGACAGATTCTTATTCACTGAATGACTAGAACTAGACCAGTGAAATGGCATTAAGAACACAGATGTCATAATGAAGCCAGTTACACTAACATTAGTTATTGGTATTTCTGGGGACAACATACTGGCAACAAAGGAGCTGCATCTAGAGAGCAGTCACCTCAAGACATCTGCTTCCTGGCTATGGCAGAAAGCATAAATTTACTACATAGTTACTGCCTTGCAAGCTGCTATTGCTTCAACTCCACTTTTGCTGCAGTACTGAACAGCAGTTGATTCTTAAAGACTCTTACCTTCTCTTCTGTCTTTAATGCTGGCTTTGGAGGTTGAGGTTGGGGGACTTTGAAACCTAAAATTTCCAACATATTCTCAGCTGCATTGCGTTTAGCAACTTTTTTGTTCGTGCCCATTCCTTCAGCTGTGTGTGCACCAACTTTCACCTGGACAGAAGAGGAAGAAAAAGCAAATCAATTCTTAAACAGCAGTATAAGGATTCCCTTATTAGTGATCTGTCTGTCAACCACACATGAGTCACAAAATAGTTCAAGTGATCATTATTCTAAGCAAGTTGCCATTTATTGTCAATGATTACTGGCCTCCAAGCACAAAAAAACCCAAAAAGAAGTCAAACAACTATAGTTAATCATCTGACCTTAGAAACAGCCTAAATGCTCAAAACTGGTATCACAGCAGATATAAATTTTCCAAGTGGAAGTTATAGGTTTAGCAGATTTACTAATGTAATGGAAAGAAAGCAAGTAACTCTCCTGTCTTGGCCAGGACAGGAGAGGTCTGGAGAATGCACTTCAACAGAGGCTAGCAGATACTCAGTAGTAAAAATACTACCGTGCTATTGGGATTGACAATGCAGAGTGCAGAATCTAAAGCAACAAATAAAAACTTGGGAAGGAGGAAATGAAGGACACCCAAGTGCATGTTGATAAATGCTACATTAGGAAACATAAAGAGCTCAGTATCTCTTAACAGAATATTAATATTTCTGTTAATTAAAACATTAGGCAGTTACAACAAAGACCTTGTTCCCTATGCAATTTTTTAAAAAACGTGATTCAGATCACTTTTCTTGAACCTTTATCTTCCTTGAATGTAGCTCACTAGGTATTATCTTAATAAAGGTCATGAACATTTGGCCGTAATCCTGTTAATTTTGTATATCATCATGGCAACCTAATTACTATAAGCCACAAAAAAAAAAAAAAAAAGGACACCACAGCCATGGAACTAGATGTGTCAAATTAAATACAAACCTGCATAACAAACTCCCTGCGCCGGGGGAGACCACGTTCTGTGATGAGCATGTACTCTGGTTCCTTCTCTTTCTTGGCCTGCTGTATCTGGGCAAGTCTGCTAATGGGATTCATTCCTTGACCGTATTCTGGACTTGTTTGCAGCTATGTAGAAAATGTGTAGGAAGTAAGCCAAGATTTGTAAGCATTTGGTTTAATAGACAAAATGCAGCATGCCACTGAATTAAGCTCTAGAATTTAAAAGCACTGAAATAGAAGTTGCTTAATGAAACGCTGTCACAGCCAAAGAAAAACACTCAATTTATTTGGCTCTGCTGTCACAGTTGACCACATATAACCTACCACTGGTAATAGTTTTACAGGTTCTAATCCTGCTATATTAGGAGGGACAGGCTTGCAGGAGAATTTGCACAAGCAAAATCATGCAGAACTCAAAGCTGTAAAGTCTAAGGCTTGAAATTCAGAGCTTGATTTTTATGTGCCACTCATTCTTTTTTAACGTTTCTCTTTCATCCATGAATTTACCAATAATTGTAAAAGTGGCATCAGAGCCCCATTTAGAGTGGGAGCAAAATATAATCTCATTTGCAGTACCAGACTGCTGATAAACGTTGAGCAGTTGAAGGTTTATAATTAACTCAGAAACACCTCTCATCTGCGGAGTATTTATACCAGTCAGATTTCCAGTCTGTTTGACTCTTACCTTCACTATTGATTTTGTTTTCTTTTTGATTCGTGGCTTCATTTTCTCAACTGTAGGAAGGGGTGGCAATTTTTTCAGTTCTTCTAGGACTGCTATTGCAGCATTTTTCTTTGAGATCTTCTTGCTCTTTCCTTCACCTTCACCCATGAATTCTCCAACTGACACCTTGGTTACAAAGCTCTTCATATGGGGAGGACCACTTTCCTTGGTCACCTGTTTCAGAGGGAAAAACTGAGTGAAAGCGTGATAAACACTTATTAAAAATGGTAGGGCACATTGTTTATAGCAAATTTCTGTCAAGAACTATGGATAAAGAGATTTTAGATTCTCATACAATCCACAAAGTAGAGATGTAAATCATACTCTAATAACATAATCCCACCCAAATAAACATATACTTTACAAAGATCAGATGCAGAAAGCAGTAAACAGTATTGTAAAGTCATTAACCCATCTGATTTAATTTCTAGTTTACTCTTTCAATATTAAAATATGATTGTTCTATTTCATCAGTGTGAACTTCCACACAGTTAACATCACCTCATTATATACATCATCTTATAGTAATAGAACATCAAAGAGAAAGTAATTCTTTAGGATCCAGCATTTTAGTTCTGAAATCAAGAATTCTGGAGACATCTAAGAGAGAGCTGCCTACTACAGATTTAGTCTTTTAACTCCATTCATAACACATCATAGAATCACAGAATGGTTTGGGTTGGAAGGGACCTTAAAGATCATCTAGTTCCAACCCCCCTGCATGGGCAGGGACACCTCCCACTAGAACAGGTTGCTCAGAGCCCCATCCAACCTGGCTTTGAACACTTAATACCCTTGAACACTGAATCATACTTCAAAATATCCATAACATCAAAAACTAAGAATGAATTAAGAACATCCACCCACAACTGGTTTTGTGTGACAGTGTATTTTTATCAGGGACGCTCAGGCTAATCTGCAATAGTTGAAAGCTTCATGTAAAATTTCACAGAATGGTTTTAGAAGCAATTTAGCTACATGCAATTGTGTTTTCTTACTATAATAATTCAGATAGTTGACTTAATTGTTAATCTGCCAGCTCAGGAAAGCAGCATGATAAATAAATGTTTTAGTGAAACAGAGATGCTCCTATGGAAGCTATGGATTTAAGATAACTAAAATGATCAAGGAGGGGCAAAGAGGCAGCAAGCAGCCAGGCCAAAGGGAAAGGAAAGTAAGATGCACATGAGGTCACCTCATGGCAAGAAAAGAAACCTATTTGTGAGATTCTGCAACTTGAGGGTAGTCCACATCAGTGCTTAATTAAGCAAATACTTCCATAAATATCTTTCAGAGTGAGCTATGCTTTTTTGCCTCACCTCTGTTCTAACCATTAATGTTTTGTTTCTTCACTGTAATACTGACTTTGCAAAAGGCTTGGAAAAAAGACTGCACAGACAACCACAGCATAGCTGTTCACTCATGTCATGCTTTTAGTGCATGGATTTGTGAACAGGTGGATTTTTCTTTCTTCACTTTACCATTTAAACTCTGAGACAATCAGGGTGACTGTCAAAGGTGAAAGTGTATTCACAACTAACAAGACATGTTAAAAGTCAGTTGTTTGGGTTATCTAGAAGAAACTCAACTTAAGGTGTACCCTTAATATTCTAATAAAAACAAATCTAGAGCTTGTAAAATAAACATACCTCAAAATTCACAGGCAAGTTCCTTTTAAGTGCAAGCTCAAAAACTTGGCTTATTTCAGATTTATTGAGATTTTCATCATCTGGTTCTTTTCCGTTAACCTAAAAGAAGCATACTCTATTTAAAATAAAGATCCTATTAAATTGAATTTTATCCATCCAACCAGTTTACTGAACTCTCAAAATTTTAAGTAGTCTAACCTTTACTGCCACTTTATGTGAATGTGTAGAAATGCAGCACACATACTACAGAATTGAAACTTAAGCAGCTCATTTAAGGTGTTATGTGTAAAAGCTAGCAAGCCTTCGTATTTTCATGTGCTTGTTACAGGAAAGAACAAATGAAATAAGGGCCAATAGGTTTAAAAATCTATTTATAGAAAACCAAACTGAAGTGTTAAATGAACTGATTTCCAAATGGAAGTACCTTTATGAAATACAGTTTTCATATACTGATTGGACATTTGTACCAAAAGCACTAAGACAGTATCAGATAAGAGAAAGGGCAGGAAAAATAAAGATTCTGAGAATGGGGCCAATGTGAATAAAGGATGGCTAATTAGACCCTGGCATAATCCTATTTTTTAACATGCTCCCTTGTAAGTGCTTCATCTACAGATGTTTTTTTCCTCATCTGAAGAGCATACTATCAGGAACTTGCCTTAAATCAAATGGTGTACATCTCTGAGAACTTACACCTGCTAAGAGGACAGCAGTGCCAGGTGAAGCTTACCTACAGGCACTTCTACGTATCTCCAGGTAAAATTTTGATTGAGATTCCAAAAATGTCTTCACTGATGTTGGGATCAACATGAACTAAGAGGCATGGTAACAGCAACAGAGAAATTTTAAGACTAAGTGTCCAGCAGTGATATTGGAAAGATTATGATAAAGATGAACAGCAACAATTTCACCAATTATATCATGCCACAATACTAGTTATGCAATCAGGTAACAAAAATGATTTAAATATTTTATTGGAGCATCAGAAATAGGCTAGAGAGCTCTTATTGATTAAAACTAGTTTTGATGGTAGCAAGCATCCCCGAAGTTAGATTAAAATACGAAGGAATTTTTTTTTCCCCCACCATTTAAAGTAGCATCTTCCTATCTCAGAAAAAACCCCAACAACCTAGTAAAATTAATCTGTGGTTTTCACTCCTCCCACAGCCCCATCAGATTTCACACTGTTCTTTGTGGTTGACCTTGTATTTCAGGTTTTAGTAGCAAACATTTCAGAAGAGCACACAGAGCCCAAGAGTCTTTTCCAATGATAACATCTGATACTTCTGATCCCACTACCACTTCCAGTCTCCAGCCTCTGCAGGGAGGTGTGTACATAGTCTTCAGGTCTGCAAAAACCGAGACCACAGGATGGCACCACTCCCCCAGGATGGCACCACTCCCCCAGGAGAGGGGTAGCTGCACTGTGCATTAGACTGCATGAGAAACCTGGAGGCAAACCCTACGCTGCAGGAATCATACTATACCTCAGCAGAAGGCACAACGCTGGTAAAAATTGGCAAAACCAAGATTGAATACAGGAGTCAAAAGTCTTGATCATCATATTCTAAAACCTATTTCAAACGCAATTGGTGAGTTCAAAAGGAATAGCATCACATACCCAGAAAAAATACTTGAACTACTAAGGTCTTATTTTATTATAGTTTAGGTGTTACAGCAAATTTACTACCAGCATCTTTAGGAATGATCTGTCACTACCATTACTGTCAACACATTAGTAGAATCACTGTAATTACAAATATTTTTCCCCTTCTTGTAACCTCAGATACATCCTAGTTTTTCAAATTTGGACATTTTTCCCTCTGAAGGTGACCAGGACATCTCTTTATTGGATTAGGTATTTCCCATTTAATATCCTTTCAAGAGAATACAAATAAATACTATGGGATTATTTGCTATATGATGGTACATCTTTTTGACATTCTTAGTCTGTTCACACAGTGTAAAACAGTTATTTTTCTTCAATAACTTTATCTGAAAAGATTAAATTAATAGCAAAATAACAATTAACAGACTATACCTATTTTACCTATTATTTTGCCTCTACTTGAATTTTGGATCAGTTTATTTTATAAATCAGAAACAGTCACACACATGCTCTTCCCCTTTCCCTGCACACCTCCAGGCAGAAGATCTATAAAGGCTGCTTCTAGAGTAGTTTGCTTCTGTGCACAGACTAAACTTTCCAAGGAATCTGCACCTCTAAATCAGAATGAGACCATTAATAAAAGCATTTACCACTCTTAGTTCTCATCAAATTGTTCAAATTCATCTCTAACAAGTGAAAAAAAGCCATCACAAAAGGAAACAAAAGTGATAGATTAAAAACTCCCATACAAATTGCAAAAGGAGTATACTCTTTTAAGAGTGATGCACTCTCTTCTAGGACCTCCTTCAACACGCACTTTGTCAAAGCCTGCTTATAACCAAATTATGAAAACCAGTGGCAATGCTGATAAGAACTACATTCATTTCAACATAGCTGGAAGTCTGACTGTTTCCTTCCACGTTAAGGGTATAAAGAGCAGCTGCAAATAAGTTGGCAAAAAACATAGAAGCAATTCTGGTTTTAGTATTTTCAGGCAAAAGTCGGAATTTCTGTCTGAGACTTGTGCCAGAAAGCACAGCTTTCTGTGCTTTCTAGGCTTTAAGTTGATGCTTTATCATCCCCGTCTTTGAATATGCAAAGTAACCCTGTACTGCATCTTTGTCAGTCTGTTTTCACTCCAATCAGCCTAATTTAGGTTGGAAGGGTCCTTTGGAGGTCTCCTACTGCAGCCTCCCAACTCAAAGCAGAGCATACTTTAAAATTAAATTGAATTGTTCAGACAGGGTTTTGTCCAGTTGAAAGCTAATATCAAATTATTTTCCTGCCACTTGCTTCTAGATTTGCAGTCTGACAAGGTGTGGGAAATAGTCTTTCCTAATCATTTTATTAATTGATTTCTTGTTAAGCATTGCGTATTTAATATGAAAAAACAGAGTAAAATCCTGTTCATACAAGAAAAAATAAAATAAAATTAACAAATTACACCCCACCTCCCGCCCGAAAAATACAAGAGTTCAAGGATAAGCATGTGCTGTTTACACACACAGATGGGATACACAAAAATAACTAAATTTAAAAGGAAAATTAGTGGCAACATCAAATGACAGGTAGGAAGTATCAGGAAGTATGTCTGCTTGTGAAATCCTGATCTGCCTTCATTGTATTTGCACATTATAACAGCACCTCGTATGGTCTGACAGTACCATGGCCTTCAAGGACCTTGCCTCACTGAATGCAAGAATGAACAGTGCTCACTTGGCAGTAAAATCTTCCTTATCTTCATCTTGTCTAGTGCAAAACATTGTTTCAAAAGCAGCAATTCTCTCAGACATGCCTAAAACTACAATATTTGAAAGCCACTGATAGTAATGAACTTAGCATTTAAGTACCAAAATTTAAATTAAGATGCAATTTATCCCAGTGATTATAAACCAGTACTCTGTTCCAAGGATTGCTCTCCTTAAGCATTGCTGCATTTCTTACTGTTCATTTGGTAGACAACTCAAACATATATAGAAAAATAAAATGACAAATGTATGTTTCTCACAAAAGTTTAAGTGGCTTGCCCAGTTTATGTGCAGCAGGGTCAAGATAGCATTTTAGCTCCCAGCAACTGTTGTATTCATAAAATAATTCTCCCTTCTTGCAACCTCCTATATGAGTCTCAATAGTATTTCCCTTATGTCCTTAAAAAAAACTGAAAAAGGAGAGACTCCATAGGTTTACTTCCTTTACCTCTTGATCTACACCCCTTACCCTGAGACATCCCATAGAAAAGGGTATGTGGTCATGTAAAAACACCTGCAGTGTTTGTTCTGAAAACCTCACATTACTCAACTTTAACCACAACTCTACGAATATTCAGAAAGTCACTTGTACAGAAGCATTTCTAAAGAAGTGAACAGAAAGGAATTCAGTTACATGTGATCCTATTATTTTCTGCAGAGTTGGACTCCTTGGGTCCAGCACAAAACTTTGCCACCTGAGGTGGAAAACGCTGATGACAGTAGGTTACCTTTTCCAAGGCTGAGTTCAAAAAGAGGATGTTATGCATCACTGACACAGAACAATACTCAGGAATTTGGGAAATTTCAGAAATTCCATGCACTGAAGGGGAACATCCCCCTCAGGCCTGACCTCTCTTGTGTGAAGACCTCCAGCCTGTCCCTGACCACGCTCTGCCTACCACCACTTCTAGATTTCAGTGCAGAACTCACCTCCACTCTTTCAGTTTCTATTCTCAGCATCACTCTCCTGTCCCCAATAGCATTTGTAATCCCTTGACTCTTAGTAGCCTCCATCATTCAATAATCTGCATTCCTCCAGGAGAGCTTTCTGTTACCTGAACTACTACCATCAGCACTTCCAAGGCCTCTTCCCTGAACCATCAGATCCAGTGTTTTTGCCCAATTATCTGGGCAGTGCTCTCTCCCACAAACACACTCAGTTTTAACCCAATGTCCCTCAGCTTCACAGCACACTTCCTCAGTTCTCTTGCTCTGCCATTTCTGGTAGTTTCCAGCTATTTTTTTTTTTTTCCCCCAGTCTGAGACCCCTTGTTACTTTCTTGCCCGTTTCTTCGTTTTCCTTTTTTCTCAGCACATAGCCAGACTCTGCATCCAGCAAGTTCTCATGCTTTCCAGACTGTAAGCTATCAGTCTAACCTCCACTTCCTGTTCCTCACCTCTCTGGCTAGCTCCTAGTCTCTCTTGCTTCCAGGTTTGCATTGCATGGCCACCTCCTCAACGTGATCGAGATGCCAGCATGGAGGACATCAACAGATCTCTTGCTCTTAGTTCTAATGTCAAGCCCTTCTAACTCAGACAGGCACAATGAGCCCATAAAGGAAAGATTGAATACACCCTTTGCAGTAGTCTTTGGCCAAAGCAGTCAGCCACAGAGGGTGCATGCAGTCAGCCAGCCCCAGGAGCTATGAGTAACTCACATGCACACAATGAGACCTTCTGCCTAAAGCAACTTAACAAAAAAGCATGAAAAAAAACTATCAACGGGGTCTTGGAATGGGAAGTGCTGGGCAGCCATAAATATATGGAGGGATAAAAATTTGCTTCTTATATTCATATCAATATGTGTGTATGAGTTTACTACTTCCATGAACTTCTTGCTTTTCTAGAACTTTCATGGTTCTTTCCAAAATAATGTAGGATTTTTGCTCAGGAAGCAAATCCATGTCTGATTTTTACATTGCCAATACTAGAGTGCAATCACCCCATTTACACACTTCTTCAGAAGTTTGTATATGATCTGTACCTGATAAGACATTAGTTCCTATCTATGCTTCCAGTGCTCATATCTGACAGAGGTCTATAGCATTGCTGTGGAAAAATATGACAGCAAAAGAATTAATATAAACTTCATTTGGGACAACTTTAGTTCCACAGAAATTTATGGTTTTAAATCAAAGTGTTTCTATTGACACAAGTAGGTCAACACTATTGCACAGAATTTCTCAACTGTCATCTTCCTCTCAATTAGGAAAAAAACTACAATAGCTCAGTTTATCTTAGCAATTTAAGCTTACAACACTAAGATTAACTCCCACCTCTGGTTTCTCAGGCAAGGGCTCATTCTGCAGAACTTTCAGTGCTTTAGCAGCTGCATCATGCTTAGCAGCTTGTCTTGTTCTTCCTTTCCCATGAAACTGCTGCCCTCCAATTGAAAGCTCAACTTGATAAAGTAAGGGCCCAACAGGAAATGGGTAAAAGTACCTGCACAGAGAGAGATTTAAATAAGCAAATAGTTTGGCCTACAAAGTAAACAGAAACGTAAGTTACATGTAGATGAATCTCTTGGATATCAGTGACCACAACTCAGCACTGAAGCACTAGTATTAAAAAGCCAACTTTTTATTTAAAATCAACATTTTTAGGGAAGAAACCTTTGAAACAGTGTATCAACAGTTCTTGTTTTACAGTAGGAACATGTTTGTAACCAGCTAGAGCAGAGAAAGGCAATGTAACTATGCTTTGATAGAGTGGGTAGCCCAGTAAGTTTTGAACTCCCAATTCACAGAATCACAGAATGTTAGGGGTTGGAAGGGACCTCTGGAGATCATGAAGTCCAACCCCCATGCCGGAGCAGGACCACCACAGAATGTAGGTCAGGTCACTTCTGTGCCCATGTAACATTCTCTAAGCTGAAGCTTTAAATTTAAACAGTTTTAGGAAAGGCATCAAACTGCTTTCTTCACTTCTGCTTTTACACAGAAAGAAAATGCAAGAAATATCTAGCTATTCACTTCATGAAGCTGACTATGTCTGAATGAACTCAAAAACACTTCAGCATTTGGTTCAGTTCCCTTTTTCCTCCCTTTCCCCTCTCCTCCAAATTATAAAACCAAAACAACAGCCCTTAAATAAGACAAATTACAGATATTGATGGGGTTGTACTTATCAAAACCTTCTGCCTCATAAGCTGGCCATGCTTCAAGCTGAATATCCCTTTTAGTGACATTGTATTTTTAGCTGTTTCCCAAAGATAGCATCAAAGCACTCGGTCAAAGAGAGTGGAAGTTCAAAGATCCAAGACTGCAAACCCAAGAAATTAAAGAATACATACCGTGGAGGGTAAGTGCCACCTCTCATTGTATAGTTGTAAGTGGATCTCATCCCTGTATAAGGATCAATAGGTTTGTACATTGGTTTCTTTCCCAGCTTCATGCAAAGTGCATTTAACTCCACTGTGGGGGTTACACTGTCTAAATAAAAAGGAATATAGAGAGAGTTGTCCAAGTGTCTCCAGGGACCAAACCAATCTAAACCCTCATGCTGTTTCAAACTGGGAAACATGAGCTCAAGTTTTGCCCTATGCAGTATCTCAAATGAATCCATTCCAAATAGAAATGCTAATGAACACAAAGAAAATAAGTCTTACATGGTGCATATTAAATTAGCAGCCCAGTACAGTTGTGACAAATCCTGTTACAAAAAAGTGAACTTGGTGGGGGCTTTTCTTTTAATTTTGCCTTGAACTTGTGAAGCTACCAATTTCTTTATTTTTACAGCTTATCTAACAATATGGTCTGCAAAACAGAAATTTCTCTTCCTCAAAAAAACACTTTTAAATTAAATTAACAGACATGCTACATTATCTTCTATTTCTGCTGTTTACTGAGAACGATCAAATGTTTCTCTTTGTACTCATGACCTAAGAAGGGTTTTTATGACTCTCCACTTTAAAATTGCACATGGCCTTTTCAAAAGGAAGGTATATTGCTCCTGAGGGCTATAAACATTTCTCTCAGTGCAGACACTGTGTGGATGAAGAATTGACTCCCTGACTGCTCTTGTTTGAGAAAGAACAGCCACGTAAATGGTCATTTTTTTTTCTATCACAGCTCTCACTGGCTCAAAAATCAGGATGTACTCCAGGTACAATAATGTTTTCTTATAAGGCAATTGTCAAAAACAAATGAAATTACAGAGCAGATTCACAGAAAAATAAGTAATTGCTGGCTTCAGTGTTTACTGTGCAAAGTGTTTCTAAAGAAGGAATGTAGGTGATATCAGAATACAACAGGGACAAAAGACAAGTTTTAGCCTTTGCTGAACATATTATCCCAGTAGCTTTGCATTCAAGTGACTGAGAGTAAATGCAAAACAATCACATGTGCAGGTGCAATGTGAAGCTACTTAGTGCTTAATTTTACATTTTAAATATAACTTAAAAGCAATCATAGTAAATAAGAAGTTCGCTAAACACAGCTAACTACACGTTACATGCTTTTATACTAATCAACACCTGCTTCTCTTTAAAGAAGTACAAGTGGCAGAAATCCCGAAGACATGATACAATCCATCAACACAAATGTAACAGCTTTGGGTTTTGTTGTTGGGGTTTTTTTAAAACTTACATTTCCAAAAAAATCTTTATAGTCAAGCTTTTGAATTATTCTATCAGAATTACAAAACACATGCATCTGCCCACGCAAAAGATTATTCTCTGCTGTGACTGAATTCCTCATGGTTTGGTTGGGTTTGGTTTTGGTTTTAATTATTATTTTTATTTAGTTTTATTTTTTTTAAGAGTAGCATAAACATCTTTTCCAGAATTCCACCAAGTGGTGCAACAAAAAACCAGTAAGTTAAGCAGTGGGTTCTTCAACCCTCAATGGCCTGGTGGCAAAAACCCTGCACTTCAACTTGTTAATACAGTGACTTATTTTTCTTTTAATGTCACCTACAATGATCAAAGATCAAATCAAGATGACATTCTCCCAAAACCCAACAACTGCCATTGTTAAATATGCAGAATCACTGGTTTTATTCACCCTTATGCAACTTCAAAATACATACCAAAACCAGAAAGGTGTATTTTATGATTTTTTTATTTTTTTTTTTAATCAGTTTGTTGTGGCATATACCTGGATTCTTGCCTTCACTACGAGATGGACGAGCTGTAGGCTTAGGGAATTTTGTCCCTTCCAAAGCTTTGGCAGCTGCCGCGTGTTGCGCTTTTTTAATACTAGTTCCTTCAGCTTCCCAGTGCTGGTCCCCGAGAGTGAGTTGCACTGTAAACACCTCAAAAATAAAAATATATGAATTTTACTACCAGAATTCACATAATGCATTAGACCCTCTTACACAAGACAATAAGTCCTTCAATGATGCCAAAGCTGGGAAGACAGTAATCAAAGCTCTCCTCAACTACCGTGTCAGCTACAGCCTGTGAACACCTTGGACACCGACAGGATTTCCCTGGTTACTGCACTGAGAATTTCCCAATAATTGTAGCCAACAACTGTCCTGCAGGACTGCATGAGATCACTGAGGCTGAAAACCAACAGACACAGTGTGTATAGAGGTGACACGGACACCTGTTAGGCCAACATTACTCTGAACAGCAACATTGAAATTCAGACTTTTTTGTCCCACGAACCTAATTTTTTGCTTTAATACTGTGTGTGTGTGTGGGGGGGTTAAATTATATTTTTCAGTGGTTTGAAGAAAGATAAGTTCATGTTGCACCATAAAAGCTTCTACGTGCCCACAGGGGATCACAAGCCTATTTGATTATACAGCAAAGCTCTGTGGCACTTTTATCTATGTGGGATAAGGGAGGATCTATATTGCCCTAAATTTTCACTAATTAATCAGACAACAGCAAGCCAAGGTCTCCCTGGTAATTAAATGAAGTTTAATTTCAATCATAATGAAAACACAAGTGAACAGATGCTCTGAATGTTTTTCCAATACTTTTTGTAAACGCAGACCTTGCCTCCTTTGCACATTGAAGCTAACAATCGATTTTGGACAAAAGATTTTAGTTCTTAATATCATTCAATTCCTGTGACGTACAACTTACTAAAGTAAAAGAGCATGAACAGCAGAAATAAGAAACTTATGTGAATATTTACCTTAGAATGAGCTGGACCTTGCTCACTCAAAAGCTTATACTCAGGCTGAATCTTGTTGAAACGGGCTAACTCATTCACAAGACACATGGGGGTTTTCTCTTTGGGGTTTGCCATGTTTGAAGGAGCTGAATGATTACACAAAATCAGATACGTGGTCAGGTAGCGATGAATTCAATTACAAATTTTAATTTAAAAAACAATAAATCTCATTGGCTTAGCATTTATTTGTCTGCAATACATCTCAGAAAAGATCTGCTGGAGTAGACAGCTCTGCTCGTTAGCCAAACTGGCAACAATCTACTGAACTTTGGCATTTCTAAGCAATGTGGATGCCTAAAAGACAGCATCATTAAATGTACTGCTTTAATGCAAGTCAGAGGTATGAAGTTCACAGATTCCTGCTTTTAGCTTGCATCTTATGTAGTACATCTCAAGGAGCAAATCTTCTGAGTATTCATCATTTTTTGAATAATTTCAAAAGGTCAGATAATTTGTTTTTCTTTCTATTTTTCCCTATTATTTTTTATTTAATACCTTCTATCCACTCTACTATATTGTATTAGCACAATATATTTATCATTAAGCTAGCCCTAAAAGAACTGAAGATAATGGAACTAAACAAACTATTTCAAACAACACATTATTTATACTTAAAACAAGCTACTTGCAGAAAAGATGGATAGCAATGTTTTAAAAATTCAATCTCATACATACAATTTTAAATATTCGTTACTACTACAAACATTTCAATTAATTTACAGAAAAGTATGCTTCTATCTGTCTCCAACAGATTTCACTAAATAAGAAGAAAGCATTACAGGCTACTGTAGTTGGATAAATATTGAAGGATTTGTAGGTGCAAGACATCAGGAATATATTATGCCAACCTACAAAGATTAAGAATATATACACTTACTAATGGACAATCTTACCTGCAGCTGCACTGGTGGATGTAACTGATGCAGAGGGTAAAGCAGAGTTTTGGATAGGTCTACCTGCATTTTCAGAGGGCAAAGAACTAGTAGTAGAAGGAATACTCAAAGGCTGTGAAAGAGATGGGTTTTTATTCAATATTTGGCTCCCTGCAATGGCAGCAGGATTCTGAATTTGAACTTGAGACATGTTCACTTCCAACCAGAGCAAATTACTGTAGGTAAACAGCTTTGAATGCAGGCAGACTCAGTGCGATGAAGCCAAATTGCTGACCTAAAATGTAAAGACAAAGAAAACATGAACAATCTATTGAAATTATTAGCAAAAATCCATTAACAAAGAGGGCAAAAGGGGAAAAAAGCCTTCAGTCAAGCATCCATTGTTTCCATTTTGTACGCAATAGGTCACTTAGGCACCCAGTTTAACAGCTCATTTCAATCTGTGTGCCCTATCACTCAAGTTCCACATTTCTTTCATTTATAAAAGTAGCATAGAAGCTTTATTTATCCGTGCTCATTTCAGATCAACTACCCATCTGTTTTCTCCATCACTGAATCCACTTACAAAGCAAATCCAGTTACTTAAACTGATAGCCACTGCCTATATACTAAACAAAGAGCAACTCTCATGAACAGATTACATTTGGTGCATTCTCCCACTTGCAGCTAAAGTTTTTAATTTGGAAGGGCAAGCAATAAATGCAGTCTTTACCAAACAGCTATTTAGAGCATGCACCCTTTATTATAATCATATACCTTTCCCCCCAGGATCACAAAGAAGAATGCCTAGCCATTTATAAGGGGAACACAACTGGTGTCCAGCAGAAAATGGCAAAGTAGCTACGGCTGGGAAAAGGGAAAGCGTCAGAGTTTATAAACTTCATAAGCTCCATGTGTTTTGAAGGTTCCTTCTGTTGAAGGCAGAACATGTCTCAGTCACAGTTCAAGAATCAATTTAAGAATTAACTGGCCTTGCAACACTGCAAGCAAGCACTGAAAGTGCTCATGGGCACCTATGTTCATTTCAGGAAAAAAACCTCCAAGCGATGAACTTGCACCAGTCAGTGTGAAGTACTGGGATAGGTCCTTCCTCCACCAGCAAATTAATATTAGATTGCTCTTACACATGGATGCAACAGTATCTTCATGCTCAGAGAGTTAAACCTAAATATACTCTAACAGGTTGCCAGTTTGAAGGCTATCATTGCTGCCAGAGCTCAGCTGCCCATATCCATTTACGATCCACGTATCAATGTATTTATTAAAAATAAATTTTACAGCCAAGTGAACAAATTTTACAGACAGAGGCATGCACACATACACTGGTCACCTACAGATTTTATTAGGGCAGCAAAAGGTTTGTTCTTTTATAACTAATAGATGAAGAGAAGAAGAGAAATCACTGTTCCAGATACCACCAGGGAGCTATTAGTAGCAACACAACTCCACCAGTGCTCTCAAAACTTCAAATGCTGAACCTGTGAATGGACTTCACAGTGTAAGAGGAGCAGCAATGAGTCAGAGTGAAGTTTTTAGTCAGTTACTGATAAAACAAACCTAAGAGGAGAAACCTAGGTTAATACATTCATGGACCCAAAGATTTCTTGTTTTATTTAGTAAATAAGAGGGAAGAAGCTACTAGGAAACAACAGATACACCAACAAATCTATCATCTAGGGTATTTTTACTTTGAAAAAACCATCATAAACATGTCAGGCTTATCATACTACTGGCTGGATAGCTTTCTTTTTACTAGAGAGCAAAATTAGTTTGGAAGACTTATATGTAAGATTATACTCAAAACATATGTATTTGACTAAATTTGCAGGTATTGGGCTCATGTAACTGTGAAAAGGGGATTAGGGCATTTACCTAAAGGAGTTTCAAGAAGTTTTAAGACAAAGATTAAAAGTATGTAGAATAAGACTCCAGGGTAATAATTTTATAATAACTAAGTTTCATTCCCAGGAGCATCACAAGAAACACTGAAAATTTTCAAACATAATAAAACAATAATAAATGCCTGGAAAAGACTATAAAGTCTTGCAGAGCAAGAAAAACACCAAACTCCCCTTTCCTGCTGAAGTTCAATGCCTTTTAGAGCAACTGAAGTTAAACAGTTTCTAATTCACACATTTTGAGCAGAAGACACTAAAATTTTAATTTTGAAGTCAACATCAGGAAGTCTGAAATTCATCTCAGAAAACTCTGCCTAAAAGCACTTTGCTTTTAGAGCAAGGCACTATCCTTTCTTTATTTGCCACCACCTGGTTTTAGGGAACATAAAATTTCAGCTCTAGAATACATGCGTTGAAGTGGTTCTCTAGTCAATTATCCATACACATGCAAAGAAGAACAGAATATCCCTTGTAATTTATTATTTTTTTTCCCCAAGAAGGGAAGTCCCTGACAAGGATATTATTAGTTCACTTTCTATATTTACAGCAGAGTACTACAGAGTCTCACAGCAGTGCAGCTCAGTCTCCTCTCTACCCAGATCTCTCTCCATCAAGAGTTACAACTATCAATGTTCAGCTTGAAAAAGCTTTTCTTCAAACACCTCTGGTTAGAGTAATATTCAGGAAAGACAATTCAGCCATTATTCACAAAAATCTGTGGAGACTTGAGGTCACATCCTAATGCTTGAAACAATAAGGTTTTGGAAACCAACCCAATTTTGAATAGAACTCAGCTGTGCATATTCCACAACCAGGCAAAAAAATTGCTGCAGACACGTCCATCGCTCAGAACCTCTTTGTTCTCGGCATAGAGACCAACTGCCCAACTCCTTCAGCAGCCTGGCTGTTCAGTCACATCTAAAAGGACCTAGGGAAGTGCTGGAAGCACACCTCGCTGGAATTCACCACACGCCCTCCCCCAACCTTTCAACAAACTGGAAGAATTCAGCCTTTATGTACCTTTTTGGAAGCCAACAGATTTCCACAGCCTCACAAGAAACCAACTATTGAGACTTTAAGCAAGCTCACTTTATGCAGCTGTAAGATGATGACAAGCCCACCCACCCTTCCGTGCAAAATGCTTTGCAATTACAAGTGTAGCCATGATTTGATGACCAAAATTACCATACAAATACCTGGCCTCTGGAGCCATTAATTTAGCAAGAAATAAAAAAATGTACTCAACAGGATCATGTGATTGCTCCTTTTCATGACTGTTTCTAAAGGTGGAAGAAGGAAAAGCTGCAATGCCTAACTAAAAAGAAATGTTGAGGAAGCAATAAGCTGTATCTTTACTTGAAATAGAAATCTGAAACCTGTAGAACACATTGCTGCTCCAGGGTTATCCCCAAGACATTCACATGGCTGAATACCTGGGCATGCCAGTCTTTTGCCCTCGCTGAATAGAAATTTCTTACTAGGGAGGGAACTGAATTGCAACGAAAATAAAACTTTTCCAATGAATGAGTCATCTTTAACCTAAGTGAATATAAAGCTTGTTTCTACATAAATAGCTCCATCCTCATCATATTTCTCTCTCCTTCACCAATACACCAGTATCACGTTTTTATATCCAGATCAAAAGTTGAATCTATATCCCATAAGTTATCACCAAGTCAGAACATTGCAGAGTTCATGAGATTGAATTCAGGCAGAATTCAAAGCAAAGTAGGCATTGAATTACCTTGTGAATTGTTGAAATTCCACTTTACAAATTTCTGACAATTTTAGACACTAGGTAGTAACTTACAAGAATTATACCTTACAAGCTTATGTATACAAATATATTTTTTCTTTTTAAATACATTTAGGTCATACTTTGAAAAGCAACTTGAAAGAACAATCTGACAAAACAAACTGGAATTTTGTTTGTAACTTTTCAGCTACCTGTGAAGTTTATGCTGCTGCAGTTGATTTGTGTTAAGTGTTTCACTAGGGTATAAGAATTCACTGTCCATCATTGCACATTTAATTATAGGTTATTTGGGGATTACAAAAGGGTTTACAGTGATGTTACAAAGTAATATGCCCTCTACCCAATAACAGGCTTACAAAATCCTAACTATCCAAGAATAAGCACCATCATCTAGGAAGCTGAGGCTAACAATTTACAAAGGCTGTTTCAGTGGACAGAGAAACAAAGAGATACCAGTATTCCAGGTGATTATTCCATGTCATCAGGGGTTAGCTATTTCAAACTTTTCAAGACAAACAGCAGCACAAATAACTGAACCCTACACAATACTCAAGACATTGCTAGAACTTGAAACCACCCACAACCATTGAAGAACAGATGAATGAGCCAATGTTTTACTCATACCATCTTAGTTAGCAGCTAATCACGTAACTTGCTCCTTTCCCACCCTTCCACACTTACTTTTCACTAACTCAGACATTAATATTTCAAATTTGATTGAGACAGTGTCACACTAGAATATTATCCTCATGATAATTGCCATCAAACAACTCAATGGACAACAATGAGCTTAGAGACATGGGTTTTCAGATGACAGATCACTGTTCCCTACTCCAGTTTTTAGATTTTTATTTCCTTTTGGTGTATCCACGCCTGGAATATTCCCAAAAATGTTGAATACATTACAATGCAAAGTTCAGAAGTCACTAAAGTAACCAAAGAAATGTATAAAATGTTAACATAGTCTCAGTTAAATAAATTAAAATCTTCCTATATAAAATAAAGAACGTAGCATTTTCAGATAAAAGTTCTCTTGGGGCTTTTTTTGTGTTATAATTCTCAAAGGTGTTGCAGATAGAAGCCAGGGGATCAAGTGAAAAACAGACATTTCTGTGGATAATGAAGTTTTATCACAACTTGTGGTTTCTTTAATATGATGCAAATAAAAGGTAAGAAACCTAAATGTTTTAAGTAAGTTTCCTGTACCTTTAGGAGATCCAGAGAGTGAAGATTTGAATTTAGTTCTGAATAGGGTATTTATGATGGAGAATGCCTAAAAGGAAAAACAGAAAGTTAGCATTTTGCTTCCTAAAGCTACAAAAAGATCTTCTGTAGTAAATGTTTCACCACTACATTGAATTTGCCTCATCTGTTTAGATGACAAGAATTTGTTTGAACCATTACATTCTCACCAACAGACTGCTCAATGGAGCTACTTTTCTCCCAGCAGAAATTCCAACCTGATCAAAGAATCTTCTTTCCTTGCTCTTTACCCAAACCCAAGTGATTTTTCTTACATGAATGGTGGAATCTCACAATAGTGCTCTCTGCAAATAGTGCTCTCTGCAAAGTCACTTGCAAATTTTCTTTCTGTAGTAAGGCCAGTTCTGTAGAAGCTGAACTTCGTCACAGCCCTAAAGATCAGCTACTGAAATTAGACCCAGACCTTAATTCACAAAGCCAAACCAAAAGCAAGCCACTAACCTGAGAAACTCTGGCAGCTACTAACTGCAAAAACAACTGATACAGATTTTACCTTTTGGCTACATTTCCAGTCTAATGATTTCACTTACAAATAGGCATATAAAAAAACTCAACCTAGCTAAAACCATTTTAGAGTAAAATTATTTCAGTCCTGAATATGAAACCTGTCACTGCATGGACTGCTCTAAATGGAAATCAAAATGTATTTTATTCTGCTTACAAATATAGCATAAAGTGTTTAATCCTTCTTTTCCATGACTAAAGCCAGCTGCACACAGATGCTAGCAATATTAGTACCAGCAACAAAATGGGTAAGATCTCAGTCTTGATTAAGGTTAGAAGAGGACATAGATAAAGCTCTTGAATTTACTTTAGACTGCCATCTCAAAACCCTACAATGCATCTCAGAACTATAACCAGTTATCGTGGAGGAGTCCTGCAGAACAGATGAGCATACAGAGCCTGAAAACGTGCCCATTTTTTTAACTGGAGAGTGGAGGAGGGAGACAAGGGGATTACAGTCCTATCAGTTCAAGTTTTCTTCCCAAAGTTTTCCTGGAGGCTTGACTAAGCACCTGGAAAACAAGGAAATGGATAATACTCCAAGACATGATAAAAACCAAGTTGTATAAAGAACTGAATTTTCTCTAGCCATCTCTGATGGTCTAACCTGGCTCAAAAACAGATTACTTGATCTCAGCAGGGACAAGTGCAAGGTTCTGGGCAGGCACTGTCTGCTGATCAAACACAGGACAGAAACTGACACTGGCAGAGTGGAAGAAGAGTTACAACCAACACAACACCATTACCTAACACAAGCCAATGCTGACAGACTCTTTTAGAAAAAACCAATCATCAACCTGAGATGCAGAAATGGAAAAATAGCCTGAGAGAGATCTGCAGCAGTGCTTCTAACTCTGTACTCCATGGTGCTGAGCCCTCAGCTGGAGCACTGCATCCACACATGGGTACCAAGCTTCAAGACAGATATGGACCCAGTTAGCAAAAAACAAAGCAGGAGAAGTAAAACCACTCAGCTTTAGAAACAAATAACCTGTAAGAAAAAGCACTACAGGATTTGGGCTTGTATATACTGAAGAGGACAGGGCTGTCTGGGGCTTGACAACCAGCAGTCTTCAACTGCATAAAAGGTTTTTGGAGTGGAAAAGAATAATCCGTTCCTGCTTAAAGTGAAAGAACTAGAGGCGAGAGGCTTAAAAATGCATCAAGAAAACACTTTCTGATAGTAATGGCTGCAATGAACTATAGTGCTGTGGGTGACAGAGGTGACTTGGCCATTGGTCAACTTGAAGCAATCCATTTAGAATGAGGCTGGCATGCCCAGCCCCACAGGGGGATGGACTCCTCTCCCTCAAGTCCCTCCCAGCCTGGACTCCATGACTGTGAACACACCTGACTGTAACAGCACATTATCAGAGGAAGACACATTGGCCTTGTTGTCAATCAGCAGGTTTGGCAAAAAGGGGGATCTCACATGGCTCCTACTGCAGACTTGCTCTGAACTTTGACAAAACACTTGAGAATACAAGAGAATAAATCCTCAAAGAAATCGGGTTTGTTCATTGTCAGGACCAGCACATGGAAACATGTCCTGTCCTTCAGGATGTGCACACTCGGAAGGCTGGAAGTTATAACACTCTCATTATGCTACTTGTTAGGAACTTGCACGTGTACCCCATTAAAACTTTCTCTGCATTCATTCATGACCCACCAGCACCAGGCAGGGAGGGGTTTTTAGGGAACAAGAACAGAGCAGAGTGATAAACAGAACAGACACCAGGTAAAACCATCAAGATTCAAGCTACAAGGACTTACTGACATCACCAACTAAAAAGCATGTTACAAACAACAGCCAAGAAAAAGTTTTAACAAGAGGAAAGGAGGACTTAAAATTGAGCATGAATTTTTTTTCTGAAAAGCAGATGCTTTATAACGTAGTGCATCTGAACAGCCACTGCCCCTTCAGTCACACAGCACGGAAGAGGAATTGTTCCTCATCAGTAACAAACTGTTCTCAAAGCAGGAAAGTTCCATTTATCCCTGTTTCACAGATGGACAACTACAAGACAAACCTCAAGTCCTGTCCCTGCAAAATGATGTAGGTACCTGAGGAGGGGGCGAGGCAGAACTGAACCAACTGTGGAATGCACAACCTTTCCTCACCAGCCCCTCTCTCACCTGTACCTTGACAGGCCCGTAGCTCTGTCACCACACAATGTCGACCAACCCTCAGCTCGGTAAAAACGCAGCATTATCTGCTGGTCAGACACAACCTGCTGAGCTGGGAGGACAGAGGAGGCCGATCCCCCCCAGCTCTAACCAGAAGTTCTGGGCACATCAAAGACAGACCCACTGCTCAACATCACTTCCACCTGTTGTTTGTGGACTGGGGAATATCACAGCACATCCATTTTCTAGACAACACTCGTTAGGAAGGTGCCCTCTCTCCTGCAGTTTTTAAAAGAGGTTTTAAAGAACTGAGATGTGGTGGCTGAGTCTCTTTCGTCCTACACCTGACCATTCTGGAGCATGAAGAAAAAATTTCCACAAATTCCAAGAGGTTGGTTGAGATGGTTCATTTCCTAATACACCTTTGAAAAACCTACATCAGCTGTAGCGTTGTAATAGATAGCATAAAACTCTAAAGTATTTGTCTTCTGCAACAGTGTTTAAGAACAAGATCTAACTATTTACAATTGAAAAGTAAATAAATATTCACAACCAATCAAGAAAAAAAAACCGTACAAATTATACAGACTTTAGGCTATTTACACAAAATGCAAAACACCAGCTGAATAATGTTCTCATCTCAGATAAATCTTTTTCTATAATATTTGGGCAAGACAAGGTACATCTCAAAGGCAATATTCACTGTGGGAAAAATATGATGCTCTTTTTGAGTACTGGTAAGATGAATTTGCAAGGGCATAGACACTAAATTTTAAGCAAATTCGTTTGAAAGTTAAGACATGGATTATTAATAAGAGAACAGGTGATGAAAAGCTAAAATTTGAAAGTAAAATCTGAAGGAAAAGAAGGAACTAGCAGATGTACACAGAAACCAGACAGTTCCAAACATAATGTACAATTATAAACCAGAAAGTGGTAAGTCAATCATGAATGAACACTTAACCTCTTCTGGCTGAATTAGTACTGTGACACAAGATTTAATGACTTATTTTTCCTGCAGTAGAACAGTCAGAAAAGCCCACTGATACCGAGTGCAGTTAACATGACAATCAGTGCCCAGATCTCCTCTATTGTTCCAGTTGCATCTTCAAGAACTCTAATAAAATAATCAACCCTTCAGCAAGGATCCTAGACAAAGCAATTATATTATTTTTTTCAAGTTCCTAGGCCCTCAGAATAAAGTTACTGTTCTTCAGCAAGACCTGAAAAACAGTGCAGTTTTCAGTTTTGCTCTGACTTTGTAGAATTACATCACCCCACGTTTATTTCAACCTATGAATACTTTAATTTTGCCACAAAATACTGAATACTTTGGCTAACTGGTAGTGATAGTGACAAAATTATTAATGATTTTATGACAAATTTCAAAGAAAGTAAGAGTGGCTGCTTAAAATAATAAAAAAACAATTGTATCTTGCATACATCCTTTAGGGAGAGTTTTGAAATGAGATTCTGATCCAACATCAGAAAACATAGTAATACATTCAACCAAGTGGCTCCTTAAATTTTCACCAAGATGTGACAGACATCCAGTGAATAACTCTATGAAAGTTTGAATACACAAATTTGTTGCATATATGAGATGAATCAATAGGCAAATCAGAGATCACCTTATTACATCATAGCTGTAGCTGCATCATTAAAACTCAAGTTTTTAAGTTCAATACCACTAAACAAAAATACATTCCTGGTAGTTTGAGCAAAGGAAGTACATAGTACACTTGCATGTTCTAGTTAGAAGAAAGATTTTATAAATACACTATTCCAAAAGCAGACAAAGAACTTAATTCAGGTATTTTATTTCACATCTGTATATATAAACCTAGCCTTCATGTACTTTCCAAATGATCTTCCTCCCACGTTTGCCTTAAACCTTCCAGAAAAGCAATGACAAATACACCCAATATATGAGTAAAACAGAACAATAAGGCTGCCAACATGCCTAGCTATAGTATCACCTAGATGGACAACCCAAACAATCCAAACCCTATATAACCTCTAGGACATACAGAAGCAGTGTAAAGATTTAAAAGGTTTTTGTAGCTGTTACATGTCCTGAAAAACTAGTGTTGTAATCAAAAAACAGTGACAGGTGAAGCTGTTGCAGTGATGGCTGCCAAACCCAGTGGGCAACGAGAAGAAAGTGTGATGATGCCAGTGTTCAGAAGGAAAGCTAATGCTGCTAATACCGGCTGTCTCGGTGTTTGCACTGTAATCTGTACAAGGAGAAGGCTGGGGGCGTCTCCTGCTGCTGTCACCGTATCTACACCTTTTATCAGAACAGTCAGGCAAGTCTAGTTCAGCCTCGGGAGTTTTGCTACCGAGATCATGTGCCCCTGAGACTTTGCAGAAGTCTGGGAGTGTTGTCACCCACTCTGAGCAATCTGGAGAAGCCGGATGGCTGCAGCCCCTTCCTCCAACGGGTTCAGAAAGCCTAAATCAGCTGTGCTGCCACCACCCCTGTTACTGGGGAGCCCAGAGCCACCACTGTCACCCTTCAAAATGAAACGGGGATTTTAAGCAGAGAAGGACTGCCAACATCCCTGCCTGGCGCACTAGGGGTGCCCGGTGCTGCCGCTACCCAGTCTGACAGTGCCCAGAGAGCTCAGCTCCGCCGCTGTCACTCCCCTCGCCAGGGCCGGTCAAGCCACCTGCCGCCCCCGCCACTCGCCCCACGGGCCGGGGGTCGCCGCGGTGCCCAAGCAGCGGCCGGCGCTGCCCCCGCCAGCGGCCCCATCGAGGCTCAGCAGGGACGGCCCTGCGGCTCGCCTGCCGCGACGTACCCTGGCTCCCCCCGCGCCGGGCACTTCCCCGCGCCGGGCCCCCGCCAAGGCGGTGGGGACAGGGCCGGGGGCTGCCCAGCGGGCCCGCCGCCGCCCCCAGGAGCTGCGCAGAGTCCCGGGCGGAGGGGGGGGTGCAAGCGGCGGGGGGGAAAGCAGGGACGGCGGGCCCGCCCGCGCAGGGGCTGTCCCCTCCCCACAGCCCCGCCGGCACGGCTCAGCGCGGCCCCCGCTAGGCCCCGCCGCCGCCACCCCCCGCCCCGCTGCCTCGGCACCGGGGGGAGCCCGGGCCGCCTCCCCCCTCACCTGGCTGCCTGGGCTGCGGCTCCCGGGCCGGCTGGTGGTGCGGGCCAGCGGGCGGCTCAGTCCATGGGCCGGGTCCCGGGGGGGGGGCCGGGGGGCGACCGCGGCAGCGGAGGGAGGCGGCGGGCACAGGGCAAACACTAAAGAGAATGAGCGGGGCCAGCTCCGGCCGGGGGGGAAGTGACGGCAGCGCGCCGGAGGCGGGGCAGCCGGACAGCCAATCGAGAGCGGCCGATCCACCGCGGGGGCCGCCCTCCTCCGTGCTCTCAGCCAATAGAAACAGGGGCCGTCTGGGAACCCCCCCTCCTCCGCGGCGACTACAAGTCCCGGCGTGCCCAGCGGGGGAGCCCCAGCCCGCCTCGGGGCGGGGAGACTACGGTTCCCGGCGTGCCCCGCGCGGCAAGGCTGCCGTGCCCAGCCAAGATGGCGGTACCAGAGGGAGGGGGCGAGTCGGGCCGCAGCCACCGCGGGCCGGAGTCGCTCCAGGCCGCCTTCCACCGGCGCCAGTCCCCTCCCGCTTTGGGGATCGGCAGCGCCGTGCACTCAGCGGGCAAGGGCGATCGGAGGGCGCCGGTGCGGGGGCGACGGAGGCGCGTCGTGAGTGCCCGCACGCACTGCCGGGCCGCGGCCGACAGCTCCCCCGGGGCGGGGGCGTGTACGCGGCGCCGCGGGAGCGGAACCCCCCCTGAGGAGGGGCCGCCGATGGCTGCTGGGAAAGCGGCCGCGTACGAGGCAGCTGCTCCCCAGCGAGAGACTGCGAGGTCCGGCGGGGAAACGGTGCTGCGCGCCACCGGCCCCCTGGGGCGGGGAGCCCCTGTCTCCCGCCCGCCCCTCCCCGCTTCGTATTTATTGAGATAACGCAAAGACACACATAAAATACCCATTTTTAACTTTGGTCAGAGCATTTCTGCCCAAAGAGAAATCCAAAACAGAAGATGCAGGGCCCTCGACCAGCCTGCTCTGCCTTCTGCTGTCAGGTTACACGTCAATATGAAGTCATTTTCAAATAAGGGGTTAATAGTGAATGTCTGTCAGCCAACACAACTAGGAAAGAGTATTTAAACAAAAATACTGACATTTCAACGTACATGTGGGTAGGAAATAAAAACCATGCTGAACTTAGGAAGACAGGCAAGTAAAACTAGTAACTACACACATGCAAAAACCTTCAACAAGATATTGCCCAGGTACAACTGCAGAGCTTGCATGAACTGCTGGGCACGACTGACATGAACCAACTGCATTTCAATTCAAGATCTACACTGCCAGGTACAAGGCATGTAAGCTAAAGCTGTTTAGCTCCATGCAGAGCTATAATTTGCCCTCTTTTCATCTATCACCCCGTTGCCCGAAGTCCCCCCTCTACCCCCTCAACTGCCAATAATTAACTGGCAGTACCTTAACCACAGCTCTGTGATTTGGTGATGGTGTTTGCTGGACTCCTGAAATTACTAGTGAACCCATGTGCATTAGCCATGATATGAATGTATTTATTTTGCATTAAGAAAGCAGTAATTTCAGCATGCCACTATGAAAGCTACTTACAGTAATTTCAGATTTGTCATACAAATGGAGCCTCTAAATACAGAAGTATTTATTAATAAAGTATTTATTAGTATTAAAGTATTTATTCGTTAATGTTTATTAAATAATGTTGCTTCAGAGACTGAAGCTCTCGAAAGAAGAGTGAAAACTAAGTTAACAGCAGCAGCATGCAGCTGCCCAGTGAACTTCTCACATAACATGAGTTTCCTTGCCTGGGTCACTCTAGCAACCAAAATGCCCTGCAAGATTTAAATAAATGCCATCATTCCTTTTTTAAGTATCATTAAGTATTTTAAAGGCAACCCTTTTCCTAACCTGTATGATTTCTTAAAACAATACAACTGCTTTTTATAACAAACCTGCACTAGCAAAGCAGCTCAGATTACAGTCCATAACAAACAGTCCCCAGTTGTGCTAGACTAGGTCAGTCCATTCTGTCAGACAAAGATACTACAAGAACTTTTTGTTTTAGAAATATTTTATCTTTCTTAATAGGTAAAAATACATTTTAAGTTACAAGGTTTCATTTTAACCCTATGGCAGCATTCCATTGCCAGTCAGTAACTTCTGCCATTGTTTGGCAGAAAAATGTGGCATCCAGCCCACAACATTTACTAACCAAATACACTTCAATGCAAAAGCCTTCATATTTCATGGGAAGAACCACAACTACAACATTTCAGCAAAACCTAATTAGAAATAAAAAAAAAACAATATGCCTACAAGCTCCATATCAATTTCTGTATTTAATAGTGATATGGATTCCAAAGATAACAAAGAAAATACATCATACACTTAAAATCAGTTGACAATATCACATTTAAAAGACATTCTCCAGTATGTAAGTATATAGATATATATCCCATATCACATTTAAACATCTATTCATATGTTCGTGTGGTCTGTTGCATAATAATATGAGCTGTTAGATGCTTTAATTATTCCAAGCCAGCAACAGTTACATTTCAGAAGGAAATGAAATTTCAACTGTTGTGTCATCATCACTGCAAGGTTTAATGTCATCTGTAACAGAAACATTCGTGCAGGTTTTTTTCTAAAAAGTTAGGTGGAGACAGGGCATTACAAAGCTCTCCCTTTTTTTCCTTTTTCCAGATTGAGTTACATTAAAAATTCAGATCTATGTTCTCTTTTTTCTGAAAACTGGGAACATCTGGATAAATGTAAAATCTGCACAATTGGGACAAAAAGTATCCACAGCCAGATTAAAAAAATGCACATACACATGTAATTCAAGTCTGAGGAACACTTGGCACACCACCTCAAATATCCAACATATATGTCCTTTCATTTAAAGGGTATTTACTCCTCTAGTCTGTATATTATTTTTCTCAAAAATCTTACTAAAGTATCTGCCACCCTTCTTAATGCAGCAGCTTAAACAAGGACAGACCTATTTCTAGCTGTAAAATATGTGAGATTGTTTTATGAAGGAAGCAGTACTGTACTTACGGGATTTTCAGATGTTCATGCAGAAATCTGATGTTTATTATTAATATATTTCTTTCTTAAATATTTACTTCAAAATACCCCTTACATAGGCATAAAACCAGAGTGAATTTCTCTTCAGCTTTGGAAAATGATAACTTGTAACTAGAAAGCTAAAAATATTAACTAGCTGTGCTAAAACCCCTTTATTCTGGCTTTTCTGACATGTTACTCATTTGTAACAAAATATCTTTTACCTTCTATTAAGATTTATTACTTTAATAATAGAGTATTTTCTATTCTCATCTTGAATACAATACAGGAAGTCCAGTATGAGCTTTTGACCTCATCTGAATTAGATGATTATTATTTGGAGAGAAAATTTTAAAGCCTACAGTCACTTTGCAAGCAGCTGTCAACAGAAGTCACTGAGCTTTTAAAGTACTAGCTGATACCTGCTATTACAGCCCATATTCCCCAGGAACACTGCAATTTTCCTCTAAATTATATTAAAGGCAACAATTACTTCATTTGAATAAGTAAGGGTAGAAAGCTAAGGGGAAAAAAAAGCATTTACCCTGCTTTCTGATAGCTAAGTATGCTTATAGATAGATTGACATGTTCACAGGGAAGTCATGCCTGGAGTATGTTTCTGTCAGTTAACAACTGCACCTTTTTAAAAGCAAATGCCCAAAACAGGAGAAAATGTCTTCATAATACTTCTGCTGAGGGCTAAAAGAATATGCATTTATCATCATCTCAGCCTTTTTTTGTTGATGGAAACCACAAAACAGGTGTCCCTGAACATGAATAATCTACCATTATCAGCTGCAGGGGAGAACTGGCTTATTTTCAGAAACGTTTCAGAAGAAGAGCTCAGGTGATGGGCAGGAGTTAATTGTCTAACGTTGAACTAGATGCTCCCAAATCCTCAGAAGATCCATTGACACCAGGTGTTTCCAGCCTGAGCATTCTAAAGAAACCTGTATTTGCCCGTTTAACAGGAATAGAAGGAACGATGGCCAGGAGAAGTTCAACCATCTTGCAAAAAACTGTTACAACATTGCTTGCATCAGTTTCCACTAAAATTAACAGATAAATATAGTTGCAACGTTTGCATTGCCCTCTGAACCTGGAGAATGGGAGGTGTCAGAAGTAGCAATAAGGTCTCCACCTAAGTGAGGTGAGGGCACTGCCAGTAACATTTGCCTGTACTGGGAAGCACAGACATCTGCTTGCCTGCACTACACTTGAAAAGTTCATTTCCCTGAAAGGGTAAGTGCTCTATAAAAACACTTGCATGCCTCATGAAATCTGCAGAGTATGTCAGGACTAAATAACACGTCACTAACAGTGCCACAGCCACAGCAACATCTACAAAGTCTAAGTTACTCAACTCTGAGTGAACTAAAAGACAAGTATGCCACTATTACTTGTTCTGAAGTCACTTAGGCACTTACTCACACAATGTCTGTCCAACAACAAAAAGTCACATGTTGCAGGAAGTCCAAGATGGTGAACATCAAGATTCACTGAAAATTTTCCATTCAGAGGAGCCAATTTTTCTTTGGCTACCTCTCAAAAAGGTTCTGGCTTGTTTCTGTAAATCCTGTCCAGTTCCATTTATGTTGGCACTGGTAAGATAAGAAACATCTGTTCATGTACATGTTTCAGCAACCTGTCCTTTCAAGAAATCTTGCTTAGAACTGCAGAACTAAGATGGTCTAATACAAGCCCCTTAATATTGTATAGTGCTGAAGAATCCCATTTCAGCACAAGGTTGTCTAGCAGACATGCATAATAGGCTGTCTACCTGAACAGATGCAAAGAACATGTCAAGTTACTATTACATGACCACCAGCACCAATTTAATTTTGGTTCCTTGAGGCTGACAAGACAAAAAAAAAAAAAAGGCCTGCAAGTTCTCTGTAGAATTGTGCTCCCTATTTTCCAAGGAAAAAGACAAAACTGCAGAGCAGCTGGAGTTCTGAGTATCCTTTTGTCTTGCAGGTTTTGAATGACCACAGCTCAATTAACATTGACATTCGAGGTAGGCATTCAGTTCCTTGCAGATGTCACATCTCCAGTGTGGTTTCAGCCTGTCCACTGAAATTCATTCTGCAAGGAGCTTCAGCCAACTTGTAACACCCCTGGCAGTCTCTCATCAGCATTAAGGCAGATGCTTTTCATAATCACAACTGTATTATTTCACTCAAGAACTGCTTTCACTTCATACCTAGGAACAAAGAGGGTCTGCCACTGCATGACAGGCAAGGTTCAATAAAACCTCTTGGTGGTGACATTTAATACATTTTTAGGCACTTAGTAGTTTAGATCCATTGTCTAACAAGCAACTAATTTCTTCTTATATTTAGAGATATGGCAAGCATGCACCCCCACAAAACAGCCACAGATATTAAAGAACTGAAAGACACAGGTTCTGCCCTGTGTTTCACCCTCACTAAATCCAGTAACTTCACTGACACAAGATTCAGCTTCAACAGGCATTCTAGCTACAAAATACCAGAAGTCTTGATTCAAGTCATCTGCAGAATTTCTGTGTACAAGCAACTAAAAAAGAAAAAAATCTGTCACGTATGACATCGCTTAATATCACAGAAGTCTGAGACTTCACCCTTATTCAGGAGTTTTTCAGTCTCTGTAATTAGATTTATTTATAGCCCTGCAGCACCAGTGCTCTAAAAGCCCATGGTCTAGTAGTTTGGTGCCCAGACCATCTGAGAACACAGTGAGGCTCAGGCATCTAACTAGTCAGCCCCAACTACAAAGTAAACTGATGCACTTAGAATTCAAGGCTACCAAACATAATCAATATATTTATGAGGAGACAGGGAGAAGATCCAAGTTAAGTTTAAGATCAGTGCCACAGTTTCATACGTCACTAACAATCCACTTGGAGACTGATACCCACTCCAGGAGGGTGTATTACTTGCTTTTACTGCACTACACTGACATGTTTTGTGCAAAGAAAAGGGGTGCACCTGTTGATAAGTATCAACAGTGATAAGAGGTTTGGCTCTTCTGCCAAAGTCTTAGATTTGCTCTGTATGATCCTACAATGTATTTAAACTATTACTTATGATAAAGAAAAATCCTCACAGTCCCACTATTTTATATTCTCTCTTAAGTATAGAACATGACCTTCTTTTAAACCAACTACATTCTTCTAAAACAGTAAGTGCACAGTGACAGGCATTTTAAACAAGTACTTCTTATTTATTCACAATTCAGATAAAGTTTAAGGAAAGACAGAAGAAATACAAAGGACAACATCAAAATGAAAAGGTATTTTAGTGAGCAAAGTGAGTTTCTACAGCCAGTGCCCTTCATACATTTCAAAATGTTATCCAAACACTGCAGATGCAGATTTCAAATAAATCCCATAACAAACCGCTATGACTATTCCCTTTGAAATTAAACTGGGAATGGAAGTTAGCCACCTTTTATCTATGAGCATACAAACCACCAAATTCTTTCAGTTTCTGCTTAAAGCCACATTTATCTTTTACAAGATGGATTCTGCAATACATTCTCAAGTAGCATTTTTCATTTTGTCTGAGCTCTGCTATAAAAAAAAAAGTCAGTGTTAACCTTTTGTGTACCAAAACCGCTTTTGGTCTTGCATTCAGTGTAGTGTCACACTTGCAGCTTGGAGGTACCCTTGGAGATACTGCAACGCTTCTGCATTCAGACTAGTACTCAGCATTGATGGAACCTTAAAACACAAGAGAGAGCAGGAGAGTCAATGTGTGTGTACATTAAGCTACTGTTGTATCCTGTTAATCACCGTGTCAGCATACGGTACAAACGACACGCGGACAGCAGCAGTTTTTCCCTGCGGAAGCAGTTGCTGGAATTGCAGTTCCTGATGCTGACAATTCTATGTACTACTTATTTGAATCAAATGTGAAAGTAGAGAAAACCTTCAGTTATTAAAGCAGGTATTTGGATGCAGCAAACTTCAGATCTCTCGGGCAATCCTTACGTAGCAAAATCTTGAAAAAACAAGAACCCTACAGGTTAAAATAGTTAACTGCAAACTTAAGTTTAATTTAGTGTGAGTTGCCTGACATTTTCTGAGTATGTATAATTGACCTAGACACAAGTATTAGTTCTATAGCAACAAGAGGATAAATTTTCATTTAAGAAATGGCATATTCAAGCTTATTGCTAAACTAATCAATGTGAAAAGAGTCTTTCTAAGGTTACCAGGGAAAAAACCACCTTACAAAAGCTAGATTCCATTAAAGAATAAAACAGAGCAATGTCTTGCATTTCAGTTATGACATACTTTATTTTGCTGATTATCAAACATTAGCAAAAGAGCCTCATTATCAAAAAAGCACTTCTCTGTAGAACTTAGCATTAGCATGCCATGTAGAACAGTCACCTACCCTGCCTGGGCACGCTGTAGACAGTTTGTGAAGAGACTGTGCCAGATGGATTCTAGGATTGTTCACCATTTGACCTACAGGATCGTGTTCTTTTTTTCCAGCAAAGGCTAGCTGAGAGAATGCAGTCTGATATCCTGGAGTATCTTCTATGTCAATGAAGTGCTCCTCATCAGGGATAGTGTCATCCTCAGGCAGTTCAAAGAGGCCAATGAGGGCCTGCAGCAAAGGGATCCTGTATGTAAAGAGGGGAGGATAAAATGGGAGTGCTTAAAGTATGTTAGGACAGGGTATATTTTGCAAGAACGTTCAAACTACTTGGAACCCTTGACAATTTAGCCCTCACAGGTACTTGCTACCTACTGAAACTAAGTGCCTGATCTAAGCTGGAGTTGAATGACTGTGGACCTGTGTATTTTACAGGCTTAATGTAGGTGCTCATATTAAAAACATGAACAACTTTTTATTTTTTAGCAGGTCCAATTGTCAGGAAACATACCTAAGAAAAACAATTATTTTCCCGATTACACCTTTTCTCTAAGTATATTAAGAAAAGAAGTTCCAGTTCAGTGATCCAGTTGTTGGTATTAAATTCAGGCTACCTGACATCCTAGACTGGCTGACAATCTTTCCAGATAGCTTCCCCCAAAATCCTACTGTCAAGCTAAGATCTGCTAGGCTGTCTGTCAGGTTCCAAGTATGCCCAGGTCTCCTGAATAGTAGAACAGTATTAAGTCAAAACTGGGCCTAGGTTTTTGGAAACTACTGCATTTTCTCAAATGCAGTCCTAGCTGGCCCAATCAGTGCTCTCTCCATCACAAAGAAAATCTCAAACCAGTTCTGACTTCCGCTTTGAAAATACAGCTTTATTTGTTGAGAAAAGGAAGTAGTATGAAAAGCCTGCAACTCATCCTCCCAACAATAGCAGGCCTGAAGAAATCAGAGTTTATTTGGATAATACATTTGGAAGAAAGCTCACATTTTAATAAAAAAATCAAAAAGGCCTCCTTAACAGAATTTGAAGACATGTTCTACATACCACAGCTTGGTGTACTCAGTGTCCATCATAGGAGGACATTCTGTTAATATTTTTGTAATGCCAACAGCACAGATCTTCTTCTCAACTTGCCCAGACACTTTCTGGATTTCAGGAATGATAATTTTCTCCAAAACCATTCCAAACATCCTATTATGACATTAAAAGTATTAGAAAGCCTTATCAGCCTTACAATGACAAAGGAAAACCAGAAACCACATTAATCTCTAGCAAAAAGAAAACCAGGTAATTTGTTAAGATGCTGCCCTGTTGCAGTGGATACCTAGTGAAAATTTGAGCATGCAAACGATTCAGAAAGGAAAAAGAATTAAAATATCACTCTTTCCTTTTTGTGATCTGCTTAGGAGGTATCTTGGACTGTCAACAAGGAACTATGGGCAGCAAATAATAAAAATTGACAGAAATAAAGCGACCACATTAGAATAAACATTTGGATAGTCAAATTAGTGACAAATGCAGTTAGCAATTTTAGCTAGAGACAACTATTTCCTACTTTAAAAGATAAAAATTGCACAGCAGTCTTAAATAAATTTTAAGTCATACTAACTTTGGCTGTATGCTGTCAAATATCTCCTGCAGAGCTAATGCCCCATATTTGAGGCAGTACAAGTTAATGAAGACTAGGAAACCTGTAACAAGAAAAAGGTCAAATTAACATGAAAACAAAATAGTATCTTTAGAGCCAGAAGCAAAATAAATTTTATAATGTTTTTCAAGGGGACAGAAATGGCAGTCTTTATAAACAATCAGTTTCAGTGAAGTACATTAACTTGGTACCTTGACGTCTCCCTAAAAGCTGTTGATGCTTCCACGTACTGCAACCTACTAAAACGTGGCAATAGGACAACTGAGACAAGATTGTCCTTTTCCCCCTTATAGCAGTTACAAAAAGCATTAGAAAAGTTGTTTGCAAATTCTTCAGATCAACGACCAGAACTCTTGAATGCTTTCAGCTGAAAACTTAATGCAATGCAGTTTTTAGCTCAGTTGTGAATCCCTTTGCACAGCCTTTGTACCAGATCACAGATGCAAAGCATTAAAAGCACCACTTAAATTTTGTTTTTTGGAAGACTACTACATGCAATCCAATCATTCTTGCTTCTATCAGGTGGCATTAACCAGATTTTATCGCATTAAGAAATAAACATTGCATAATTTGCATAGTGATAGTATCATTAAAATAATGTAATCAGTATGACAATCTTCCTATTACAGCAGGAATATATTTCAATAATTTGTCACAGCTTTGCTAGCTTAACATAAAACCTTAGCAACAAATTATGTCATATTAAGGAAGAATGACACAAATTCATAGAATATCTAACAGTTATAACAACTATATGTAACAACAGGAAGGGGTGTCAGTATTACTGTGGTGTGTGAAAGTTTGCTGGTATTAGTTGAAGATTAAATGGAGACACTTTCAGATAATTAATGACAGCACACAGAGAAAGAGGAATACACACGTGTCTTCCATTATTTTAGGACTATTCCTTCAGTTTTCAGGAAGAAAAGTGTTACCTGCTGTGGCAACTGTCCTATACACCACACACAATTTGAAGCCAGTCACTGATGTTAAGAATCACTAGTATCCCTTCATCCACATCATCACAGGGCATGCCAGGATACTCATTCAGTACAGCTGCATGTTCTCATCTGTTGGCATAAACAATGCTGAAGCTTTTCATATAGCAAGGAACTTACTTTTAATAAATTTTGTTGTTTTGGAATTTTGAAGTCTTTGGAATAGTAGAATGAAGATCTGTTTCCTGTACTGGTCAACTGATTCTCTGGAAATATAAAAGAAAGTTATTCGATTCACACTAGGCTTTTATAAATGTCACTTCACAGAAAGCAGGTACAGAATTGTTCAATTCTATTTTACTGATAATGGTGGCATTTTTCAGTTGTTAAACATTAGCTCTGAGCCATACAAACATACCAAATATTAAAATCTACAGAAATTGATTTTGAATGTAGTTTCAACTCATACTCACGGAGGCATCTGCTCTATAATACTGTTTAGAAGATAGAATCCTTGATGGTCATTAGCTTTAGAGGCAATCAACTTCTGGAACACACCTAACAATCCGGGCTGTAAGCAAACCAAATATAAAACTCTTTACAACAGTTCTTGACATGTGACCTACCAGACAGTTGCCCCTCACCAGCTAAGATATACATCAAGGAAAAAGCTTTCTGAACCTAAACCAAGGTTCTGTTTCTGAAGTTAAGGACAAGGAAGACAGACTTCTATCAGGACCAAGTAATACTTCTTTGAGCATTCTTATTAACCTTGATCCAATGAACAGCAAAGCCAATTTGAACATGCATGTCTGCTTCATCAATGGCATTGTCTAATCAAGTCTGACTATAGCAGATCATGCAGCAGAAATTAACAGAAGTTAAGTATGCAGAATAAATCTCCCACTGAATTCACTAATCCTCACATCTCCCAACATTTTGGCTTCTCCTCACTCTTCTCAAGACTGTTCTGAACAGAGTTCTGAGAGTTTTCCTGATGCAGTTTTCAACATGAGGCAGATGAGACACGAAAACTGTGGAAACTTACCTGCTTGCAAAAACTTAGTGCAGGAATTTTACATCTTAACTGACAAAAAGCACAACATGTTCCACGTAACGGAAAAGCATCTCAAATGCCTGCATTCATAGTAATTTTTTTTGGTCTTAATACATAAGCATCAGTAATTTAAAGTGCAAGCACAAATTCTGCACAAATGCAGTTATTCACTAAAGAAAAAAGTTCCAGGTAATTTTTAATCTTAAACCAACAAGTCTAGAACCACACAGTGTGACTAAATCAACCCAACTTACAATTTTGTCAGCAGCAGCACTTGCTATGGTATTGGCACCCCGCTCCAAATAAGCCTGCAGGAGTCGCACCAAAGGAGGAATGTTTCCTGTCCTTTCCCATAACACTGGCTGAAGTAGATGAGGAAACAATGCCATATAGGATGATGGGATTTCATTTTTATGCATTTCCAGAAGTAGGGACATCACTTGAAACACATACGGAATGAACTCTGGAAATGAAATGGCGACATTTACAAATTCAGCCAATATGGTCACTGTCAATTCCTAGGAGCCAAATATCTAGTGACTGGACCTACAATTTTGTGATATTAATACACAGATTCCAACAAATAAAACCATGGGGAAATGTATCACTTTCCAAATTTAATTATTCAAAAAATCTGCAAGCACTGTGTGCATATGTAATTTCTATTTCCTCTATTTTTTAATGTTTCAGAACACAGAAAGTAAACTACTACAAACAAGGCAATATAGTGAAGAAGAATAAGAGGCATTGGAGTAGTGACTGTTAAGGTTATTTTCAAAATACATTTTAAAAAGAAGTTAATACAGTTGTTGTACCCTATGGAACAACCCAGACACTTCTTTTTCCTACCACAGTGACCATGTTCGCACTCCAACTTCCTGTTACAGAAAACCTGCCATGAGGTAAATCATAGCAACCCACTGTAGCAGAGAGAGCACAAGCACTTACTGATTTTAATTTACCTTGCACATCATTCTGTAGTATCTCAGTGAATACCATAAACAAAGCCTCTTCAAAGTTTCCAACTGCATCAGGGTTTGCTTTGCACGTTATCCTTATCGATAAGCATATTGATTCAAACATATAATGGTTGAAGTGAGGTTTGCTTGGATTCTAAAAACAAGTTACAAACAGATAAATCAACCCAAACTTGCAGCCAAGTCACTTAGCAAAACAAAACAATACATCTTTTAACTGAAGTTTGAAGTAGCAATTGGGAATAAGAATACTTATGATTTATTTATTAATATGCTAACAAAATTAATTTAATCGACAAAAGCAAAAATAGAGACCTTTAAAGCATAAAGGAGGGGTGGTTTTCATAAATATTTTGAAGACAACAAGTGTTTTTCAGAAGCTCTACAGAAACTAGCAAGCAGTTAAATTATCACAAAACAAAACCTGGAAAAAAATATTCTTCAAATCCCTGAGTGTCTAGGCAACTTTTCATTGAACACTTCGTATACTCTGCAGCTAAGTTTAAACTATACACAGCAGCAGGTTTTTGGATAGTTGATGAAGGTGTTCTAATTCCCTAATATCAATGTTGGAGAACATTAACCCAGCCTAAACAAAAAACTAAGGTAATTTTACCCACCAAAGAGTAATTTATTGAATTTGATCCCATATTTAAGTGTCTAAATTTAGTATTGGCCTCAGAAGCTTCATGGATGAAGAATAAAGAAGTTGGGAGAAGAACAGATTATTGTAATGGTGGCCTCTGCACAAGCAAACATCTCAACTAGAACCAGCTAGTATTAAAATAGATTTCATATGTTGTTTCCATATTTCAGATGACAGCAGGGGAAAATGTTTTGAAAGTATGTCCTGAAAGGAAGACAATACTTCATTGAGAGGCTGGTTTAACTTCTTTTAGTCAGAAAATACTGAAAAATGTACAGTATTCTAAAAGAACATAAGCAACAAGGTATACACAAGTCTTCAGAAAGACTCCTCTAAAAGGTCAAAAGTGAACATTTTGCTCAAAGAGTCTGTTTCTTTACCTTACTGACAGCCAGCAGTTTCTGTGTGAGCTGTGTGATGACAGATGGGATGTATGGAATTATGGACTCTTGTAGCAGAGAAAAACTCCTCATGATAGCTGCAAGTAAATTGAAAGTATTATCTTCTGGAGACATACACTTCTGTCATCCATCATATGCCTAAATCCTTTATCTTTTACTATTAAATTGGATCCCAAGGAATTAGGTACAGTAAGAAAGAGCACCTGCTGCAAGAGCAATTGATCTATAATCATGACAAAGGATAAAGCAAAGCCTCATTATCCCCATTCTACACACAGAGCCCAGAAGATTAAGGAACTTTGCAGAGACCATCCTTTATCTCAGGCAAGTCTCAAATCTTGGCTTACTATTAGCCATAACCCACTTAGATCTACTACTGACACTGCTCAGGTACCTCTCCTGACTACAAAGACTATAATTTGAGAAATAATTTGTCAGAATACCACTATGATTAGTGCTTCTCTTTGGTACCATAAATTTAGTCAATGATGACTTAATACAGCCTGGTATGAAGTCAGGCTGGGCATACCTCGTTAGCGGGTTTGCATAAACGAGGTTTTACAAATAAACATGTCAGTAGCCTGTAACTATAGGCCTTTACCTCAAGTTAACACAGTTATTCTTATATTGCAGAAATCATAAAGCATTTACCTTTCATAATGTATTCATTTTCAGATGAGCCAGGGAGTGTCAGAGCTTTAAAAAGGTTTGTTAATAGCACTTCTACAAACGGTGCCATTTCTGCAGCTGTAATGCTGTTAGGTAAAACACAGCTCTTTAATGATGGAAGACAGACACAAACCTCAAGCATTTTACAATACTGTAATACTAAGAAGTAAAAGATTCCCTACAAATACTTCTCATGGATAAAACCTACGTAGCAATGAATTTATTTCTGCCTGGAAACTTACAGGGTAGTATTGTTGGTTCCCCTCATGGTGAACAGTCTCTCAAGAGCATGGGCTGCGTACGTATGGACCACAATACTTTCTGCTTGAAGATGATTGATTAAGAGAGGAATAGATACCAACAGTTGTTCTTTAGGTACCTACAAAAATATACCAACAAATTATACATATGTGACACAAAAATATGGACAGTTCAACACCAGAGCATAACCACTCTGGACTCATCAGCTACAAACTGGAAGCTTGGCAGAGGCAGAAATCTTAGACTCCTCCAGTTGCTAAATCACACCTTGACAACCAAGAGGTATCTATTTCTGTCATTGCCTGTACACTTCCCCCAAACAATCAGTGTTACATTTGGTTGTCAGTAAGTGCATATAATCCTAATATATGTTTATTTTCCATTTTAGTTTTTCTTAGGGACCACTTAAAAAAATACCAAGCTTTAACAAAAATAAGTAACAGAGGTATTTCCTAAGAGATTAATAAATGTAACCTAAACCATAGAAATAAAACTCAATATTATTTTCTTACTGCATCTCACAAATCAGAAAAGGTAAAGGACAAAGTTGCTATACTCTCTTTAACAACTACTGCAATGATAGGAGCAATCAAGTCTATTTCGACTGACATTGGCTTGACAGAGTCTGAGTGTGTCACAGAATTAAGCATGCTAAGATGTTCAGTGCTCCCACAGCACATGGACAGCATATAGACTATGTGTTAATTGGGCATTTATAACAATATAATTTACTGTCAGAACTTAAATATATTTTTATCATAAAAGAAAAACTTACTTGGTTTCTAAAAATCATGATGTATTTGATACCATCTGCTTTTAGCACAGGGAATTCATTCACTGCAACAAAGAAAATAGTGTTGATACTTTTCATATAAATGTGATTACTGAACATATCTTATATATATGGAGGTGACATTAAGTCACGGTTTTTCTCCTCAAAAATAACAGTGTTCTTCTACATGGCTTAGTTTCTGCATTGTTAGACAGAGTATCAGTTTTAGGTACAAACCACACCCCAGTACCATTAAGTGTACAGTCCAACTATTTCCCATGAAATGTCCCCTTCTGGCTCTGACTTCAACAGCCTCCAAGTACATACTCCAAGACAATCCACTGTGTTCCAAATATCATCAGATAATTGGTGAAACATAAATTATGTGGCTTAAATCTAGACACTTGTAATGTCATAAATATGGGCTGATACGGGCTACAACTTAGCCTTCAGTATTTTAACTTCTCAGGGTTTTGTCCAGCATATAAGTTTGCTGTAAAGTCTCCAATATACAAATCAAATTACTTTTATTCAACAGGTTGAAACATGTAGCTGAGAGCAACTGTGTGTATACACGCTCTCATCTTGCAGACAGCATGTGGCAATCCACCTTTGTTTAAAAGCTCATTCATTGCTGGTCAAACAAATCTGAATTACTTCCCATGTGCCAGGTGCTAACAGTCTTCTTTCATAGATTATGCTGATATATGAGTGCTTAAGCCTTCAGAAACAATGGTCACTGTCAAGGTTGTATGACCTATCACCAAAAATGCCATATCAAAACTATCATCAACTTACCACTAGCAGACTTCAAGTCAGGTTGAATGTGATTCACAAAGAATTCTGTCAGATTAACAAGTTCATTGGCTTGTGTTATTCCATGCTAGAACCACAAGAAACAAACGTTGTAGTTAGATGTCGACATTCAGCTAGTTCTTACTCATCTTTGTGTGTTTAATAAAAGGAAACCAAGGCATCTGTTGCAATTTCATCTTTAGCAGAGAGCTATCCAATTTCTTCATGTTTTTAGTGTCTAGGCTTCAGCTGCAGCACTACTCAAAGTTAACAGCTTCAAACTGAGGAACAACAGCATGTAACAGTGATAATAAACTGAAATTTTACATAGAAAAATACTAGCATCTTACTAACCTGATACTTTTTTTTTTAAAGGCCTATCACAAAAAAGTTCAGGACTCAAACTGCAATTCTGAATTAGGACAACAAGATGATGACCACTTAAGTTTTCTCTTGTGAAATTGCAACTAATTTTTAAAACAGGATTTTTAGATGGATATTTATCAAATGTTCTAAGAGATGTTATCCCATATTTGTCACTAAATAGCACAGCAAGATGTACAACTTAGCAGTTTTTTAATTGCTAGAAGAGACTGGTTCACATTATCCATCACTGTTCTTAGCCATTGCTGTGCAGTAGCAGATAGCCAGTGTTTCAGGAAGAGACTTCAGAAAAACTGCACGAAGATGCTGCTGCACAATATGTTTTACTGTTTGCCTCAAATCTGTTTTGTTAGTAGATTAAAATCTGTCCTATAGGACATTTGATCCAATGCTACTGTTTCCAAATACAGTTTAGCTCAGGTGTGACTTTTCAATGTATCCAACCTATTAGTTGCTTTCCCCCAAGCAAGCAATCAGATCCATTTCCAGCCACCATTAGCATTGCCCTGTTGTTTCTAAATCATAAATGCTCAAAAAACAGGAAACACTGGGAATATAATTCTAAGACCTGTGAGAGTCACTTAGATTCTTTCTAGTCTGCTTAACACTTCTGATCATCTTCTGTAGAGCTAAATGTGGCCTTCTGTGGCTTACAGCTCTGGCTCAGCACCATTTAAAAGCTAAGAGGTTCCACAGTCAAGCTAATTTTGTTTCTTTTTATGGTTGCTTCACACATGCTAGTAAGACCCACCAAATGGTCACACATGGTTGTTGACTTTGCCCAATCTACCTGAAGGTGAGATACACCCAAATTACCAACTGTGATTGGGTTATCTAACAGACAACTTCAAATCTCATCGACATTAAATTACTACAAATAATGGTAGTCTCATTCTGAAGCAGCACAAAGTGGATTGCAGTCCTCATACACACGATATGATCTGAATGCATATGTATTAAAATGAACAGAATGCAAAAGTACCTTCTGTGTTTGAGCTTTGGATGCCAAAGATGTAACAAGGTAAATAGCTGCATCTTTGTGCTTCCAGTTAACAGCTGGATTCTTTGCATATTCTTGCAACATAGAATTAACATATCCAGAAAAAATCCCTGTCACGGGTCCTTCAAAAAATTTGCACAAGCCTCTGACAAGATCACAAGCTGCTCTGCGCCTGGTGTCAATATCTGCAAGAGGACCAAAGATTCCTTGGGTATGAGCAAGTATACAGCTTTTCATATTAATAAACAATATATTAATAATATACAGCTTGTTAAGTTACAGCCACACCTTCTGTTAATTACACAAACCTCCACAGTGATGTGAAAGAACACATTTAAGTCTTTTACTTACTGTCATAATAGGAACTATTAGCACAACAAGAAGAGGAACAGCCACTAACCAAGACCACATGCACATTCACAAGTTTTACTGCCCTCCAAAGAAAGTTTCAGCAAGCCTGCAGGGGGAGGCTTTTCACTATGTTGACAATTATACACCCCAAGCTGGTTGAGATGGAGTTAATTTTCTTCATAAGCAACCCATATGGTGCTGTGTTTTATACTGGTGAGTAAAACTGATTGTAACACCCCAGTGTCCTTGGCTGGTGCTGAAAAGCCCCTGTACTGTGCCAAGACTCCCCCTTTTTCACTCCCAGCAAGTAGGCTGGGGGTGGGCAAGAAGCTGTGAGGGGACACAACCTAGACAGCTGATCCAAAGTGACCAAAGAGGTATTTCATGACATTTAATGTCATGCTTGGCAACTGTCTTTATCTCTGCCCACCAGCCCTCTCACTTGTCCTGTTCTCCCCCTCATCCCATTGCAGCAGGCTGGGGAGTGAGCAAGCTGCTGTGTAGTGCTTAGCTGCTGGCCCACCACACTGACTCAGTACATTTGTGTTAAAAAAACAAAACAATATGCTAACAGAAGCAACAGAAGGAAAACAAAGCAGGACAATTTAAATGCAATAGAGTACATTTCTAAAATAATCTCTGAAAACACATACTTCTTGCCTCAGTTCTCTTAAGAGAAGTAGCTAACAAATAAACCTTGACAAACACCTAAAATGCAGCCAATCCTAGATAAGAATGACAAAACATTTGCTTGAAAAAAGTTCAAAAACATTTTTATCCAATTTTTGTCCTCCACTGCAAGCATACACTGATTTAATAAATCGATTATGAAGTGTCATTAAAACATCGGTCAATAAACTGTTAGTGGCACAGAACAGGGTACACAGAACTGTCATCCAGATCTAGATTTGGTTTATTAGTACTCTGACCTGGCTGAAGACCAGCCAGCTACAATCAGAAGATCAAGTAGCTCTGTTAGCACAGCACTGTGTTGTCAGGGCAGCTACTGGATTGGTTTGAACACGGTGCTGGAATACAAGGGCTGGCTGGTGTCCAGCTGGCTTGATCACAGATTTGTATGCAACACTGGTCAGAATTTCAGTTTCAACATGATAGACTACTAAATACAGGCACAGTCTCTCCATGTTATTTAAAACTCTACACATAGGAACTAAATACACAACTGTGACCAGTATTCAGCACTGACTTACAGGCTATTTTTGCTGAAATGAGAATGTGTGCAGTGCAGGAGACATACCAATCCAATTAGGGAAAAAAACCCCTATAAAAACATTGTTCGAAACAAAAAGACACTGTGATGGGCACATTGTGACAGTAAACTTGATTAAAAACTGGATAAAATCTCTTGGGGAAGGGGGGAAGCCTTTCCAATTTTAAAAAAATAAGTTAAAAAGCTTCAGTACATTGCCTCAGCTCTTGAGAGCTATATTTAAAGACAAAGTATTCTTAGTATAAATCTGTGGATTACCAGATCCTTCCAAATCCCTTCTTATATATTCTTCAGAATTATCTTCAAATGCTTCTTCATCAGCAGCTGAAAATATAAAATACATAGAGGTTTAAATACTGAGGTCTCTGGTTTTTATGGTCAAAAGGTGTATTACTATCAACTTGCTATTTTGTACTTTTCTATAGTATCAATAGAAATTAATCAGAAATATCCAGCCAGACTAGCTTGTTTAGCTTGCTGCTGCCCCCCAAATTAGTCTTTCACACTCATGAGCTGATGATTTAAAAATAAGAAAAAAAGATAGAACATACTTAACACTAAGTGCATTTAAAGAGGCTTCCAGAGCCACAGACTTAGGAGAGAGAAGCTTCTTATCACTGCAATACAACAGATGTTCACTGCATTTTAGATACTAGGAGCAATATGAGTCCATCAAAACCTGGAGACATTACAATTTAGTAGGCCTGACATCCACACCTATTTAGACTCCTTGAATTATTCTGATACTCACTTTAATCATGTGAAGTTACTGGTAGCACATGACCTAGACTTCCTACACTTTACAATTTGAGATCCCAGTAAGACAGAACATTAGATGTATTCATACACTTCTACAAAGCCCATAGGACAGCAATCTGCTCTAGAAACTTTGTTTTGAAGCTAGTACTAAAGTAAAAAAAGAGGTAATCCTCAATTCTCAGCCCTGCAAAGACACCTACTGTTACAATTACAGCTAGATTTTATTGTGTCTTTGAAAACTTAAGTTTCAAAAAAAGTTACCTCTAAATTCCATATTGGGAACAATAACTTTTTCACAGATGCTTGTCAGTGTATTCTGGTCTTCAAACAGGTGCTTGTAATGTGGTCTCTCACAAACCGAGGCAAGAAACTGGATTGCATTACTGACCAGCTAGAACAACACAAACAGAACACATACAGTTTCAGCATGATATATATAATTCATTATTAAACTCGACAAAATCAGTTTAGAACAACTTACCAAGTCATATTTCACTTCCTGGCCTGTTGTGACTAACAGATTCCAGATTGCTGTTACAAAACGGGGCAGGTAGGGCTGAAATTCTTCATCGTATTTTTGAGCATATAAAGCAGCATTATCACAAATCTGTGATTTCAAGAGCTCCAGTAATCCAGCTTCCTCTTCATCCTCACATAAAACAAAACTAAGAACTTAAAACATCCAAACATCAACACTACTTAAAGATTAGAAGTATGGACATATTTGAAGGACTTATTTTTTTACCATGCTCTAGGTAGGTGAAAGAAATCCCTCTCATGCCCCTGGAACTACTGTATTTTGCTGATTTGTACTGGAACTGCACTGAAAGTTATAAATCATACCCACATTTCAAATGAAATTACTATGCACTTTAAACCTAATAAAGTTTGACACAAAATTCATTTACAAATGTAACAGGAAAAAAAACACAAGGCATTGAAAAAATATGCTTATCTTTCTACTTTAAAATTGGAATAGTTGTAAAAGCAGTTCTCTCCCTTTCCCCGTATCAGCACAGATGCTTGTGGAGCTACAAAGCAAAGTGAACTGGGAAATAGAGCTGGAATTAGAAAACAACAGTAACCAAACACCAAACCAGTTCCATCTCCCTTTCCAGTTCCCACCTTTCAGTTTTAAGGCAAATCATCTGACTCAGTTCAGCACACAGCTGCATGAACCTCTGTGCTGGGCAACAGCCCACAGAGCAGCAAAACTTCTCTTAACAGCAGTGCTAGCCTAAGCCAGGTGTGAAACAGCACAGGATACACATAATATGCCTCCCTATGTATTGTAAAGACATTTACAGAGTTGCTTTGTCTCCATCATGTGGCAAACTATTGTACTGTATCTGGAAGACATCAACATTTAAAATGCAGAAAGCATGCACAAAATATACGAAGTCATCAAAGCCCAAAGTAAATCTTTAACCTGTGTAACTACTAATTCTTATAATTAGACAATGACAGCAAATGCTAATCTAAAGTACTTAGGGATGTCATGCCCTTAACTGTTTTCTAAAACATAAGAGTACAAACCAGCTAAAAGGTACAGAAAACCTGAGCACTGTGACTCCCTAATGATTTGGTTACTGAAGCATGTCCTCAAAATAATCTACTCACTGATGACTGTCTGTAATTTGATTTCTGTGCACAGCTGGGTATACCTGCATCTCAGATACAACTTCAAATTCCTTCCCCAACAAGGCAACTTCCCTAAAATGGTATTGCCTTATAGTCATTATATTCCTTTGTCTAACCAACAAAGAAAACATGGCATTGTTCAGAGTTAGACCTAAGTTCTGTCAACTCTCTCCACTGCACAGAGGCAAACCATGAGGTTTATGCAGTACTTACATCAGTCTGCAAAAGTTTATTATCTAAAGTTAAAAGACTATGAAAATTTGTCATCCATGTTTCCATGTTATCTTCAAAAAACTCTGGAAGATCCTGTGAAAGAAAAGCATAAATCTATATTTTAATTTCTGATTACACTGTTTATATAACATACCTACATTGTAAGTAGTATGTAACCTCTCTATATTCTACTGAGGGACAACAAAGTGTGGAAAACAATCTTTCAAGTGAAACACTTCCCCCTCCTCTTCCCAAACAAAAACCCTCCAGGCAGAGGCTTTGAAGTACACCATTTCCAAATAAACTAGTTGCTTACATCCTAGATAACCTACAGCTTTATAAAGAACCTTATTGCCCCTCACCCTCAGAACAGGAGATCACAAGCCTCCCTTAACTCCAGCTTGCTCTTATGCCCAATATGGAAGAACAGCACAAGCAATCAAAGCATGACCACACTTCAGACTTAGGTTCATGTTGAGATATTAAATATACACCATCTCAAAGTATTTTTTTACCCATATAGTGCATATATTTAATAACACTGGAAATTTATATCTGATTTCAAAACAAAAAAAATCCCACGCTGCTACCAGAATTGCTACTACAGTGCTACCAGTTTTAACTGACTTTAATCTGCATGACTGAGTTCATGTCAGCACAGACAGAAGGAGCACAGAGAGTACAAACTCAGGCATCTGACTTGTGTCTTTCACAGCTCATACTCCAAGAGCTACGATGTCTCTTTGCTATGACAAGAGCTCACACTCTCTTCAGCTTAGCCTAGACAGGGCCAAACTAACATGTTAATTAACCCCATCGTTGATGCAGACTGTCAACTTCTATTTTTTGTGATAAAGCATGGCCTTAAAGGCTGCCTCAGGTGGACCTTATAAATAAGCCCAGAACAGCTTTGAGAGATCAAAACAAAACTATTAGAACAACAAGGAGACTCACCTGAAAATTTAAACTGTAGAACAGCTTCGCGATTAGAATGAGAGAAGAAAAGAGAACCTTCAGAGCACTAGCATCATTTGCATGTGTGCTGCAGAGTTCAATAGTTGCCTAGAAAAAGACACAAAATTCAGTCAAGTAACAAACACACAAACCACACTGACAAAAGGTATTGAAGTGTTGTGTAACACTTTAAAAAACCAAAACAAAACAGAAAATACTGTTCCTTTTCCTCCCTGTATCAATCCTGTCAGGTCTCACTTCATTACTTTAGCCTGAACCTTGTTAACAGTTTCAAAACAGCTATTCTTAAGTTTTTACTTTGCAGGCATTCACAACAAGCATTTCAGAATGTTTTAGAGATGATTCAAAAAGAAATACCTTAAAGAGATTTGTCAAGGGCAAAGCAAAGGCATCAAGGACAAGTTTGATCTCTGTCCATAATTCATTTGATTTAAATTCATGACGGTACCTGACAAGTGAAAGAGAAATACACAAAAAAATTGAATACAGTCTTCACATTTATTACCAAATTGACTTGGATACAATTATTTTTTTGTGCTGAACCCTGAAACAAATACTGTCAAGTAAAGAAGAACTAAACAGCAGTTGAGTACCATGCAAGGTGTACAATTTGATAATCACATTCGTACTAAAAGGTCAACAAGCATAAGTAGAAGCCACAACTGCAGACTCTGCACATCTACAAAATTAAGTTCAACAGGAAAAACAGAGTTGAGCAGAGATTTCCAACCCATCTACTAACTCCCCTGTTTACAATACCTTTTAAATAAAGAGTGAGCAGTGCGAAGGACCCCATTAATGACGTGGAAATCTCCACTTTGGAAGCGATTCACCATTTCTGTCAGCAAGTCCGGCCACTTCTGAGGAAAGTCTTCCCGACCAATAATACTTATTGCATCACTTAACTGGAAAGCAAACACAGCCATTACATGTTAAAATAGCAGGCTCCTCATGACAAAAAACACAGCAGCCATGCCAGATTGTTGCAAATATCTAAGAAAAATAATCATTCTTGTCAGATTAAAAAATAATTTGGTTAAATATCTACTAGCTTTCACCACAAATACATCAATCTCACTTTAAATCCAATGTGTACATGCAGTCTCACTTTCTGGAATTACTATATTTAACTGCCTAACTTAGCTGTAAGATTATACAGTAATTCCTTTAACAAAAGAAAAAGTAGGCAGAAGTAGCTGTGACAATATACTCCAAGTTATTTGAACTGGGATGACCTTGTTGGGAAAGGAACTGAACTCTTAAACAGCTCTTGAACACATAAAATATTCCAGAAGTCCCATGGACACAACCAGGAATTGACATACCTGTTTTTGAATTTGTTCTGGGCTGCTGAGCATCAAGGGCACTATGTTGGCTTTAATGGCTACCCTGTCTGATTCACAAATTTTGTTAGGTTCATCCTCAACCTAAAATTAAAACAATGATTAAGTCACGGGCACATCAGTATACTTTAGGCAACAAGCAAATATCAGCATGTCAGAAACCCATTGCTTCTACTGATTTATGCAACTGTTACATGTAGCTAAAGGAATGATCTGTTACAGATATTGCCAACAATGAATCTGTAACAGTAATACCTCCAAAAAGCTGAAAGAAATGACATCTTTCTGTAAAAACGAGTCTTCTCCTTCTCTAAAGGTGACTTTTCAAACCAGCAATCCAGCCATACTAAGGTGCATACACCAATAACATACATTAGTTCAGCCAACAGTCTCCTCTTCCACCACAGTAAACCACATCTGTCCTCACTTCTGCCAACCTCAAAGATTTATTTTGTGCACGCTGCCCCAAACCACACTTTCTAGGAACTGTAGATGGAGATGGGTGCAGGTTACACCATCAAAACAATAATATCGAATTTAAGAGTTATCCAATCAGTCCAATATCAAAGTTCAGTCAGTCAATAGTTCCAAGTGGTAGTAAATTACAAAATTTCTACTGGAGAAATAAAATGAGGCTTGTCACCAACCAGCAACAGTCACATTATCTGTGATGACAGCACCAAAGTTCAGAAACCTAGAAATTACCCAGCAATTAAAAGAGGCAAGCATTTCCTGAGAGTAACTCAATGATCTTTAAGATGCTTAAGCCAGATGGTACCACTGCCCTCTTTACCTCCCCTTCACCATCTTCCCGTAAGCTTAAAAAAACCCACAAAAATATTATGCTCTTTAAATCCTGAGCTTTACAAGTTTGTGTGATGTTAAAGGCAGCAATAACCGTACTAGGCAAGCTTCAAGTAGGGAGGCAGGACTCACTGCTAGGTATTCAGATAAATGAGGACAAAGATGGTGGAAAGGTCAGCAACAGCAAACCCTACTATGGAGTTATTTATGAGAGCTTTCAAAGAAATGAGACCTTCTTGCAAGACATGAGAGGTAGCACATAGATGAGTATTCTGAACATACGTTAAAAATAAACTAAAAAAAGCAAACTATTCTCTCACTCCAGAAGTGCCCTGTACATCTGGCTCTCCAGGCTCTACCAAATATAAGTCCTTGAGTAGGCAAAGGCCTTTTACTTCCACTGAGCTTCGTATCAGTCAAGTCCAAGGCTGCTAAATTAAATCAAGTGATTTAGATAAGCTAGCCTTAGGGTCGTATTTTATGTTCATACAGCTGCTCTTGGAATGAAAGCTTCTATTTTGTACAAAACAATGTGCTTGAAGCCACATAGCAATCATAACAGTCCCCTGGATGCACTTACTGCATAGCATCTCCACCTACTTCAAAACAAAAATCTCTCCTGAATTACATCAGCAATCCATAAAAAGGAAGCCACTTACAAGGTTTTCCATAACAGAACATTATTTCTACCTACAACATACTAAAGATGCAACTTGGCAGAAATGACTGAGAATACACTATTACAGAAACAAGTTGTAGAAATCCCATGCCAGACTGAACATGCTGATCTTACCAAAAAAACAGATCTAGGACTGCTCTAGCTTCTTGATATTAGTATGAGGGGGAGGGGAGAAATCGTGTAGATTTGCAAATAGGTACCAGCTAAGATGTAATGAAATACTGACGTTTCCCTGTAGCAAAGTAACATTACACAGCTGATATTTTCCACATACAAATGGTACTTTCAGTGAGACAAAGTATAAAGGTTATGATTTAAAACCTCTCATTGCTGAAGGAGTTGAGCTCTCAAATGTAATACTTTTTACCATGAATTAAATTTCATGAACACTGAAAGACCTGAACCAAAAATGTTTCTGACCTCTTCAAAACAAAGGATAACATGGGATTAAATGGCAACACTTCTATTTTCTGTCTACAAGTACTTCGAAGTGTTACAACTGGCAAGGCCACCAAAATAAACTGTCCCACACTATTCTTTGCCCCAGAAGCATTTACATGAAAGGAAAGCTGGTATCATCACTTTCAGCTGCAGCGCTGGCTTGAAATGTTTGCAACACTATGACAATAGATCCAGGCCAAACTGGCCAGCTCATGTGTATAGACACTTCACAGTCATTTTAGTTTAAATAATATTACTGGTAGTTAAATGAGCTTTAAATACTGTGCTTCAGCAAAATATGTATATAATAGAGAAAATTATTCATTCATCATTTTATCAGGCAGCTCTAGCTCCTTCTAATAGAATGGGACTTCAGTGGCCCAGGTTTTAGTCCCTCCTCATCAGTAAATTACACCTTGTGTTTGTTTTCTGAATGATCTGCTTTCTTCCACTGAGTGCAGAGACACACACATTCTTCAAGGTTACTGTAGAATACCTTATTGTACCTTATAAGGACTACTAAATCTTAGCACCACTACTCCCTAGGATACCTACAATTCTCCAGTTTCTTTTAATATAATTCTTGAATGTTACAGATGCACAAACTTTGATGACATTTTCCTGTGATTTCTCCAGCAGAGTTAAGAGCAACAAGGGGTAATTCTGGCTTCCTTCGACTGACTCAAGAAACTTTTCCGCTGCAAGAGAACACACTCCAGTTAGCAAAAGCTGAACTGATTTTTCTAATGGGAGTCATATGATTCCTCAAGTCTCTATTTAAAATAATCAACACGTGAACACTTCCCCAGTTTCACAAGAACAGAAACACGGAACAAGTCAGACAAAAGGTACTGTAGCTTCTTTACTACTAAGCTCTTGAATTCTTCTGCTATTAACAAAAGCCATGTTCAAATTAGGATGTGGAAATATTGCCTCCTCACTCTTAAAAACCACAACCTGATAGAAGTAAACACAGGTTTATTGTGAGCAGCAGCAGCAGCACTGCTTTAAATAACAACAGTACCAAAAATAAATCAGGAAAAAATTTTCAAAAAGCAAACAAAATAATTTTATATTTATATCCAGCGCTCATTAGTTTTGGGATTTTTTTGCTTTGTTTTAAAAGGATGCTGAGAACTTCTTCAAAGAGGTGATTGCATAAACATCCACTGAAGTCTGCCACACACAGACTGAAGAGCCAAAAAGAAACTCAACTTTTTTGGTTTCTCATGAGAATCACTTACCAGGACGTCTTACAGCAGGATCTGGATCTAGTGTTTTCTTTAGATACTCAGTTAAAGTCTGTAAATTGGCATCACTCAGCTCCATTTTGGCAGAACCTAAAGCTCAAAAGTAGTTTTGTTATAAATACAGAGCAGAACATCTATCCTATAAACTACACATATGCAAAACTAGATTCCACAGCAGACATATCAGCTCTTTCTGACTGTACCTCATAAAGCTTGGTCTCATCTCACACATCTCATGTAAAACAACAGCTAGTGTGCATCAAGCACAGAACAGAAAACATTCCATTTCTTCAACTACCTGTAACTGCTATTGTCTTATTTATTGAGACCAAACTCCTAGAACAGGATCTCACACATCCAGCAAACCATGAACCAGGTATAGCCAAAAGACGATCTCTTGCCCTTTCAGGACAACAGAAGTTCTTGAGAACTACCCTCAGCCCCAGAAACCTGTTCCTGGTTGAAAAAACTGAATGGTCCTGCCCTACAGAACCCTAAATAGAGCAATTCAAAGTGCACTGGAGAGTAAAGATTTATTTAAAATGAAATACTCGTTATAAAAAAAAAAAACCCTCTCAACAGAAAATTAATTTTTTACAAGACGACAAGAGACTGTGCAAAGCCAGAGGGTTTGTCCACCCTGTACAATTAAGTTAGATTAGGGTGAGAGTTAATTTAAACTGTAATACTTATTAGACAATAACCGTGCAATAAGTCTAAATTACTTCTCTCTAGTAATCCTCCCACACACATTCTCATACTTACCACAGTGATATATTAGCTTCATAGCTTTAATTGGAATAATTAAAATCACAGTAACACTAAAATAGTAGCAAGACATGATTTAATGGACATGTTGCTGTTCAGGGTATCATCATCAATTGGGCCCACATCTGTCTTACCACCAGCAGCACAGTTCACTCACTAGAGATGCAATGAGGAAGCAAAGATTTCACTTTTCGCTCTAGACTTTCTAATTAGTAAGACTGAACAAATTCAAAGAGGGACAGACAATCAGTCTACATTGATTACCAGTGCAATGGTTTCTATTTAAGCACACTTGTAAGACAACGTGTTTTAACACCACAGTTTTTACTTTAACTATGGCATTTGTATCACTAAGAGAGCAACAGTATCCTCCTGAATGAAATTAATGTCAATGAGTAATTGAGATCACAACATATTTTGCAAAAAGTAAAAAACCACCTAGACAGTCCCGCCTCTCATGTTTTACCTCCCTTCCCTTTTCAGGCTTTACTTGTTTCTAGTCTTGTTCACCAGTTCACATCAACCAACAGAAAGCCAATATAGTAACAGAATAAGCAAACAGCACCAATAAAAGCTGATGCTCACATGTTCTACAAAATGGCCTCGTGCATCATTACTTTGATGTTGAAACTAATACTTAAATCTTTCATAATTTAAAAAAAAAATAATTATCTGCTCCAGGGAAGTTTGTAAGGCCAAGGTGCAAACCTATGCAAAAATAATTTCTTAAGACTAAACTTGACTCAAATGGGAAAACCAACAGAAAAGAGTTTACAATCCTGAACGGCCTTTTACAAATACCTCACACACATATGCAATATAGGGGACCATATAAAAAAATATAACCTCAAGCTGACTGTGAGTTTGCTTTGAAGGCCAAACACGAAGATTTGAATCCATTACTCAATCCCTCATACATAAGGATAAAATATTTTCACCTGCTACCTGCTTGCTCTTCTTTCATTCTCTTCCTCTCGTTATTAATTTGTTTTGTTTCCCACTACAAAAAACAGGTGGTACTTGCTAGACTGCTGTGATACTTCTTGCTATGTTGAGACATATGCCTCCTGGAAAGGCCACAGAAAATGAGAATCCTTTCAGACAAAAAAAAAAACCAAAACAAGAAACCAAAGGCAGCAGTCCTCCAAGCCTCACACTGTGAAGAGCTTCGGAAAAGTCTGCTCCTGCACTGACTCGTCACAGCACTTACCAAACACCATCTACATGCTGAAGGATGTTTACGGTCCAGATTGGCATGGGAAATATTATCTTCACACCGAAGTGACGATTTTTACGCTCGCTTCCTCCTCTACCAAACCGCATGGGTGGAGAGACAAGCACCACCTGGCCACGGAAGCAGGAGCGCGGACCCACCGCACGCCGCGGCCCGCTCGGGCCATTTCCCCACAGCCCAAAAACGAGGCCACCCGTGAGGCGAGGCGGCCACCAGGAGCCCTTCAATAAGGACGGGGTGAGGAACTCTCCAGGCCCGGCCACCAGCGCGGCTATCCCCGCTCTTGCTACTACGGGGGCGTCCCAGCCGCGTCCCAGCCCCGTCCCGCCACCTCAGCCCAGCCCATCCCGGCGCTTCCCCGGTCCCATCCTCGCCATCTGCCCAGCCTGAAGCCGCCGGGAGGTTTATCCGAGGGACGGGGCCGCTCTGTCCCGCCTGCCACAGCCGCCAGACTGCGCCTCCTCATGCGGCGACGACCCGGCTCGGCTGCATTCCCCGCAAGACGGACCCAGGGCAAGGCCTGCCCACCCCGGCGAGCCGCAGCAAGGCGGGCGAGCTGGCGGCTGCGGCGGGGGAGCCCCGAACAGTACCACCACCCTCAGACTAACTTGCTCCCCTCCCCCTCCCCGCCACCTCCAGACCGGCAGCAGCGACAGCCAATGAGGGGCGCAAACCACTGCGCCCCAGAGGTCACTAACCAATCACGAGCTGCGGGAGGCGGGCCGAAGCACCCCAGCATGGTGAGCTGCGCCTCTCGCTGCGCCGCGGGCCCAGCGCCCGAGACCAGCGCAGAGCGGAGCGCCAGCCGGCCGCGGGCCGTGTGAGCCGCCGGGCTGTAGGGCCACCCCACCACCAGCATTGTCGAGCGGCGCGGCCCAGCCTCACCTGGCGACTTCCCCCCGGCAGTGGCGGCAGCAGCGACGGCTCCGAGAGCTCCGGCTGCGCTTCACATTCAAACCGCGGTGCGAGGGCGCGGCGGCGGCACCGTGACCGCATCACGCAGGGCGGTGACACCGATCGGCCGCCGGACCAATCAGCGGTCTCCCCTTCCTCGACGCGCTCCGCTGTGAGCCAATCCTTGCCAAGCTGCCCACGGGGCTGGCCGGCCAATGGCCTGGCGCTTCCCACAAGGCCCTGGGGCGCCTCTCGCAGCAGCCGGGGCACCGCGGGAAGCCGGTCCGGGCCAAGGGGGGCCTCAGGCGGGGCTCGGGAAGGCTCGGTCGGGCTCTGCGGGCCCGGCTGACCGCGGGAAGGGCGAGTGGCTCCCCGGGGACATGGCGGGCGGAGGCCGGGCCGGGGTACAAGGAGACGGCCCAGCATCCGGCGGGACGGGGCTGGGTGTGGGCCGCGGGGCCCAGGAGGGTAGAAAGCGGGGGCGGCCGAAGGGCAAGAGCGCCTTGATTGATTAAAAAAGCGGACGTTCCTACTGAGGAAAAGAACAGCCAGAAGGAACTAGGAAGACACAGAGTGGTGTGTTTAAAAACAAACACCACACACCCCTAAACGAGAAAGCCCCGTCATTATCATCAGTGATAAATCTCATGTTGAAGATAGAAGGCTGCAGGTGCTCAAGCTACCGCATAAGCTGCATAAAAAAACCCCAAGCAACACTTCTTAAAACTTTATTGATTTACCACTTGATTAACTATTATAACAGTATTATACATAGTATTTTCATGTAGAAAACTTTACATAGTTTTTCACATTATATAATTTTGGTATTCTCTCAAAAATGTATACATCCATTGGGCAAGGAATGCTCTTCTTTAAATTATTGATATTAAATGCACTTAATATGGAGATCTGAAAATGTAGGCATTTTAAATATGTGAAAACATACATTTTTACACAGAAATAACATTAAAGGTGCTCAACAAACAATTTACATATTATAGGGAGCTGCAATTTTGACAGAAAAAGCTTAGTTCTACTTCACACTAAAAGTTACTATTTTTAATCATTGTTAGTAGTAAGACTGAGCTGAAATCAGGGAGGTGTTTGCCTGTATTAGTGGACATTGTTTTAGATTGCTCTGTTTAGTGAGATTATGAGACTTGAAAAACCCCTGTAAAAACAATTTTATTGTACTGTAAGACAACAGAATCAAGATGAAAGGGAGTTTTTTGGGTTTTCCTCATTAGCATCCTCCCCTTGCCTACCTATTTCCTAGAGGGTTCCAAAATATGTAATAACTAATATCATGCAGTCTCCATATTTATACCATTATAGGTAAACCAGTTTATAGTTTAATTTGTTGCATAACACTACTTGAAAATCTAAGAGGTTACTTTTTATTACTCCATGTATTGCACAGATGTCTTGATCTCTTCCAGGAAATGCTGACACAGACCTTGTTCTCATCCATAATTCCACTAAAGCCAATAAACCTACCACAGGCAGATCAAGTCTGTGCCAGCAGAGCCAGGACAAGATCAGAACCAGCAGTGACTACTGCAGGAGTTTTGGCTCAGCGTTTTTAACTTCATTAAGATGTCTGTGGGTTATGATGGTTCTGACTGTGTAAGGGGAAACCAAAGGGGTGATGCGAATACAACCGATTCAGGTATCCCACTGAACATACCATTCTTATTGCTTTAACAATCAATTCCAGAAAATTGACAGGATTAAGGCTGTTACGATCCAATTGCATTGCAGTCCCCCTTCTCCTTCATGCACTACAGAGTCTAGAATTTCAGCAGTTTATAAATGGTATAAATACAATAAAAGCTTAAGTAAAAAAAAACAGTCTCAGAACTAAGGCTGAAGGAAAGGATTGATTAAAGGCCCTTTATTCTATATGCAGAGACAGGAAAAATGTTGCACATTACAGTAAAGAAAGCCCTGTAAAGTAATTTAAGATCTGAAAATTAAGAGACTTGTTTCAAGACATGAGCTGTGAGGCTTTCAAAACTGTAAAACACAGAAAAAGCATGCAACTTCAACAAGTTTGTGTTTGGACATGAGATGAAGGTATACATTCAATGAGGCAGTGACAAATTCACAACCTGAAAAATTAAGTTTCAAATATTTTCTTTAGGATTATCTAGAACCAGAAGAAGAATTATTAGATATTTAAATAGAATTAAAATAAATACTTCAGTTTACTGTAATTGATGAAGTGACATTACCAGGGAATAAGCAACTATACTAAATGCAACACAAAAGGAGGTTTCAAATGCAGCAAGGTAACTATCAGCATTGCTTATTCTTCAGTCTTATTGTAAAATAGAGCCATATATATTCCTTTCTACTAAATATTAGTGTATAGATTTAATCTAATGGGTGTTTAAAAGTTAAAGAGCCACAACCACCCTTTATTTTTCTTTGGTTAAAAATAAAAAGTCAAAGTGTGAAAGCCTTACTGCTACTATTGACTGCAAAACCACCCCCAAATAATAATTATTAGAGAAGAGCACCATATAAACCCTTTGGAAATAGCTCACAAAAACAATTAAAACAACAAAACAAAATAAGAATCCCAACATCAACTATGGCCACCCTACTGGGAAACTCAATTTAAAAGCAAAATAACAGGTTAAACACTTAATACCATTCAAGCACATTGTTGTGGGGTTTGTTTGTTTGGGTTTTTTTAATACTGTTATAGTTTAGGTTTGGCTGATATGGGTAGCACAGTAGTTAATATAACACCTTTGTTTACATTATTTTAGGAAGTAGAACCTCTCCTCCCCTCTTCAGTTTAGAGAAGGCTTAAAACTTGACATTAAAATTAGTTCAAAGGACAGACCTCAGACCTTCAACAATTAACTGGCATTCTATCATGGAAACCATTGTCACAGAAAACCAATGCATCTCAAAGAAAGAAAAATCTTAGGGCAAGCAAAGCTGCAGTGTTCAGTCATGTTTGCTTTACAGATACTTTCAGAGCTCAGAAATGTATTGGTAACTTGCAGTACACAAATGAACTGAAGTTTAATTTTGCTAGATGGGAACTCAGTTTTCTTTTAGATCACAACAGGAACTAATAGCTGAGAATAAAAATAATTGGCACAAAAAGACAAACGAGAAGTTTCAGGTCTGCAGTAAAATGAAACATAACCTGATACATATTAAGGACAGGATCTTGCTAAACAGACACAACTGGTACTAGACACATTATAGTCAAGGGTAAAAAAGGTGGGTTTATTTGTTCTGAACCTTGTTTTTAGTATTCCTGTATATGCTCTGTCCATGATTGGCCAGTGTATGAAAGTAAATGGAAAGTGTAGAAGTTTCGGTTTTTTTAAATGCCTTTAACTCAAGACTAACAAGCTAAACAGAGTAGATGCCATTGTGTGCTCCTGATGTAAAACCTTCCATAAACCCAAAAATATGTCCGGAAGATGAAGCACTCATATTAAAAAAAGGTTTTAAAGGTGAATTGCTGAACAGGAGGAAAACCCGTTCCCCAAACATCCTACAGGCTGTTCACTTCAAAATCCATAACATGCTGCCTGGTCTAGTCATGTCCACACAAAGGAAAACCCAGAATGATCTTAGGTGGTCATTAGCCACTCCAGTATAGTTTATTATGAACACATGTGCTAACATCACAAGGCTCTACAGCTATATTCAGTATTTCCAAGGGGCATAATTTCTATTGAGGAACCCAGCTGATTTATCAGATTTAGCTGGGATGCAAGACTGAACAATTGGTAAAAGACTAGAAGAGACAGACTTGATCATAAGGATGACTAGCATTGAAACAAAGAGACTTTACATCTACTGTATTAATTCTGTAAGCAATAATTTAAACCAAACTGCTGATAGTTTTGTAGGATGGACAGGATTTTTTTTTTTCTTCTCCCCAAATACCATTGTGGTAAGAGTAACGTGCTGCTGTGTTGATACACCAGGGTCCCATTTTTTCCCTATTCACTTTAATCCATCTCTGGAACATTGCTTTATGTACAAACAGAAGTAACCAACCCTACTCAGGCGGGGCTACCACGAAGGTAAGTTCATCCCAGTTGTCCGTATCTGCTCCTCTGTTATGCAGATTTTGAACACAACACCTATACGCAAGAAGAACTTCCGTAGCACAGCTCGAAGCTCAGGAATCAGGTCAAACTGCATGATTTCACACAAGTATGGATAATATGTTGAAGCATGTGCCCTAAACTATCAAAGAAGATACGAAAAAAACATGTTATTCTCTATTACCATAGGAAAGCACAGAGGTTTTCCACATTCACGTGTACGCCGACTTGTTAAAACACAAGGTCTCGCCCAACCAAAGGCCTCCCTGGACTGCTGAAGGGCCTTAAAGACCAGTGTTTTCTGCAGCAGCCTTAGCAGATGCCTACAGGAAACCATACACAGAGCATGCATTTGGCTTTTCTTCCCTAAAATAGAATTGGACTCTCTCAGGGATTCCTCAGGCTAGAGGTAGGTATCACAGGCTACTTGTTAAAATCACCTCCTCACAAGCACAAGCCCATCCTTTCTTGCACATTGTGCCTTTGTAGAAAAGCTCTGCAGTAATTCTATCAATATTTCTATACAACTGTGAATGTCATGGATGCAGTCCCATTTTTACAATGTGGAATGCTTGCAAAAAATGGAGCTGTAACAAGTGCTTTATTTCAAGGAGAGCACACACTATGTGACTAAGCCCACTAGCCACCCTGCAATACAGATAATAAGGACTGATTTCAACAGAAACAGAAGTTAAAAAATCCCTGAATTCAAACAGAGATGACTTCCAGCCTGTTCTTACCTTTTCATCACTGATTTTTAGTGTTTTTGTTAAAAGCAACAGCAGGAGATTGGTCCAAGCTTCTCTGTGGCTTTCTGAGTTGACAGTAATGAAATATGCCAGGGCCTCACTGCACACACTGGAGACACAACACAGTTCAGACAAGCCATAAAGACAACCCACAGAAAGTTTCTGTAACATGCAGTTTGTCCTCTCATAATGTATTTTGTTTTCAAGTAAGATGCATCTCCACAGGAAATGAAAGATTTACATGCAGCAACTTTAATTACACAAATTTGCCTTGATGATTTTTCTCTTCACAGCAGTTGTTAAAGATACCAAAACTGAAATAGTTTTCATGTTATCCACAAAGAACCATGGAGTCAGAAGTGGGAGAGTTGGACTTTCCTCATAAACACACTGTAATTAAAGTGGTGTCAAACCTCTAAACATTATTGCCTGATCTTTACTTTGAGGCAGCTTAGGCAACAGAAACACGAAAGAGTTCTCCCTCCAAAACTAGACTGCTTTAATAAAGATCTGCAGAGCTCAGCAGCATGGATTAAAGAGGGATTACTATTGTATTAATACATTTTTGGCCCTTGCTGTAGGCTGTCAACACAAGGTACAAACTGTACCACTTCCAATGGCTTTTTGTGGGGGCACTATTTTAATTAAAGAAAGAATGGAACCTCCCCTTCTACACACAAAAATATTAATTATGTCCATAGATACTGATAAATTAAAATGCTACTGAAATCCACTGCATTAGTGCCAATTGCAAGTTTAGGAGTTCTTTACATTTGTTTAGAGATTAGTACTCTGAACTGTCATGTACCAACAACCCAATTCTCAAATAAAGGGGACCCAAATACCTTTTTATACCAATTCAGCATTATTTTCTATATTTTCCTAAGTTCCAGGTATACAGCAGCTTATACTACGCTCTGTTTAGGTTACTGTAACCTACTATACCTCTAAATACCATTATTTACTCAGATGTGAAAAGTACTGATACACCACCACCACCACCACTTTTGTAAAGGAAAGCTTATGTCAATCAAGAAGGTGTTCCATTTATTCCAAATAGATTGCGTCCTTATAGCTAAATTAACCTTTAATAAAGAGTGGCCATCCATCCATCCATCCACCCTTTGTATACTCTGCTCAGCAATTAAAAATGGGACATTTGTACCCAGGGATGCATCATGCTGGCTGGACACAGAAGGCCCCAGAGCTCAGCTGCTCTCTCACCTGAGCAGCCGTTGCTGGATGGCATCCCAGGAGTCTCGGCGGTTCTCATCCACATACATGCGAAAGAGTATTCTCAAGCAACAAGCCAAGCTGCTGGTCTCTTGTTTTAAGAGATTTGGTTTGGATTTACCCTTGAACCCTAGAAATCAGTTACACACAGGGAGAGAGGGAACATTCACATTTGGAGTTACTAGTCAAGAGGTAAAGTTTATGAGCAATACCTCCACTAGTGAGCAGTGACCATTTCTTGCCCAGATCATATTTCCTCCCCCTTGATTTTCATTGAGGCCCAATCTATTTATAAAGTTATTTAACTACAGTAGTACTGACTGTGTAGCTCTACTTTAATAAAAAACCCAGGCAAACAGAATTATTCAGGTCATCAGGAAGGAGACTAGTAATAAAAGCATGCAACACTGTCGGATCAACTCAGATTACTGCCGTGTTATACTGTCCTTTGACATAAAAATACTGAGCTCCATTTATAGCTTCAGCTATCGAGATACATTTGTGTATCAAATTAAAAATAAAAGCCTTACCTGCTCTCCATAACACAGTTCGCTGTTCATAATTTGAATTAAAGGCTTTTGAAAATGAATGAGATTCTTGCAGGCAATCTAGTAACTTAAAGAGGTGATGTGAAGACATATATTTATACATTCCTTGATCTTCTGTGTCAATGTGGATATCTGCATCCAACGCATCTCGCTAAGGCGGGGGGGAGAGGAGGGAGAGGAAGGGAGAGAGGGAAGTGCCAATAACATTATTTTTATATAAGCTTAAGACTTTGATACTTCACAGATCATACCCCACTAACTCCAGATTCCATTTATAGATACAAGTTAAGTATTAGTCCACTACAACACAGCAGTCTGGTCCTGTCAAGTATCAGAGTTGCACTCTTTTCAGTAGGATATTTTAAAAGAGAGAAGTTATGTTCTATTCTCGATATTGATCAGTAAAAAAAAAAAATAAATCAAGAACAACAAGGGAAGACCCTCCCTTATCAAGGCATGAAGACGACATAGCAATACAATATAGAGCATTTCCTCTCCTCTAGAAGATGACTGAGCATGTCTGCTGAATTCTGAACATCAAAATGAACCACAAAAATAGTGCAAGTTTAAATGTTCCAGAGCACAGAAATTCCCCATCTTTGGCCAATGCCAAGTTTCATTACAATTGGTCAATATTTTGAGCTAATTTCATTAGGAATTTAACTATACCATCTGCAAAACACTACTTGAATGCACTAGCCCACACTTCTAGCTTAGGGCTCTATTAATACAGCCAAGCACGAGCCAACTTCTGATTCTAGGGAATAGCACAATTTTCAGGGACAAGGACCTCTCTGAGGCAGGTAATGAGTTAAATCTTGACCATTAAACTTGCTAAAGTTCAACTTCTGCATCTTCTCCTGTGTAAACACCTAGAGACTGAGCAAACTCTCACCTGTGGCTAAATGAAGACACTCAGGTTAAACAACAGAAAACAATGCTTGACCCAAAACAAAAAAAATATTCTTGGTGAGTATGCATTTATTGTAAAAACAATGATAATATATTCTATTGATAAAAAAATAATGGCAATGCAATTATAATAATTCAACAAGCAGATTGCAAGGAAACACAAGGAGGCAGTCAAAATATCACAGCTTAGAAGTAGTGACACACACATTCAAGGTGTTGCTGGGAGTTAGAAAAAGGAAGAGACTACATATTCTCTTTTGTAAACACTTCAGAGCATTGGATAGTCTGTACTTTACTGCCACAACAAGGTTATAAATTAGTCTGATGGTACCTGAGCTGCAGCCATGTGCTCAGCATCTTCCTTCTTGCTTGTTGCTGGATAGAACACTATGTTATCGATGGTCTGTATCAACTCCAGCTGCACCACACACTTGATAAGGAGGCCAGCAAATAGTTTCTGGTCTAATTAAATGAAGCAACAAAAGACTGAGAAGCAAACTTGCAACAATTCACTTACAAGAGGCTTGCAAAACACTCCATTACCATTAGCATTTTGGTATTTAGTGATCCTATGAATTATCTCAGAGATAATTTCTCTGCAAGGCATAAACACAAGTTGTAAAGATGTACCCCAAGTTTAAATGCCCCAAAACTTTTTCTACAGAATTACAGAAGTGGAGTAAAAGTGGCTATAAAAGTTAATTTAATAAACCTGCATGTTTTCCTTACTTGTATAAGGACCACCTTTCCAGCTGTCATCTGTTGGATTTGAAAATTGACTTTGTCCTCTTTCTGAAGCATTTTTATCCATGCTGCTTAAAGACTGGTGATCTAGGTCTAAATCCTAGAAAAGAATGCAGAACAGCTCTAACAATCCACAACACTAAGTACCAACAGCTATCAGTTTTCAGATGGCTTCACTAACCTCAGATTCAAAGGCTTCCAGCATCCATTCTTTATCTTATTTTACAATGACACCAAATACACACCAGTGTTGATTCCAGTAATTATTGCCAACCCTATTTACTACAACAAAATATTTTGAAAGCTAACTTAACACAAAACCCTGTTAGTTTCTTAGACTGAATTAACTCTTACCAAGGGTTTTTCAGATGAATCTTCATCCATTCCTGCAGGCCTCCATGTCAGCAAGCTTCACAAAATTAAAAAAATAAATAGGTAAATATTGTTGCTCTGGAATTGGGAATTAGCGTGAGAATGAAGTTTATTAACTTACACATGAGGAATAGTAGTTTTGAAGATTTCTAGCATACAATTGCATGTCTGGCCCCAGACTTCAGGGCTGAATTTCTGTCCATTTAGAATTACCAGGTTTTCCAGGCAGTTTGTACCTGATCGAGCCAACTGCTCATTATCTGTTAAAGAAATGTACCATATTTATCAGCTTCTACAGTATCAATGAAAAAACAAACATTCGCTATCACTGCTCCATTAAACATTTTTATCAGTATTATGAAATGCATGGTATCTTAGGCCAAAGCCTATTTATAAAGTATATTACAATAATATCAAGTTTAAGAACCTACTGAACTAAAAAAAAAGAAGTGTTTCAAAATAGACTTCATGAGATTGAAAACCAACCAGGGAAGACAAAGGAAGCATACAGTGAGACAAAAGGAAGGAGAAGCACTAATTAGAAAATTAAGATTTCCTGCAAGATAGTTGCCCCCCACATTCCATGATAGCAATATGCAGGATTTCAGGCAGAAGAGTTGCAGTCTAAAAGATAACACATTCTTTAGAAAGTCTTATCTAAAAGTACTAGATGCTTGAGAAGAGGTGGGGGGGAGGATGGCAGAAGAAAAAAGAAAAAGAAGGAAAAAACAGAACGCATACAAGAATGTGTGTGTGTAAATAAATGAGGTATTTTATCCATGCAGCCAAAAGGAGAAAGGTTGTTGGCAGAAGATTACACAATTCTTTAAAAGCTTTTGCTCTGTCACAATAACACATTAACAAAGAGCTGCCTAACTGATTAAATAGAAAGATACTGCATCTATCTATTACATATTGTCCTAATGATAGCTCTATTCTTCCAAAATGCAGTTTACTTTGCCCTTCTCAAGTAATGAGGATTTAAGAAATACACCAATCGAAAAATACAAGCAAATAAGCTACCTTGTTTTACACACCAGTGTAACTGTGCAAGTATGTCAGGAAGAAGGATCTCATTTAAAGCTTCATAAAATTGTGTAAATACATCACAGATTGCATAAAGTGCATGGTTGCATGTAGTGGTCATCCATTCAGATTTCTACAAGAAAAAATGAGAAGTCTTGGTTTGTATCTGGGTGCTTCTATGGTGACAGCACTTGGCTTATGCACAGCTGTTCAACACAGGACACGGCCTCTGAGGAGCAGAATTTAGATACAACTACAAAGCCTCACTGCTGCAGATGTCTTCTCAGAAGCATTTAGTTAGCCACAGGAATACTGATCAGAAAACTATACATTTTTACAACGAAGTGTGAATATTCTTCTTGAAAACATTCAGACAGACAGAACAGACAGATAGGTCACTGGGCAAAATGACAAGTTTCATACATACCACAGAATACAACAATACATCGTTACATTTGGGGCTGTATGGGGTGGGAATACACTGACAAGACAAACAATACAAACTGCTGCCTTGACTGTTTGAGATCTTAAAAAGACAACTCTTAACTTTTCCTGGCTTTTTGTTTTTACCTCTGTTTGTTGTTCAGGGAGTTTCATATTATCAAAAATCCGAAACACAATTCTGAACAGATCTTGCCACCAGTGCTTCTCAAAGGTATGGCCATAACTCTTCATTATTTCAAACATCACTGTTAAGCCTCTATAAACAAACCCAAACAAATAAAGGAAAAGATGTTAAAATGCATACCTGTGATCTATTAATTAACTGAATAATAATAAAAAAACCCCCAAAATAAAAGCTTTATTACCTTGTCCGAACATCTAACTTGCAACGATTGATGATACAAGAAAGTTCAAATAAAATGGGAAACCATCCTCTGACCCACACTCTGTCCCCAGGAGCAACATTCATGTCATCACTTGTGTATTCTCTTAATACCTTGGAGGTGAGCAGGAAAAAAGAGACTTAAAAAAAATAATCTCAAAAATCTTTAAATCTGACAGATTTAGATACTATCAGTGGCACATACAGACTTAAAAGTCTTAGTTCCTACTATAACACTCAAATCCTGTAAAATATGAGTATCAATCTGAGACATAACTATTTGTGAATATACTGGAACAAAAAAAATGAAAAAGAAATACTTAAATCTGTTTTACTTAAGTTCTGCTAAAGGCTTTACAAGCTGCAGAGGTTTGCACTTTAGGAGGCACGTTGTTCAACGACAGGCAACAATTCTATAAATATAGGTAATAAGGAATTTTAAGTTTGGCATGTACCAGTTCTATACTTTTCTGGCATACTGGATGCAGCATGTACATCCTGCAATTGGAACGTGCCCCTGCAATCTAACTACAGGCTCTTTCCAGCAAAATCATTATTATATTAAGTATTCAGACTGATGTGGAAAAATACGCATGTTTGCAACCAATTTAACTAGACATAATCAGAGTGCAGAACAAGTAGTATTCCAGATCATTCTAACACTATAGAAAAAAGGGGCTATTTAATTCAGTTATTTCCAATTTGGACTGATGAGGTTTATTTTTTTTTAATTAGTCCTAGTTTACTGCTTACATAAAACCAAAATTACTGCTAATTCTGAATAAGCTGAATCATTTGCTGCTTGGAGACTGAAGTTTGAGTCTGAAAGCTACTTCTTAGTTACAAGATTAGTCTCAGTTTAACAGTAGAAGATAGTGTAAGAATACACAAGGGTAAAAATTGAAAGAAAATACCTGTGGTCTTTCTGAAACATATTTTGCACAGAACCGAATAAGTCTAATGGCTTCCATGCTGGTGTCCGGAAATGCAACATTACAGGCAAATTCAGAAAGGCATTTTACTGCATCCTGAAATGAGTCAATTGCTGCTGGAAAGTGCTGTTGGAAAATGTTTGCTGTGAAGAACAAACAAATACACTTTTTTAAAGTTACTGGTATGGAAACCCATAGATAAACTGGCATCGATCTACAGATACCAGCCATTGTGTACCACTACCAAATGGACAAGCATGAAAGGACCAGATCTAGATGAAATATGGTTCTCTGTCTTCCCTTACATTCTTCCCCATCCCACCTCACCACCAAAATTCATCAGCATCACACTTTCTCAGGTTGGATAACTACCTATTTTATAATTTAGGATTATTTCACAGCTTCTTACATGGTTCAGCTTCCTCTCACAGCATATGCAACCCAAAGCTCTTAAAATATTTAGATACAATAGGAGTAAAGCTTGATGTTAATTTCCCTGCCGTTAACAAAGTCACCTAAATTTACATAAATGATCTAAGCTTGTAATTATTTATATTTTGTAGCAAGAAAGGAAAAAACAGTTAGATTTCAGACTTAAGGAACAGACTAAAAACAAACCCAATGTGTACAAGCTTTTGAACAAACTGCAACTCCCAAGATCTGTGTAATCCAAGTTAGCAAAAAAAATTTTGTTACCATTTGCATTTATTACTACTGTCCATAGCTCTTTTTCCACGTGCTGCTTAAAGGGAACAGGGTAGTTTCAGGACATTTATGAAAGCTATGCTCAATATTGAATGCCATTACAGAAATATTGGAGTTGGTTGTCTTCTGTTGAAAGTGGCAGCAGTTTGTTGTTAAAATACACCTCTAGAGCAAGCTATTCCAAACTTGAGGACTTCTATAGCAAGATATCTATATCTAGTTTTTCCTGTCCATAGCAATCAGAAGACTACAGGTAAGACCCAGCTGCAAGATCTTGTGTTTATTTACCTGTAAGTACAAGATCTTATACAGATAGGCCTTTTAAACCAGAATCACAGCAGCTAAACTAATTGGGGTACTTGCATCTGTCAAACATTACTTACTAACTATGTGTGCTGTAGTCTGAAAGGCCAGCTCTACAATATTCCCATCATGGTCTGATGCTGCTTGATGAAAGACTGCAAAGATATTCTTCCAGCCTGAACGAATATTACCAGCTTGAGAGTTGACCATCTGAGCAATACAGCGGATCACCATGTCCCGAATAGTTGGAGATCTTAAAGTAAAAATGAAAGGAAAGGCAGACTTTCACAAGTGGCACCATTTTACACTGGCACCAAGTGACTGTGCCACCTCCATGTATACAACAGTCTAACCCACGCCAAGCAACATATTTAAGTAAGACTAAAGCAAGCCAACACAAACTGCAGTGCATCACACCTGTTTTTCTTCATAATATGCTCAAAAGGCCTTAGGAAGTCTTTCTGGAAGCGGAAGTTGGCTAACTCTCCCTTCTCAAGAAATTTCATTGACAGCTGCCTTAATGAGTCCACTGCAAAGATGGCAACATCTTCATTAGGGTTACACCCAACCTAGAAGAAAAGCATGTTTTCAAACACCAGCTAAGTATACTTACATGAGTAATGAATTCAACATTAAAGTTTCATGTCAGTCCACTAAAAATGGCTAGCACGTTCGGGTTTTCAGATATTTAGAAGACAGGGGATTACTTTTGGAAAGGGCTCTCTCAGTCATTTGATCCAATTAAACATCCCATAGATTTTCCATGCAACAAGTGTAGAACTAGAATAGTCAGCTAGACACTAAAAACTAATAAAATAAAAATAATCTTAGGTTAAAAAAACCCCACCCAAACGTGGAAATTGTTTCCTAAGGAAACCAATTTTGTCATTTCAGGATCATCCATTTATATTTTAGAGGAAAACTAACTTGGCGTTTGGTTAGAAAGACAGTGGCATACAGAAAAATTACAAATACAAAATTGTATAATTAAGTGATTTAAGATCATTCCTATAAACATTTCAATTTTTATTTATACAGTTAGATTTTTTAAATAGGTGCTTCCTTTAGGCGCCTTGAATGGATTTTTTTTTTAAAAATCACAACCTACACCACTAAGAAAATAAAAGGAAAAAGCTGATTAAAGAATTCCTGCTATTCATGTATGTTCTGTAACTTGATTTAAAAAATACCTTATTGAAGTGATCTCCAATCACATGCCAGATCCTTGACCACTGCAGCCTAATGCGGTTCATGTTGTAATATGAGATCTCCACTATCTTCTGCAGGCTGAACATGCGTGGATGGTGGGGGGAAGCCAGCTCGTCCATGGAGACAGCACACAGCCATCGGACAAAGTCAACTGGACATTAAAAGACAGTCCTGTAAGTTCAAGATGTTACATTGCAAGAGTTCCTGTAACCCCCCCAAATAGTCAGCATACATACCTATTGCATTTCCATCCAGCCTAGTTGATCCTGTAAATATCCTATGGAACAAATAAACGAGTTGCAGTTTTAGCTGCACATCCACAAGAGTCAATCACACATCTTAGTGCTGTAGGCAAATGTCAGCACGTCTCCTGGAGGTACTTCACAACCCTCCGTGCCTTGAACTCTGCAACTGTTTTATTCTTACTCCTTGGCAGCAGTTCCTGCCCTTGTCTTAGTCTAAGCATCCTCTTCCCTGCTGCAAGTCAGTCTGCTAAGCTTCTGCCCATTGCAGAGAACAAGCACAGGCTCAATTTTATCCAGGCCAAGTAGTGCTGGAACACTCACTGGGGTGACAGCATGGTAGAACCCATAGGGAAAATAAAAAGATGTTAAGAAAGCTTTGCTGCAAGACTTCACTGGATGCCAGCCACCTGCTTGATCTTTACACAATTCAAGAATACTCCAAGTTGTAGCCATCAAAACAGATGGCTGATAGACTATGGATGCACCATTGTCTCCTTTTCCCCATCTGCTGTTCAGAGTCTTGAGAGAAGTTTAGACCACTGATAGTGACTAATTTAGAACATTGCTAACTGGAGAATGCTTCCAAACCTTTCAGACTTTGATATGGTAACAGACACATTTGTTACAAGAAATACTACAAGTCTGTATGGATGATTCTACAGACTTGCCCAATAGTTGCAGTATAAAAAAAAGTATTAAAAGTCCCCTTCCAACATATGGTTTATGATAGAAGCATCTCTATCAACAACATCTTAGAAGAACCGATGAGAATGATAATAACTTAGACAAGAATGCAGCACCTAATGAATAAAGGGCTAAGCACAGCAACTAGAGAAATGCTGAAGTTCACAAGATCAATGAAAATTGCATGATTTATTAGGATAAGGGCATTTATTGATTTCAGATACCTGTCCTGTTCAGGCTAAATTAAAAAAGGAAGAAAAGAAAAAAGAAAAGAAGGAAACCCAGATACACGGAATACATATAGGTAAGCTACAGACAGTTATCAGATAAATTTGTAAAACAAAAACAGCTAACTACTGTATTACCAACCTAATTCTGGTCTTCACTGACTTATTCCAAAGAAAAGGCATAAAAACACATGCATACACACAGTGCCCCTTCTCACAACACGCTACATTTGTTATACTGCTATTCAATGATAGTCTCTCCCTTGTGAATATTACGTGCCTGAAGAGATACACTTATTGGGCCCAGGGAAAATATCTAAGTATCAGCATCTTTTTCCCCAGAGAATCAGGCTTCAAGAACAAAAGCCCCTGTCAAACCCTGCATATAAAATAAGGATGGTCAGTAACTTCAAGTCACATTTTCCCCAGAAAGAGATGATATTCTCAGTACCTGTCGACTGCTACCACTACACTTTGTGAGCTGGTCTCTCCCACTGACTCCTGAATGCTCGCCATGTGCCGTTTATCAGCTCCACTTCCAACGAGGTTACCTGCAATAAAACCCATTAAAAACCAGTATTTAGCATCATGAAATTGCTTCTTTATATTAACTCCAACTATATACAAGCAGACAAAGAAAAGTGACTACTGATTCCAATTAGCTTGTAATTTATATGGAGCAGATGGTGCCCTTGCCAGATCTGAGCCAGATTATTATAAAATCAAACACCCAGTGAGAGGGATGGCTTTTTTCCCTTAGGGCATTGTGTTTTGACCATCATCTTTACTAACTTATGATGTGATGCTGTTAATAAGATTGGAAATGATAAAACATTTTAAAATATGAACTCTAAGTCAGACACAAGTAGTTAATGCTGGGCACTGTACTGTAATATTCAGCATCATCATTGTGTATAGCATCAGCTCCAGAGTATTTTCAAATTCAAACATTTCCTTGACAGTTTTCCAAAGATTAGGACAACTTTCCTTGTCCCTCTAACTTCTAGCTTAAAATTGAAGGTTCGTTTCTTGCACATACTGCAGGAACAATAGAAACTGGAACAGCAAGCCCAAGATACAGAGATTAAAAAACTCTTGGAAAACCCCTTATCAACCATTGAAACATCTATTAATTCCCAAAGAGAAACAGCTTATTTTTTTACTATTAAAAAAAAAGCATAAAAAGAAAGAAACTATAATACTGGTTACAAAACCATGACTTCGTAAGTATGGTTAAACAGCTCTGACAACAATATATTCCAACAAACAAATCTGGAAAATCTTTGTTAAATAGTTTAACCCAATTGCAAAGTTAGAACAGGTTTGGTGATCACGAATACACCTTGAAATACATGGCTCTGTTTTTTTTAAGTTGCATTAATCCAACTTGCTTCTGGAAGCAAGTAAATATATTTGAATCTCTTATAACACTGAGCTTTATTTACATGTACATTTCTGAAGTCCAAGATGATTATTCTTACCTAATCCCAGGCCCATAAACTCTTCCCCTCCAGAGGCATAGCCTTTAATGCTTCCTTCCCTTTCACGCCCAGAGCCAGATAAATACCGACTTTTCACTCCTGTTCCTATAAGTTGTGCTAGTTCCAGCTGGCTAATACATTTCAAGATCTAAAAGCAAAAATAAACATAGTGGTTCTGGACAACATCATATTTTATTCCTAACTTACAAATATATTTAATATTTATAACCTTCCCAGGTTCTCTACCCTTTAAAACAACTTTGACAACAGTAAGAGTTTTGATGTAGCTGAAACATGACTAACAGAACTGGAAATCAAGTTGAGTGATTCCTTCAAGGTCACCAGCTGCCATGAATCATTCCAATACAAGAAAAAAATAAACAGTACCCAAAAATCTAACTTGAATCTGTAACTATTAGAGGAAACTTTTTAATTAATTCTCATAGCATCAACTTCCAAAACTAAAATAACTTGTAGTTGACCTTCTAGAGAGTTCATTGTCCCCAAGAGATGAAAAGACTGAATTACTGCAGCGACCACTTTGAATAACAATGTTCCAACATAGACACTGAAAATGCCAAAATTGTGCCTTGCCATCAACACAGAATTGACTGTCTCTGCTTTCTGATTTCCACACTGAAACATCCCTCAGACTTGCACAAGTGCTTGTGAGGGTGTGCTGTAAGCCAAGTCCAAGGAATTTGTCAGCTTGAGTACCTTTTGGCTTATACTATCATATAGCTAAAGACTGATGCCAGAGAACATAATGCATCAGGAATGCCCCTTTCAGCAGCAGCAGCAGATTTAATCTGATTATAAAGCTCCTGGAAAACATACTTTAAGAAAATATATGTGGTCCTGATAGCCTATCCTTACCTATCCCCCACCAAGTTATTTTAGCCCTAGTTTTTAATGTAATAATGGTGTAAATGTTGCCAAACCCTGCATAGACAAATCGGGACCTGTGAGCTAGAATATTTTTGTGTACATGAACAAGAATACAATAGTTTCTGTGCAGAATTCTCTAAAGTCAAATAAGACTTTTCACATGGTTTTAATTCCAAATCAAAAGCACCCACAAAAATTACAGCATTCATCACACAGTATTTATAGGGTCTGCCAAAAAAATGCAGTGCATTATTTTATATATATATACATACACACACGTATATAAGAAACTCCATTAACAAAAGAATGCACTTCATCCACATTTTAGAGGTTTGACGCATGCTGGGAGCCAAATGCAGCCACTAAAGACTGAAAGTACAACAATAACAAAATCCTGCAAGTTTTCAAAAGGACAACACAGTTGCACTATTTAAACTAATAAAAATTTACCTCATGCCAAGAGTTCCCAAGATAGTTGCCATCTGTGTGAGCTACTGTGATAAGTGTCTTAATGGTGTCTATGTTCTTCTGTTTCATTTCTGTAATGCTGGAACTGGCAGTCAACAAGGAAAAACGAGCAAGGGCCTGTACGTAAGCATCTCGTTCGAGCTACAAGGCAGAGAATCAAGCATCATAATCAAGTCCCTGAAGAACTAGAGAAAGCCACTTGCCCAGCATGCCTACACCATTTTCCTGCTATGTATAATAGGCACTATTAGAGCACTTTCCTGCTGAAGGAGACGAGGATGCCTTTTAGCAAATGCTCTTAATTGAACACTCAGCAATAATAAGGCAAGCAGCACTGAAGAAAAGCTTGATGATATCAAGACGTTAAAACAAACTAAACCAAGATGGTAAAATAAAATATTAACATTTCAAGAAAGTAGATGAGACGTTTTGTTTTCTGTGTGTAAGTTGCTTGCAATTTGTCATCTGCCTCCCAGAGCCTACACTATCTTTAGCAAGCCCCACGCTAAGCCTTGCACTAACCTGCATTCCAAAGATACAGGCTATTCTAATTGCACAGCGTATTCCTTCCAAACAAAGGGATGCAACTTCCATGTCATCACAGTTCTGCAAGCCAACGCTGTAAGCTGCCAGCAATGGAGTCCATACAAGCTGAAGAGGAAGAAACCAAGTTTAGAAGTCTATTACGATTTTAGCCCAAAACACCAGGTAACTGAAACCATATACATCCAAAGAGTCCACCTGTTGCATTACCTAAGTCCTCAGAGTAATTTTCCCTGCTTAAAACTTTTAGCAATGAAGATACAAGAACTTCACACTCACTTTGAACATGGGCCTGACATGATCCAGATGAGTGGCACTAGTAAAAGGAGCCTTGGCGTGGCTTACTGCCTCCATGAGGGCTTTAGCTGTTTTAGCCATTTGTTCCATCTCCAAGTTGTACAACAACCTCCGCTGCTTCTCATTAGCTACACCTACGGGGAACACCAGAGTTGCATTGGTTTCTTTTTTATGAGTATATTCCATGTCTTTGCATTGAGCAACACAAAATACTAAATAAAGGTATTGCAAATGAAATCTAAAGATAAAAATCTTCCAGAATGTTAGAATTCAGGAGGCTGTTACAGGTTGCAAGGAACTCCAGCACTCAGACCTACACCCCAACCTGAGACTTCATTCCATACAAAATAACTAATTCAGTCCTTTATTATATGTCACGTGTTATGACCTACTCATTGGAAATGAGAGAGACATACTCTAAGTCACTCTGCCTGTAAAACTGGATGGAAAATTCATCTTCTTGGGCTGACATCCTCAAAACAAAACTAGCCCTCACCAATTTGATAAATAAATTAATAACTTAGTGTTTCTGTATCCTTATACTGAACATTGTAACTTCAATTTTCAAGCAAATTAATTTCATTCCTATTTTGATCTAGGAAACCTGGAAACAGCACAGAAATCACTGAAAAAACAATATGCTGAAGACTCGGAATTCACTAATTTGAATTAAATCAATACCAGCTATTCTGAGTAAAAGCAGAGTACAGCTGGGGATACTGGTTTCTGGTGTACAATACACACAAGTCTTTATTTGGTCCAGATGAAGATAGGTGACTATGGATCATGACAAGCTCTCTGATCCCTCTCTCCTTCAACATTAATCACAAGGACTGTGGCACCTACTAGCCTCTGAACTATAACATACTACTGACAGGGAGACAAGAAAAACAACCCAAAACAAAACCCCACCTTTTGTCTAGTACATAAAATCAGTAAGTTAACTTGTAAAGTAAGTCTCACTTTCAGTCTCATTTTCTCCTCACACTTTCATTAAAAAAAACCAAACAACCCACAAACACCAAAACACACCCAAATCTAGTTTTGAGTGTTTCTGCAATGATGCCAGATGCACTCGAACAGCTATGATTGCATCACAGAAGTGGCAGTATTAAGTAATAACTGAGCCACTTTCATTTCAAATATCTGTATTAGTAATTCTAAACGTAATTTATGTATTGTATTGCACAAAGGTGTTTTCAAAAAGGGATCTGAACTCCACTATGCCATCCTGAGAGTTACTGCAACAGTTCGAGAGCGCTGTGGCCTTTCCAGTTTCTAGTTCCTTCTTACTTGGTTTACTACACTTGGTTGCAATTGCATATTCCTTTGTCTCTTTCATTGCAATTTTCTTTCCTTCTATTTCTTCATAGATTGTGGATAAATACTCTACTGGCAGGTCTTTACTGTCATTGATTCCTCGGTTCATTTTTATGTATTGCTCCTTTGTCATTTTATTTTTTACCTGTAAAAAAGAATGGAAGTTGGATATCAGAGTTTGAATGCAAGTTCCAGGAAAACTTGAACTTCTACAAGTTTGGTTTTTTAAATTTCTACCTGTGGACTGTGCAAGTCAGTAGTCAGCATTATAATAGAGTATGCCAAAACGTAGGCAGTGTCAGCACTAGCAAATAATGTTTGCCTAAGGGAGGAAAAGAAAACAAAACAGCTTTTTAGACCCCTAACCCCTCAATCCATTATCTCTATTTCTACATGCAAGAAAAATACCCAGAAGTGTTGTGCATTCAACTAAAGAGCTAACAGCCTGAAGTTAGTCTTCAGAAATACGTGAAGCCCCAAGAACTTTATAATACAAATAAGAAGGGGAAAAGGTATAAAAGCGTCTTTTTCCCCATGTTGAAAACTAGCAGTTACTGGAATTTTCAGGTACACTCCCAAAATACATTATCCTTCTTTGGGTAATCCTACAAAAGCTAAAGAACAGCGTATTTTTCACTCCCAGGGTTTCATAAAGGATTATGCAAAACCAATCCAGTGATGTACCAACTGGGCTAAGGAATGGGAATCAATTAAGCCTGAACATGTGGCTAAACTTCAATGCTAGTTTATTGCATTAGGAACAACAGCAACACTGCTTGATGTCAATTAACATCTACACATTTAGTTCAAGGTCTAACGGGCAAGCAAAATCACATGTAACACCTTCTTAGCTATTTATGCAATTTATTTTTAATTTTAGCAGTTCCTACTGCTTATTACCATTGTTTACACTTGACTGATCTACATTTGTTTAAAAACAGAACAGCTCATACACAGACAATTCAACATACTCAGGGCTTCCCTCTTCCAATAATTCCTTATGGTGAGGAACTGGGATTTAATGAAATGCCACCATCACTATCCTTTCAAAGCTTCCGTTTTGCCTAGCTACTGAAGGGGTTCAGCACCAAGATCTGCTCCTCACACAAGCCTGTAGAATTTCCTGACCTGGTATGAGTGTGAGTTGCACCTTGCCCCTAAGGTACCCAAACAATACAACCATCCTCCAGGCACTTATCCAATACAAAGGGTTGAATTACCGTTGGTTGCACTCAATATATCTAGCAGCAAACTTCTCCATTAATCTATCAATCTTCTGAGCTTCACCCGGCAGACGAAAACCTTCCAGGAATATACGCAGAGCAGAGACAAAGTCTTTTCCACAGAAATCAAGCTGGTCTACGTAGGCATACATCACTTCCTTGTTAAACTTGTTGCTTTCCCCAAGAAATTCCCCTACTTGAGTCTAAAAAAACAAGAGGCAGTTATTGCTGTGTAATCCAACTGCCAGCTTTGCAAGGAAGTTTCTAGTACCAGAATTGCACAGCTGTCAGTTTGGTAAGACTGATATGCTTCACTGAGCGGGCAGAGCAACCGTTAGAGGGATGACAAGAAACCAGTGTCATCAGAAAGGCCTTTAGTCTGCATATTCCTGCTTCCCTCAGGCCCCAAAGAGGGATCTGCATTACTGGAGAGCCAAGCTAAGTTGAACTGTGCCCATTTCCACATGCAGTAGAAAATGCCTTCCCACTGCAGCACATGATATTCCTTTGCTGGCAAGATACCACTAATGCAGATATTGATAAAATGCATGTTCCCATTTCTGGGGAAACCCTTCAGCACTTCATTGTAAACACAGCTTCTGTACCAAAAAGCCCAGGACAGCAAGTAAATAAAAAGTAGCATTAGTATTAAGTACCTTCATTAGAACCCTTTCAATGAAATATGAATTAAAGAGAGAGTGCATACAGAAATCAGAAGGCAGGGGAGAAGGACACATGGGCAAGAGCATTAATTATCTTATGTTGCATATGTAGTCTTACAGAACAGAGACGTTCTTCTTGGTGCAAAAATTGGGCCATGTCCTCTGCTGTAGTGCCAAGCATTCCCTGCTCCTGTAGATACTGAATTCCTCTCTTTGGTTTTTTATTAAACCTATTCAGACAAAAACATGGGGAAACTGAGACATACAATTGAAAACTATCAGAGCCTATAACATCTTAGTTTTACAGAGCCCTTCTAAACTACAGATTCTGTACTGTAGCTCTATGTCTTGTTTTTCTAGTTAGAAAAAAGTCAAAGAATGTGCAACAAATGTATTAAGTACATCACTTCATAGGCTACATCTCCTAAGGTACATTCAGTTGCTGATAAGCTTAAAAGTTACTGCTGGAAAACTCACTTATAAACTGACCCTTTTGAAACACTCAAAATTAGAGAATTTCCATGAAATACTAAAAATATTGTTGTTCAAGACCTTTTACAGACTGAAAGATCTTCAAATTAATGAAAAAGTAGTAAAGCATAGCTGGATAATAATTTAATTCCCCAAACTCCATTTCAATACAAAACAGCAAATAGTGTAAGAGTTGTAAGACAACATTAAGCCTGCCTGCTCAAATCAATTTCTCTCTAGTATACACACACACATTCCTCTCTTGTGTGGCTGAACCAGCACAAAGGAAAACTGTGAAACCACACTGCTCTCCACCCAAGACTTTACTGAATGCTTTTTAACTACAATAGCCTCCAGCTATTGTGTCCCTACAGGTTCGACTGTGTAAGACTGTAAGAAACAGTCTGGTTGTAAACACAGGACAATAAAAGGTCACAAGTAAAAAACTGTCATATGGGACTTACAGTTCTATCCCATGTTCAATTATTTCCTTTTGTTGCTTGATGACTTCAAATTGCTCAGGATCATCTGGGACAGCAGTCTGGGCACCAACACTTCCAACTCCTGATGACACGGTGGAGTCCAAAGAACTGACACTGCTCCGTCTCCCTCCACTCTCAAGGCACTTACCTTCTGCTATTTCCTGTTCAGATGGTTTATATGAACCTATTTATAAACAGGGGGAGACTTAAGTTATTAAAAGCTTTTAGTTACAACACTTTGTAGTAGAAATATGAATCAAAATTCTTATTTTTATCACATACTTTTGGCAGTCTGCACTACATGAAGAAGCTGCATTGATGCAATCTTTAAATAATCCAGCAAAAGGCAGAAGAGCAGAAGCAGCTATGGAGAAATTCTTGCACTCAAACTTAGTAACTGCAAGATTTGTCACATGTCTTTTTCTACGTAAGCCATCTTTTATGGTGTAGACAATGGCCTGGCTAAAACTCTTAAAACAGAACCTGTTTTTTGAACCAGGCACCTGATGAGCTGGTTACTGCAACAACATTAACAATTGTTTGTTAAATACTTCATTTGTATTAACAAATCATTGTGTAAAAACCTAGCATACACATTTCTGAATAGCTTCTGTAACACTGAATAAACACAGGGACAGACTTATTAACCAAATTAATCTCTCCAGACGGAAACAATCTTACCCAAGCTGGCCTGATGATTAGGGTTCACATAAAGGTCTTTGCTCCATTCTACCATACATTTCAAAATAGAAACCAAACATTCAAGTCCTTTTTTCCTCAGGCTTAGTTCCTAAAAAAAGCAAAAACAAAATCAACAAAAATCAAACCAATACACCTATATCCACAAGTTTTTAGAATGGCACCATTCAAGTTCACCAGTAAAGGGGAAATCTGTTGGTTGTGCAGTTTCTACCCCTTGACTATTTAGGTTGGATACATCTGGGCCAAAACCAACCATAACCAGACTGGTGCCAGGACACATTCCAGCTGCTTTCAGCAGATGGTCAATTGACAACTGATGAATACAACCAAGGGGCAATAAACACCAAATCCTAAATGCAGCTCCTTTATTGTATGAATTATTAGGACCATCCAGTAAGCCTCCATAGCATCAGATCTCTCCACAAGCAAGACAAGCATCTCACTACCTTAACTGTAAAAAGTTGTATTCAAAATCGGAAAAAAAGGTATCCTGGTTTTTACTTCTATTTTCTGGTCAAAGGACCATAGGAAAAAAAAATTTAAAAAAAAAAAAAAAATCAAGCAAGCATTGATAAAACTCCCAAAGGTGTGAGGTGCACCCAGTTCTGAGACCAGCACTGGCACCAAGTTGACTTCAGCCCTGAAAGCCACTAAATTGGGCTAGAAAAACAGTACTGTAGTACAAGGCCAATGTCAGAAATATCTGCTCTTGCTTAAAGCAGTCTATATTCCACCCTCCCTGTAAGGAAAGTATAATGACTGGGAAAGTACAATTATATAAAATACTTCTGGTGGAAATATAGCACAAAAAATGTGTGCAAAGCAACAGAAGATGAAGGCAGTGCTGGTTCATACCCCCCAGAACGGAAGTCATTTGTGTAAGGCAGAGGAAGGCTCATTTATTCTCTCTCCCATGGCAGCCCAACAAAAAACTCAGAAAAAGCCTACAGTCACAATGCAAATATGCAGCAAAATCACCAAGTAAATTAACTATACTGCTTCAGCACCCACCTGCAAACTAGGTAACTAATAAAAAGTAACATCAGTAGGTTATAGACAACACAAACTGCTTCAAGTATCAAAATGATGCAGAGACAGAACCAATATACCATATTATCTTCAGAGCTGTTCTTCTTACCTGTAAAGGTGTCATTCCCAACTCATGCCCACTTCGTCCCTGTGCGATTTTGGACAAATCATTTACAAGGCGTTCAAATATATTAGCAGCATTTAAATCACAGTCATAGTTAACATAAATATCCACTACACACTGGGCATCTTGAAAAGAAAAGAAAGTGCAAGTATTAGGATTCAGTATAATAGCATTTTTTAAAAAGGAATCAGCCAGTTGGAGCAAGCAATGGGGATGAATCCAGACATTTAACCCAAGCACTATGGGATCAAATTCAATTTTTCACACTTGAACATTATACGTGACATTCGTCTTCAAAATAATTTTCCTCTGCTGCCAGAGGAAGTGACTGCCTTTCACAATAATAGAAATACCTGCACAAATTCTAGTTAAAGTCTGAATCACCATCCATTTGTGTTCAAAGGAGCTTGAAGAAGTCTCTAGAATATTCAGGAAGATCTCTTTGAAGAACACCTGCAAAAGCAATGAGGTAAAGGACTTGATCTGAAACTTATTAGAACCACATCAAATGTACAAATTCATTTCTATTCAGTAATTTCTTTTGAAGAGTATAATCTCTTGCACATGAGAATTTGAATACAGTAGTAATATACTAGTTTAGTGAGCAAAATAACTTAACTTCTAAGTTCCAGCTGTCTTTTTATCATTGCAGTATTTTGATTTGAAAACTAGAGCATCATACAAACGATAAAAAGCCTCTCACCTCAATCTGCATTTTTAAATGTGTCTTAAAATTCGAAAGCAGCGTGAGAAAGATGGCAAGCGAGAGCTCAAATACATCAGGAACAGAAGAGACTCCATTTTTAGATAATGCTACACAAAGATATTGCTTGATTGCATTGATGAACATTTCATGTGTCCTGAAAACTGGACCAGCATTCTGCAGTACGGAGAGAAGAAGCTGGAGAGACACCACCTTCGAACGCAATTCATGGGACCTAGAAAAAAATTCAACATTAAATATATTTTTATTGTACTTCTGAATAAATACTTGTACTCAACATGAGCATGATAGCATTTCTTCCATGTTAAGAAGAAATGACTGCTATTTTAATTCAGTTTCAATGTGGGGGAGGCAAGAGGGATGGAAATCAGCCTGCAAGTGATTTTAGACAACATCTACAATCTTTAATTTGAAGATTTTCCAGGGGTTTTACCATCTTAGACTAGGATAATAGATACAACTCAGTGCTACTAAGTAGTACCCCCCCATCTCACCCCATCAAAAGCTTAAAAAATACTATAGCCAAGACACTTCAACTTCAAGATTAATAAGCCTATTACACAAAAAAACGCTCACATATTACATTTTTAATAATTTGAAGCAAGTTTCAACCCCAGATTCATCAAGCTAACTGAAGCAAGGGCCTGACAGGTGAATTTTTAATACCTGCTTTATTCTACAGCAGCTACTTAGCTGTCTCCAAAAGCTACCTGAAGAGGACAGTATAATAAATAGACAATCTCATTACTTGGGATCTGGTGGTCCATCACCAAGTGGTTTCATGGACAGCTTGCACAATGACCTGAACACAAGGAAGGCATCCTTTTGTAGAACATGGGAAAATTTGGCAGCTGCTTGTTGTCCAGATACATCTGTTTCCTGGAGAGCAAAAACCACAACATTAGATCCTCAGTGAGATAAGGGAACAGAGCAATTAGGAAGATTCCAAAGCTCCTCTGAAAATTAATTACAGATTAAAAAAAACCCAACTTTATATTTGGCAAAGTTTAAACTAAGCCTAAACAGGACTACAAGCGATCTAGATGTTTTCACAGATGTTGATTGACTCTTCCCCTCTGCCCCCCACCCTGTATTAAAATACTACTAACAATTTTAGAACAGTTGTTTTCACTGTCTACTTAAATTGCAGTTGCTGCTTCCTTTTCAAACCTGAGCAGGACACATACATTAAACCTTCTGTCTCTTCCCTCCCCCAAATTCCACTGTATTAGTTGACATGATAAAAACATTTATCCTTTATTAAATATCCATTAGAATCCAGGGAAAGTTACTTACCAGATTATCAGTGGAGGAAACAGATTGCCCATCATCTGGAATTCCATTTGTCTGTACATTTTCATTGCTAGAGCCAGAGAGAACAATATCTGCAGTCTCTAATGCAGGTGGAGGCTTAACTGGTTCTGTCACCTGCTTTTCTTCAGCCACTAAAAGGGAAAAAGGAAAAGTGATTAAAATTACCCATTGAGGTGTTTTTTTTTCCTGTGACTTTGTGAAGCTCTATGACCAAGTGGGACAGAAGCAGCCCAGGTACACCAGAAAGTGTGTCAGCTACCAGCAAAAGAATAATATTGTGAGACAATAAAAACCTGTTCTTACTACCTTAGTGAGTGTTCTTGACAGATACTTAGTAAGAAAAATAACTTTCATGCTTTTATAATCACAGGACTAAAAGTCTGGCAATACACATGCATCTATTTTACTTGAGAAGATTTTGCTACCTTTCACAGCTGACTCAACCACATCTTCCAAGATGCCTTTAACCATTTCCTTTCCTCCATCAGTTGTTTCTTCTACTGAAACACACAAAGAAATAATTTTTAATTTTGTATTGTTGTTTAGGAAGAAGATTAAAAGGAGAAATATGAGAGGCAGAAGGGTTAAAAATGGCAGAATTTCTTCAGTAGTTCTCCTCTAAAGCCATTTCCAAAAAGTCATACAAAAACTCTCAAGGATATTATTTCCATTGTTTAAATAAAAGCACTGATAATGAAGTGAATTTGTAATTTGTATTTATCAACTGTTATAAACTTCTAGTTTTGGATACAGTATATGCTTATGATAAAGTCTTCATGATACACATTTTTACCACAGGGCTTCAATTACCTCAAAGTGATTCTGTCACTCCCCATGTACTGTGATTATCCTGTTCCTTTCCTTCCCCCTTTATCAACCTAATCAAGTCAAATTCCAATATAATTCTGTATAAATAAATATGTATAGTTTTACCAGAATTCTAGGGGAAAAAAAGAGCCTTTCTTCAACAGTTATAATGTTGTAGACACAAGCTAAGGATGGCCTGTATACTCTGAATAACCACTGAGAAAACACAAGCATTATTTGAGCCAAAAACCCCAGTCATTTTTCCCCCAAATAGCCTAAAAGAACACTTGCCAATAGCAACATTGTAGCTGAAAGCAACTCACAACCTATTCTTGCTCACCTGAGGCTGAAAGAGTCAAGTCCTGCTCCAACTTAATGTCTCCAATTTCTGCCTTCTCAGGCTCACCATTTGTTAATCCCACACTCAGCAGAGCAGTGGGTTTGCACTCCTGATAGCTGTGCTTGAGCTGACCAATCTTTGGAGACCTGGTCACCACTAGAACTGCAGGAGACTGGGATTTTTGCTGATTCATTTTTTCTGCTTCTCTGGATTCTTGTATCTTGAAAATCCAATGGGAAAAACATTAATCCAAGGCACAAAACATGATAAAGGAAAACAGATGTTTATGATGACTGATGTTCCTTTGTGAATTCACATGTCAACAAGACAGAAACCATGAAAATATAATCACTTAGCCAGTCAAATTAAACAGATGTGCTTCAAGCTTATTTTAAAAGCATCCCATAATTTGTTTATATAAAGCCATTTGGCAAGAACTACAGTGTGAAACCTTGTTATTAGCAATAAGCTTCCTACATTATTTTTATCTGTCAGTATGCTTCCGTATGGTTCACTGCAGGATTTGACAGTTGTTTTTAAAAATTACAAATCAACAGCTATCCAACTACAATGACAGACACACTAAAAATGAAGTTTTCTGTTCATTTGTCAAGCCTAACATTTGAGATGAGCAGAAGTAATAGTTACATACAGCTTGATTTTCCATCCGTGTAAAAATGACATTTAACATCTGCGTAAGGGTAGCTTTGGCAGTTGTCTGATTAATAAGATTTTTACTGGCCAGATAGATGTTGTAACAAGTTCTAACAGTCTGAAGAATTGTTCCTTCATGGATTTCTATATACGGAGATGTTACTGCAGTGAGGAGAGCCTGAAAAAAGTTCATAACACAGCAAAAATGAAATCTGAGTAAGCAGGCAGCAATACATTTCATGCAGATCTTCCATAATAGTCAGTGGGTTTGTTATGAAACACATATCTGTTTGTAAGACTCTACAAGGAATTTCTAGTTCTTACAATTTCTTTGACATTTCAAAAAAGTTTAACAGGTCTTTCACAAGTCTCTGTTCTCTCCTGAGCTGTTAAAGTGTTTTATCACAACTAGTTTTCCACTAAGGGAGATATTCTACCTCCCAACGAAACAGTTACCATTGTATTTTACAGCTTCATTTCTGCTTAAGGGCCAACTGGTCTACCCCACCATCAAATCAGATTACTTGCAAGTTCACCAACTTCTAACCTCTGCTATGTTAGCCCAAGTAGATTTCAGAACCAGAACACACGCCACACTGGTACTGCTATGCCTTGTTGAACTCCCTGGCAAAATGGACATGAGTGCAGACAGGCTAGAGGAGCAGGCCATGACACTGCTTCAGGTACAGTGCCTCCAGTTGACAGCTGACAGCAATTCATTAGCCTAATGAACGTGGGCATTACTAGCCTAGAAGATGCACATCAAGCTGTCTGCAAGATAAAGTATCCAGGCCGTGGCTCATCCCAGAAAGAAGGACATACATTTATAAAGTATTCCCTTGTGTTCTGCTTCACCAAGAGGAAATACATTGCACATATCAATCCTGACCTGGCAACAGCTTCCCTGAATTCAGTGACATCTAACAGCGGAAGACGTGGGGAAACAGGGCCCTAATTAGTGCTTTGCATTATTTCTTTTCAGTTACAAAATCAAAGACAGAGAAAGCAAATCAATATTGCACCAAAATGAATGAAAGAAAATACCTTAATTATCTGCAGTTGTACTCCCTCATCTGTTTGAGGTCCCTGAAAGCAATTGCAAATGGTTTCAACTATTCGGTCAATCAGCCTCTTTCCAGGAGCTCCACTGTCTGGAGCATTGCCAGTGATATGTCCATATGCAATGAGTTTCTAGGTAGGAAGAACACTGGTTAGACAACCATATATTGCTAAGTAAAATACAGTTAAGTACAGCATAAAAATGGGGGTTTAGACAGCATACCTCACTAAACCAGTTTTAACACAAAAATTTAACACCAGCAATAGTTTGGCTACCAAACACTTGGACTGTTCATACATCTAGACAAAACAGACTTAGTAAGTGATATACAAGCTTTTTCCACCCAGGTAATTTCTTCCTCCTGGAACCAGACAAATTTTTTAACATCAATCTCTGTACCTATTCACAACAGAAAGGTTCTGCCCAAGTAGTCAGCTGAGATTAAGTCACATTTGTTTTTTCTCTAAGAATCTAAGGAGGAACAAGCTAGAAAAATTCCAGAGTCTGACCTCCCATCACATCAGCTCTACAAGAAACACCACGGTAAATATTCCTTTCACAGCACCACAGGTGAAACATCTTTACTGAATAAGGTAAGCATTCATGAGCTTCAATAAAGGCTTCCTTCACTAGAAAGCAACACACACATTTCTGACTTTGACAACAGACACACTCAGCCAAGTCTGATGTTAACCCATTTTGCTCAGTGCATGGATTGAGGCAGCCACTGCAGGTACCTGTACAGCTCTGTGTACTCAGGACAGCATTTCTTCTTCACTCTACAAACACCAACAGCACACAAGACTTCTGTAACTGCACGTTTCTCCATTTCACTCTGTCCAAGTTAGAACAGAACACTAACCTGTAAACAATCCAGTGAAGTACTGACAATGCGTGGAGACTTTGACTGGCAGGCCAGCTCAAATGGAAGGAAATATTTATCTGCTTCAATGAAGTTTGCTTTTGGTGGAGCAGCAGTGCCTTCTCTAGGTGAGATAAGAAGAGTTATTAATTTTTCTAAACATGTACAGCACAGCAAACTACACTTCCTCCTTTGTGAATTTAAAACTAATGGTACACAGCAGCATACAAATGTAACTCAAGCTTCTCTCACACATACTTTCTTAAAAGAAGTTTAATTTTCTTTAAAAACTACACAAAAACATTTTACATTTATTTATATGCATCTGATCTTTTACATATATTCTTCAGCTTAACTCTTCCCCTCACTACACTCCAACACTGTCCCACTACCTGAAACAATGGGGAACTCCCACACAACTTACTGATAAATCTATCAAAGTTATTCTGAATTAATTAAACAGGGCCTATATGAGGGATACTAAGCAAATATATAAACACATTTGGGGGCTCCTTTTAAAATCATAGCTCAGTGCTGGAAAAGTGTTTTAAAATTTCAATTTAAGTAATATTAGGATTGTTGATGTAGATAGTTAAGAGCATATACTATCAAACAGAGGATACCTACTGCTCTTTATCATTTCCTATCAGGCTATATTAAGCCCAGTAAAAGGAAGTGAAAAACAAGTGCCTTTCAGAAGTTCTGAAATTGTTTTCATAGTGAAATTCAGAGGCAGTTATGGCTTCAGTACCATAGCCACAAACATTGTGTAACTGGAATACATGGGCCATGTTTTTGGCAGAAAGGTGTGTAACTGGGTATTCACAAACTCATTGCTGTAATGTATATACACTCTTACATTTCCACTGCCAAATTAATCCACTTGCTATTTTCATTCACAGTTTACAGCAATTAATAATTTACCTTTGCTTTCCCAGCTCAGCTTTTATTTCATCTGGAAGAAAGAAAAAAAAAATTCAATTTAACACCCAACATAAGTCACCACTACCAGTAACACAAATAAGGAAATGTAACAAAGCAAAGCCATTTCAAACCTGAAGTCTTACACCTCAGTGTTTGCTGTTCCTTTCCTGTAGCATCTTGAGCTTCAGATCATAGACAGTTACACCATTATTGGAAGGTGTATCTCTCGATTTCCAGATGAAAAAGGTAATTTTTCCAAACATTCTTAACAAGACATCTTTAGAAAACACAGGTATAGTGTGCAATTTTGATTCAAGAGTTAAGTCTACGCCATAGAAAGCTCAGGTCTGCGAAGTCTTTAAGTCACTGCATAAAGTATTAGTTAATGCATCTGACCTTCCTGTTAACTACAATGCTAGTTAGTCTGCTTTTGTTAAGCCTCACAATATGTTATCAGCTGAACAAACAAACTCCCAAGAGATATGAAATCTTAAATGCATGCTGTCTTTTTGCCAGCAGAACTTTCTTTTCTTTTTTTAACTTACAATTCTAGGAGCTTTTAATAAAATTAAACACAGGAAAAAAAATGTTTCTCTCATTTCTCTTGTATACAGCAGCAAATCCCAAAGATTCTAGTATGGCTTTTTATCGTATCACTGTGATGCACAACACAGATCCACACTGCACTACACCAAACACAGACAGCATAAGCACATTCTGTGAACGCTGACACAAAAATATCAAAAAAAACACACACAGTAAGGCTGCTCAGCTACAACTGTTTGTAACACCACGAGGAATCCTGTCCATCCCACTCTGTATCATGTGCCTGCAAATAATCATGCCTACAGAACTTGTTCTATTGCAAAGTTACCAGAAAGGGATCATTCACTTGATACTTGTTCTCCTCAGCTCTGGAGAGGCACCATTGTTTGGGATTAGATGTTCACAGTTTAGATTATTCCAGGGCTGTCTGTGGGCCTCAATAATTTCTTGTGTCTCAGAAGCACCAATACACAAACCATACTAACGAACAAGGACTGCAACATACACATACTGCAGATTTTGGCACAGTCCTACTGCTCAGTGAATGTTACAAGAATTAATCCTCGCAGAGTATGCTTACTGTATGCCTTTTGTGACACTACTACCCCAATGTTATAGAGAAAATGGAAGCAAAATGCAGAGGAAACCTGTGTAACTACAAGCTGTGAGTGATAAGCTACAGCCAGGACTAGGACCTGCTATCTACCTGCTGTATTCTCTTATTAATGAAAGTCAGGCTGACATCCATTAGCAATAAATTATATAACAAAAAATGAAGTAACATTATCCACCCTATGGTCAACAATGACTAGACAACAGAAAAATAGAAGAGTCACAGGCCCACAGTGCATCATGGCTCTTTTCAGAAGCCCACAATTTTCTAATCAAGTCCATCATTAAAACACCTGGACACAGTTGTTTGCAGGAGAGGGAATTTTCATTTGCCTGTGTTGCACAAGGCAGCAGCCAGGCAAGAAACCAAGCCAAGAGCACAGCCCTAGTGCCTGGAATTTCAGAATCATAAGTAACTTTGCAGCTCTGCAACAGGGCAAACCCAGTGTCGTCATCCTCTAGTACTTCAGGCTTCAACTGGTAAGGAGAGTCAACAGAATGGAGACCACTGATAAGAAATAGCTCAGGTTTCCCACATCAAACAGACAATGTCAATCTTAACACAGCACTACTTCTTGGATCACTGTTTTCTTCATTCCACTGTCCAGTTGGTTTACCAACAAGATGGCTAGTCACAGAATCACAGAATGGTTAAGGTTGGAAGGGAACTTAAAGATCATCAGGTTCCAACCTACCTACAATTTTACTGTGTCCCTATTTAGATCTGTCATACTATTCAAGCAGCATATTCATGGCAACTAAAGGAACTGACTTCTTGAAACAATCTTCTGGGTAGCTTTCCTCCTTCAGAATGTTTAGTCCTCCTCTAGGCCTTGGCAGAGAAAGGCATATTTTAACTATAGCCAGAATCCCAAGTGCAGCAGGGTGCCAGGGAGGTCAGCTATAACACAGTTCATGCTGTTTCAGACACCCTGTAGAACTAGGGTTTACAGCTGTTTTGGGGTCGTTGGTTTTTTTTAAACAATTGAAAAAACAAAACACTCGCTGAACAAAGTTTATTTTTCCCAAACAGAAAGACTGCTCAAGTTATTCAAGTGGCCCTCCTTGCACTCAAAATGATCATTTGTCTAGTTTGGAAATAAAAGGCTTCCTTGTTTTGATAATGTTTTGGTCAAGTCAGACTAGACACCTTTTGAATACTCTCAGGTATTTCAATAGCCCATAAAATAGAAAGCTATTTTACATATAAAAGAGTTGTTGCAAATTTTTTTTCCCCACTGGCAGATCAATAAAGTGAACATCATCAGAGATACAGTTAAAAAAAAAAAATCCAGATTTGAGACATCTAGCTCAATGAACATGAGTTTTCCTTAGGGGCTTTCTTGTTTGCACCTTACCCACTTCCCACAGCTGCTACTTCAGAAGCTGTGGACAAGCCTAACTTCTATGATCTTTGAGCTGAAACTGAAACCTCTTTTAGTGTCCACTAGGCTGACTAGCTTATTACTCAAAACTTATCCCAGTTCATCCAGTTCAATTTTTGCATCTTTCTTCCTATTGCACTCAGCTGCTGGCAGAAGAAAAACTGAAGGTCATACACCTCATCTTCATCTGTCATATTATTTTGTGGGAGGTGGACAGGGAGGGCTTGTTGGGTCCCTTGGAGGGAAGGGGGGCAGGGGTCCAAAATAAAAATTCCTCACCTAAAAATTGCCTGTTAAAAAAAAAATAAAATCAAGCTACAGTAGGAATATTATAGCAATGAGTCCACTCAAGAAAATAAAACTGCTATTTTTGTAAAATTTACTACAACATAATAAAAGAGGTTTTATTGCAAGGATAAGTTATTGTCAGAAGCAGAAATGCTCATTTCTACATTTAGGGTGTAATCAAGTAATACTATTTTTTTCTAAATCTCCATATGAGACTATAATAATTTATCTTTCTTTCAAAGACATCACTTTCCCCCCATACTATTTATTAGCAAAGCAGCACAGGAAAAAAAAGTTTTAAATTAAAACTTCAAAGATTTTAGCCTTAAGGAGACATGATGATGCCCATCTTTACCAATAGCTACACCATTACATCTTGCCTTGGAAAAATATGTAAGAATAGCATCTCATATTAGAGCAATACCAATTTTACCCTCAGAAATACTCCATAAATTAAAAAAAAAATCTAACCAAGGTCTGACCAAGTTTCCCACAATTTTACTATATAAAAGGTTTTTCTAAAGCCATATAAAAACATCTGCACCACAACTGCATTTTCATGAATAATGCTGTCAGGAAAGAATAAATGAAAGGACAAAAGCAAGTTTTATAGATATATATGCTACTGATTGCATCAAAATAGTTTGGAAATGTCCACATTTGAAGCGCTCATTTGGTGGTCTGACCACCAAGAATTAGTGAAACAGAAATTGTTGCCTAATTAAGTCAGTTGCCATGAACAGCTTGCCAGTTCCCAGCCAGTCACAGGCAGCTTCCAGAAACCTGCTGCCACTATCACACTCTTCTTCCACTCACAGGATTAAGGGCACAGCTCAAATCCTTTCCACAGAACACTGAATTTTGGCCCACGTCTGGCCAGCACAGCACTGACACCTCACTCGGTGCTTTTGGTCCCAGAGCCACCTGCTACTTTCAAGTCCAGAGTGTATCATCTCCTCCAGTCAGGAACAGCTTCAACTCCAGGCACTTCATGTGCTGCCCACTCCACACAAGTGCTTCAGCATTCCTACCAGGCAACACAACTGGAATAACAAGCAAGGCCTTGCTGCAATTTCTTCCAGAGCTTCTGGCCATAATAAAAGCAGGATGAAGCTCATACTGATGGGGTAACCATCATTCAACATTACATGGATGGTTTAAGTTTGCTTGTATTGAAAACTATTTACTAAAATGAAGGAAATAATTGCCTGCCTGCAATTAGACGCATCCTACAATCAAGTTTGTCTCGGTGCAAGGAAACTAGATCCTGTGCAGAAAGTGGCACAGCTTGTGTTAGGACAAGGACACAAGCAATGTCTTTCCATAGCTTGTCAGAACAGCAGTGCCAACACAAACACATGGAGCAGCAGCAAAAGCTTCCCTGCCCCCCGCTGGGTTAAGTCTGCTGCACTGCCTAATTCTAGGCTGCCTTCAAATTAAAATCAAGAAAACCAACAGCCCACATTTATTGATTCTACCAATCTAGGAGAACCCTTTAGAAAAAGCTGCCAGAATGAAGCCAGAGCATCTGCTCTTTGCCCCAGCATTCTCAAAACATGCTAGCCAAGAGGCTATTAAACTAAAACCAAACTCATTTTACACATCTGTCATTTACACCCAGAGACTTCTTAAACACACAAGTAGATTCCTAAGTGAAGGGCATAGTTTAAGATATTTCTTTTTAACTCAATAAAAAGCTAACTAAACAAATTATGTTGTTTACAAAGCCCAAAGATAAGTATGTGGAGGTGCCTAGGCAATCAACGAAGGTCACAGAACCAGGTTGGCTGCACAGTATGTCATTAAAAACAGTCCTAATAGGGAAAGACTAATCGTTTTTGAGAGACCCAGGTGAGCAATTAGCATTAAACCAGTATGAACTGCTGTTATACATGCTGCCTGTGTTTCACAGACAGTTTTTCAGGACAGAGATTATTTCAGTAGATTTACCAAGAACCATGTGTACCTAGAGCTCCACGTAAATGCTTATTAAGCAACTATTTTTATACAATACACTCGCTGTATGTTGAAAACAAGTTTTCTTTAAGAGTTTTCTAAAGCAGAGCAGAACAGCTTCTCTGTTTAAAAACCTCCATTTCTCCCTGTCTCTCCAGAACTTTACTGTGAGTAAGAGTACAGGATACAACCGTTACACCTCCTGATGAAGCAAGCAACTGAATGAAGGAATCTATTCAAACTCTGTACATTTCAAAGGAGAGGTGGACAGAGCAAAAGAAAAATCACCAAAAAAACCATCACTGGGAACTGGTTTTGTTCCTTTTCTTCCACCCTTCTTGTGTTTATGTTCTATTTGAACCAATGACACATCTCATTTCTACAAAGCCATCAAGACATTCTACAGTCCTAAACTACACAGTATTAGTCCAGTGAAAGGTCTATTACTGCAAAAGAGAAAAAAGGGTAAGAACAGTTTTCTTTTATCTGTAACAGTTTGTGCCAATTACAAAGTTAGCCTGAATTCCTCAGATGGAAGTAATGCTCTTCCTACACTTCCTAGCATATTTCCTATAGCACAGGGCTTCATAATTAGGGTAACACTGTTGAAACTGGTCATAGTCTTAATTAATATAAAGTATAAGCTTAATTAAACTTAAGTCTAAATAAATAAAATTGATTTTTTCAATTTGAGTAAAAAAAGAGCTTAACCTAAACAGAATAAAGTTTGGGGGAAAAAAAAAATCACAAGTAAATAAAAGGAACCACATTCATGATGGCAACTTAAAACAATGCAGAGACATTCACCAAATTTAACAGAGATCCTTTAGTACAGTAATCAAGGCCCTGCCAGGGCATGATGGTTGGGCAACAGAAGGTTATCTTTTCATGCTGACCCCTGCTTCAGTCCAGGAAAGCACATGGTCTTTTTTTTTTTCCCAAGCAAGATTAGCAAAAAAATGTTCATCATCACAAGCATTAACTACCCTCAAATGCACTGTACCTTAACATATACATAGACTAGTCAGAATCCAATATGCAAATGCTAGTAAGTGACTATTGCACAGCCCCCCAAAATCATAGTCTTCAATATGTTACCAAACATAAAGACCTTCACTAGTAATCTCTCTTGAAAGATACCTTTCTTGCCCTCTAAAGAGGCTTACAGAGCAGAAAAACAGGTTCCCAGTCCTGTAAATTGGTTGGGTGCGTGTTGGGGGAGTTCCAGAAGAAATCAGGAAGAGGAAGCAAGGAGGAAAAGTAGTCTCTAACTGCTGGGGTGCACGTGTTACACTATTGCTCACAATGTTAATTTTAAATAGTAATAAAAAATACCTTTCTATCTGGCTACCCTTCTCTGGATATACCATCATTACCCTTAGCTTCTATAAATTTCTTGATGGTGTGGGAAGGAAGATTGAAGTGACAACTACTTCTCAAGTTGGCTTTCACAGTGCATTTGACAGCATCTGCATCTGCCCAGTTTCATGACATATGCCAGCTGTCTTTTCTTCTATTTTAGATACAGGAAATGTCCCCTAATTAAATGAAAAAATATTGGTGCAAAGCAACCTAAACTGTAAGAGATCTGCACGGCAAGAAAGGCCACAGAGAACTCCAGCTGTACAAGACACACTGCTTTACCCAGTTTATTTTTTCCCCATCATGATATTACCGTATGTCTTCAGAACTTTAACACAGACACCTTTAACATCACTTTGTACTTGCAGGAGATTTCAGAACCAGTCCACCAACTTCACAAAAAGTGTATTATTGTTCAAGACACCACAGACATTGTATGTATTTGGCTACACTGCTAACAGTTCTTAGCCACGAGTTGGAGATAAGATGTCAGAAGATTACTTGCCCTGGAAGAAGGGAGACTCTGCAAGTGGAGGGCCTTAAATAGCCTGTTTTCTAGTTGGAAAGTTAACAATTGATTTCCTCAGAATTGGTTGTGAAGTGACAAACCCAACCCCCTTTTGTTTCATATCCAGACCAGAACTTAATAAAACAGATGTTTGGGGGTTCCTCCCTCGTATTTGTACGTCTTGTATTACAAAGCGAACTTTCCCCCCGCCCCCGCGAAGTCCCGAGCTCAGCCGGGGCTCCCGCCAGCACCCTCGCACCCAGGGGCCCGGCGCTCCCTCGCACCCCACCGGGGATCCGACGCGGCGGAGGACACCCCCCAGGGCGGGGGCGGTAACGCCGGGCCGGGCTAGCAGGGATTCCTTCCCCCCGCCGCCTGCGGTGCCCTCTCTCATCCCTCCAGGCCGGAGAGCGGCCACGGCCCGCAGCACAGCGGAGGCGGGGGAACCCCGCGGACCGTGCCGTGCCGGGCGAACTCACCCAGAGCCACCTGGCAGGCTCTCCGCAGCTGTCCGTGCGGGGGCCGCTTCGCCTCCTTCTCCGCCAGGATCTTCTCGAGGGCCCGTGACACGAACATACTCTTGGTGCGGGCGTCCTGCTCGCGGGCCGGGGGCTCCATGGCGGGGCGGCCCCGCCGCGGGCCAGGGAGGGGGTGGCCGGGGCCGGCGCTCAGATCCTGCGGCCGCACCGCGGCCCCATCACCCGGAAGAGACGCGCCTCCCTCAGCGGCCTCCACCGCGACACCACCACGGCGCCGCCATATTGGCACCGTCACGTGACACGGGCTACCCCCTCCTCCCCGCCTTCCCGCGGTGCCCTCTGACCCCTGCCTCGAGGCGGCCCCACACCGCCGGCGGGCTGCCGGGGCGCGCGCAGAGGGCGGGGCCCGGCGCTGACAGGACTGGCGCGCGGGCGGTGTTCTTCCCCTCCGGGCGGTCATTAAATGAAGTTAACGCCACCTCCCCGCAGCTCCGGGCATCTGGCGAGCTGCTAATAGCTGTTAATGCGTGTGTGTGGCGATCAGTGTGGGTCCGAATGCGCCTCCGTGCAGGTGTCTGCAACCCGGGCCTGCCCTGCACCATCTGCTTCCCGCGCTGGGCTCCTCATGGGGATTTTTGTTTTTTTAAATTGGCCCTTTTTTGTGCCCCTACACTTTGTGGGGGCAAAACCTGACTAACATCCTTGCTGTAATACAGAATGCTTAAGTGGAATTGGTCTGTTCGGCCTCAGGTACGAAATTCAGTATCAGTATGAAGTGCGAGTAAAGGTGCTGCTGCAAATATTTCTGTGGGTTAAGTTATAATTATGGAAAGGGAAGTCACATTAAAAAATACTCATCTCTGTAATGCTTCTAATCTAAGCATCTCAAAATTTGCATTATCGTTGTTAATGTTAAATTTCACAGAGCAAATCCTGTAAAGAGACTCTGAGAAAGTACATGTGAGAGACCCTGACAAAGCCATGTGTTAAGGAAGAAACTGAAAATTAAATTTCAAGTCCCAGAAATTGTGTCTCCTCTTATAACCTTATTCCCAATTCCATTTTCTGCCTTTACCCTTTGGCCAGTGAGGGCACCTTGCACCCAAAATCAAACTCTGGACTCTTTGAAAGCCAGTATAATATTTGGAAATAATCTGTAGGGACAATTTATTCCATTGGCACTCTCCACCATAACCTGGCAACTGTTACTGGCTTGCAGTAATCTCTTCTATGTCATTCCACAATGGGCTTAATCAAATTAAGATTACCACTTTTAAAAGGACACCTTATATTGTCTAATTCTTCAAAACGTCATTAACGGATCCTTGGTGTCAAGTTGTTAAGAGCTGCAATTTTTGTCCTAGAAACCACTAATAAAGGCTCCAAACACCTGTGAGAAGCATTAGTTTAGTATTATTTCACAGGGAAAATGGACATATGCCTGGTGGTCACCTTTACTGTCCACAGGTTTGGACAGGACACAGAGCTGAGAACTCCACTTGTATGGAAAAAGCATGGGAAATCAGAAATTTTAACAAGGCCAGACAAGAAGCAGGGAAGGGCCTCTGGGGAAAAGAAAAAAAAAAAAGTTTTTTAGTGCCTGAAGACTTGTCATTAGATCACAATCTATCAGGGTGTAACTGCTCAAAAATCTGCTAGTTTTTGGTGTTCTCTTTACAGTAATAGTACGTTCTGCCTCCTTTTCTACTGGAAAATGTACCATGCAATAAAGGTGAGAGACGTTGGAAGGTTAAAGGCCTTCTGAGAGTGTGTCAGCTGAAGCCTTCAGAAGGCAACAGACTGGAACTTTCCCCTGCCTTAAGTGAATAATGTACATTCAGAATGAATTGCTATTCCAAGTCAGAATCACAGAAATGTGAGGCTGGGAAGCACTTCAATAGATCATTTAGTCCATCTCCAAGCACGAGGACAGAATGTTGCCTCTTCATGAAAAGCTCTAATAGAGGAGATTCAACAGCTTTTCAGTTAGTTGCCTCCAGTGTTTTGCTAACTATCCAGTTAGGAAATTCTTCCTAGTGTCTGGACTGGATGTTACCTGCTATCCTTAAGCTGATGGAATTACTCTAGTATCATGCTGATGGGAATATCAAAACTAGACACAAATAATACAGAATTTAGGGTATTAATGTTTGTTTTGTTCTGGTTTTTAAATGAAGACATTTCCAGGTTGTGACTATAGTATCATTTTTGTTTTCTACTGCAACTGTCTTACAGTCTGTTTCTTTCTATACAAAAGACATTAATTCCTGTTACCATATAGATATGCTGATTTCACTCATCTTGCAGCCCCAGGAATATAATTGCTTTTACCCTGAGATTAGGTTTCCTCCTCGAGCTTCGTGCTGGTACTTTGTAGTGTCCTCTTCTTTGGTAGCAAGTAACGCCATTAAATATTTAGAAAGATGCAGCTGATTTCAGAATGCTGAAGTAGCCTGTATTTTTTCCTGGTGTTTTCCTGGGAGGATTTAGTATGCTACTATTTTTAAATAGTATCAGCTGTGACATAATTTTATATAGTTGCTATATATTTTTAAAGCATGTTACAAATTTAAAAGTGTTGGGTATTAAGTCATTACACAGTCTAGTATTTTGGATGGGGTGTCCAGTTCCATTAGCTATTTCATAATATCCTTGGAGCTTGTGAACATATTAAGGTTTTAAACCCTATTTGGACATCTTTGTATACCTGTGATCACTTAATTTTGCCATTTCTTAATTTTGCCATTCTTAATTTTGCCACTTTGGATACCAGGGGGTTGACAGATGGTTTACATGCCGAGTGGTTGAATTAATTTGCATCAAACACTAAAATCCAGATAGTATTAAGAGATTAAATCGTAGTTTTCAAAACTTTGGTCCCAAAAGGCAAAGACTGAAAAACAGTCTTTTCAGGTTCTTGCTGATTCAGGGTGTCTCTGGGAGGGAATGAGGAAGGTGGCTTGCTGTGCATCTCGTGACTCAGCTGTGTCCTTCAATTCCTACTCCCAGCCCCACAGCAGCTCTGCTACACTGCAGGCCCTCAAATCCTCTCCTCATGGGGGTCACACTGACTGTCTTACTGACCAGGAAACATCTAGTTTAATTTGCTCTGTTCTGAAGGGTAAGAAATTCAGCATAAACCTTAAGAACCACATTACTGACCAAAAAAAGGACAAAAAGGAACAATATCAAATTTCTTCTGGCTAGTTTAGTTTAGTGCAGCCAACATACAAAAAAGTTTAATATGTCTCCCTAATAATGCCTGTCTATTAGAAAGAGAGAGATAGAGAAATAGTACACAAAAAAGAGACAACAGGATCACCTGCCACAGGATGAAGAACTGACATTGAGAACTCAGAAGTCAAAAGACAAACTGATTGTGCTTGGATTCAAGAGTAATTTTGTTTCAGTGCTGAAATCTAGAGTCTTGGTGTAAGTAATTATATGCCTTGGAGAACATGATGGCCAAGTTAAAAGGGAAGATTTGGCTGATACAGGTTGACCAGTGAAAAGTAGTCGTGTTGGGAAGGTGACAGAAAGTTATTACTTCCAGTAAGTTTTATTTCTTCAAGTAACTGTTAAGGAAATAAGACCTGTCTCTTGAAAAGCTAGGAGTTCAGCCCTAACAAGATAAAATATGTGGTTATTAGAATAAGAAAAGGAGCAGAGAGTCCAAGAATTAAGGGATGCTTATTAAAAAACAACAACAAACAAACCCCATCTTTCTCAGACAAAACTAGGAATAAATAAAACCTGCTGAGATGTTTTCTGTGAATCATGCTAAGATGCAGATGGACCTTGAGAATTACAAAGAGAAATATCGTAGTCTATAGAACTGAAAAAAGGGCTTTTAATGCTTTTTTAGTTTTCCAGGCTGGCCCAGTGTCTTGAGGAGCTGCCAGCAGCTCAGTGCATCTCCAGTCAAGGACTTCTATCAGAAGAGCAAAATATACTTTGACCACAATAGCTTGAGGTGCTGCTGCATGTTCAGCTCACTCCAAAGTGCAATGATACCAATTCTTGTCTGTCAATTGGCAGTAAATGGCACTGACAGGCATGGCTTCATGTTAGGAGGGAAAGGTTAATATGAGAAGCAGTGAATGTCAGGACAGTTTATTTCTAGGCCAGCAGCATTAAACTGATATCCTGGAGTTCAGATTTCTGCAGTGGGATCCAGAGAAACTGATCTGTTTCTCTTGGCTGCAGTGATCAGCTGTTACTATCAAAATGTAAAGTTCAAATCATCCTGGAACTGCCTCTTCTCTGGGGTCACATATGTGATAGCAATACTTCTAACATATTTTTCTGGCAAAATAATCAACACCCATCAACAATTGATTGGATGATGTGTAGCCTAAGAGTAGATTTTATGAGAATTCACAGAGACCTTTCTGATATGTCCTAGTGCAAGCAGCCAGATCATTCTCAGGACACCTCCTCGAAGAAACTTTTCTGTTTCTCTTTTCATTCACCCCCAGGCCTAGTGGTCTGGATTGTAGATTAGGGCCTCCCACCTATACACAGTTTTACTCAGATGCTGAATCCATTTCTCTAGGGGGGCCTTCTATCTATGTGCAGACAGTGGCAAAACAGGGGCAAGACATTAATTTTGGATTCTATCTCCTTTTAAGTGCTCATGTTTGGAGCCTTTATTATCAGAGTTCAGATTTATCTTACTTAAATGCAGGAGCTTGGTGGCTGAAGCCCCTAAATCCCAATTCTGGTTCAATATAGGGCAGGTTCCTCATTTGGGCATATCAGTTAAGTGCTTGATCATAGGTGGGATGAAGTGAGGTACTCCTGAGTGAAGTATAGGTTTGGGTTCTTATTTTCTAGGTTTTATAATATCTAATGGGCATGGAAAAGATCCTATAATATTTTAAAGCTTATTTTAATGTAATGAATTAATAAAATAAATGTTAAATTAATTTTAAAAATATAATGATGAAGAAAGAATGGAGTAGTCTAAATTTTCTCCTTCAGTACTTGAAACTCAGAGCATTACATTGCAACACAATGAAATGGACCCATATGGATGTAAACAGTAATAAGGAACTTCACAAGGGAAAGAAAATTAATAACTTAGAAAGAGAATGTATGGTGTTGTAAGTACGTAACTTGTTAAATTAATTTTAAATATTTTGTTAGTTTTGCCCACAAGCTTTTAGTCTCTGCTGGAATAATTTAACTGGAATATAAAAATCTAAGACAAATTAATAAACAGACATTTCTATTGACAGTACTTTTAGGAACACTTCCTGTTCAGCCTACATTTTTACACTTAGTAGTTTCACCCTTCTCATCTTTTTGCTCCTCAGAGAATCCATCTTAATCACAGGCAGAACTGGACACAGCTTCCATGACTGAAAAATCAACAGAACTACAGTTTGACAAGGAGTCATTTAAATTGCGAAGCAAAACCAGCAAGAAAGGTAATCTTCTGCATAGAGAATGTATGATTCTGTACTGGCTCAAGATGCTGTCAGCCATTCACTTGACCTTGGGAAAAAAAAGAACACAACTGACCTGAAATGGATGTGGGGAGGGCAAAGAGAGGGGAGAGGTATTTTATTGAAGCTGTGTAGGTACCAATGGCTAAGCCTGGAGTAACTGTTACTTGCTGCTTAATGGGGGGAAATCCTGGTGTGTTAGTGAAATTGTCAGTGCAAACCAGAACAACCCAGACAAGACAGTCAGATGTTTAATAGAAAGCTGTCTGCAGCATGAAAACAGTTAATCACTGAAGAGTAGTCCAAGCCTTTTAATGACCACAGGACAATTATAATAATTAAAGAATAAAAATTAAAAAAGGAAGATTGGAAATAACACTGAAGATTAAGGCCATATGTCAGCTCCAGCGAAAAACTGCCTGGCATAATATGGTCCCCAGCTGAAGAATGGGCCAAGGGGCCAAGTCCTGTGTCTCGCTCCCAAAATTTCCTCCTGTACACTTGTGGCTGCAGGAGGTGAGCAGCCCCTGTTCTGGCAGATTTGAAGTCTAGGTCTCCATGTAGGGAAAGCTGGAAGCAGATGGACTCAGGGGTGCCCTGGCCCTGGTCTGGGTGACTGCAGCTGTCTGCCTGCAGGTGGTCACAGCAGCTGCCCAGCTAAGGGCAGACAGCAAGCACAGCACGAGGAGTTAGTCAGCAGGTCTTCAGCACTGCCCCTTGGCACCCCAACAGCAGCAGACCCCTGGCTGAGCACTGTTACTGGTAGCTCTACAAGGAAAAAGGGTAATCAGAGACTTTCTAAAATAGTTCCTATTGCTCTGAATGGGGATTATTTACTCTTTTAGTCTAAGGCAGCAGAATCTTACGTCACATCACTTCTATGTGAGCAATGGCTGGGGTTAGTGCTGGGAGGACTAGCACAAGTTCTCATTTTGGCCATTTGTTCTTTGCTCAAAAAAAGCTTATGAGTTCAGGCTGTTGAACATGTTGTTAAGACACTAAAGCAAAGAACTGGCACCGTCACAGTGCCTGCCCCTCATCTCTCCTGAACAGTAAAATAAAAAAAAAATTGCAGACATCTCAATTGATTTCCAATAAGCAAGCAGTTAATTCCTTTTCTGGTGATTAGCTGATTGCCCAGGTGAGTAGAAGCAAAGGAGAAAGCAGGCTGGAAAGAAACCCAGTCAAATTCCCCAGGGAAAAGGACAGGAACTTTATAAAGACTGATACTGATAAAGTAAGTGTGAAATGTTGGGCTCTTGGTGGGTTCAGAGACATCGGACTAGGGATCTTAATGCACTCTGTAAGACTATTCCAGTGTCCCTTTCATGTCTGCATTACCCTCAGAAGGAAAGCTTACTAGCTGAGGTCTCTGTTTCTTAATTTGAATTCCTTATGCATATTTACCTTATTTTTCTGATTTTCTTCTTCCTCTAGTATAGAAGTAGCCTCTGAAACAGAATAGTATCTCCAAAAACTGGATGTGTGGCCACACAGGTCTACATAACTTGTTAGTGAGAGGGGAGACATGCACCCCACTGCCTCATTCTCTGATTTCTGTAATTTTCTCCAGCATAAAATACGCTTGGAGAGTAGCCCATTATTGCTACTATCTATGGCATGTTGGCTTAGTTTGTTTCTCCTTGGTTTCTGTCCTGATGTCATATGTTCAACTCTTGTAAGGCTAAAACAGGTCAGGAGTTCAGGATTTGCTGAAGCAGCAGCACCTCTAATTTTCTTGCAAATGAAGTGGAAATTGAACCACTGTTGAAAACAAAAAATAGTGGTTTGTCGTTGCTTTATAATTACACTGAGGCTACTAGACTTTGGGGACTTAGGGATTTGACAGGGGACTTTGGCTAAGAACCAAAGCCTAATGTACCTCAAGGTGCAGTGAGACAAAACAGAAGTTCATTGCACGGGAAGCCACAAACAAAACAGTTATTGAATTTCTCCTTTTACATGTTTATTGCTGCAAAGAGAAAAAAGCACAGATCATAGTATTTTGATAAAAATAATGGATGAAGGGATTTAACTCTTATTTTCTCCTTTCTTGGAAATTTACTGAACCCTTTCAGGTGTGCAGATTTAATCTCATCAGTTGATTCTTTCAGCAAATGGAATTGTCTCCCCTGGATAGACAGGAAAAGGAGAAGTTCCCATCTTAAAAATAGCTGAGAGCACTGACAAGTGGAGTGAAACAAAGGCAGGAGGCATTTATGAGTAGAGTAAGCTGACCAGGTACATCTGGCTGGCTGTCCAGACCTTCCTCATTCTCACTGCTGGATTGCCAGGCACTTGATGCAACACATACACCATGGAAATAATAAATGTTGTAGCCAGTTTTGGTATTCTGAATAAGTGTCAGAACATAAAAAGCTGACTTTAAGGGAAAACTTGGGGCCTGTCTCAGTCTTGGGGTCAAGGGAAATTTTAGATGCACAGTTGAGGGAATCAAAGCCAGCAATGTATTTTCCTGGCTCCAGGTTTTGTCTTTCTTTTTGCAGAGGGGAAAGAAATCTATTTATTTAGTTATGCCCTATAAAGACAGAATGTAGTTTGCAAACAGCAGAAAACAGGTTTTTTTTTATGATCCCTTGTCTTCCAAAACAAAAAAAAAGGATTTGACCATTAAATACAGTTTCTTTTCACTGTCTCAATCTTCTTGAAGTTCAAAAGGTTCTGCTTAAAGCAACAGCCCAAGTATTTTAAATAAACCAATAGAAATGTCCCATGTTAAGATACCTTTCAACCCCCAGAGGAGTGCTCTGAATCCTGTCTGAGGGAAGAGCCATCCTTATGACCATCTGGGCAGTGTTTTCTGAATGGCTTGATTTTTCACTGCAACAGCCACAGAGCACACAGCATACCAAACACATACGGAGTAGTCATGTTAAAATGACAACATGGATTAGACAATACAACACAAAAGGTTGAACAAATTATATTAAGACTTTTATCTTAATGCAGGATACACATGCTTAGTTAGAAATACAGAAACATGAAGAAAAATACACTTAGTACACTAGAATCCCTCAAACTTATCTGGAAAAACCCTCTCAAATATTCTGTACATTTTTTCTTTTTACAAAACATTTGAAAATGCCAATCCAATAAACTGATATAAAAATATTGTCTCTGCAACATTTTCCTAAAACCATGAAAAGTTCTGTTTCAGGCAAAAACATACCATACAATTTGTGTCATTCCAGAATTGCCCCCCTGCCCAGACGAGGTAATTGATCTTAGGTGCAAAATGAGCTGTAAATGAAGGAATGCTAGAGCACTCTTGCTTGAGCTCCTACAGCTGGTCATCAATTAACTTTTAAAAGCCTCTTTAATTTGGCCTGTGGTCAGAATACTGTGGCCATTCCTACCCTTTGTAAAAAGGGCAAAAATAAAGGCTTTTCCAAAGTCCCCTGTCCTCTTCAATGAGGTATTTGTTTATTCTGTGACATTGTACTAGTGCAGTGAGCTTCATCTTGTGGTCTTAGCTTATCTAGAAACATCTGTAAAAGGTTAACTGCAAAAAGCAAACCTATTATTCTAAGATAATCAGGTCCTTCTTTACTTCAGCACTGAAGCCACTGTAGGCTTTAGAATACAAAGGCATAACCCATTCAACAAATGGTCCAGGTACCAGCAAATCTTTCTTCCAGTTCACTTGACTGCAACAGAATGCATCAGAGCCCGATTCTCAGGCTATGTATGCTGACAATTAGAAGGACCTTAAACAAACAGTATTGTCCTCATGCCAAACCGGGTGATGAAAGAAATGTAAATTCTATTACCAACAAAAAAAGAGCTTCTCTGAAATCCAATATGAATACCCTTTTATCAAGACCATATTTTAAAATTAGTATTCAACTAACATTTACGTATGTTCTGAATTCTGATGTTCCTCAAATCTAGGAGTAGGAACTGGTGAAGATACAGGAGCTTATTCTTTTATTCTTTTTCCCAAATGAAAACATACAGGTTAAATTAGGTTCCTTGATGGTGTTAATGAATGGTATTTCTGAATCCTGAAATGGGGCAGAGCAAGTACATAAAAAATATACTCAGTTGTCTTTCCTTCTACCAAGTGCTCTCAATTAATATACTTACAGGAATTAAAAGCAGAGATTTTTAGATGTGTCTTCGTGATGTGTGTACTTTTTTCCATCTAGGTTCCTGTTTTGCAAGTCATTAGAACTATATTATATATGTAAAGCACTGACAGTTTTCAAAGCAGTTTACAATTTTTCTCCTTTGAATCTTTGCAGTACCAGCAATAAGAAAATAGTTCTCCAGTTCCCTTCCCAAACTGCAGCAGGAAGGAGTGAATTGCTCAGTATAGCAAAGGAAGTTGGGCATGGTGAGTCTGAGCACTTGGAAGTTTGTCTTAAGGACACTAGAATTTGTTCAGTTTATGTTAAATAGTCTCCTTTAGGGGTGCAGGGTAGTGATGCTGCAACAGTACCCCCCAAACTGCTATTGCATTGTGTTATATAAAACACAAACCAGAAAGAATTTTTGCTTGGGAAGGAACGGAAGGATCAGAACCCAATGGCACGACAATGGTTTCCTGGTGCTAATCAAAGCCAGGACTCTCCTTCTAAAAAGTGGTAAAAATACTTTTTCTGGTTTGAAGGCTTTTTTCCCCTGTTGAGATATACAGCTACTGCAGATTCTGAATGGGAAATTTGAACTTCATATATGAACACTCTAATGCTGCACAAATACCAGTTTTTAGATACAAACTGTACTGGGTAATTTGATGAATCAATGTTACCTTATTAATAAGCCTATGTGCTTTTGTGAATAAGCTGGTTTCAAGAGACATTTGTTGGGTTGAGGGTGGGTTGTTTTTTTTTTTCCTTTTACCAAGGAACAATGACCAGGAAAGCTGTATCAGACATTTATAATGCCAAAGGTTTTGACAGATGAAATACTATATATGCTGGTATGGAAGTAGAAGTATTTCACATTATTTTTACATTGAAATTCTGATTGGAGGTCTTAGTGTTTTATATCTTAAAATCACTTTAGAACCATGAAATAATCAGAGCTCAAAATATTACCAAATTAGCACCATTTGCTGATAAGAAAATATGTCAAGAGGAAAAAGGACTTGCCAGAGTCCAGGTGGATTTTTCTTTTCAAAGTTTTTTATTCTAAATGGAAATGAGATGCGTATTGGTCTAAATCTGTGGTTTCTCATCTAAAAATCCCTGTATTTCGGTCTGCAAATGAATACTGGAATATAAAAATGCCTAATCCCAACAGATAGCCAAGGCCTGGATTTGAAAAGCAGTTTACACCAAATGCCCTGGACAAGACCAGACAAAGCAAGGACCCTTCACACTACCCCACTCTTGGCCCCACTACTTCATCTTTTACAAGTCCCTTTATAAAAGTTATTTCTTGTTTGTCAGACTGGGAAAACAGGTCTCTAGGGTTCAGAACAATTTTCAGCCAATATTTATCCCTGATTCCTTGGACTCCTTTTTTTCCTTGTGGCTGTATTTATGTTTAGATGGAACTGTCTGTACCTTGCTCATTCTTATCTTCCTACAATGACATCAGTTATACTTGTGTCTTAGGCTGAATAAATGAAGCTCTCCTTGCAGAATTGTATCCATTTTACTCATACCATTTTAGTATCTTTCCTCAACATCTAGGTACCTCAATTTCACTTATTTGGTCTCTCTGCAGTGTCTTGAATACTTCTGGCAAAGTAAGCAACTGGAAATTTGTCTCCTGGTGCTTTCATGATTTGATCAAATTGCATCTGAGTCATCCTGTGACAAAGTCTAGAACCAGTGTCTTTTTATTATCAATTAACAAAAAATACAGCAAAATACTTTGTTTAATCTTCAAGCGTATGAACTAATATTTGTACTGTAAACTGAATCCCATTCATTTCATCCATTCAGCAATCAAATTTGTTTAGTGTGTGCCCTGATCCTTCTTGAGATCAGTGCATCCCAGCAGGCACTGCAGTACCTGTGCTTCAGGGACTAAAGAAACTCTGAGCGAATTCAGTTTCAAGACTGATGCATAAGAAATTCCATTTGCAGCTATCATCCAGCCTGCATTTTCTTTGCAGTGCTGCCTTTAGCCAGCTGCTTACACACCTCATCATCATGCTGCTAGTTTCCATTTTCTCCATCTTGACTATGTTGTCCCAATTTTCCACACTTCCAGTGTATCTGATGCCCCAGATGTAGGAAAGCTGCACTTGTTTGGTTGTGCCAAGCCTGATTCTTTGCTTTTAGCCACAGAAATGCTGCCAACCTAATCTACTCTCTTTACTTGCAAGGTTGCCTTGTGCATTGCCCTCTTTTTTTCCACTTGAACCTGTTTTTTCCAGCACTGGATTAAAATCTTGCAATTTTACAGCACCAAAACAATTCTTCTCTTCTACTTTTATAGGATGTCTACAGTGAAACCACATCTGTGGCTGACACTGCACAAACAGGAAGAGTTCAGCTCTACACTGCCAGTTTGGGCTGATCTCAAAACCAACTTTTCCCTTACAGTTGACACTTCTGACTCCTCACTGCTCCATACAAATATCTGAACATAAACTGTTCAACAGAACATAGAGCTAAAGGTGTAACGGAAAAATAAGATCATACTTCCTTTCCTTGTAATATAAACCAAGTTTTAATAATAAAAACTTCTATCACGTTTTCAATGAGAATAACATATACATTTCAATGTAAAACAGTGCACAGTGTAAATGCCCTTAGATGCTCTTCTATGCATCTTTAATGTTTACAGTGACTGCATCAGTGTGTACCAAGATCCCCACCGGGTTGTGTAAATTGCTGCAGTTCTACTGGAAAGAGCTGATATAGTCTGAGGATCTTGGCCGATGTGTTCTTTTTATTTTGGGTGTTCCTACAGTTCTTAAAATACTAAGTAAATTTTAAGTTGAGGGTTCAGTAAAGAAACATCCATTTCTTCTTCAAACAGTAAATGGTAAGAATAACTCTTCCAAAATTAACAAAAAGTGCATTGAAATAATGATCTGCTCATCTGGCTACAGGACAAAATGTACACTCAGCAACAAACCCCTGTATCTGACAGCTGGCGATTGATGGGTTATCCTAGTTCCCTGCAACAGGTTGCTGTAGGTCAGAGGAAACAGTTTGAAGTGAGAGATTAAACAAAACATGTTCCTTCCTCAAAATTCTTTCAGTCTGTGAGTGAAGAAAAAAAAACCCAACAATTAAGGGACAAGGTTCAGAAAAACCTGCATCCCCAACAGTTGAAGTGTAGATTAAAAGACCATCATACCCAAATGGAAAAAGACTAATTTTAGTTTTTGAGTTGGTTTGGATATTAATAAAATTAAGCCAGCTAAAAAACAAACAATGTCACAAATAAAAACCCCAAACCTTTATTTTCTAGAATATACATCACTGCAAAGCGCTCCTGGATCTCCTAACTATGAACTGCTCTAAACGAGGCTGTGGAGACACAGAGCAATGGTAAGTTTGCTATACACCCTCCTACTGAGATGTGCTACAATTGAAATTCCTTAGGGATGGGTGGTCATATTAAGGCACTCACTCCAAAAGAACATTATTTCTGTCCTGAGACTGCTGACATGTTTCAATTAGTTTCAGTCAGTAATTTGGAAAAAATTACTGTGCTTAGGGTAATACTGACAGAATGGAGAACAATTTTTCAAACAAGAAAAAATAAAGTACATTATATACATGATTTTTTCTTTTAACTTAAAAGCATCCCTAATACATCTTAATAACTGTATTAAAGACTACTTAAATATTGAAAGATTTTAAATAATGTAGATTTTTTTTTCAGTAAACTGGGAGTTGCTGTGTAATTGCCAGCATATTGGTCCCATTTTAAACAATATAATTTTTATTTAAATCTTGTATATATAATAACATGATCGAAAACACATATTCCACTCCACATAAATAAGTATAGTTCTTCTGACCTGTTTTAAAAACTACAGCTGCTCAAATAATCAGATTATAAGACTGTATTTTTCCTTTGTAAAGTTTCCTGTAAAATCCTTCACTCCCAATCTCTCCTCTTAAATAGTACTGGATTTCCAGAGTACATTATAGGGCATTAGTAAAAAGAGTTAATCTCAAAAATCTGAAAGCTACAGTAAGTAAAATGAAGTAATGTTAAGAAGTATTATGGAATGTATACTCTGCACCATAGGGAGATTGGTTCTCACTGGGCTGAAGTGGAAAATTTCTCCAGAAGAAATTCTTTATGTTCATATTTGAAAATAAACCATAGATTGTGCTATTTCTTGGTCAAAAGTGCAGGTCAGTTAATGAAAAAGTGGTGTTTATGAAGCTACTGCTCAAGTATGCTGACCAAAATTATGCTGGCAATTAAAGGAACGCCAGATGCAGTACAGGGAGAGGGACACGTGTCATTCTCAACCAATCTGTGTCTTGAAGTCCACAACTTTTAGGTGGCAGCACAGACAAGTCATCTGTAAAACTGTGCTTCCTTGAAATATAATGGTCACTTTTCCAGGCGTCCAGCAAATGGCAGTAACGTCCATCTGAGCTCTGGGATGTTTGTTTCAGGAATTTTGTCAAGTAGTCAAAGAAATACAAGAACCCTGCACATGCTGCAGGAGCTCAAAGGCAGGTTCTCAGTGCCTGTGTCCAGCAGGTTCATCCCTACTACACCAGGGCAGTCTCTCCTCCTCTCCCAAGTCAGCACCATCAGTGTCTGTCAGCCTGAGTCCTCAGACAGGGCTGCTCCTAGTTGGATGCTTTAAGGATGCGGCAGTTGAGGTGCCTCTCTCACTTTTATAAATCCCCATCCGTAGGTGGCTGGCACAACCTATAGAGTCTTTAAGGCAGATGAAGAGCATGGCATTAAACATCATAAGGATAACATGAAGTTACTGGCATAGCATATGACAGTCAACTTCTCCTTTATCTTTCTGGAAACTTTAGAGGTAAACAGATAGCAAGAATATAACTATTTTTAATTTTAATAAGAAGTAGAAGTACCACTAGTGATTAATTAAATAAACCATTGCCAATTGTTTTTTAAACACTATTTGAGATTTTCCATAATTTCCTTTTAACTTTGGTTCAATTTGGGTCTTCAATAGTCTATTCTCTCTTTTTCTACTTTTGTTTGAAACAGAGTTCAGCATTTTTCCTGAACTAAAGGGTTCACTCCCATACAGATTGGAATACCAAACAGATGAAAGAACATATTTGTTTGTTGACATGGTTGAACAATCTTTAAAATTAGCGATCATGTTTTCAGAGAAATATTTTGAATCACAAGCTTAGGGAATTGAGACCAGTGGTCAAACCCAACTGCACCTTGACTGTTTGTGGTAGCTTTTTCTTGGATTTTGCTACTTTACATTTGAATAAACTCAAGTCTTTTATAACTTCTCTTTCAAAACTACTACTACAGAGTTTGACAAATCTCAATGCTAGAAAATACAATCCTGAGAATTAACATTAATTCACCAGATCTCCTTTTAACTCCACTTAGTTTTATTTCACATTATGATGTTGGAACACTATAGCAGCACATGTATCTGAGCTTTATTGCCCTGAAATAATTCAAGTAAACAGTCCTGGAATTTGTCATTGTGATTTAGAGTGTATATGAAAGAACAGAAATGCCTCATCTTATGATTTGTTTGTAAAGCTATTTATTTTTGAACATAGCATGTTGTAATGGTCATAAAAATGGAACCAAAGTAACGTGCAGCCATTAATAAGGCAAAATAAACGTGCTGCTGACACACTGATGTGTGAGACTGGGGACATGGCACAGGACCAAATGCAGACTAACTATTATTTTATTCCTTTTTGAACGAGCAATGACAATCCAACAGAAGGATAAGGTTCTAAATGCAAAATACTGTTCCTTTTAAGGTCTCTGATAAAATACATAATATGTAATAACCTACCGAGGTGCACACTGTGGCATTTGGTCCATCACTTTCAGATTCTTGGCAGAGATTTCAACTCTTGGTCCCTAAGGAAACAGAGAATTTATGGTACTGACAGGATCGATAAAACATCTGATCCTTGGGGGAAAATATTATAATGGGAGTATGGTTTCTATCTGAGCATCCATTAACTACTTTTAGAAGATTTGGAATCCATTGGGTGGATACATTAGTCATCTGTGTTTACTTAAAAGATGGAATTGGTCCCACAGCACTTCACAAGCACTGCTGCCTAGCATTAGGGAACTACTACTATTTAACACTGTGATTGAGACTTGGTTTTTTCATATACAGAAATTGTCTTTAATATACTGGGTAGTCTCTACTTTCTAACCATCAAGGCATACACTTTGAATAATGAACACTGAGGCCTGTATTTTAATTGCTGTAATGGCTCTACATGCAAAAGTCCGTTTGTTCCTGTCCAATACATGTGTAGCTATTCATGTATTAAAAGAAGTTTGGCTAGATGGGACTGTAGTACACACAATACAGGGCACATCAAAATAAACTGGTGTTTGTACCATGCTGTTACTGGAATGAAACTGGTGGCAGGCACCAGACACACAGCCAAATACTTACTTGCTTTCGCATGATGTCTGTAGCTTGCATGATACACTTGGGCAGAAGTCCATGACTTCGAGCCAGAATGGCTGCTTGCTCCAGGGAGACACTCAGTGTACTTCTGAACACAGGAACAAGAGATATTAAATCACAGATCACAACTATAAGTATATAAATAGGTACATACAGGATGCTTATCTGTTAAGTATGACTTGTGTCTGCTAGTGTTCTTGCTTTTAGTTTTTAGGTTTTTTACTGACAAAACTATAAAATTTCCTCAGGCCTGCATTTCCAGTCTCGTTACACCTAGACACTGCAATTGTTTGAGTCTCCAGCATCATTACTACCAGGCTGTGTTTCACTGTTCTTCTGCAAGGATTCATGTAATTCACAAATGAATCTTTTCTTGTCTCAATGATTCTGAGACACTGGAAGAACAGTGGTGTGTTTAGAATCAACGTTTGCCCACACCAAGATTCTAAAGCTGTTTTTGAGCAACTTCCTACATTTTTAGTGTGTGATTGAAGACAACATTGACTCAAAGTTATATGCAACGAGATCACTCAGTCAGTGGCACTGGCTGATGGACTGATACATGAAAAAGTTTTTGTATCAATACTAATTATTAACACAAGTATTAAAATTTACAACGTACTCTAAAATAAAGGTGGCAGTAGATTTAGGTCCTTATTATATTCCCTTGCAATCTCCCTTTCTATTGCTTTGAACAGAATATATTGTTTCAGCCTCTAGAAAGGACAGAAGTTCTCATCACTCCAGCAACATGCAGGTTTCTCAGATCTCACCTCTGCATCCCAGTACCACACATAGTAATCTGACAGGCTCCAAGTCGGTAACAGAGCTCAGAGGATATAGGCAGCAGGCCAGCTCCTGATGTGTTACTGCTAGAACATCCCGACTGAGTTGGTTTTGGATTAATGAAAGACTTCATCAGCCTGCAGAGCTCATCCATTGCATTAATGGGGCGAATCAGCTAAAGAAAGCAAGTCAAAAAAAGCATCAGTGGCCTACTGACCCCTTCAGTTACAGACATGTCTTCATCCTATGGCTAAGCACAACTATTTAGGATATACATGAGCTTTGGAAGTGGAAAAATACAAGTAATTACTTAGGCTTGGGGCAATTTTTTGCAATTCTCACAGATCAAAGAGATTGTTTATAATGTTTATTATGATTTAGAAGATAAGTTCCTGGTTTTGTCTTCCCACCAGCAGTATTTAATGCCTCACAGGTGCATGTCCACATATGCCACCTGCCCCAGTTAGACAGACTGCCTTTACATGAGATGCTGGGAAGCACTGTTTTCCTGTTGCTTTCTTCCTTAACTGTGAACAAAGCATACCTTGTAAATTGAACCTTTGTTCATTTTCATGCATCTATGGAAGAGGAAAATTCATTCTGTCTAACATCAGATACTGTATTTAGCAGGGGCAGTCAGGGTGACATGGAGCCTTATTAGTGCCTAGGGTAAGGGTTTTGTGTTTACCCCAGCTCTGCACTCTTTCTTCTCCAAAAAAGAACTGTAGCCAAGCTTCAGGGAAATTCAGATAACTTTGTTTAGGGTAGGGAACATTTTTTAAATGTTGTTTGAGTCGTTGTCATATGGCTAGCCTACAACTGGGATTTTAGAGATACAGAAATAATATTTCTGTGAGAGAATTTATCGTGGAAATAAACACAATAACAATACCTGGTCAATCTTCACTGCAGTAGTACTGGAATCAGTGGGCAAGTTTGATCTCTCTAGGTAAAATGTCCTGCAAAAAGGTCAGCAAGGACTATATTAGTTGGTGTGTCCATTTCAAGCACATGGCTACTAGCTTGTATAAAACACCTGTGCAGGCTATGCTAAAAATCTTGTACTTCAAGATCTGCTTTCTTATTGAACCACTTGGATTGCAGTAAATTACAAAATCTGTACTAAAGCATTCCAAATCCCCCTTTTAATGCAATTTTAGCTCTGCACAAAATTCTAAAGTCAAATTAGATGGGAATTTCATCCTCTACAGTGCACAACTGCAGAATGAGCTTAACTAAGGGAAGAAAATAAACAAATTTCCCACACAACAAGGATCTCCAAAATTCATATTTGTACAAGAAACGATCAGGAATTGAATCTCTTTTTCATTAAATTTCAATGTCCTTAGCAAGAAGCACTCTTTTCAATGTCTTTTAAGGCAAAGGAGAAGCATGAAATACCTGAGTTTACGGTAATATTGCTGCACTTTTTCAAGTGAAATACCATTAATTTGCTGTGAAAGTTCTTCTAGAGATGAGCTGGCTGGTTGTGGTTGCCCCTCTATACTCTCCAGAGCTGAAGAAGAAAACATTTTACTAAACCTATGTTACTAGTTTTCTGTTTATTCATTTATTTATCTCTGTATCATCTCATTTCTCAGCAAACAACTGCTGGATCATATCAAGGCTGATTCTGTTACTGCATAAATTTAATGCATTTCCCAGTATGAGAATATAGTGGTAGTACCACAAAGGTGAGCTTCACAGAAAGTGGTTCTTTCTGTCTACCATTAATATCCCCTTGAAGGAAATTTCCTGTATTGTATTTTGGTGTGAATACTTGCTTATCAGGTCAGTTTCCAGCCCAGATGATTCTGTCATGGTCTATGCTTTTAACAACACTTCTCTGTAGCCTGGGCACATCTCCTGATCCCATACTAGATCAGATTTTCCATGTAGCATAAAAAAGCCCCCAAGAGGCATATCTGGTTCTCCTGAGTGTGTCTGATTCTAAAATCCAGCACTCCCCAGGTCTTCACAGAATAGAAACATCTGCTTCTTAAATATGTCTGTAGTTCTGTTCTCAGCTGCATTATATTAAGAGTTTCATGGTCATTCTTTATTTTGAATCATCAGTTAGCTTATTTTTCCTCAAGAAAGCTTTTTATAGACACCTTTTGTGAAGAGCACCGTGTGCAGTTTCAAGCTTCCCCCATTCTGAAACCGAGAAGGCAGTTTGGAGAAGTAGTAGCTGTCAAGATAAAAGATAACCTTCAGGGCCTGACGACTTCCTTCAATGTGGTAGAAGACATGAGTATCTGGAGAAATAAAGACAAAATACTGGCTGCTTTACCAGAGCACAAGAAATGCAAACCCATTGCTATCTGAGTTTGTTAGCTAATGACATTTCACATCTTCACCATCAGATTAATGAGGGAGAGCCTTTCTTGAGAGAATGCAGGCTCTGAAATACTATACTTGAAAAGATACACAGCTAGCATGACCTAGCATGATGTTTGATGCTAATACAATCAACAAGGTTAATAATTAAAATCTCATCTTGTTTCATGGCACCTCATAGTCAGTAAAGATGGAGGGAGATCTGGCAGAGTGGGACACAGGATACAGAGGAGCTGGGAGGGACAGTTCTTCTACCTGTCAGGAACTGCTCCTTATCTGTCATATCTGTGTGTGAAATCACACAGGTCAGGTACACTGGCACAGACCAGAGTTACAAATCACAGGACAGGCCACCAGCATCCCACCATGTCAGATGCTTTTTATGCTGTGTGTTTGCAGTGGAAGCTGGGGGAATGAAACAGCACTTCAGAGAAGCTGCTCAGTGCTCCCCAGGTCTGACACAGTCTGTTAGATTTCTAATAATGGAGGATATTGAGCCATAAAACAGAAAAGAAAAAAAGGACTTCAGAGAACCAGAGAATACTCACTTGCTACAAGACTTTCATCCAGCTGCTTGAAATAGAAGGCAACTTTGTCCAGTTCAGTCAGAGTGACCTGGATGTCTTCCAGCATGGTACGCTCCTCCTTCTGTAGAGCAAAGAAACAGATATAAAGAGGTTATAATCTGCCAGAAAGAGATCAATAGCAGGAGGGTATAATTGTTATGGGCATCCTTCGGTTCAGGAGGCATAGAGCAGAAAGTGGAGCTTTCCATTTATTCCATCCCAGCCAGGTAATTACTAATGGCTTTTTAACTTTGTGATCCAGCTTAGCTACCCTTTGCTTAGATGTCTTTTCATGTGATTCACACACAGTGGAGAAGTTTAAGGACTGAAGAAGTTTGAAGGGATGCCTTTCACCCAACTTTATACCTACAAATGTGAAGAGCAGCCTACCAATTACTGCAAAATAAATGTCCACACATCCTATGGAATGTGAAGAAACAGTAGTTACATATGCATATAGTTTGGATTGTATTTAAAAAAAACCCCACACTCGATCTGCAGTGTTTACAAAGTCCCAAAAAAACGTTGCTCCTCTATACTGTCAGAGCTACTAGTCTTTTTTATTAACATTTTTACACTTATGGTAGCTCATCTGTTCATTAGGTGCAGATGAACTATGCGAGACCAGCCTCTCTCCTCCTTAGACATAGCGCCTCAGCACCACGGAATTGAGAAGGACACCGTAGTCTCTCTATTCTATAAAAGCGTCCAGTGTATGAACAAAAGCCTACATTTCCATATTGTCCAAATTCTTGAAATACTCCGAACTTTTCCACTTATTTGTTGAGATGTGTTTTCACCAGGAGATGGCAGCCTGCACATGCCTCACTGACAGCTGAGCAGCGAATGCAGCAGCGCTACTCCAAACAGGAAGGCAGGCAGATTCCTGTGGTGTTCCAGTGTGACAGTGGGTCCAGTATTTGTGAGATGAAAATGATGGGATATGTAATATTGGCACATGGTTGTCAGCAGTGGGAATCTCCAGAGGCTGCTGTAGTAAGAGTCTAAACTGCTACACTGCTGCTAGAATGAAGGGCTCTGGCTGTGCTGTGAGTGGCAGAGAAGCATACAAACAAGTGTGAGCAGACCCAGGGGTGCCACAGGTCTTCATCTTACCACAGTGGGGGAGAGAAGAGACTGGTAGTTCAGTAAAACACCAGTGGCTGCAATCTGTTCCAGCCATTTTCTGCTGGCGTCTCTGCTGCTCTCTTCGTATTCCCCATTGTTGTTGTATCGGTAGTTGAGAGCAGCCAGTAACTGCTCTGAAAAGGTGCAAATAGCAGCCACAAGAGACTGACAGAAGATGGAATCACGTCTCAGCTGTAGTTCAGTATCTGCCAGAGAAGGAGGGAAGCACAAAGAAGTCATGAGTACACTTGTCTTTAATCTTGCTGCCAAAGGAGCAGTTTGCGTGTGTGTGTGTATGGCATTTGGCTCCTGCTGGAGCTTTGCATAGACTTAACAGATAAACTCTTCTTGCTGCGTGACCTGGCTGTACAGATAAAGACAGCAGAGCTGGAGCACATGCATGTTGGAAAATCTTCTAGTCCACCTCACTATTTATTACCACCTCTGCCATCTGCATGCTCATTCTTCTGATTGGGAAGAGCTCTAACTCCTTAGTGCCATATCTGAACAGACTCCCTTCTTTTTATGTTTACAGAAGCAAGAGAATTCTTGAAAGAAGGTCTCTGCCATTACTTCTCTCCTGGGCTATTAGAGATTCATCTTCCCCCATCCATCTGCATTTTGTGGGCTTCCCATATGCTTAATGCATTAACTGGGCCTGCCCATCCAGTACCAATTGGTTTATGTTTCCTGGGAGAATTTCCCTTGTGTTAACTTACTTTGCTTCCAATCTGCCTGCCAGGCAGCCACATGCTGGTCAAATCAACCTCGTCACACTTAAGGGGATTGCAGGCCAAAGAGGCACATGAATAAGTGAAGAGCTCCTTCCCTGGCACCCCGGGCTCAACCAGCAGGAACTGCAGCACAGCAGTCTCTCATTGTCAAGGCAGCATTCCCCAGAGAAGGAAGCTGAAGACATCACCCAGAGGCTTTGAAGATCTGGATTATTTTTATAAAGCACTGAACACAATAGACTGACTAATGCACTCCAGGCCCTAGGCCATATTGTCAACTGAAGGGCAACCAGTCCTCCCAGCAGTACACCTCTGTAGTGCTGGAAGCAAGGACAAGAGAGCTAGGACTGCCCTCAAGGCAACGGACTCCCTGGTGCCATAAACCTGCCATAGCCAGTCCAGTGCTGTCTGCTCCTCCACTCTTTCCAGAGGATGTTCATGGAAATGCTGCAGGAGAGGGCACAGGTAGAGCCTTTGGGAGTCATTAGATCTGCTATCAGTAAAAACAGCCTTTATGGACACTAGACTGATGCCACAGGCTGGTTTGGACAGAGTCATGGACCAGCCCTGGCAGGAGTGGAAACGTGACTTAGAGCCACACAAGCCTCTCCCTTCTATGAAGACTTAATAATCAAGCCTAGCACAGTGAAGCAATGACAGCCTATTCCTGCTATCTATTACCTCATTTCCAAACCAAAGTACACCAAATATGTGTTTCAATAACAAAGGCTGCACATTCACTCGTGGGAAAGGTCTGTCCCTTGATCTGCAGGCACAATGTTTTGTGCATGGCAACAGATTAATGATGTCCACAGTGTGTTTAGGTGCTGCCTGCACATTTAGGTTCTTGGTCTGCTCCTGGCTACAATTTCAGTATGCACAGTCCTAACTCCGACATGCCAGCTCTGTTTGGAAAGATGACAGAGTCCATGGTCTCACAGAAAGTTGTGCAATAGGTCCCATTTTTGCTGCATGCTCTCACCACAGCAGGAAACTGTAAGGCCATCTGGGAAGGAGGACTGTACAAAGGGAAAAATGAAGACAGTAGAAGGAAAATGCTTGTGAAACCAGCCACGTAGCACAAGCAGCCTAAAGTGAACTGACATAGTGTAAACTGAAGAACAGACATCAGGTGCATGGAAAAGTTGCCCTAGATGCAAAGCATGAGAAATGTTAGCATAAAATGCCAGGGAAAACCTAAATGGAAAAATAGAACATTCTGATGTATGCAGATAAAACTGTGCTAGGGACTTCTGTATATGTGATGATGTATTGCAACAAAGCAAAACCCCCTTACCTGTGCATTTTAACAAGGCCAAAAGGAGCTGATTCTTCCCATCTAAAACAGTGAAGAAAAGGAATGTTACAGTCAACATGATACCAAGTTAGATTTGATTGTATTTTGTTAACAGTCTCCTCATTCCCCACAATCCCTGGCCCCTGCGTGGCCATTTCTAGTTACTCTAGTAGTCCTTACTTGCACAGATGAGTTAATGACTGAAAAAGAAACAAGGTGTAAATCAAATAATTTTACAGGATAAATACTCTGTTAACTACCATGAACTATTAGAAACAAATTGCACGTGCAGATGAATCCCTAAGGAGGTGATTTCTGTCCAGTGCTCTCTCTTCATTGTCTAAAAGGGTTAAAAAAACCTCAGGGAAACAGATGAGTCTGATACCATTCTGTTTGAAAGGGCTGATGAAATAAAATAAGGGAGAGGAAGTTCTTTGGAATTGCTGCACAGGTGAGATTTTACCATCCAGCAGTGGGGCTCTGCAAACAATGACCTGTTTTACTTGTTCTTCTGTAGAGCCCAGTACAGCCTTATTACAAATTGAGATAAAATTATAAAATGAACTCCTACGACTTGATTAGATCAAAATCTTTGCTCCCTGAAGCTGGTAAACTTTTCCTTATTTACAGACCTTCCACATGTTTTTGTATGATTTCAACAAGGTTCTTGATGCGCAATGGAAGGTTCCATGGATCTTCTTGAATGCTGGCTTGAATATTATTCCGGCACCTAACTGTGGTTTCTTCCTTCTGTTTAAATTCTAGAAAAAATTGAGTTTGTTAGTCATTAAGGAAGTGCTACGTAGCTGAGAGTGCTTACGAGCTACAATGTGTATACAGATGAAAGCAGAGATACAGCATCAATAGCAATGACTGTCAGTGAAAATTTTTCTTTAATAGATCCAGTACAGAAGACAAAAAAAGGCTATTCCTATAATCCCATGATCAGCAGTCTCCTTGCATTGTTTTCAGGGTTGTGGACTAAAAGTTATGTACATGGGTGACATACACACTGAAGGGAGCTCTGCACAGCTCACAAAGCACAGAATTCCCTTCTGTTTTCTCTGCCTTTAATAATATGCAAGCAGCTCTATTAGGTAGATCTAGAGTCTCTGCCTGTGCAGAATCAGATCAACTTTTTGGCTGCAGCTGTCACATCCCATAATAATGAGGAGAAGTTATGAAATATTCTGCTTTCTTTCATCTGATGGAAGCTAATTATTTAATTACAGAGTAGATTATTTATTCTTCATGACTTAGCTGTACAGCTAAGCCAAATACTCCATTGTTGGTGATAAAATGCATAAGCAGACAGAGAAACACAGAAAAACTGAGCCAAAGAACTGCTCATGAACAGAAACAGGGCAGCATTCTAGCCTATATCCATCACTGAGAGGTGTCTATGGTAGCTATTAAACAGACACTTTGGTCCAGGATTCCAGCTGAATGTAAGCAGGGCTTGTCTGTTCCTTTGTGTGATGAATGTGGGATCATCAGTTAACCACAGTTAACTAAAAGACTCTCTCACTGTAATTAATCTGGGTTTCATAAATGAGACCCTATTTAGGCAAAATAAAATAAAGGAAGTGAACACAGGGTGTCTGTTATTTCTTCAGTTCATTCAAACAGTGCATGGAAAGACTAACAGATATTCTACATAAATGTGTTTGTAGAGATAAGTTCATGTAACAGAACTTCATAGGTGTTATTTCTGGAGTCAGGGAGAACAACAGAAAAAGGTCTCTTCTAGAATTCACCACTGTAACTTAAAAACAGAACTTGTCAAAGGTTGGAGCATGACTACAGCACCTGAGTACAGGAGGAATAGTAGGAAACATTTCAGGTTTCAAATGGGAAAGGAAATGCAGTAAATGTTCAGAAAATATAGTCCTGTGTATTTCAGTGAGAGAAGAAACCACATCCTGGGCCTCAAAACCATTAAGACCAAAGTCTCATCATGCTCCCTGAGGAAAAAGAAAACACAGCATCATTTGCTTGCTCTCTATGGGAATCAAAGTAAATGTCATGTGAGGATGAGTTTACTCTGGCAATTATCCATCTGAAGAAAAGCAGAGTAAGTCATTAAGCAAACTCAGGCAGAACCTTTTGGTGCCTCAGAACTACAGTGGTCAGCCCCTCACCAGCTTATCAGAGTGCCCATTTACCTTGCATCTGACCTATCTCTACCTTGGACTTTTTGAGATACATATCTGTGTTCCCATCAAAGAATAGACTTGGAGACATGTGAAAGGGCTGTGAGGATTCAGCAGCATATAACAGAGAAGTGTTCTGTGTGTTTTAGAAGGAATTAATAGGAGAATGTTCTTTTAAAGATGCAAAATTTCAATGGTCAGACACGGTACCTGCCATTAATGTCTGGCTGGGTAGACTTCACAGTTAAGTAACTCTGTGTTACATACAGCACATGTACATTCATGTTGAGCTCTAAAATCCTAGCAAATCACATTATTAAATAAAATCAACCTTTTTCTTTACCTTGCAAACTGTGGTCCATTGGAAAGTGCTTGGTTTCTTCGAAGGCCTTAGTTGTTACTGGTCCTTTTAGAAGTGCATTGATTGCATCAACCTACAGTTGGAATGTTTTCAATCAGTGCTAGTAAGACTTGCAGAGGAAAATCTGAACAGAACTCTTGTGGGGAAAATGCAGAAGCCGTTACACTATTTGCATTTTGGAATGATTTCTTGTTGATAAATAGCATGAAGACTTTCTAACCACAGACTGGCCTCAAAAGCCTCTCACACTGAATACAGCATTTTGCACAGTGATTATCTACATGCTGATGAGAAAAAAGAGAATAGAAAACAATTCTCAGGTGCTATACATCCATAAAAGGCATCCGTTGGCTAAACTTGGGAAGACTCTCCTGAGATCTGTAAATGTGATCCTTTTAGCTCATACCAGGTATAAGAGTCCTGTTAATCTTTTTTTCATGAAAGTTTTTTTCCCCTCAGTCTAACACCTGAGATAAGGCAGGTCAACCTTGCTTGAATCACACAAGGCAACTTGAATGTTGACAAAATTGATTCCTCACACTGTCCTATAATATACTTGCTTACACTGTAACCCAAAATTTTGATAGTTTGCCTTCCCTCAAAATAAGATTTCATTAAACAATTTGAGACTTCCAATTTCCTGTATTGAGAGTGATAAAGAGAAAGCAATTCTGTGTAAGAGCAATGCTTTGCATACCTGGTTAAAAAGATGTTCCAGGCAGCCATGAAGTTTGTCTTGCTTGTCTAAAGGAATCCTCATATCATTTGGAAGCTCATCTCCTAATAAAGGAAAGATGAAAAGCTTTTAACTGTCTTACAGAAGTAACCTGTGCTGAGGCCAGAGATGACATGAGCACACCTTCACACTGGGGTGGGTGAAAAACTATCTCTAATTCATAGATTAAAATACTCATGATTTTTCATAAATTGCAAACATCCAATACCTAAAGAAGCTTCACCCTGCTTGACACCTCTTCTATATTCCAAACCTCCTGTGATTTGTTAGAAAAAGAACAAATCTCTATGGTCTTGTGATTAGTTTTAAAGCAACCACATTTGCAACTTAAATCAGCAAAGACTTATCAGCTCTGCTCAGTGGTCGGGTATGAGAAACATGCCTGGAATTGGTGCAAATACTCACCTGAGCCCATCTCATCACTGCCCAGGTAAGAGCTGTTACTGCGCACGCTGGTGTATGACAGCACTGAGTCCCTGTTACTGTTACATTCACTGGAAAGAAAAGCAAAGAAGGTGACTGGAGGTGATTGAAGCTGTCCTTGCACCCAGGCTCTGATGTGCTGCCCCTCTGTTTTTAGTAACACTGCAACCCCCAAAACTAATTCTGTTACGCATGTACAGAAGAGAAACTAATGACATGCAGAACAACCATTAAGCAAGGCCTCTGGGGTTGGCACTTCCATTTGTAGCACCCACTCAAAGCTGAATGTATTGCCTGGATCCTATTAATAATGAAAATGGACTTCCCACCATGGATCTCATCTGGGTCGCGTCAGTAAACATGCACTATGAGCATCAAGTAGGGGAGAACTTATTAAAATGTATGAGGCTGAATTGCCACTAAACTCAACATTTGTTACCAATTCTCAGGATATCATAGCATCCAACTCCAGGATATACTGAAGCTGCAGTAGCAGAGATACTGGAGATGGAAGAGGAAATTTAAGGAATCTATACCACCAGAGAATCAGGCACTGCAGATCCTAAAAATATCTCAGGAGGCAGAGGATTCACTACAGTTGGCTTCACATCAATGCTGGCTCATGCACGCCTGGACAATTCTAGTATTAATCTCTTCTGTTTACAGTTCACTTTACACTAACTATAACTTAATAAAAGTAATAAAAAAAATCTGCTGAGCTTCTGTTATTTCCAGCTGTATGATATAGGAAGGGGAAGTAATTTATTTAATTTTATTAGATTTTCTTGAACCATTGGTATTTTGGCAGTATTGTGAGAAAAGACTTTTGATGTGTATGTCTCCATGGTAATAAATGTAACGAAATAACTACAGGTAGTGAATACTTTACTAAGTGAATACAGAATAATTGACTGACTGGAAAATAACCTGCTTGTTGAATCCGTACCTGGATTAGAACTTTGAAGTAAGGTAAAAATGGCACGATGTTCAGACTAACCTGTAGGAGTCTCTGAAACTCATTGTGTCATGTCCAGAGTCTTCCTGGTCCTCCTCAGAAACTTTGAAACAGACCTTCTTGATTCCACCATGCTCAGCTTTCTCAGGATCACTCTCTTCTGTTCCCAGGGAAGGTGGAGATGTCTCCTCAGTAGATGGTGGCTCACAGGCACCACCTTCTGTGGGTTCTGTTATGGTGGACAAAAGTCTGCAAAAATAAAATGTACAGCTCTCAGGGACTGGTGGGTGGCCTCACAAATGAGGTACAATGACTAAGGCTGGAATTCAGCTGTGTGAAAATAAAAGCAACCCTGCCAGTGTTTAACACAGACTGCAGCTATGTAAAACTGAGAGCTCTGCAAGGGGTTCATTGAAATCCATGAAGCTCAGTTCACCAAAGGTCCTGTTTCCATAGGTACCCTACCTTCATGAGGTACAGCTTAAGCACTGCAACCATGGTGACCTGAAAGGGAGTTCTTAGGGTACAACAGCTGGGGGGCACAAGGCAGCCTGTTCTCTCTGAGGTTAATGCCTCCATTTGGTCAGAATTGCTTTCTGCAGTGCAGACAGGATTTTTACTCACTTATTTATCTGAATGACATACTGCTTCATTTCCTTCACTGCAATGTCAAGTTTGTTAAAAAGGTGCACGTAGGAGTCCTGTATCTCCCGATCTTCCTGTTTCAGCAGAAAACTGAGTCCCCTTTCTTCCTGAATTGTTCCTCCATTCTGCTGGCCAAAGCTACCATCAAGATCTCCATCTTCTGGAGTCAGACATCTCCAGGATGGTGCAGCCATAGTGGTGATGCAATGTTGTGTATACGAGACTGGATTTAAGGTACCTGCTAAACATTGAAGGGTCTAGTTAGAATGGCTCTTGTGATCTTCCCCACTCCATCCCAATAATGGTAGTTTGGGATAGGTGCAATTTTAACAGAAAAAAAGAAATTTCACAGAAGTATTTTATATAATTGCATTCTATGGCAAAAATATTATTAAAAAAAATTAAGAGGGTTTGTTTGTTTTTTCCTGGCATGTCAAAGAGATGCTTTGAATTTGCTGTAGTCCAGAAACAGGTTAAATTATAGAAGTCCAGACAGCAACTGTCCACACATACACTCATATAGACAGCACACATAGTATCTAAAAGCATTTCTTGAAATGTTAATGAGTTCAGGTTCTCAGGAGTTGGTCTGTGTTATTATTCCAGTTTTAAAAATACTTATGTGTTCACACACACATATTTATATGTAAAAAGAAATAAGATTATGTCCTTACAGAAGATAAATAGAATTCCTTTTTATTTAAAAATGCTGACAGTTTGGCTATGGTACTTTGCTAACCACCTTAGCTTGCATTAAAAATACTACAGAATTTTAATATCGTCAAGCAAGCAGGGCTTCTTTATCGACCTCATTTTGGAGAGCCAGTGCCACTCTTCAGAAGACTGGTTAGTCTACACTTTCCTCTTACAATTCATTGCACCTTCACAAGGCAATGAATCAGAAGCATATTAAAGGTGAGATCAGGATGAAGAAATGTTGGAACTCAAATAATCAGGTTGTAGGAAAAATGCTCTGTAGCATCTATTTTATCAGAAAATAGATCCCTTTGACAGAGACTTTCAGCTCCAATGCATGGAATTTATTTAGTAATGACAGAAGAAAACAGCACTCTAATCTGATTGACTTGTAGTTTCCCCCTGAATGTAGCCTCTCTTCACAGCACTAGCAGTACTCTTAGACCCCAGAAGTCAGTAAGTCACCTCTACCAGCAAGACTGTTTCTTTGGAACTTATTTTTACCTTGCTGAGCAGTGGAAAGACACAACATTTTATGCAGATAAAATCAGCATGATTTGAAAGTGAATTATCACCTTGTTCTGGATCAAGACCAATAATAGAGGGTTTCCGTCCAATGCGAATGCTGAACGACCTCCCTGCTGAGGTAGTGTTTTTGGGGTATGAGACCTCCATGAGGTTCACATGGCAGTTGGTGGGGCAGAAATCCATGCTGTTGAGGGAATGTGGTTCCATGACGGCTTGTTTGAAAGCTGGGCTCACCTTTGTTTTCAATTCATCTGCAAACTGGGAGAAATCAAGTATGTGCTTCTTCACTTGCAAAAAATTATGATGCAATACAGACAATCCTTTTCCTGCCTCCTATTCCAGAATCACATGATTTCTGTTGCAACTGGAATAACACTTTTTTTTTAAAAAAAAAAGCTCATAAAACAACAAATGAAAGCAAGTAGCTATACCTTCTAGGAGACTGTTTTCAAACAGTGCAGGTAACTGTGCAAGACAGTACATGCTGTTTGCTCTGTGATGCACTGTACTTTTGTTCATGCTCAATCAGACACTGACCATTTGTCATATTTATTCACTTATGTGGTGGAAACAAACCTGCACTAATATATTATAACCCACAGCTCTGACAAGCTGAAAGGAGTGATTTACTGATAAGGAACTTTCTCCCCAAAACTTGCAATTTCAATAACTTGCAGAGCTGTTGTCATGCCTCTAAGACATCTACCTCTAAAGCAGTACAGATTCATTCATACAGAATACTAAGACCCAGTTATCATAGCCAAGGATTGTCTTGAGACTTCACCAATAGCTGGTAGTGTTTTACCTCTTGGTAGTTTGTGAGCCTCCTGCTGATGCTTTCCAGCTTAGTGTCACAGATTTGCCGGAACTCATACTGGGGCATAGTGGCCACTGCACTGCTTAGGGATATGAGTCTTTTGCAATTCCTTACAAAGTGATTGTCCTCTGCAGCAAAGGCCTCTAAAATCTAAACAAAAAGACAGGATGTCAATGATATGAGACTAGGCAGCGAGGGAAAAGACAGTTTTATTCCATTAAATAAGTGGCAAAGCCCCCATCTTGTTGTCATTGAATAAAGCTGCCTTCAGATCAAGTTGCCTTTGTTAGCTCCTAAGAATCACTATTACGTCTAATCCCCAGAGTCATAAAACATTCCTCAAAATTTTTTACAACTGAAATGGATCAAAATATCCACTGTGCACTGTCAGAGTTACCTGCTCTGGCATACTTTCATGGCACATAACAATAGTGTTACTGGGATGTGACAGAGACATGTACTATTAGCTCTTTACTGCCATGGATGACCGATACCCTAAGTGCACTGCTGATTTCCAACAGCACCACTCCTACTTGCTTCCTTTAATGACCCAGCCAACCTGCCAGAGGGGAAAAAGCTGCTTGGTTTTCTTCCAAGGTAAAGAAAATTCTTGCCTCAAAAGATTAATCTTGAGTATCAGCAGAGAGTATGTTATCAGACAGATAGCAGTGGGAATTCCACAGCCGAGGGCTCCCCGTCCTCTACCTCAACAGCCGAAATCCTGGAAGCATTTGCTCATACCAAATGAGCTACTATAACTTGGTGCCTTCTAGTGAAGAAAGCTCCAGGCAGGGTAGAGGAGACCATGTGCTACCTCATCCAAAGAACCAAGCCAAACTTCCAGAGAAATGCCTATATTATTGGCTTCCCTGTTCTGTCTAGGAATGAAGCTGGCCATTTAAGTTTTCCTGTACCTTTGCAGTAAGATTGAAGCAACCTTTTGGTTCCACAATTTTCTCCAGGACAAAGGACTTGATTCCTGCACTGCTGACATATTCATACACCACTCCATGCTCCAGGTGTGTGTTATCCACAGTCAGGCTAACAAGAGGTGTTTCCTCACCAATGATCAGTGGAGAGCTGATGGTCTGTGGTGTTTGGGCTGGAACCAAAATAAGTCATTAGAGATGTCTGGCAGCACACATGAATACAGGCATCCATGGGGAGGAGAAACCTGTTGAGAGGTATTATTAAATGCAAAGACACAACCTTTGGCTCAAGGAGTTTCTGAACCACATACAGCTAGAGGCTGGAAGGATATTCTGATAAAGACATTTGCTGTTGGTCACTACTGGAGACAGAAGTTTAGACAATCCACATGCTCCACATTCTGATGTTCTTCCACATGTGCACACACATCCAAGCACGGGATACTACTTTTAGTTCTGTTTAGCATTCAGAGACAAACCCTAGCAGAAGCTTTCAAAGGGAAGTGAAGTATGTTAATCTCCGAGTTTTATTGTTTGTAATGACCCTCTGGAAGATTGCCACTTTTCTGTCCAATTTTGGGAAATGCTCCAGATGCACTTTCTGTACAGCTGTAAGACTGAGATGGCAGGGGAGGGGTGGGGTGAGGAGATAACATTTTTTTAACACACAGCAATGCTATTGTCACCAGAGAAGAGATTTAAGTTATAGTCAGATTGAGATTTGCCAGAGAATTGCTCACATGCCTGTACGAGGGCACTGCTCCAGCTCCAGTTGTTCCACCACGGAGCTGCATTGTTTGACCATTAGATTACCAGGCTCACCAGACCTTAGATGGGAGCCACACAAAAGTGCATCTGTTCCTGCAGAAGTTGCCAATGGCATTGAGAGAGTCCAAGCTCAGTCCTGTGGACTGAATCTGGCTCCAAGTGTTCTCCTGTAACATCTACTTTTCTGAATAAGCTCACAACATAAAGGTAAAGAAGTGTTTTTTATGAGTAACACTTTTCTAAGTGGGAGGAAATACACCCACACCTTTTGCTGACAGTGGTAACATGCTCTGAAAACTTGCTTAAGATCAAAGTAATTTCAAATATTAATCTTTAATCTTAAAATCACAGAAAACAGATTATTCTAGGTAGAGTAACTTGCAGACCTTCCCTCTCCACCTGCTACTTGATCATGAATCCCTGGTTTGCAGGGGCGACGAAATTATTCTAAAAATTCTGAGCCTTTTCATTCCAGAAACTGGCTCACTTGTAAAGATGAGGGAGTCACAGGGTTATGATTTCTGTGTATATCTCAATTTTTCTACTCCTGAATAAAACCCAGCATACGAGTACTTCCTCTGGCAGACCTCACCCTATTGTAAAGATCCACTAAGACAAGAGATAGTATACAATAGTAATTACACTTTATTTTTATACTGCAATTTTCCTTCCTGAAGCCCCTGAATCTTCCCTAGGTTTCTTTCCCACATGAGAATCTTCACCTGATTCCTGTTGACTATTTTGAACGGGATCCAATTCTGCACCTCCTTCCAGTGATGAGTCGTCTTTGCCGGGGCCGGGATGGCTGCCATTCAGATAGGCAGTGGATGCTGCTTGCTGAACTCTGTCCTCCTCAGCATCTTCATATGTTCTGTACACCCACTGGTACAATCCCTTTCAAGAGACATAGGCTTCAGCTATGACCTCAGTAAATTGCCCCATCTCTCTATGTTTGGATTACAAAGGTGAATCTAGGTATAAATTTTATATCCTCTGTTGGCTGGAATATCAACATTTCCCCAGATTTCTTCTGAACTTCAGAGAACATAAAATCTCGATCAGTCTCTGGGTGAAGTTCTAGTTTTACCAATACTTATTAATATTTAATACTGTATGCAGTATATGGATTGGCATATATAATATTTGTTGGTGTTTTGCTACTAGAGGCAACTGAAATCAGCTCCCTCAGTGATATTATGACCTTGGCATGTGAATAAATAAGTCAAAAGAGACATGGATAAGTTGTTTTCCTGAACGTTAAGCAAGTATAAAAGCACAGCAGAAGGGAAGGACAGAAGAAGGGCAGGAGTTAATGTACTCCCTTTGAGGTTTTGAATTCATACCAGTGCTTCCTGTTGTCTGGTCCTGTAGGCTGTAAAGTGCTCCAGAACTTCCATATAATTTCCATGCATTGCATTATTCCCATTGACTTTCAAAATACATTGCCCTGGATGAAGGCCTACAGCTGCAGCCTCAGAACCTGAAAAATCAACAGGAGAGAAGTTAGACAGTAAAGCCACCTGACTATGGAAGAGAAAACTGGGAAGTTTGCAAAGGGCTTCTGGTTAAGAAGAGTAAGAAGGAGAAGTTGGTTCAATGCTGTCATGCCTATGCTACTGAGTATTTGGAGAGCTTTGTTGTATAAGGAAAACATCATGCAGCTGTCCTTCATATTTCAGTAGTGCTGGGAAAAAACAGAGACCTAGACCTAAAGGCATTCATGCAAGAAACTGAAATTCCAGTGGGAAATAATTTGGGATTTTTATATGTCTCTTCTAGCCTTATGATTACATTAGCTGAGGTCTTGCTTAAACATAAACAGTCACCATTTGTTTCAGCTTGTTGCACTTGAAAGCTACAGAACGCGTGACTGTTGTGCAATTTGCCCTGGTCTAAGAGAAGACTATGATGGTCTCAAAACTACAGTAAATCTAGAGTGCAATAACCAACTTCACTGGCTGTATTCCAGATTCACATGAACAAGACTCAGACCTAAATCCAGCCCCTAGAAATCTACAGTTAAGGTAACTCATTTTTTTAAGGCACCATAATTTAAAATTAATACAGTTTTATTCCAAATGCAGTTTGTCTTTTGCTAGCAAAATCCTGAAAATGGAGAATCTTTCTAGCTGGCACTTCCCATTTGCACTCTTCACACTGTTCAAAAGTGGTTAAAGGTGCTGTTATGAAAGAGTGTAATAAATGTGTCTCCCTGACAACTTTGTTGGTTGCATTTGGGTGCTGTTGTCTGCATCCTAATTGCACATATTTGGATGTATGTACTTGGTCTGAAGGAAGGAAGTGGTCCATGTCTGAAAGGTCATATTTTCTGCATCTGCTGAAAATAAAGGTTAGAGATGTGCTCTATTTGCAGCTCAGCTCACATTTCAGTTACGGAAGTAGTAAATATCTTTGTCAAGCTGTGTTTTCTTCTTTTAAAGAGGCCAAGGAAAGCAGTTTGCTTCTATCTTTCATTGGTCATTTATAGCAAGATAAGCCAATGTAAAGGGAGAAGTAGTCTTCAAGTCTTACACCAGACTTTGTGATGTCTGTTAAGAAACATGATGTCCACTAAGAAACCTGCTGGTCCCACTGCATCTGCAGTGATCCAAACTATGGCTGACCACAGGCAAAAATATTGAGGAAGCATCAGACAGCATTACACCTCAAACTTTTTCTCAGTCACCTCAGTTTTAAATTTTTATTCCCTGTGGCTGTAAAGCTGTATCTCAGCAGTCTTAGAACAAACAAGGTCAGGATCACTATGCAAGTGCCCTTCTAGCTTGCAAGAGCTCAAGTGGCAATGCCATCTCAAGAGTCTTTCCACAATACTGTGGACTGCAGTATCACCAAGTTTCTTCTACTGTACCATTAAGTTATTCCTTTTTTTCTGCTGATAGGATTCATGACCCAACATTCAGTTCATGACAATGATACCATTTTCTTAGAGTGTATTTAGATTAGAAGCACTTTGAGGCAGGAAGCATCTTGTTCTGTGGTTTCATATGAGCGCGATTCTTCTCTGTGGCAGGCATTCCTTGTTTAGAACAAGTTTGACAGTGAAACTTGGATTTCTATATATACACACACACTTTATATACACATATATAGATATTTAGCTGTCCAAGCTTAACTATTCCACAGCCTTTCTACTTACCTCTTCCTACTGCATGAACATACGGTGGTGCCGCTCCCCGTATCTGAAAGCAAAGTGCTTCAGGACAATCTGGGATTTTAATCATCCTGCAGGTAAATCAAGGAGAAGACAAAGCAGCACTTTAAGTTAGGCTGCCAAAGCTCTGGGCAGTTCTAACAGCTTTTTTCCCCAGCATTCACAACCATGTATTGGATTAAATAAAGCACTCACATAGTTTACAAATAAATAACAAATAAAGAGACCTGAAGAAATCATCCCCTCCATCCTCATTCTCCCAGGCAGATGGGAGATTTGCTTTGTTAATTAAAATTTAGCACTACTGAATTTATTACATTGTTAAGTGAACAACAAAGGAGAGAAGCTTTCAATATCGTATTTATATTAATTTCCATTTCTAGGCAAACTTTAGTACAGCTGTGCTGACAGATACCAGCTGAGGATCTTTTCCATTAAAAAAATAAAAATAGACTGCACAAGATATCCTGGACTAGAATGTAGCATCAAGTGCTCATTGAAATGTTCAAATCTATGGCAAATTCTGGGATTACAGCACCTAATAATGCACAAGACATGAACAGGGCTAAGCCTCATTATAAGATACAATAATGGCCTGAAAAAAATGTAAGGGCTGACATCACTAGAGTCATTCAAAAATAAGCTAGGCTTTAATGGGGTGGAAATTGCTTTCCCTTGGACATATATATTAGAGTCTGAGAAGCTTCAAACCTGAGACAGAATGACCATCCTTGTGATTCAATTCTGTCTGTGCACAGGGAAGCCAAGAGTCAACTGCAGTATTAAGAGAATCCATCCTAACTTGTTCTAGAGGTACAAGGTTCATCACTAAAACCAACCTGTGACTCTTGGATCTCTTTCATTTATGTAATTTGTTTTCCTATTGAACAGCTTTTGCAGAGTAAAGTGTGTACAGAGTTTTCACTACAAACTGTAGAAGAAAAATTTAGTAATTGGCATTTCTAGCTAATCCTCTGTCTGCTCATCTTAGCACTTACTCTTTTGATTTGGTGGCTACCAGAAGCCTAAGTGGCTTTCGTGAGCAGAAGGACTGGTTTAAGATGGTTTCCACTTCTGAAAATGGGCGTAGGAATATTAAGTCCTCATTGATGGAATAGATTTTTCTTCCTGCCTGCAAGCCAGCCATCTGCAAATGAAACCAACATCACAGAAAACTTTGGATCATTGGCAGCATCGAATTTGTTAGTCACCCTTCAAGTTGTCTGCATTTACAGAAAACAAAGAGATTTCACCAATTATCTGTATAAAAAGACCACTCCACAGGTGTATCTTCCTTTGCAATGGATATATCTTTGTACTTTTCTGCTACAATTTTTTTAAATAGGGACTATTAAAAAAGCAGACTATATTAAAAAAAAGGGGGATTAAAAATAGGGGACTATAATAGACTTTATAATGATAAGTTTATTATGAAGTAATAATTGTAAGTTTCTGAATTCAATATGTTTTAGGTCTGTTTTCTCTAAGTAATGTATGTGCAGTTAGCTGAACAATGACTGGCAACTCTGATTTTGAGTAAAAACCCAAAGACCTGTGATGCACATACATGAAGTTCAATGCTGTGTGCTGCCTCAACCTGTGCAGGACTTTTTTTTCCAGATATAGTAGGAAAAAGAGATACAATCCCAACCTCAAACTGACTGTGTTAATCTTGAATAAATCCATGCAAGTAATAGATTGGTTCCCACTTAATTGCTGAACTTAGAATCTTATTCTGGCCTAAAGTCTGGCAGTCCTAATGCATGCCATGCACCGTGACGGGCACTGTGAAGCAAAGCTGAAGGTCTTAATTTTTGTCCCTAAAGAGTGTGACAGCAGGCACAAGGTATCTAAATGGCCTACAGGTGTTAAGCCACACAGAGCTACATGCTGAGTATCTTTCTAGTACCACAAAGCAATTTAAAAAGCCCAAGAATGCAATGAAATGCATTACTGGTGGACCTCAGGTCTTTCCAGAATGAGTTGATAACGCTCTGGTTCAGAGTTGCAGATTTAGTTCCTTTCTGGAGCAATATTTTAAGATCAAGTTGAAAAGACAGGCTCATGGTCACAGATAGTTTGTCTTGGAAGATCAAGAGAAGGATTCCTTAGAAAATGGTGTGCTTCTGTTGACTTTGAACACAACAGATTTGCAGGATATTCCACATGCTCATGGTCACAGATAGTTTGTCTTGGAAGATCAAGAAAAGGATTCCTTAGAAAATGGTGTGCTTCTGTTGACTTTGAACACAACAGATTTGCAGGATATTCCACAGGCATCCAGCCAGAGAAAGTGCAGAAGGATCATCTGTCAGGCAATGGTTTAGATTAATAACATTTTTGGCCAACCTATGTTGATTTTGAGCATGAGGCAGAGCACAGGATTGGTTTCTTTGGTGACCATAAATGATGATTCAAAATTCTTTCCCATTTGACATCCTCAGCTTGCTAAAATCAGTCTACCCACTTCAGCTGTTTGCATTGGGCAAGTCATCCAGGAGTTATGTGTAGCCTAAAGCACTGCCCAACAAATTAATATGGACAGTAAAAAATTCTATAATGGTTGTCCTGGACTTTTAATGAGACGTAATGTCTCTGTGCTGCCACAATTTACTGTGAAACCCTGGACAAGTAATTTAGTCCTCTCTTCATAGGCTCTAAAAGGCAACTAAAGAGTTTTTAAAAATAGACTTTGTCTGTCTGTGCCTTATTTCAGTAAACGGGATCACATCGGGTTATCCACTGAAGAGTTTTGTATGGATGAACAAATGATCATTAAATAGTCACATCCTGTGATAATTGGGCCATCTATGTGCCTCAAAGAAACAAGGCAAATATATTCTCTGGAGCTCTTAAAAAATATCAGGGCTCATTAGAGAAACGAGTGCATGCTTTTTAAGGAAAAAATACAAATCTAGAAATACAGCTTTCACTCAAATAAACCCATTTCTCACTGAACATCTTTGCTATCCCAAAACAATGTTACTTTTCCTCCCTTCTCAAATTTAAGTTACTACTGACCCTGAGGTACACTATCATCACACAGAGATACTGCTGTTGTCCTATCACTTATCAAAAATCTTCAGCAAGTCACCCAAAGATGCCAAAACACTGAGCAATTTGCAGTTTATTACCACAGGAGTTGTAGAAGAGACCCCATTTTCTACCAGCTGCCTTTCAAATGAAACAGAAATTGAGCAGATGGGTTTGTACCTTTTCAAAGCATTGAGATATTCTTAGGCACCAAAACCCAAGTATCTATGGATGTCAGGTCTTACCTCTGCAGAAGACCCTCGTCGAACTGACTTCACCACGATTGCTTTGTTCTTTTCTTCTATGTCAAATCCATAGTCATCCTCTTCTGGTAAAATCTTAAAAAGAGCACAAGGGGATGCTTCATAAATATGGAATTAGCTGAAAAGCTGAAGGATGGAGATGAGAAGTTGGACTTTTCATTGCAAGCCATGACTGACATAGACTTGTAGATCTTAAGGCTGAAAGGGACTATTAGGTCCTTCCATCTGATCTCCTATCTAACATAAGCCATAAAATTAATCTAGTTATTTCTGCATGGAGCTCTTACTGTACTAAAGCAGACTTCCCAGGGAGTTAGCCAGTTACAATCTGCAATCTTTAACAAGTGAAGAATCTATTCCTGCCCTTGAAAGTTTGTTCTAAGGGTTAATCAATTCTTCTATTAGAAGCTGCATTTGGTTTTAACTTCTAGTCCCTCACTCTTCATTATCTATTTCACCTCTAGATTACAGAATTCATCACTATTCAATATTTTCAGTGGTGAATGTCACGTGCTCAGCTTGCACCTTTTATTGTTGACAGACTTGGTAGTTCTTGCTCCTGAGAATCTGCCTCCTCTTATTTGCACTGAGGTCACAGACTCTCCTTATGAATATTTTTAAAAATCCTATTAGTCATGGCGAATATATTTTTTACTCATCCTGTTCTAGTGGTTTATTAACAATGAAAAAAAGGCTTAACAACTCAATTTCCTTTTTAAAAAAATAAAGCAAGCCTGGCTACTGGTAATGGACAAGTGGAAATTCTCCCAGATAAACATCTTGCATTTAAGCAAACACTACACATTTAAGAACCATCTGATAAATTACAATTGAGTTAAAAAGAAAAATGAATCTATTATCTGGCATGCCACTGGGGAAAAAAATATTACTGAGAATTACTTTCTTGATGCTGATGATTCCTGCAGTATTTAAAATACTGTCCTTTTTCTACTGAAATCAGTGCCATCAGTTTATCAGCTTTGTCATTTGCAGGAATTCACCTTAGAAAAAAGATACAGAGATAGACTCATCCTTTCCTGCAGGAGCCATACAGCTCTGACAAAATAATGCATGGCATGATATATCTGCAGGGAAAAAAATCCTCATCAGGTGATGTTCAGATTAAATGATGGACAGGAAAGTAAAAAACCTGAAAGGTAAGTTTGCCATTCTTGGATATTTGTAACAAAAATATTTTCAGAAGCAACTGAATTTAGGCATGTTTAATAAAAGGACAGCTTAGAAAACTGGGTGTATCAGTGGTTAGATTTTTAGCATTGCAGTGTTTCAGGCCAACACAAAGTGTACTTTTATCTCTTCACATCTGGGATTAAATAGAAAATTTCTAAGGTAGCTCTCCCATCCAATTCTCAATTTACATTTGAATGGAGTGTTCAGATTCTTTTGTTGGATTTTGAAAGCATATGTTTAAAAAAGATATTGAAAAATTTGGAGGCTTTAACTTGCCAAAGTTAGGAAGCAGGCAGCTCCCCAAGCTTACATGATCTCTTGGGTGCAGCTACCATTACTATGCACGAAGATCTTTTACATACTATCATTTCTAATAACCTACCTTTCTCTGTTCATTAGTGCTGCAAAAATATTTTGTTTGAAATCACAGAACCAAAATACTTTAAAGAAACCCCGAGTGCATCAATATTAGGAACTTCATCAGCAGGTTGTAAGGAAAGAAATCCCACATTCTGTATACAGACATTGCTGAACTGGGGCACTCTCTTGTGAAAAGGTACATTATGGATAATATCCAATACCTTGGAGAAGGCTATGATTCATTCTTTGTTATAAAGTAGAAATACCACAGCTGAACACCATTCGTCCCTAAGGAGTCCAAAGCAATTAACTAAATTGTCTTCTACAAGAATTATTTCTGTGTCCCTGAAATCCAATCAGTTGTTTGAATGTAAGGCAGCAGGTGTTTAATCTTGAAAGACAACCAGGTTAAAAAGTGAGACCATATAAGAAATAAGCATGTTTAATCAAAACTTAATCAAAACATATGCTATGCAAAGAATGGGCTGTTCCACCCGTAACGTGCAGAAGCAAGAACTCTCAGCCCAAACTCCTGAGGACATCAGCAGAAGAGGCAGCACAGGCAGATCAACCACCATTTCCTCAACTAGGGTCCAGGATGCACATCCTCCTCCCACAGCCTTCCCTACAGCTCTCCAGCATAAACTCTTCTCTGTTGGACACACTTGAACAGTCTGACCTGATCAAGAATTTCGTAAGGAGCAGTGACTTATCAGATAATGTCAAGTCTGAATGCTTCACAAAACTGATGAGGTTCTGTGGCCCTCAGTAGCAGTCTTTTTTGGCAGCTATTTTTCTGCCATCTCACCTCCCAGGTTGTTCAGTCTCCCCAGCCTTCCACAAGTCCACAGCTCTGGGGCACTAAACCAAAATTTGAAGAAACAAAACTTGTTTCCAATGAGAAGCTCCAGAATCTAAGCTAGCCCCACTGCTATTATCTTTGAAGGTATGTTTTACTGCAATAGCAAAATAGGCTCAAAATATACAAAATTACCCTGTTTCAGTTTCTTCCAGTTTGTGAGTTTCAAAATAAAGCACTGAAATTGAACTGTTCATTCTGAGCAGTGAAAGATTTACAGTCTAAAGGATATTTTTCACTTCAGAGCTCACTGTAATTTTTAGTATCCAAATCCACTCAAAGCCCTTATCTGTCCACCTACACCTGGATGATGGATGCCTCCTGTTACTGACTTGCCAGCCTATCTCCTTGGGAGATCAGAAATCCCTAGAGGATGGGCTCTTATTAGTTGCTCTCTTCGCAGGGATGTTTTTAATCAATGCTTTGAATTCTCAAGCTACAATAGACTGTGATACACTAATATAATGCAGAACAAAGGGAAATCTTTTTTTGCTGAAATCTTGCAGAATTAGGTCCTTTTATACTAGCACAACACACAACAAAAATTATTCTTGAATGATTAAAGATGGAAGAGATTTTCATTAAGGACCAAATATGGCTTTGAGTAATGCAAATTATTATTACTTATTTATTATTAGAATAGGAGAAATGTGTTCTTTAAGAATTTCGAAGTGAATGCTGTATTTATTGGATTAGCTGGTTTAAAACGGAAAAGACATGAACTCAAATGATATTACTAGTTATTATCTAAAAACTTGGTATCTAAAGTGCTGAATAAGAAAGACACTTTATTTTCAAAGCTGATTCTAGATGTCTGTGGATAGATGAGCTAGAGCATCCTAATTTTCAGAACATAAACTGAGACACGGAGCAACTTAAGGTCTTGCTCAGGCCACACAGTGAGTTCATGGGAGATGTTAAATTACAATCCAGGTAGCCCTGACTTCTGTGCTGAGACTTTCATCTAATATGCTCCCTGCATGAGCTGAATTCCAGGACATGCCACAGTCCTGGCTGTGAACTGCAGTGGGACACAGCAACTACTCTCTTCTGCAACTGCTGCAACACACTACTGAGAGTATGAAATATGGGAGACCCTGGAGGGATGTAGGAGACACCGCAGGTCTAGAAAGTTGATGAGCTTTAGACTTGCAGTCCAGATCTCCAATCCAGCACAGCTGTTTGGAGAATGCCACATAAACCATACACAGGCATCACCTTCAGAAATCACTGGAAATGCTTTTCTTTTGAGATCAGCTAAGGGATCCACGAGAGCCTCCCAAGGACTCCATCCTTGTCTGATATTCAGCTCCAAGCTACTGGCGTTAATTAGTGTTGGGGTTGGCTTGGGCTGACAAGTGGAGGTGCTGGTCACAAGTTAACAGCACACTGCAGCTCCAAGCCACGATGCTTGGAGTCAATCCAAAATCCAAATTCTCTTCAACTATGCAAAGAACGTTGTATATTTTTCCAGTTTGTCAAGATTTATGTCCTTCAGTGAGAGACAACTGCACAAATAAATCAGTATCAATTTTTGTTTGAAGTGGACTTTTTCAGACTGAAAGCACTTTTCTCCTTGGCATTTATAATTACTTATTTGCCAAAGCTTCTGTTGTTTCGTGTTGTGAAGGGCAAGCTCTCCTGTGACAGAGCAAACTTAGATGAAGGGGGTGGGGGATTATGTCCAGTAAACAGCTAGGACTTCATGGCAGTAGAAAAGCATGTTTCAAAAGCCAGAACTGAGGAAATTCCATTAAACTTCCTACAGTGGGATCAGGGGATGGGAAGGACCAATGTCTTGTCATGAGTGTAAAGAGGCAAGTAGTGATGTTCCACAGACAGCAAAGCCTCAGGATTCCAGCTGCTCTAATTGCTAATTACAGACTAACACAGAGATCAGGCATTTTTTTTTTTTGGTGTGTGGATAAGTCTAATGCACTTACTGTGCTGCTATTTGTGGGATCTTCTTTACAAATATTTAGGGGACTGCTAATTTATTTGTGAAAATGAGGGCAACTCGTAACTTTAGCATGACTACTACTCATTTGACAAAAATCTGTGGCCTCTAATAGGAGATTTCTTATTCAGCACGTGCTGTTCATTTCAGACTGTTTACTTTTGGAGACTAGTGTGACAGACCCTGGCTGAGGCACTTCAGAACTACAATACCAAAATTATTCCTGATGCAAATATTTCAGTTACCAAATTATGGAGTGACTGGAAGGACCAATTAGGGATTACGGTTAATCACTAGTAAATAGTCCATGTGCAAGGTTTGCATGCTTGTTCTGTCTCTTCAGTGAGTAACTAATAAATTATTATTAGCAGAAAACAGAATCAGAGAACTTTCAATCCCTGATTTCACAGCTAAAATATTACCATTGAGAGTTTTAGCATTTTAGCAGAAGTACCTTGAACTGACAGAAAAAAAAGCAAAAGAGACATTCTGGTCATTCTGTTTCCTCAAACTATGTTGTCTTGATAAGGTGGAAAATTAAAATACCCAAACAATGGCAGTTCCCAAAACTTACATGAAACTGATCTCTGACTGCTTTGCAAATCCCAATAAGAAAACCCCCCCAAAGCCCATCACCTTTTAACTGCTTCCCTTTATCCAACAGCTCTCCATGAGGATAATCATATTACCCTGACACTCCAGTCTCTGGCACTGGATGCATAGAGGAATCATTTTGAGGGACCATGGTGCTTTAAATATTACTTCTGGCCATTCAGACAAACACAGATTGGTCTCCTGGGAGACAAGACAACAGTGAGACAACAAAGTTTGTGTGAATGGCAGGAAAAATTGTCCCATATAACGGACCCCTGGACCTTTTCCAGTAATTCTGCTTTTGTAATTTCTGACCCGAGTTTTTATCCTCCTCCTGCATTCTGTCAGTGATCAAAGGGTGACCTGGAGCCACTGGCAGTAAGCAAGGATCTCAGAACAAAGAGTTTGCACCAATCTGCCCCCGTGTCCAAACAGCACCAGAATCATCCCAGCACAGTCAGGACTGTGATGGCATTTAGTGAGGTGGGAATCTGGACGTAACAGTAACGTTGCAAAAGCATGAACATAAAGAACACTGATGGCAGACCTCTCCCAAGATAGCAGTGCCCATTACTTTCTCCTTTACCACACCTCGGGCCTGCTGAAACAACATCTCCAGCTCCCAGCTCACTCCCAGAGTGTCTCAAGGCATTCATGGGAACAGAAAGGGGTTGGGCTGTGAGCTGGATTAAATTGGTCATGTCTGAGTCTCCTCTTTTCTTGAGACCTATCAGAAATAGGCAGGAACTTACTTGCATTTGGCACGTGTGTGTGTGTGAGCTTAGAATCCAAAGCTCCCAGGTAGTGCACGATGGTTCCATGCTAGAGAAGGGACCCTGCAACTTACAGCCTTCCCCTGCTACTGGAACAAGCCATGTGCTCTGCCCAGCTAGAAGAGTCAGAGCTACAGAAGTTGGAGATCTACTGCAAAGTAGCTCAAAAATTAGTACTTCTGCAGTGAAGAACAGTCTAGCTACAGGTGCAATGCCCCAGTTCAATTCTACTCTATTATAATCTTCCTTTTCATCCTCCTCTAGTATAAAACAATACCAGTTTCACTGAAATGTCAAGGTTTATATTAACATTTTTCTTACCAGAAGACTCTTTCCCAGGATGTTTTCCACAAGCTTGAAGTCATTACGTAATTGTTTGCTCTTGGAACTGGTACCTTCCATCTCCTCATCAGCATAAAAGCGGAAATATAGGGATTCATCCTTAAATTCACTTTTCTCCAGCACTGGAAACAATATATATAAAATACATACACGCATTTGCATAGAGAAGAAGAGAGAGAAACAAAAAAGGAAGTCAAAGGAAATTGTAAACTTTTCCCCATCTTTACAGAACAAAGACCAGATGCATCCCTGTCAGTCAGCTATTTAGCTCTATATTTTTAAGCTGCTAATGTATTTTAGGGATGTACTTTTCTTCACAGTGCACAGTAGCTCGTGACATGATGTTTGACCTCCCTGGCATGTAGAATGGATATAAAATGCAGAAGATCCTCTTGGAAGAAAGATGCTACTCAATACCTTATTCTCCTTTCTCATGTCAAAATTAATATGGTAAAACTGTAACAGGAACATCACTGGGGATGGGTAACGTCTAACCTGGCAGTTTGGCACTTCAGATTTGGAAGCTTCAGAGATCCAGCACTGAGGATTGTGCTTGTTGTCCAAGAGGCAAGAGCTAGACAGTTCTACTTTGTACCTGACATTTCTTGGTGATATTTCAGGACAGTATTTGGCTTGTGCATTGGTCTGATAGCTCTGAAAGAGATGCAGTGAAAAAACATTCCCCTTCTAGCTCATCTAATCACAACTGTTAGCAGGGGATTCACTTGGGAAGGTACTAGGCTTAGACATTTTACGTGGGCTTGAAGACTGTTTTTTAGAAGGACCTGCTGGGATGCCTGCAATTGTATATGGGTCAGCATGTATGGCACAGCCTACAGAAAAGGGATTTTCAGAGAGTCAGCTAATTTGACTGAAGTAAGAGCTCCTCTCATTGGCTGTGGGAAGCAATATTGATGCATTACCATGATGCATGAAGCCATTATTGCAGAGTCCAACACCCAGCGCGACAGCTTCCTCCCGAGTCTGACAGTCTCCCTGGAAACAAGAGGATAAATATCACATCTCAGATCCCTTTCTTAAGCTAAATTATTTCCCTTCCCCACCGCATGGCTCATGGCTCTGAAATGAGCAAGATGCTCTTTGTAGGGAACAAAAGCAATAAATTAGAATAGCTACCCTGTTGCCCAAATCCCATTCACTCCTATATATAGCAACTCTTGCCTCCTGCAGGAACTAGGAGGACAAGGACCAGGATTCTGGAAAGTAGCTGTTTAACCTGCAAAGGGACAGTTTTATCTCAATGTAAAGACTCTTTATTTGCAAACATAGTGTCAGGACTCATTAGCCACAGACATTAAACTCATTCTCATTCTTAGAGAAGCTGAGAGATCTTCTCTCTATTCAACCAAAGGCAGAAAAACCTGAGTAAACTCCGTGTCTGTGAGCTCCACAGGCCAGACTAGTTAAAGCTGCAGTGGCATTCTTTTCTTACACAGCAGACTTACAAACAAAGGCTTCAGTTTCTCATTACCTGAAGCCTTGAGTGCAGAATTTCAAAACAGGTAACAAAGGTGACTTGCAAATGTACAAACTCACCTGAAAGAGCATCATGTTTTACATCAACAATTCAGTTAAATACAAGGAACACCTTGTTTTCTCTACCTATGTGCTAATTTGCAGCCACAAGTGAAGACTGCAAACATTCTGGATGTACTTTTTAGGCAGACATGTAAGTCCTAGATAGTGCTGGTAAAAATCAGCAGGCACTATTGGTCTTACCCAGATGAAAAACATTGTTAACACTGGTCACTTGATGGAAGATTCCCTGCTTCCCAGTCCCCAAACGGGCTCAAGAGAACCTGGGATCTGCTGTCTCCCTGAGAGCAGCTGGTTAGCTCATTCCAGCAGGGAGGGGACCTGCTGCCTTGGTAGAGGAACAATTTCAGACTATTACTTTCAGTCCTACTAAATTGGAAGCTGTATCCTACACTAGTATTCCACCTTCTTTTTTCCCCTCCATCTCAAAAACTAGATATCCTGAAGCTCTAGCAGCAACTGCCAAGTAAAGTACTGACTTTGTTTTAAGCAAACCAGCTTGCAGACCAGAAGGTCTCTGATCTTGTTAGCAGAACATCAGTCCTACCTCAAGTCCTACTAAGGAGAGCAGTAGCTACTTGCCGGGCAACCACTGGCAAATAACATTGCTATGGTATAAAGATACTATTTAAATGCAGGACAAAGCAGGATCAGCCCGTGCCAATCAGCAGCACTACTGGCTCAAGCGAAAAAAGGCAGGACATTTACAAATTAAGAACTAAATACTGCTGTCTTGGTAGGAAGAAGACCAAGGCAGTTCTGCAGGAACCACATGATTATGTAATCACAGAAGGAAAGCCAAGAAAAGGGCTTTTATAAACCTGAAACTTAACTTTTACTCTAAACTAATTTCAAGTCTTCATAAGTCTTTGCTCATTTTCAACATCCTTTCGTGACAATTCTCAACACTCACTTTGTATTACTTTATGGGATAAACTGGTAGTTTATTTTACAGAGGCTGGGACTTAAAAATCTAATTTACTCTTTCAACTGTAAATAAACGGGAGGAGAAATGCCTTCTAACGTTACTCTCAACCTTTAGTAATCTACTTTTGTTTTAGCAACAAAATTTTTGTGTAGGAAGCCTCTAAACCAGACTTGGCTAACCCTGCTGGCCTCAAAATATTCCCCCAGCAAAACAGCATTCTCTAATTATAACATCTAACTTAAAATAAATCATTGCAACTCATTGCAATTGTACCTGTAAGTACTTCTAAATGTTATGTAGCAATTTGTCCAAATACAGTGAAAGCAGAAATAAAAATCTTAAGAAAAAAGAACCACTTAGAATCAACAGTCTTGACGGAATGTGCCTCAACTTTTTCATGCAGAAATTCGATGTCAGTTAGACACACTAGTTTTCACAAGTTTATTTAGGTTTATTCAAATACAATCATGGAATTTGAGTCAGCAGAATTCTAGAAACAGCTTACAGTCAGTACCATAATGAAGAATCATGTCCAGAGCACACAATCATTATTATTATTATTATTATTTCTACTGCTCCCATTACTATTGTTGTCTAGTTCTGATAATGATACCATGTTTAAAGCCCTAATCATGGTCTGTGGCTGATTGTTTGGAGATGCACAAGCCTGGCAATTAAGATGGTCTCTGACCTAGATTGTTTACAACCCACAGACAGGAGAAAAGAAACCAGATGAACACAGATTATGTAAGAACAGCAACAAAACCACTTTTAAATATTTTGCTGATATCATGGAAGAGTTTTAAGATTATGAATGCTCCTTCCAAGTGGGAAGGTAGCCTAAAGTAACGCAATGCACAGAGGTGCAATATATACTGCAATAGAAAGAAGGAAAGGGAGGAAAAGAAAAAGGAAAAAGTGACAAGGAAAAAAGGAGATAAGAGATCTGCTGGAGCAGAAGACCTAAAGAATCTTACCAGCAGATTTGTACTTTGCCTTCATCCCTTTACTTCCGTTCTACCTTTCATAAAATTGCCATTTAAAGTTTCTTAGACTTAGTCCCAGACTCTGAGTGCACACAATGCATAGGGGATAGTAACATATATCACATTGGAGTATAAGTGTTCAAATGTACACAACCTCATTGAGGACCCAATTTATCTCTTTGTCAGAATAGCCAGCAATTTCCAGGTAGGAGGATAGGAGTACAAAATAAAGCCAACACTGTTCCTTTGATTATAAAGAGTTTTTACTCTTCTGCTCTGTTCAGTCTTACGAATATTTGTAAAGGTCAAGGAAATAAAAAAAAGCTCTTTCATTAGGGAGGGCTCCCACTGGCATTTATAGTCAAAATTGCAAACAGAAATGAGAAAGACTATCCTTCAAGACAGTCATCCCTGTGATCACTAAATATAACAGAAACAACAGTCTTCACTTTTTGGGTGCACCATTTCTAAACAAAAATCATGATGCAAATTGATTATCAGAAACAGAAATAAACATATCCCAGCATTTTTTGTGTAACAGGGGGTTATCAGATAAGACACCATCACCAAGGTTTTCAAGAACAGATGCCTAAAGTTAAACTGAGAGGTAGATATTTGAGCAGTTAAATAAATGCACTACTCTGCAAAAAGCTGAAAATACTGAAAGCTGTTGTTAGCTAACATGGCCAAAGTAGGAATGGTTGCTAGAAAATAGTTCAATCTAGTGTTAAACTCCAAGTGAACACCCATGAACTATTTGTAAGGATCTGTGAGCAAAGATTGATTTAGCCACATTGACAGGAATTAATCTAAGTCATAGGCAGTGATGTAAATCTTTAGCATTTTTGCCCTTAACTAAGCACAGGAGAAATTTCCCTCACCTTTGCATCTGTCTACATGTACATGTGCACATATATACACTACATAAATTACAGACACCTCTGTATCTCCATATCTGGCTTTAATACATTCTGGTTCAATCTTAATGCAAAGTTCAGTAACCAGGAGAACTAACAGCCAGATTAACCTGGCTGAATGAAGAAAAATGGGGAAGGAAATGAGCTGCCTTTTCCAGACCAAGAGCTGATGTTTTACCTTGCTATCTGAGTCTTTCTACTGCCTACAGCTGTATAACTGGCTATTATTTGGCTGCATTAGCCTGATTACATCTCTTTTCTTTGGCCAAAGCAGACTTTTTTCCCCTCTCAGCTTTCCATGAATAAAACCCCCAGTAAATCACATGGAACTGATATGACAACCTCAGTACTAACATCCTTGCTCTCCTCTGTGCTCTTAACAGGGAAACAAGGGACTAGTCCATTCCCATCCAGTTATTTGGCACAGAACGTTATATCAATCTTATTAAAGTAGGAGGATGTCAAATGCAATTGCAGGAAACATTTCTGAAGGACAACATCCCTGGTTGTCAGAGGCCTGATTCTCATTCAAACTAGCCTCCCTTGATGCCATTTTGGCTGTACAGGACTTAATATAATTGTGAATCAGACCATAATTTAAGACAAAAGCAGAATGTGCATTTGACTCCATGATGGTGAGCAACATGGCACACTCTCCCTTTAGATTGCTTTAGACTATCAAATTTAATTTCCCAAGCTACAGGCTCTTCTCTGTAATTACAAGGTAAATGTGGGGCAACTACAGATTCTAAAGATAATGGTGCAGTTGTTGATATAAAACTCTAGATTAATTTTTCAATAAAATTGTACCACACTTATGAGACTTAATGAGATCAATATTGCTTTAAATGTCTTCTGAAAATCACAACAAATAGAAAAGATCCCTGTGAACAGCCAGTTCACCACTTCCAGGGCTAACAAAGGGCTTTCTTCCTCTTTATGCTGCCAAACAGTAAGCTGTTACCAAATGAACAATACCAGAAACCGTAAGATTTTAAGATCAGAGTATCAGAAAATGTTTAACTATGTTCTCTAGATAAATCTGTTTTATTTGCCTCTAAATGGAACTGAAAAATTAAGCTACTTGTTAAAAATAGCACTGTCTTAAAACATTCTTACCTGTGCAATAAGCCAATCCACAAGTTTGCTTGCAGGGATCACTGATTTGTAGGTCTTTAGGTGGTAGTCACGGTCTCTAATTAAGAAAGAGAATTCAGGGAAAATCAGGATGAAAAGGTAAACATTTATTTCACACTCCAAACTGACGTATACTCTTGTGACCTACTATTAAGAAGTTGAGGAAAGAAGGAAAATTCTATATGGAAAAAACCAAAGCCAGACTCCCAGCCACAAATAAGTAAGACAAAGAATTGGAACCAGATCACTTTTTTCTCTAGAAGAAAGGACTAGCTTTTATATTTTACTAACAGCCTGAATTAGGAAGATATTTCTGATCAATACAGAGCAGTGTTACTTCAAATTTCTCTAGATGTTGTTTCAAACCATCTCCAGGGAGCTCCTATTCCTGCCAGAGGCAACCAGAACGTTCTTTTCACAAATGTACTGAGCTGCTGCTTTAACACTCAGGTTAGAATATTGCCACCATCAGTTCTGTGGAGAATTACATTCTTCTGACTGGAAGTCATCTTGTAGTTTCCATCCTAAATCCATTTGTGTCCAGTTTTCACTTATTGGCTTAGTGCCAGGCCCAGCTATAAGCTTAAATAGTTCTTCTCTAGTGTTGACCCACCAATGTATCCATAGACATACTCCCTCTGGGACCTCTTTTTCTTAGGCTCACTGAGTTAAGAAACTTTTAGCCTCCTCTGGCAAGAGAGGTTTTCCTGATTCTGTTCAGATTTTACTTCCTTTGGCAAAGTATCACAGAGTTACCAGATACAAATAGAGAACACAACATTCTTCTATGGCGTTAGATAACTTCAGCCACTGTAAATAAAAAAAGTGTTGTAGTTAGCTCTTGTAACACAACTTGCACCATCTCACACACAGCCCTTGTAGAGAGCAGGGTTGTACCTGAAATAAGGACAAGAAACCCTGTTGTAACATCCTGCATTTAGCAGTTTTCTTCTGTGCCTCTTCTCAGAGCCATGGAGATAACTGATGTTTTTATTCTTTCATAAAATACTTATAAAGAATTCTGATACAAATATAAGAAGACTATGTGGCTCAGGACATTGGGCTCTAACACCTTTCACCTCCAGGTCACTGGATTTGATCCAGCTCATGAGAGAAGAAAAGCTCCTTCCATTTTAAGGCTGTTTACTGGCCCGTGTGAAATAAGTTTGGTGGTCTTGATCCAGTTCCTAGTTCCACATCACAAAAGCCATTACCACAATTAATTTGCATTAATTGGCTCCCTCTTGTTGAGACTGTCAGTAGAGAGGCCAAATGCTGAATGGCTATGAAGAATTAATTCCTCTCTCACCCTTGGAGGTGGTCCTTGTGTTTCAAGCTTGAGGGCCACTGGCACGACTGGGGAAGGAAACTTTCACAGCCACTGTGACTGTTTTACTGTCCGGATGTCTCGATATGGCAGCTCAAGAGACTTTATTCTTCAGTTTTGTCAGATCAATCTCTTCCATGAGCACTCCAGCATTTGATATTTCCTTTTCTCTAAAATCAAACTGCCATCTAAAATTCATCCTACTCGTGTTTTCCTTTTACTCATTATCTACAGATACAAAAATGTTGTGACTGGCTTTTGCAAATAAATGCAGCAGAACTGCCTCTGTGTTTGCAGAATGCAGGGTGTGAGAAATTAGAAAGGGAAGCAGGAATTTCAGAGCTTGGGTAAAAAAACCAACCCAACAAACCAAACATGACAGCATTTCCAGAAATGTGTCCTCAGAACAAAAGCTTTCCTCATAGTGCTTACATGCATTTTTTGCCTTGTCTTCCAGTAATGTGCTAAACCCAGCACAAAACTGTGGGAGTTTGCTGGGCAGTTTTTCCCTCTCACACTGTTATCTTGAGAAAATGTGCTTTAGAAATGTCAGAACAATAAAGCACAGCATTAAAATATTGAGTACTAATGAGTAGGGGTTTCCAGATTGTGTGAAGCAACTCCCAACATTTTCACACAGATGCTGACACAGAGCTAGAGTTTTGAATAAGCTGGCATCCAGATCTTGGTCCAGGGCCCAGTCTTTCACTGCTTGTAGTTAAATGCTTGTCAGGATGAATATTTCAATATTAGTTCACTGACTTTTCTCCCCATTTCAATCTAATCTGAACCAGAGTAGAACATGAATCACAGAATGTCATCCAGAACCATGAGCTTCAGGTGAATAGTCATAGATGTGGGAGCCACTGAAATGTTGGCAAAACCTTGCTGCTGCACAGGAACTGGAGGAATAGAATGTTCTTCACAGGGTCTAGCCCATCTACACACTGAAGTATTGTCCATCACATGTGTTAGTGTGAGCAAGTTCTCCCACCCTCACAGCTTCCCTGAAGTAGATCACAGACATATTCAGAACATTCTCTACATCTAAGATTTTTCAAAATGTTTTACTTTTTATGTACCATCCCCCAAAGTAGCATGCTTTGTTTCCAGTGGGGTATATAATTTTATTCTCAAAGTACATCAGTGTCAGAGTTTACATAAAAAAAATTAAAAAGGCAAAGGCTACATGGAAACAGGTTTCCAGGGAAGACAACTAAGCAAAATTACGTTCCAAGGCTGTCAACAAAATAATGGAAGTTTAAACTTTGTGATTCCTTCAGATCCTCTTGGCACATCCACCTGCTACACCAAGCAGTTCTGCTGATTTTCTAGAAGGAAGGTTATACCAGAAAAGTAGGCCTCATCAATCTTGCTAGCATGATTACAGGGACCAGCAGTCTGAAGATGCCAGATAAAGCAGTGGTCTAAAGGCAGAGCAGAAAGCAACAGGCTTTGCACAACTGACTTGGCTAAAAGTTAGCTCCTCCAGGCTAACATCAGGCTTGTCAGAGGCAAAAAGACTTTATAAGACATGAGAGGATGACAGCCTAGCAGAGTTAGCTTTCTAGCAGGGACATAAATGGAAAAGTGAGTAGGAAAGAGAATGGCAGGAAGAAGAGCCTGAACATACTGAGAAAGTTAAATTTATCCAGGAGGATCCTAAAACTTCTGAAAGTCTGCTATTTTTCAAGGGTCATACACAGATTAGATTCATGCTGTCACTAACACAGACTAGTCCTATTAGAAGATTCTCCAGCTGTGATTTTATTACAAAAATAGCATATTGATAAACCAGCACAAGGCAGGCCTATGGTAGTTACTTTGTCCTTGTTGATTCCCTAAAGCATAGGGCTACATCCCCTTCACTTTGTGGGTACCCTGGGGTCAGTGAAATTTTTTCAGCTTCACTTACCATTATTTCTACTCTGCATGTGAATCGCTGTCTTAAGGGGTGAAATATTCATGTGCAAATACACATATGCATATATATATATATAACCATTTTGCCTATGAAGGGCTGCATCATGCTTCCCTGCTCTCTCCATACCCTTTAGGCTAACTGAAATCTGTACTACTGTAGGACAGATATTCTGGGGAAAGAAGATCTAATTAGGCAAATTTATAACTGATGAACTGTATCTTTGCTGCTCCTTTTAGCATGACAATGACATCTCTCAGGGAAACATCTGTTGTACAGTTCAGGAACAAGAGGTTAGCTTTGTTGAATTTGGGACCCCAGCCATGCCCACCACAGGTTATTTTGCTTCCTCATCAGTTTTTTGTATGTAAAAATTAGGTTCTCCTAGATGAAAATGATTAATTTTTGACTATAAACACCTAACAGAACACCCACGTGGCTTAAGGTGGTTTTCATGATGGGCCAGAAATGTTCACCTGATGTCACAGGAAAGCAAGAATATCTGAAATTACAGCTTCAAGTTTTACTCCACTTCAGATTGGGTTTTGATTGTTTAGGGTGCTTTGAATGAAAAGAATCCAAGCATCACATAGGAATCTGTTTACATCACTTCAGCACCTGTTTACATTTTCTACAACCCAAATAATACAACAGCTACAATCTCACTGCACAATATGCCCTGAATCAGTAGTCACTTATTAATCACACTCACTTCAACTCATAGAAAATGCCAGAATAAACAAACTTGTGTCATGCTAACAGCTCTCATGAACTGATGGAGGAAGCAAATGTCAGACTGTAACACTAGTCTTTCACTCTCCAAGAACTCAGTTCCAACATCCTCCAGCAGAAGTACAACTACAGATCTAACCTGTGGAGAAAGAAAGGTAGTAAAAGAGCCAAGGAAGTGCAGAAAATTGCTGTATCTAAGAAGAAAGAAGATAGATTTCAATAGTAACATGTCATCCTTTTAGCAAAGCCAGGTAACACACACAAAGGGATCAAGAAGGTGAACTTACTTTACCACTGGAGTATACAGGCAGTGTAGTCGGCAGTACAGCCTCACACCCTGAAGAAGGAGAGGTGCATGGCATTATCAGTTTTTCCTTTTCCAGGAAACACTAACTAACTAAAGTTAGCAAAACCTGGACACTGATGTCTCTACTCAGCTGGAATTATCTATTGATTAACTGTTTTTCAAAACAGTTCCCTTATCCTCTCTGTCAAACATTCTTTCTTCTTTCCCTGCCTCCAGAAGCTGAAAAATCTGTTCTTTTATCTGTAATCACCTCCACTCCAACATTTTCTCCATAAAACCTTTACCACAATTAACCCATGAACTGATGTTCATAAGAAGAAATCCAATTTATAAAAAGGTATATGGGCAGATACAGGATTAACAGAAATCATTTGACATACAATTATCTGGAACAGCAGTTAAATATTGATCTCCTCTATCTCCCTGAATCATAATGCCCAGATTTTCAGCAGACATGCTGTATTATGTCCTACTGTTTTCTTTTAAGACCTTCTGTGACTACATTAGGATTGTAATCAGCAGTCTTGGGTGCAGTTACAATACTGTTATTTATTACTAAGCTCTGCTTTCTCTCCCTAGAGTGAATGTCTCCTATCACATTAGGATGGATAGCTTAACATAACAAAGATAAACAGCATTAGGGATCTCCTATGCAACAGAACAATGACATTCAGAAGCTGAGCAAACTCTTTTCATGTAGATCACAAGGTTCCAATGAAGAATGATAATACAAACCTTGGACATGATGTCTTCCAGTTCACTTCTTGGCTTGTACGTTCCATCATCATAGCGAAATCTGTACATCACCTGCTCATTCTTAAACTGGTGCTTGTCTGAAACTAAAACACCAGTATGACAATTAAAATTAGTCTTTTCTCCCCTATCATGTTCTTCATAGGCCAGTTGGTACATCTACACCCAAGCATTTGCTGGTATCTATAATCTTCTGAAGAGAGAACTCAGTTCTTCAAATTTCCCCTTATATTGTGTGTGTATATATATGGGCACTTCTGAACAGCTCCAGCAACAAAAACAGTTTTCCAAAATATTGCAGCCTGAGATTGATTAACCTGCTAAAACTGGTTGCACTGGATGACTAAAGACAATTAACTGGGTTAGGCAGACTCAGAAGTAGCAGGACTCAGCCTGAGATTCAGTCTGCTCCTTGACCAGAAATTCTTAAGACCTTCCCTCATTAGATAGGACATCCTGGTCTATGAACATTTAATTAAGAATCCCACTTTTGGTGATATTTTTCCTTAATTTCACAGAATAAAACAAAATTTGCAGGACCTGATGTATATCCTTTTGTATACAGTGAAATCTCTAAGCTGTGTAACCTATTGACTTGTTTGTCTACGTGCTCTGGATTTTCTATTTCTCAATCCAACTGAGCACTGAGCCTGCCCAAAGCGTCTTCTGTCTCTGGCACACAGCAGATCACATTTTGATCATTTCTGCTCTCTGTGACAGGTACCAGAACTTCCACATCAGCAGTCTTAGATAAAATAGCCAGAATTTAAGGAGATACAGAGGAAATGGAGTGATAAAACACCCCGAGCTCAGCACTTAGCAATCTTCTATGGCCCTGCTTCTCAGGCAGGCTGAGAGATCAGCAGTTTTCACCTGACAGTAACGTTATGCCAAGTGAAAACAAGATAAAAGATATTGCCTAATGTAGAATAGGGTAAGGGCTTCATTATGGTGCTTAAGTTTTAAGTTCTTGAGACATTAGGAGACATATAATGGGATACTTTAATATCTAATGATTCATCAAAACCTCAATGGATGTTTCCTTAAGTAAATGCAACATTGCAAGTATCTTCCAATGTCTAGCAACAACTGTTACTGGACACACTAACATCAGGAACTCTCACTAAAGGTAACATTAAAACCAAACCAGATGCATCTTACTAGGGTCATTTGAATAAGGGATCATTAAATGTAACAGCACAATATTCTTTGAGCTGTAAATTTGTTTTTAGAGAAAAGGACACTGTTAAAAGTGTCAAAGTATGAAGATGTGGCAAGAGCTTTTTGCACCAACAGTGTGAGTGTACACATTCAGAACACAGGCACCAGTGTGAGTGCAGAAGGCCATTCTCCACCCAAAGGGGAACCCTTACACATTAGAACCAGAGTGTTTCAGTTCTCCAAAGCCACAGTTAGGGCCAAGTTCTTAATAACATTCAGAGCTGTTTAGCTCATGCTCAAAGCCCTTCAAAGTCTGAATCCACCTGAAAGTATACTTTGGTACCTGCTGGTGGAAGTATACGTACATGAGGGATTATGGTACTGCTCATATTAGATTTCTCTATGTGTTAATTAAAAGAAGATAACAGATGTAATTTCTTAACAGTCTTATTGTCACCTGCAAGACAAGTTTGTGGTGCTGAGATACCAAGATTAATACAAGACTAGCCTAATTAAACTGGTTGCCAAGAGATTGTATGGAAATGTAGACTACTGGTGACTTAAGACCCATATACCTTATTCCTCTGATGTGCATTTTGCAGGTGAACTCACCTGACAGTTGAAATTGGGGCATTTGCTGTTTAACTAGAATATGACTATGTTCTTCTGTTTGCATAAGATAATATGAAAATAAAAGGCAACAGCAGGACAAATCTGGGTTTAAAGGATGTCATCTGAAGAAAGACCTTATTTTAGTAGAAACTAGGGTAGCACAGAAAATTTTCAAACAAGCATCTTGTGCTACTTTGGTCATGCAGCACTTTTGTGTGCACTCTTCTGAAATACCCCTTCCATCACAACACTTCAGGGTCTTCTGCTGGATGTGAGGAAGAAATATGGGGCATCGCTGCTTGAAAGACAGACATTCTTGCCAAATGAACTGGAAAGAGCAAATCCCACAACAAACCCTCCAGCATCTCTCTTCTTTATGACAAGCATTCTCATCAGAAAGAATGAGCCATCACCTCGAGTCCCTCACTCTATTGGGACCTGTGCCCTTTTACAAAAGAGCACTGCTCAACTACCCTCTGTATTGCTCATGTCTCACATGGAAAGCTGTTTTTATTGAGCTCTACAGATTTTCAAACACACAAAGTATGAAGGAATATACAACTGACATAGTCCACCACGAAGATGTTGCAGAGAAATCAAGCAACTGCAGGCATAAACATCTTCAGGATGTCTTTTCATGACATAAATTCACCCAGTTGTTAATCCCAAAAGTCATTAAACATTTTGAGGATCTGATGGGTATGGTACAGGAAAATATTTGAACATCATGTGAACAGTTGCAGTCAGTTTTCCACCTTCATTTCCAGGTCATCACTGAAATCTGACATCTCTTTATAGCGTGGAACACTCACCATGATGAATAATTCCATTTTCCAAAAGTGCCTGTCCCAGGTTGACCCCTTCCTCTGGTTTGCTTATCTCTCCAATCTCTGTGAGCCATGATACAAACTCACTGCAGAGGGAAGCAGAACAGAAACAATTAGCCTTTTCACTCTGAATATAAGCAGATAGATGCCTCTGCAAATCATCAGCCAACCACAGCAGATTCTCTCCTTGAAGCAAGTATGAAAACTGTTGAAAGTGATGACACCTCTAGTAGGTGGCTCAGTTTCCTACATTTCTGGAGGAAATACTCTGCAGAAGACTTAGATCTCCTGTCTGTGACTTCCCACTATTCCCATTAGCTCATCATAATTAGCATCCACTCAAAAGGAAACACAAGCTAGCTGATTTATAAAGATGCTGCAAATCCTAACTTTATTGAGCAATCCAGACACCCAAAGGGGAAAAGGAAAACAAGATTAACTGATGACCTTGAAAACAATAAGTTGGACGGTAGAAAAAACTGCTACTTCTACCCAAGCTATCCCTCTTTATCCTTCCAAGCAGTGTTTGTGATCTTGGTTTCACATACTCACCTTTCTTCACTGGGTCTGATTTCTGCCTGCTGACCCCCCTACCTCCCCTCCAGTGGTGTAATTGCATTTGCTTTAATGGAATCACAGTAAGACTTAGGACAGAAGAGTCAACCTACTGAATTCAAGCACAGAGCAGTAAGAGAGCACCAGTCCCATTGACAGGTTAATTCGGGTTATTTACTGGAGTTGGTGCCTGGCAGATACATAAATGGTGATTCTAATTTATAGACAAAAGGTGCTGTCTGTTCATGCAGCAAAAAACAAAACCTCTCTCTGGTGAGGGGCAGAGCTGCACATATGGGCAGAACAAAGGCCAAAAACTGATAGATATGTAGGATGTTACCCAATTAGTAACAGTAAGTACAGAAAAACAGACATTGCAAGCCTGATGAATATAGCACTGCCAAGGCCTTAGGGGGCTGAGTCGTTTGCCAGGTTAATTAGCAATTGTACTAGAAATGTGTTAAATTCATAGATAAGAACAAAAGGAATGTATGAAAGTAGAGCAACATACGGGAAATCTGAGTTCAATTAACCACCTGGGTGCTTGCCAATGTGCAGAGGGTTGCTGCTTATCAAAACCAGCATCCATGCCTTCACTTGTGGGCTCTAAATGAAATATTTTGTAGTCTCTTCATGTTTATCAGAGCTGACTCATCTAAGCTGTAGGTAGCATTTGCATTCTGCCTTTAGAAACAACATCAACAACTTCAATACTGCACACTCTCGTTTGCTGAGGGGCTGCTCTGTAACTGGCATAGTGCAGAACAAGCAGCAGAATCTATCCAACTCTGCCAGGGGAGTCCCATAGAAACCAGCAGAGTTTTGTGAAACTCCCAAAGCCAGAGGACTGTAGTGATGAGTCAGACTCTCTATCTCCTAAGGAGAGCTCATTCTCAGTTTGCCAGTGATTCTGAACTGTTTCTAGAAGTATTTAAAAGCTGAAACAGAATATACAGTGCAGAGGGAGGAGAAGTATGAATGATCCTCCACACTCACTAGTGATAATACAAGACATAGACTCTGTGGAGTGCCCCACCACAGACATGCTGGCCAGTGACTGGAATCATGTCAAGTACACATAGGAGATGCCCAGTTGTTATGCAGTGGGTTCATGGCAGTGTACAGCACTTAAGCAGTTGCCCAAAATTTAAGTGGAACACTGCTACTCTGTTAGCTTTCCTGCTTCTTTTAGTTGGAACAGTGTCCTTTGAGTTTATTTGAATTGTAAATATAAGGTGGTCTTAAAGCCTGAAATTGTGAGCTGAGAAAGGAGAAGAACTGAATACTGCTCTTCCAGCCCTGAAGCTTCAGAACCATGGCATGGTTTTCTTAAGAGCTACTTTAAGACTTCTGTGGCATTTCATTCATAAGCAAAATCAGTAATAATTTGTTCTGAGGCTTTATGAGCACTGAAAAGTGCATGATCCAGAAATACTCCAGGAGGTCTTTTAAACACATGCTGGACTGTTGCTAAAAAAACATCAACTAATAAAGTGGATGGCAAAATTTGATTTGTTTCTTTATCTTGTCCTAAGCAGTTCTCCAGTATAACTGAGAGCATCCTCACTTCCCAGCACTGCCATGCTCACATCTCATCTGGCATGCAAGTCAGGACACCATCTCCCAACTATACCTCTGAAATTAAGGGACTTGGAACAGCTGGGTTTCTACTCAAGAGATACACAGGAAAATCCAACCTGTCCAAGTTTGTGCAATCTGATCAGATTTGTTTGGAATCTCCTGAGGTTAACAGATCCTCTCTATTACCAGTTCAACACAGTTCAAGATTTTGCAATCAATTCAGTGCTGAAAGGAAGCCTGGCAAGCTTATGACTTGGCACCAACACACACCCTTCCCATCGTACCACTAGTCCCATGCCTAAATGCCAGCGTGCCTGAGGAGCGGTCAGGAAAATGGATTTGAACTCCAGCAAGTCAGTTGCTGAAGTAAAGTTCAATAAACAGCCTTATAAATAAATGCATGTGATATTTCTGAAGATAGTAGAATTAGCTCATGCTTTCTTTTTTTCTGCAAGCACATTTTATCTCTTGAATTATTAGATGCCATCTGATATCCAGAGGCTAAGACAAAAAATATTTTTGCGGGCTTAGCGTTCCTCCCAGCTGCATGTAGAAGAAAACCACTAAGCACAACACCTCAGCATGGGTTTTGGTGACTCCTCTAGGCAGAAATATAATAGAATCATAGCCCTGGTGATGGAGAATATCTAAAAAAAATGAGTAGGTCACAGCCAATATGCATTGCTCAGGGGAAGCCCCAGGAATGATATGAAAAGTCTGGGAGCCATGACTGGATTGCATTGATTGAGTTGAACTCAGCTGAGCTGCCCAGGACTGTACCAGCCAGTGACTGTTGAAAAGATATCAGCAGAGTTCTTTTCTACAGGGAAGGTGGGACATTAGCAGAAATGATGCTTTTGTCAGAGATCAGGTATCTGTGGGTAAGTCAGTCTGGGCTCATTTACCCATTGGCAAAGTTAGGTCAACTCCTCACTACTGGAGTGTCAGGTGCCTGTCAAGTAATCTGAGGGCAATGAGCAGAACAGATTGAGGAGCATATAAGAAAAGAGACATTTTAAAAGAAAAAGGAGTAGCAGGAAATCCCAGGGAAGACTTGAGACTAGACAAAATACCAGGGAATCCTCAACAGACTCATATATACCAGCACTGGAAGAACTTAAGTTCCTCATCTGGTACCTCTTATTGCATGGAAATGCTATGTTGTGCCTCCAAAATCAGAGCTTAAAGGTTTCAGTTTTAATCCAGCAAGATCAACTGGGGTGTGTATGAGAAGAACCAAATCTCCAAAAACCAAGAATTTTTTTAATAGCTGAAATATCATCAGCCTATGCTACCAGATTGCCTCCTGTCAGGCAGAAAGGCAATGCATCATTTCCACACCTTGTACACAAGGAATGCTGCCTGCAAAATGCAGTTACAGACACCAAGTGGAGGGGAGGGAAATGAATGGATAATCTCTCTCTTGGAACCATTTTTTCTCCCACAGCTGATCACTGCAATCATAAACAGCTGAGGTGGAAAAGTCTTCTCAGGTCAACTAATGTGTCTCCCTGCGTGCCATTTCCCTACAACAGCCCCTCTGGTATCGTATCTAATCTCTGATCCATGGGGTCTCTCTTCTATTGCCTCATACATGTCATTCTTAAGAATTATTTTGTAATATCTAGCCTGAGTGAAAAAGGTTTTTCCAGCTAATAAAGCCTTATACACGAATCAGGTCTCCTGATGCACAAAACTTATTTGTGTCTGTTACACTGACAAACAAGAAACTTGTCAATTCAATCCTGAGACTTGGACAGTTCTGCTGGATTTAAACATCGCCTGGTAAGCAATTCCTTGTAAACAAAAGAGGGTACAGGTTAGGCCACCAATAGCCCAGAGCTGGTGGGAGTTGGGGTATTTTTCCTTATTCCTTTTGCTGATTTGAAGTTATAAGTTCCTGTACAATCGGATGAGCTGCCACATACAGCCCGTGTATGGTGTAAAGTAGAAATCAATGATTAATTTTAATAAATCACCATTGAAATGGGGGTTGTGGCCTTTTCAATTAAGCTGCAAAAAAAGCACATCTGATTTGACCTCAAGGCCATATCCAGAAAATCCAGAGTCCATTCTTTTAATGGGTATGAAAGGGCCTTTTCAATTCAAATGTTACTTACTTGCCAAGAAAGCACTTGGGAACAGTACTTAGTTTTCTCCTCCTGTCTTTGATAAGGTTCACTTTCTTGCTCATCATCATTTGGTACAGCTTCTCTCCTTTCTCTGCAATCATGACATAGGCATCCCTCTCCATTCCCAGTTTCAAGCCTGGAATACAAGCACAAATTCCTTCAGATTGTTTACATCAGGTAAAGTGTTTGCTCGAAGTCAAAAGCTGAGGCCAAACAGACAGAGTTGTAGAAACACAAATTAACTGACCTATTTTCCAAATAAGGGACAAATTGGGCCACTTATTTATCTGAGTACGGAAGTGTCATTGGTGATTTTAGCACCAACCAGAAGCTTGCAGCTTTTCTTCTCTATTTAAAACGTAGCTTTAAACACATCCCATAACACAAAGTAGAATGGTTTGCAGAACACAGAGAAATCCCAGACAAAGCAAGATAAAACATACACCACCTGAAACTGATTTCCTGTTGCAATTTCACTTTTGACCCTGAAACAACTGCCAGCATAAGACTTGCTCAAGACAGCTAAATGCTTGACAGAGCAGAAGACCTTCTGAGTGTTCTAATACTTGAAGCCAAAAATAAAAAATGGTTGAAATAAAATTCATATCCTTAAACAAATCAAAACTAGACAGGAGCATTATTTTCTCATCCTTTCTTAATTAGTCTATTTACTAATACCCCTAGGCTAAAAGTACAGGTTGACAATCATATTATCTATGCAATTAAAAAAATACTGAAGGATTTAAGGAATTACAGATAATTGGATATAGAAAAAATTTCAAGTCCACTTTGTGTGAGTTTCCACATAGCTCAAGTTAACTTGAAAATTGCTACAGTCAGAAGGATGATCTCAGGAAACAGCAGATGTCTGTGTTACAACTATCGTCATAACTGGCATTTTCTGGCCCTCTTCCCTTTAGATTTGCAAATTGCTTTAGGAGGACAGCACATGAGAAAAGCTGTGTTGCTGCTGTAGATGATTTGTCTCTTCTGAGCCTAAACAAATAATTTTGTTTCCTGGTTACGTTACTCTAGAACTTGCAAATCTAGAAAACTCAAGTCCAAAAGAGAGGCACAGATTTTATACATCTCTTAAGATTAGCTTGAAAACAGGCAGCATGAATTGGTCCTGTACTCACATGCCTAATTTTTACAGAGATTGACATTAGGCAGAATTTATGTGATCAGTGTAAGGCTAGAAAATGAAAGCTGTATGTTCTTTGGGAGAGCAGCTCACCCTTACTGGACATAAATCCTGTTGGGTAATGGTAAGACACTGAAATTAATTAATAGCCTTCTGTGTCATCAGAGCTGCTTTCTAGCTTAAAGAAAATGCTTAATGCATTTGTTTTAGAGGCTTGAAATGCATGTTCCAGAAAATAGACTTGCACAACATTTTGTCTTTCAAATACAGTATTTCTTTCATGTGTCCAATATGTGGTTAAAGGTTTTGGCTTGGCAAATCCCCTGGCTTATTGCTGTTATTCTTCCATCCCCTTCTTTCCCCAACACGGTGATGCAACTCCCTGTGAATGCTGACACATGTAGCCAAGGCAAGTTTGCAACGTGAACTGGTGACAGAAAACAGCCTGTGTAACAGGATCCATGTTTCCTGCTGGTCTTACATCACTGAATTCCCCAGGCTCTGATGTAAACAGCAGACTGGAATGCACGTTCTACCCAACTCATCCTACAGGATTGGGAACCTCCCCAAGTGCTCTAATACAAACACTGGTATCTCTGACTTTGCAAGTATTCTGGTCCAAAGGAGACTTTCCAATAAGGCCTGGAACCTGTGCCAGAATAACTGTGCTTATCCTGACTGCCTGTCATCAGCTGCCACGTCATAAAACCATGTGACAAAAAGCATCCAAAAACCCCACTTCCTGGCCAATGCTGCATGGAAAACTGAGAAATTTTATTAAGGAATAGCTCTTCTCCCTTCCCCATATTCTCATGCTGCCTGTTTATATATGGTCTGTTTTCCAATCCTGTGTTTTCACTTCTTACTGAACATTCTCTCTCCTCACACATTTTACCTGATGCACAGGAAATTCTGTAGACCACTAGTAACCTCGTGATGGAAACTCTCTATGAAATGGAGACTCACTGGATCTTCTAGAGATACAATCTAGCACTTTGAGGCTAAGAGCCAATAAATATATTTTATTTATAAAAGAGATCACGTGGAAGATCAGGATCCTTACAGTAGACTGGGATGCAGAAGTGACCAATGAGCACAGATCACCAGCTCAGAATGGTAGAACACCTCCTTTTAATATAAATCAATAATAAAGTCAAAACTGAATCTTTCTGTTGCCTTCAGATAGTTCTTTTGAACTTACACCATGCCCAATCTACATCTTGAAGGTAGGATCCTTGCTATTACCAAATGGTGTATTTAGGTTCACACACTATAAGGTATTTTAGAAATGTTTCCTATTCTGTGGTAACAAATAACACTGCAATGTGAATTGTGTTTAGCAGATCAGATGGAAAGCACCATAACACAAGAACGAAGGTAGGAATTTCAAAGGACATTAAAGGATTTAGATTCTCTGCTTTCATTAAACTTAAGTGACAGATCTGTAACTTTCTTAAAATACTTAAAAAATCTAAAGCAGGTACAAGTTCTGAAAACACTACTGGAAAGGGTTTCAGACTGACCTCTTTCAATACTAGAACAGATGAGGAGTTACATCTTTACTGAAGTTGCACATTGCAGAGCGGGGAACCACTTCTAAAAGTCAGGTACAGAATATTTTAAAATAAGTTTTGTTTCCTCTGGCAACAAGCTATTATTTTTCCCAGTGAGCAAACAGGGAACCAGGGTCACTTGTGAAAGGTAGTTCTGACTGTTAAAGGAACTCAGAACTTTTATCACCAACCCTGATTCATGGTTTTGTGAGCTTGCTTCTATTGTACAACACCATTTGAAGATAAGCTTGGTTTTTGTTTCATTCCACCAGAAAAGATAAAAGTCACAAGCATCTGCATACATTTGAAACTGTGCTCAGTCTAAGCACAACATTTCTAAAGTTTTTCTCCAGTGTTTTTTTTATTTCAAGATCATGGAGGCTGAGTTTGTGTTGTTGCCTCTGGAAAAAGGCTCCATGCTGGATTTTCTTCTTTTACTGATAAATACAAATACAATTTTATCTTATTTACAAATAAAAGACCAAAAAATGAAATTGATGAAATGGAATTTTTTTCACAGTAACTCAATCATCAAAGTAACTGACTCTGGCAAATAAAAATATTTTATAAATATACCAACACAAGCCCATAAAAACCTCAAGATACACATTCAGAAATACTTATTTTAAACCACTTGATTTTCTTTGTCATTAAGGATAAAATTTCTTTCTTCCCATACAGGAAAAATTGAAACCTTCTCTTTTTTCTCAGCTACTTATGCATGCATAAACATTTCTCCTTGGTATGCAAGTTCATTTGGTGCATTTGAAAATATTGTCCACTTACTCTCTCTCTGCTCTCTTTCCTTGATTATAGCATCCAGCCATTTCTGTTTGTCCTCTGCAGTCTTGGCCATACAGACAAACCATTTGTTTTTGGCTGTGTTGTGTATCTTCCAGCCATTTGTCACCGTGTAGCCGTTGCTGTGGTAATCTGCTGTAAAAACCCAAACACAACACACAGGGTGAATGGAAGGCCTGCTACTTTAATCAAATCAGGGTGGGACACCTTAAATAAAATTTTCTTCTTTGAAACGTTTGATTTCTGAAGGTGTTCCTCATGCATCAGTGTTACTGGTTGTTACTTACTTCTCTACAAGTACAAGTATTAATAGAAGTCTCCATGGGTGTTTGACTGTTTCATTCCTAAGACTGACACTTTGTAATTTCATCTCAGAAGAACTATTTTAAATATGATTACATCAGTGAAAAAGTCAATTGTGTTTGTGCAGGTTATTTGTTCTGAACTTGCTGGGTACATGCTAACTTCTTGTACTGCAAGGATTTTTGTTCACAGGACATGGGAACTCTTTAAATGTCAACTGTTTAAAGGATGTAATACTAATTCCTGACTTACACCACTAGGAGCAGGAGCAGGGGCTGGTCTGGCCTTTATGGATGAAATCAGAAAACCATCCAGTCTTCCTGCCCATGTCAGAACACAAGAATCACCACAAAACTGCATTCCCATACTTCATTCATGGCCACATTCCATGCTGCTGATTTGATGCTAAGACTAATATTTTGTAGCATTTTAAATGAGAAGATCCAGAAGTTCTGTTATTATAGCTGTAATGGCTTAAGATGTAAGAAAAGAAAGGATGGAAAGACGATAAAGTACCTTTTTCTAAATTAATTTGGATTAGGAGGAAAAATAGACAAGCTTCAGGCTACACAAATTCTTTCTAAGGTCATTTCGGAATGAAAGACCAGTGCCTGAAAGCAGGTCCAGTTTTCAATTAAGTAAGTTGGTTTAATAATGAAGGTATTAGAAGTTACATAGCTTCCTTAAGATTTCATCAAAGGAGATGGATGAGTACTTTTGCATGAACTTCCAACACAAGACCTGGATTTGCTGTGTTGTTAAAAGACAGTATTTGGTCTCTTACCTGTTCCATCTTCCACATTCTCCACCTCCATGACTTCCGTATTGATGCGGCCCCTGAAGATGTACAGGGACCCATTGATTGACTTTGTCCTTTTAGATGTTTTTTTCCCAGTAACTCTGCAATCAGGATTTAGACTCTTAGCACCACATCAGCAAACAGTCTAACACACAGATGCATAAATCAATCTGAGATACGACTATAAAAAAAAGGATTCCGGTGCAGTGTTCTGTGGTATTTGACCATATCTCTAATTTCAGATAACTGAATACTCAACCAGCTCACAAAGATAAGCATAAAACAGTGTCAGTACAGTGATAAAGAGCTTATTTTGCAAGATTATATGAAGACTGGGATGCCTTCAAGATTTACTTTCTTGATGACTGATTGCAATGCCAGTACAACTGAACTGCACATGGCTTTGGGATGAAAACTGCAATATCACCTGGCACCATGTTACATTTGCCTTCTTTGTTTGCCTAAAGCTTTGATAAATTTGTGGTATGTGTACTCAGTTTCAAATTTGAAAGGAAATATGTCAAGAAGCTAGTGACACATGGTCATATGTGAGTTAAATGTCCCTGTATGTGGCATTTGTGAAGGTGCTGCTGTGGTGACTTGGCAGTAAAGTTTACATCCTTATCCATAAGCTTTACAGTGTCTCTGTTGAAGTGTTGCATAAAAAAATATTTCAGGAAAGCACTTTTCATTGCTACTTATGTTCTGATTTTTATCTCTAGCATAGTTTAAAGCTATCCAGCTGACACCTGCTGAGGTTTAATATCTAAGAACAACACTGCTATGTGAGTCAAAACTGGTCAAATGATCATCACTTGAGATGGCAAGTATCCAAGCTCTGTACAGTGAAGGGATTGCTGTGGCAACTTGCCAGAAGCTCATAAGATTCAAGGAATAATGCAATAAAAGACAGCTGGGGAGAAAATTTCTGTAAAATTTAAATGTCTGTTACAAACTGAGGTGAGAAGAGAGATACCAAGTTTTTCTGCACAATTTTTCCTTTTACAACTAACTTTTGTGACAAATACACCGTCAGTGAGGACCATATATTTAGATCCAATCAGAGTGACACAGATTGAGATCTTAGAGCTATTAGATAATTTCCTAAGGATGGCTGTTGGAGTCAAAAGAAAAGCTGTCCTGACAGCCATAGTGAAACTCTTTAAATACTCAGCCCATTTCCCCACATGAAACACATTGTTCCCGACATCAGGATTCAATTTAAACAGCAGTCTATGATCCTGCTAAAAACACAAAACATTACTCAGCCCTGAAAATCTTTGTCATCAGTTTGTCAGACTTCCCTAAGCTTCTGCACAAGATGAGATTGCAGTCTTAGATCTAAAATCAGATCTAATTCTGATTCTAAACACATCATAAATTGGTCTCAACAATGCTACTCCTAATTTTTGCTTTTGTGAAAAGATGCCTAAGTTGAACTGGCTGCATTGGTGATTACTTATCAAAGATTGAGGCCTGAATTCTGATTGCACTTTTCAACCAAGAAAAACTCCAGTGATTTCTACAGGGTAAGCACAGTGTAAGTGAAATGAGAACCAAGTCATTCAGTTTCAAATTATGAAGAGGCAGTTTTTCATGTGGTTTTTTTTGTTGTTGTTGTTGGTTTTGTCCTTGGTTTCTTTCTTTGCAAAATCTGTGTCCCACTAACACGCCAGTTATTTGTCAAGCAGCTGGCCAAATGATCATGCCAGCCCAACTGTATAGACATTCATTTCCATCCTGAATTATAAATAGCAGCTAGACAGGAGAAATATCCAAAATTAAAGTTGCTAAGCAGTCCCAAAATACATCTATTACATTAGGCAATTCCCAGCAGATGTAATAAAATATTCTACTTTTTAATGGCAATCAGATTCTGGACATTTCATTAGTTCACGCTACATTATTAGACAAAGATAAACAATATTGATCCTTTGGGAAAACCAAAGCATTATAGCAGCCTCCACCAAAACCAAGCCAGACTACAGGGTAGCTCAGTTGTATCTTCTGTACAAAACCAGAGTTGCTTAAAAGGCAGTGGAACATTTTGTTTTCTACATCTTAGTACTCTGGGAAAAATGCCTGGACAGCATGGAGGGGCTAGGCTCACCTGAACTACTAACAGGACTAGAAAACCAGTTTCTGAGAGCTCTGAAGAAATAAAACATTTCATATCTAATAGTTGTGTTTGGGATTTTTTTGTAAGGAATAGTTTTCTGTTCAAAGTCACACACATTTTTTAACTCTGTTTCATATGGAAGTTTGGATTTTGACAAATCTGGTGAAGCGTCAAAATAAAACGTTTAATCTTTCTTGCTTCATTTTGGCAGAGTCAGAATGCTGCAGTTAGATAATATCAAAAGTCATATAAGATTGAATTCTATATTTTTTTCTCAATTTATTTTAAAGGTTTATATTATCTTCTAATAATTTCTAATACCAATTTCACCTAGTGATTTGTATTTATGTTGTATAGTTTCAGCATTATCCACATTAAATACGTGAACATTACTGACATTTTCCCCAGCTTAATGGTTCCAAAATTTCAATTCAACAAAAAACTAGGGAACAGGTTTTGAGGTAAGAGAATTTTCTTTGGAGACAAGACTGTTTTTCGAGAAGTTCTACTTGGCCACCACCAGTAAAGAAGTATAACTTGAAGAAGGGGGAAGATTTTCCAGGAAAGAGAGCAGTAGGAGAGTCTAGAGTGCAGAGAATGCATTGAAAATTCAGAAAAGACCAAGACATGAGAATGAGACTGGAACTGTGAGGGTGAAAAGCTTAAGAACTGAAATACAGTATAATTGCTGTAGAAGCAAATAGCTCTCCACACTGTTAATGCTATTTTAATAATGAGCAGTTGGTGTTAATAATGCTTAAGTTTTATAAGGTGGAATAATGCAAAAATTGTTACTGTGATATGAAAGGAAGACAATGCACAGAACACGTGGGCTGCAAATCCTGAACAGCAACTTGCTAATCTTTGTGTCTCCCTCACTCCTCTGGGCCCTGCAACTTTTTAATGTTTCCTTAGTCTTCCACTTTCCCCTTTCTCAGCTTTGTATTGTTTTAAATGTCACCCTCTTCTGCTTGGAATAACCTCACAACAAAAGCTGGCAAGGCCTCCTTCTTCACATCACTCCTAGAGACCCATCTGCTCTGGAAGCTTTCCAGCTGTAAAAACTCACTGTTTTTTCTGCACTGTATCAACTTCTGTCTGTGGACTGTGCACTTCTCCAGGCGAGGACCCCACTACTGTCTGGTATATTTATCCTACCATACAGTGACTTCTTCCTCATACAGTCTTAAATAATAGCAAAAGTAAAGAACAGAGGAAAGTCACACCTGTGACTCTGCCCTACAGAACAACAGGGAACACACTGAATGATCAGTAACTCATCATAATTTCTACTTACAAAACTTCTGAATGGTCCCATTATAAAACAGTAAAGACAGAGACTCACCTGGATTTCCTCTTGCAATACACCAGTAGATTATCAAATAGAAAGAACATTCTCTCCTGGATATTTCCTGCTGAGATTTTTAACAAAGTCCCTTGGAGCAAGAGCTGTGTGCAGATATCTGTCAGATTTGACCCCTGAAACATAGAAAAGAGATTTATTTTTAACAGTTTGTGTGTGCACAATGAAGGGTTTTTACTGTAAGGCTATAGTTATTTCATCTGCATATCACTAAACTGTGAAGTAACTGATGCACTTACAAGAAGGAAGTCCTCAATTTCTTAATGGGACTAAACACATTATGTTTTCTCTGGATTACAAATAATTTTTTTGGAGTCCTCATACCTTACAATAAATCTTTCCTATTAAACACCAGGATACTGTTTCCTGAATAAATCTTTCACTCTCAAAGCAGCTGTATTGTGAGTCTCTCAAGACCATTAGTCTTCCCTTCATACCCTGAGCTATCATTGCAAATATCACAAGTGATGGACTTAGGAATGTTTTATGAAAGAATAATGGTATTTCCCTAACATTGCAGCTCTGATAATGTCATATGTTAATATTAACAGTCTCTCTTCAAAATCATCTCATGATATGTCTCTTCAAATCTTGTTAGAAAGTGCTCTCCCTTCTGGAGTACTAAGAAACACGTGTGAGTTAGAAATGCAGTATGAAAACAAGAGGCTGTGTCCTGGACACGTGCTGGCTGCTATATGCACACCTCTGTATGCACCAGACAGCCCTACAGATAACTGAGCTTGGTACTCAAGACACTTTAGCCCATGAGGATGCCCAGAAGCTGAAAACCACAGTAGATCACTCCAAAACCATTCACTCCCCAAACTGTACCTCAGATTATTCCTAAGAAAAGCAATCGTACCGTCCTTTAAATGGGACCAAAGCAATTGGGCCCAAATGAAAAACGATTATAAGACTGTCCCAGGTTGCTCTTCAAACAGGCAAACTCCAAGTGTCCCCACAGTATTCGAGGTGTGGCCTCAACAATGCCAAGTACAGAGGGATGGTCACCTCCCTGGTCCTGCTTGCCACACTAATTCTAATACAGGCCAGGATGCCACTGGCCTTCTTGGCCACCTGGGCACACTGCTTTTTTACATTTTACAGATTTTACATTTCTTTTTGAGTTGGAAGGAAGAACAACTTAAGAGTAAAAGTTAATGTTCTTCAATGGTCAGCATCCAGGAAGTAAGTTAGATTATATGACCCACTGCCTTGACTCTTACTGGAAAAGAGAACTGACTTTGGATTGCAAGACTTCCATTGTTAACAAAACTTCTTGTTTTCCAAAGGTCCATTAACTTTATAATCACAAATAATATTAAAAAATGGTAAAACAAACTTCATCTACTTAAAGAAACTGAAGACATTGCTGTGCACAGGTATGTGCACAAGCAGCTCCGTCTAGGAAGTCACCCCAGAAGGATTTGTTTGAAAGATTTTAGACACTGCATGAGTGATTGACCTTTTGTTTTCATTTTTGGTTGTTGGGTTTTTTTGGAGGAAGGTACAGTCTGCTGCCATCAAGCTATTCAGGGGAAATCATTGAATTGAATCAGCTTTTCTAAATGCAATGCAGTTACTCTAAATGTGTGAACGAAGCTCTCATCACACCATTTTCTAAATCAAACCTTGCCAGCTGTGCTGTCCATGTCTTGCTTTTAGTTAACAAGGAAGCAGCTATTCTTTAAAGGCTGCCAATATGTAGCACCAATTTCTGTGTTCCACACGTGTGTTTCTATACATTCTAGACAGAATGATGCAGGAACTAGCTAGATGCAGTAGTTCCATCTGCTGTCCTGGTACATCTTGTTTTCTTAATCATTTTACAGAAAGACTTAATGCACAGCCAGAAATAAGCACTTATTATTTTGAAAATTACCTGTTACTGTCTCCAGGAGAAATCACTGTATCTCTGAATTATGACCCCAAGAGCCTACTAGCACATACACAAATAGGAACAGAAACCAACTGACTGTATGACATAAAAGCACTCTCCCATGTGGTTTGCCCATAGAGAAATCAAGGCTTCAGAGCACTTCAACATCAAGTACCCAATTTTCTGTAAGATACGCAAAGACAGCAAAAGAACTGAGCACAGTGACATCACTAATTGGAGTCAATCTTTTAGAGACACAGGGATCACTGGGTAAAATTATCTGGCCTATTTTGTGCAGGAAGTGAAAGCAAATGATTGCAACGGTTGCTTCTCACCCTAAAATCTAAGAATCTCTATTTTTCCATCCCATCATGATGGTATCTAAACACGGTTCATGCATTTCCTGTTTGCTGTTGATGTAGCTACTTCCCATTTATACCCAATTTGAGAGGTTTTTCAACAGTAAGAAACAGAGTAAGAAGATTTATTTGATGTTTTCAGAGACAACACAGGTTTTCTCACCTTTCTAAGTGGGACGAAATTGCAGGAGGGGGAGGGGAAGAAAAAGAAAGCATCACAGCTAGAAGAATTGCAATTTACAGTCAATTATAAAATGATTGATCTGTCTACGCACTAACACATCTTATGTGCTGTTCTGTCATGGGGGTTTTGCTTCCATATGCATTTCAGACTGGGAGAATTTGGAGATATGCAGCAATTGTTGAGTAAAAATAATTCACAAGGACCCATGAGGAGGAGCTCTCCCCACAGAAAAATCAATACAGAATTAATAGAAACAGCATATAAACTTGTTCTTCATTAAGTAAACAAAAACACTGTATACAAAAGCTGACCTTCTCATGCATCCTCTACTTTTCTTTCCTCTTTTTTTTTTAACTAATCTATGTTTCCCAGAAGGATTAACCAGAATCAAGTTGACTTGCCTGAGATTAATCCATAACATACATCTACAATCATTCTGTGCATTCCAAAAGAATGAATCTGAGCAGAGTTCATCCTGATGAACAGACTCCTGACTAAGCTGCAGGCCTTCAGCAGCTTCCCAGACCTGGCCTACTTTAACATATCCCCTCATAATCTGCCTCAAAAAGAGACTGACAGGGTGATGCCAGTATATGCTGTGTATGGTGGTGACAGTTGTATTAGAGAGGGAGGTGCAGACTGGGGGGTGGAGATGTTTAAGAAAAAATGTTGAACAGAGGAAAATGCTCTAAAAAACAACTACTGCTCTTAGTGAAGTTACAGATGGCTGCCAAGAGCAAGGAGAAGAGAGACTGCAGAAGCAAAATGATGTTACGTTGTTCTTCATGTTGGAAATACCAAGGGTGGCACTGATGGCAACAGGATAGAGATCAAACCAGGGATGGTCCATTGGGACAGCTGGAAGTGCAAAGTCACAGGAACCAGGGAAACTGCTGGTTTGGTTAAACAGAAACATTAGACAAGGTGGAGCCTGATCCAATTTATGTGAACAAATTAATGAACTTCATGTTGGGCTGCTTGCACCCTCTCCAGACTCACACTACATCCCTTATTATTGTAAAATACTTGGTCATAAGAAGCTGATCTTCACTTCCTTTTTGACAATTCATTTAGATTCTACCAGTGTGAAGCTGTAGACTGTGTTGAATTAGTATGTATGGTGTATAACCATATATAAAGGGCACCAGTGGATCAGAATCCATATCCATGCTAATGGAAAGGGAAATTTTCTATTTCATAGGAGAAACTGTCATCAGATAAACTAAAAATAGGCATAAATTTGCCTTCTAGACTTCCTCCTACAGCTAATTCTGTGGCTTGTATCATTGCATTGTTAACCTAAAAATGTATTTAATTCAGCAATTACAGCTTTCCATAGATAGAAGTTAGGAGCCCTTCTCATTAGGAATAAATTGTCAAATGCATCTGAAAGAACTAAAACCAGTTATTTAAAAAACAGCACTTTGCTCTAGAGTATTAATTTACAAGACTCCTAGCACTGCTGAAACCCAAGATAGGAAACTGTCAGTCAGTTTCAAACTTATTTACACCTAAGCAAGAAAAAAATGCCAACATGTGGAGCATTGGCATGTATCTGTGATGCATAAATCTAGTTTTCCTCTTTTTAATATGCCACTAGAATAATTTAGAAATGTTCCACATCTTCCTAGGAGGAAAAAAACCCACTTATTCCTTTTTGAAATTTTGAGCTGAGTGACCTACATGACTGTCTTACAAAACAGTCTATCCAAACAAATCTGAAAGGCTTTTCAGCCCCAGAAGGTTGCTGTAGGTAAGTTAAACAACCACCACTGCCCCCCACACTGCCCCCCTTCCCCAAAAAAGCAGTAACTTTGGACACCACTTCATTTATGGCATCATGGACCCTTTAATAGTCAAGCTTCAGGCTCCAGAGTTTAAACCATGTCTCTTGCCTAGATAACCCCTGAGCTGCACTGAACCTGACATGGTTTTAATTGTTTCTAGACGTCTTGCTATATAGAACATTGTATGACCTTGTTTGCTGAGTTTGCTATCCAAAAAATACACAGCTGGATATCTGGGTTGTGCTCATGTCTTTAGCTGGATGCCAAGAACATCCTTCAGGGAAAAAATGAGCAAGGTTTAAAACATACACAAAAGATAAAAAAACAACCCAAAAGAGTCACAGGGAGCACCCAAGAGTCCAAGCATGAGGAAGTTTACATGACCTCTAACAAAATGTCCTCAACTAAGAAATCTTCAGCTGGAAATGATCAGCCTCAACATTTTAAATGTCAGTCTCACTAAACGCCAACATCGTTCTCTCCATGACACCATTTAACACTACTGACTGCCCATGGTGTACCTCCCAGAGGCTTCCAACTCCACTGATTCAAGGACCTCAACTAAAGCCATCACAAGATAAGCTGCCAGCCCTTTGCACACAAGTATTTCTGTTGTGTGGGTCTTTTTACAGATTTTTCTCCTCTCCCAAGCTTCACATTCAATTTTCTTCCTCTCTTATTTTTCTCCCTTTCATAGTAAATGCTTCTACCTACACAGACCCACCTACTGATAAACACTTCACTAGAAACACATCTGTGAGTAACATAACTGGAGCAAACACAAATATACCAGTTTGTTTTCTAATCCAATTCTTGCTAGTCTAACCTTTATTTTTTATACAGGAAATCTGCATATGAAGCTAAGTGAGCTAACTTTCAAAGCTCCTGGGAAAACTAAAGGCTCGTAGGAATGGAAAGAGAAACTTCTGTTATTTAGACCAGTCCTGATGTCATCTTCTGGACCTATTTATCTTTCAAATGAGATCTGGCTATTTGAAGTTTCAGTCCATTCTAGCTCTAGCACCTTTCTTTTATAATCTGTTTGTTCTGCTCCAATTTAGCACATGCAAACTAAACACTAAATTCTAAACTCAGAGTGATGCCACCCACATCTTTCAGAGCATTTACACAGCACTTAACAAACAGAAATCTCAATACACAGTATGAGTCACTAAACTTCAGCCCAATAAACTGTGTAGCCAACTGCCCCCAGGGAGCTTGCTAGTCCTACGTACCTCCCATCCTTCAATGTGGGACTGCAACTGCTCAAGGGCCTCCAGTTTCTCCATCTGTCTCTTGGTCTCGTTGATATTTGTGCAGACTGTCTTCATTGCCTGCAATGCGTTCTGGACAGCTAGGTGATCAGGATGCTTAGAGGGAGTCCTCTTAGCCAGTTCCTTTTAAAAAAAAAGAAAAGAAAACATGCAATGTAAACTTAAAAGGGGCTCATGGAAAGGCACAAGCATTAGTGTGCGATCCTATAGGAAAATGCCAGAACCACTGCAAAACTGAAGAGAAGTTGTCAGCATTTGCAGATAGAGTTCTCTGTTCTTCATCTCTGCAGGGCTGCCATTTTACAGGAATGTGCTAAATAAGTGAAGAAATCACTCATGTTAAATATACCGAATTAAGAGACCTCAAGCCAAACATGTTTTACTGTGTCACATATGTTTATCTTTATCTTGACCCACAAGCTTTTTTTCATCTTATTTTCTTCCCCACTCCATCAAATACTGAGTGGCTGAGTGGGCATCAGCAGCCAGCCAAGGTCGACCCATCACATGTAGATAAGCATCTACAGCAATGTGAGCAGTCTGTGTGTCCAGAAATGGCAGGGAAATGCACTGGCCACAGTTGTCCCACGTTTTGATGTGTCGGGAAGTGTAAGAATAATTTTATGAAGGAGGAAATTAATTTACAGAAGAGTAAGTAACTTGTCCAGCAGCAAGTCACTTCAACCAAGCTTTTCAGGCATTCAATTCAGCACTTTAAGCCCCATGCCAGGCCCATGGCAAATGGAGAGGACTCCCCAAAAGGCAAAGTGGGAAAAAGTGCTGGAGTGGGAAAGAGGGATGCCAAGAGAGCAGCAAGAGGTTAGGAGGGACTTTTGCCCAGATTACATGTAGGAAGTTGGGACACATGGTTTGACTGAAGAGATGAACAACGTGTCTGCTCTGAAGGAGTTTCTAACAGACTCTGCTTCACTTGTTTCAATGCACATCAGCCCAGTTAAAAACCACCCACTGAAAAACAGCAGTGGGAAAACTTGGGACCTGACAATATGAACCAGTTTGGCAAAAGGGGTAACCACTGTCAAGTCACGATTAATCATTTTTTAGACCAACAGTATTTTATAGTCAGCCACAATTGGATAAAAATACATTAAAGAAACCTTAACTAAGGCTGGCAATTTCATCTTGATACGTAATATGGTGTTTAAGACCCACATTTTTAGATTGCCTGGAATATTTAACTTTCTCACTATGTTATGTTTTGCCTCAAAATGTTATTTGGTTGTTTTCAAGCCCTGAGTCTAAATGGTAAACTGCTACCGAATTGCATCATTTTGCCTGAGACACAAGAATAAGTTTGAATATAGACAGAGCCTGCACAGTCACTGTGGTCTGAACATACCTAAATTGCTTCAACCCAGAGTTCCCACAGCTACAGGCAAAGACAGCCTTTTACAGTTGTTGTTCATCCAAAATAAGTATTTGCAACCCCTAAATGCTTGTCATGGGCTCCAACTAAGCTTAGCCTCTGGTTTGATTCTCCGTATCAGCATGGTAACCTAAGCAAGTGCCTCTTCACTAGATGTTGCTGTGTTGGCATTAATTTAAAGATCTCTGTGCCATGCTGTCTTACTTGGCACTGACATGCTCTGATTTTGGGTAGGATCCTCAGTACTACTGGGGCTTGCCTTGCCTGAGCTGGTCGCACCACCTGTAATACGAGCACTGCTCCTAAACTGACTTAAGTCCACACACAACCTCTAAATCAAATTAACTGGCACTTTTAGGCTCAAGTTACAGGGCCTGTCAGAGGGATGTGGGCTGAAGTTCAAGTTCTGCTGAAGCTTGCATTAATTTATAGTAACTATAATAGCTGATAATCCAACCATTTTGCTAATCCAGACACTCTGAGCAGCTAAACCAAGGAACTTTCTCTGTCCTAGTGTTGATTCACAGATCTGCTCTACAAAGTTCTTTAGACAGAAGTCACCTTTGGCATGTGACAGGTTTGTGCATACCTAGCTGTTCTGTTCTACAAGCAGGAAAATGCAGAATTAAGACTGTGAGGTGCTCAGATACCAGCAAAATGGGAAGGCACATTAAAAAGGAGAAAGCTAGAGTTAAAAGTAGTACAGGTTTGTTTCTGCCTTTGCACAGATGCTCTTGGTGCTGCCTCACACTGGTTGGAACAAGACTTAATTCACTAGCACTGGTAAACTATCTTGAGACCCAGTGTAACCAAAGTGCAAAATACTTTATTTATTTATTAACTTCTCAGTGTGAAGAACCTTTTGAAGTGAAATCTGCATTTCGAGATAAAACTTGCTTGGGCACTGAGACTCCCTTAAGTAATGCAAGAGACAGGTCTCTTGAGAATCAAATATGGCAAAAGGAGATGCTCTCATTCCCACATAGACAGGTCCTGGATACATAAAGGCCCAAATGAATGGAAAGGAATGTCGGATGTTTATCCAATGAAACATAACTATTCAGTTCTTTGCATAAATTAGGTATTTTGAGAATTTATTCATAGCTACAATTTCTCTTTTCAGAAAATTATAAATAGAAATTGAAAACTGCTCTTCTCAGATGGATGACAGAGGAGATGGGTAATATGCTGACAGCTGGGAATCCCATGAAGAGAGAGGAGTTAATGATCTTAAACTCTTGGATGATTTACAGAGTAACACATGCACAGGAAAAAAAGGCTGGCTGCTACAAACGTCAGTTGATATCACAAGTGAAATTCCCTATGGAAGTTTTTACCCTACTTTTGCTGAAGATAAGGTAAAAGAAAGTAAGTGTTCAAAAAGAAAAATCAGGAGAGAGGTGGTGCACTTTGGTGACACTAGCCTCTGCTCCATGCCTCCAAAACAGTGTGCAGAATTTTAGCTACATGACTCTCATTAAAAATCAATGAAGTTCTGCAGCTCAAGTGTCACTCACACTGCTTTGGAAACAGATATGTGTACATTAGCACTGTCTAAACATCCCTTTCTGAAATATCATCAAGATACAGAGAAAAGAACTCTTCATTCACAGCAGGCCTCTGCTGCAGTAAACACAGCATCTTCCTCACTCCTGCTAGCTGCCTGCAGTTCTGCCCAAGGAGGAGGGGGAGAGGAGGCTGGAAAGGGCAGGAAGGGTGCAGCCCCTTGCCTCAATAAGCAGCACAGTCAGTCAGAGAACTTGTCCCACCACTGCTTCATCTTAAGCCACCTGAGGAAGGGCCATGCTGCTCTGACACTGCCAAGTCCCAAAAGAGCAGAGCCCAGCACAGGCAGGGAGCTCTGGGTGCTTATTTTAGTGACAGATTTATGATGTGTAAACTCTAAGAACATTTGACAACATTTTGAAAGGCAGCTGAGAGACAGAGCAGATGGCAAACCTTGAGTATGACTGCCTTCTACTCCATAAAGCCCACATACACTGTTGTCTGGAACTACTATCTTATGCCTTGCAACTTGTGCACTAATAGGGCCAGGAAATGACATTGCTGCCACTTCCAGAAAATACTTTCTTGCAAAATTTTTTAAACTAATTCATAAAACATTTACTTTCTAGCTACAGTATTGTTAATCCTTCAGAGTAAACATCAGTGAAGAACAGAAAAGCTGGTATTTTTCACAGCCTCTACCATTATCTATCTTACCTTTCACCATTATTTTCTGACTTTCCCCTTTTTTTTCAGGTGGGGTGTGGGGGGGTAGGGAGTTGCAAAAGCATCCTATGTCAAACTGGGGAAAAAATTGTTTTTTAAAGAACTATGGAAAGGGAAGTGTCACCTGGGCACAGAATTTTCCTTTTATTTCACTCCATTTTCATAGCTGCAAAGATTGAGGTTGTGCCACTCATATAAAACCTAAACACATTTTACAAAGGGAGTAGCAGAGCACCCCAGGACATCTACATCCAGCTGTAGAGTCCTCCTAAACAGCATGCAGGAAGGAAGAATAGTACATCTACATCTGATCTACTCAGAAATGCCAATTTTTTGATTATGCAATGGAGTAAAAGGATTTCCAACTGAAGCATTTCAATCTCAGATGCAGCTTTAAACAGCTTAAGGCTGAAAGAGTTCTAAACATGATAAAATCTAAATATAAGAACTAAATCATGTAAGTAAGTCATATCAGCTGCTTATACATTTGTCTACTTGCTATTTGTGCTTAACCTCAAGAAAACCCAACCAACCACCCACCAAAACCTACAAGGAGAGAACTCAGCAAAAAGAACATTACACAGGAAGATGCAAAGAGGTGGCAGGAGGGATGATGGGCCAATAATGTAGGCAGGCAGAGGAAACTAGAGGGTTTTTAAATGTAAACACAATTTCAATATTTCCTAGTAAAAAGGATGCTATTCTGCTTAACTGATCTCTTTTGAAAAAAAGAAGTCTCTGTCATCCTTCCCCATGTCTGCCCTTGCAACACAAAAATGATTGTGTACTTAAAACTGACAACTGAACACATATTTTGCAGCTAAAATTTATGAGTCTCTGTGTTTTAAAAATTCCTTCCTCCTATCTTTATACTCTTGAGGACACTCAGACATGGCTTAGCATGGATTTTGCACAATGAATGTTAATGTTGTGTGTGGACTGGTGCAAATCACTGCCTGCCAGTCTGTCTTGCTTTGCACTGCAGTCCTGCACGTGCATAAAATGCAATTTCAGAGATCCAGCCGTTGGTTACTGAACATCTCAGGATTACAGAGATAACAAAGACAACATATTTCTTCCCTTATCAGTTCAAAAAGTTAATAGACAATTCAGCTCCATAATGTGCTTTTTAAACAAAAAACAACCTTTCAGTGAATATAAATGTTTCCAGGAGCTTTATATTTGTATTTTACAGTTTTTAATATTTGCCAGTATTAAAACTTACTTTCCACTTAAACTAAGCAGAAAATAAATGTTACACCAGGATCTGTGTACAGTCAAGCAGGCTTTTTTAAATTCCACATACTTGATTTAAATTACTAATTTTAAAATGTTTTTGTGGGGTAAAGACCAGACAAGCAAAGGTAAATCAGTAAAACTGATTCTATTCAATGTGCCATGAAATCTATGACATATGCTAAATTAAAATGTAACAAAAACATGTTTCCAGTTTTATAAATATTACCAGTTATTTGTGATTATATATAAAAAGTGTGGAAGACAGAAGTATGATTTATAAAGTGGCAACGTTCCTTACAACTCTGTAGGGTATATATAATTCTTAATGTGCTACACAGAGTTAGATTTCAACCAGGCAATATCATGAACCTAAGAGCAACACCACTTTCCTTGGGGAAAAAAAAAAAGGGAGAAAAACAAACGGAAAAAAACCCCAAATCTGCAAAGATTAAAAGATTATATATTCAGTTATGGCCAACTACAAAGTTCTGTCCTTAAACAGCTCTGACAAAAATGCTGAAGAAAAAAAGGGGAGAAAGTGAGTTAACCTTTCTTCATCCTGTTCTGTATCCACACCTCTGGCTGCCTCTCTTTCCCTGTCCAAGGCACTGCATTTATTAAGGTCTGTGCATGCCTCTCTGTTGGGCTTTCCCTCTCGAGAGGATTCTGAATCTGGTCACTCAGCTTTTTGCATCCAGGTTTTTCTTTCCCTTCTAGGACCAATGAGTCTTCCATCACGTGAAGCAATATATAATTACTGGCCTAAATTGTCCATGCAGTTGTGCACATTGAGATATTTTTAAAGGATCAGCAGTGGAATGTGCATTTCTGGCTGGAGTCTGAGCAGTTCCTTAAGAGACATCAAGCAAGAAACCACCTCTGTGACATGCACTGGGCTCTCAGGAGTCTGCAGGGGCACAGCTATCATGTGCTGAACATTCCTCCTGTGTTGGGAAGAAGGAGACAGAAAGGACTGCTCCTAATCCCCACCCCCAATGGTGTGATTAACTCATGATCACCACTCCCCCTAGGGTTCTCTTCTTGCTGACATAAATGCTCTTTAGTAAGAAAAAAAGCTATTTTTGTTCAGAGATTGGTTTACACAACAGCTGCTTCTACTCTTAAGTAGCATAGTTCACCCTAATTAATATGGAATCATACAACCATTATCGGTGAGACAGAGCTGCCTTAATCCAAAACGTTCTGCTGGAAGTATTTACTCAGCAAGCTTTCCAGTGTACAGACACACACAGTATGTAGCTGTGCATCTGTTGGCCTTGGCTTCTTCCCTTCTCAAATCATAATGTCCATCACAGCTCTGTTTTGTTCAACCCGAGTCCAAGCTCCTTGCTCACTTCTAAGGTAATTTTATAATGAAGCTAATCACTAACAAATATTCAGAACCCCTACATCCCCCAATAGACTTTAAACAATTTGCTGAAGATTGAAAGCAAGAAAAAGAAGTGGAAGTCACATTAGGAAGGTTTTGAACTGGGGATAGAACTAATTTGCTGACCAGCAAATTCTATGCTAATTTTCTTGCATGCTGTCTGAAGCAGACAAAAAACTAGGCACAAAGATACTAATATAATTACTGCTCTGTTTGGACAGAGATTATGGAACACCATGGCTAGGTTGGAGTCTCACCCTTTGAAACATACATAAGGCTTGCAAGTTAAACAGACTTCCAAAGAAAGCAACAAAAATTTAAAAACAAACTGCAAACAAAAATCTGTTTACAGTCAGCCACTCCAAAGCTGCAATGTTTAGTTCACAAAAAATGGAAACTACAAATAAAAATGAACTTTATTGATCACCATCATTTGAATCTTTGTTCTGCCTCCATCATTTGGTAGTTCAAAAAACTAAATAGTTTAATCAGAGGATAAGATCACCAATTGCAGGATGCCATATTTTATATTGGAAATTATTTGTAATATATGCTTAAGGTATATCTGTTCTTGGAGATATTCCAGTATATTATTCCTAATTAAGTAACTCAAATTAACTCCCTGCTAGATGCTATTACTCACATATGGTATAAAAATAGTTACAGTGTTTTAAATATGTGCCTTACCCTACTATTTAGATTGACTTTCAAACAAAGGCAAACCTGAATTCCTGTCTTCATCCTACCTTTATTAAACCTAACTACTTATCTATACTAAACACTTATGCTATAATAAGGTCATATCAAAGTTATCAGAAAATCTGGATGTTCACAAACTCTTGCTAAAAAACAAAGTAAAAGAGGAAAGTAGGATAGCTCTGGTCTATGACTTTTCTAATCAATTGTAATACAAGAGTATCTGTTTGCCCTGGGAATTAGATAAAATAAGATCCAATCCCCATGAATACAAAACAGCTATTTCAGGAGCATTAACTGCAGTTCAGTAGCAAAGGGAGAGAAAACACTTAATTTGAGGGTTGTTTTATTTTTAAATGTACCTATTTTCTTCTTCCTTTTTCTTTCTTTTTATTTTTTTCCTCCTTTTGCTTGGAGTTGCACCCTGGTCAGCACTAACAGAACCAGCCTGCTCTCATGTATGAAACATTTGTGTCCACTCTGGTAATTCTCTGCTAACAAGTATCTAAAGAGTCTTCAATGGGATACAATTTTTTCATTACAAGTTCACTACCTTTGAAAAGTCAGCATCAACTCCACTTTTCTAATGATCATTTTCAGACATTTTCAGAGCTGAACAACCCCTAGTAATGGCATTATCTCACTGACAGAGGCAGATTTGTTGCCTAACCAAAATTAAATTCCCCTCAGCTTTTTTTTTTTTTTTTAAACTTTTATTTCCAGTCCTGGAAATTTCAAGCAGTGTGCAGTGTGTGATTTTCAGCAGCCCATATACAAAAAGAAATGCATAGAAAAATGGAATGCAACATCACGAGATGCCTCATCACAGCTCCCTTCGTGGCTCTTTGTTCCACAAGTACACGTGGGTCTGGGTGAACCACACCACAGCCCAACACCAGGGTCCCCATTCCAGAAGGCAGGCACAGAAGATCAATTTTTCTTTATTCTACCTCTGCTGTGGCTTTAAGGCAAGAAACACTGTTTCAGCCTTAGCCTTGCTGGTCTTGCTTTTGGCTCTCAAAGAAGGGAGGGTTGTGCCAGCAGGCCTTTGGACATACACAATCCTGCATGTGTGAGAAAGTGGAAACCACCAGTTTATTTCCACAGGCCAGTATCTGATCCCCAGAGCACAATGACTTTTGTTGTCATTGAATTTTAAAAGATTTGAATAATGGTTTAGAAATATTTTGTTCTGGCCTTTTGTTTACTACCCCTTTGCAAAACAAATTCTAACCCCAAATAAACACAGTGGACTTAAACTGAAGCATCATTAGTTTTTCAATTATCTCTACACAACCAGTCCTCTCCAAAGATAAATCAGAGCTGGAGTCATTCATGTGCCTTCCTGATTTAGGCATCCTTGCCCTATCTTGACTACCATTAATAGTATGGAAGCAATATTTGCAGCAGTCTCACACATTAGTTTTTCCTGCCATGTGCTTAAATTGCACGTGCTTTCTTTGGTCAAACTGCAAGTGGAGTTGTGGATAGACTGGATGATAAAATGGCTGTATGTTCATAAATCCCCGTGGCTTGGTCCATAAGGACTGGTGCATAAATGTCTGCTGCAAGGTGGGTTCGTGCAGAGCTGCAAAGACAACAGAATGATTCCACCTGTAGGAAAGACCTATGTTGAAAATTAGGCTCCAAAAGCTCCAGTTGGATGGAAAGAAATAATTGTAACATTTATTAGATGAAACAAACAGTTTTAAATGGAACAACTGATCAGTACTGAGCTAACCAGCTTGTACCTATGAAAACTCTTATACATGCTGAATGTATGGACCCAGCACTGCAATAGCTTTACATGACATGCAGTTGATTCACGTGGTCAGCCTGTGACCAAGAGCATTGACTCAACACAGAATTCTTACTTTCTTCCACAAGTCAGGAAAGGACCTTTCTTTCAAAATGTGAGGCAATTTTTTCTTCTATTATTTAGTATTTAATTTACTTCTAGTAAGTGTAATGTTACTCTGATTGAGAAAGAGACTGACATCACTGGAGACTGGTGGCTGTTAGCCACAGAGAAGCTACAAGGCCACTGGTGATGCAAGCTCTCCCAGAAACCACTTCTTCCTTTTCCCTCTCCTGTCCCCACCAGGCATGCGACCCAGCCCTGACCTGGAGGGATGAGAGGCAAGTTAGCTCTTTTTAGGTCTTTTATTCTTCAGCTCTCATGGTAAGAATACTAGCAAGGGGGCCAATTAGTGCCAATCGCAGCAGTCATTTCTGCCATGACACTTGTCCATCAGGAACTCACCTCAGATCACCAAACAGCTTCCAAACAAGCCACCAAACTGCTGCCAGATGATACAGGATTTTGATCATTACTGACCTGAACACACTCAAACTAGAGACCTTTTGATGAAAGATGTATCCCATTCCCAGTCCCCAGAGCCACCCAGTCCCTCAGAACACTGATACAATTCTATCTGAACACAGCTTTTCAGGAAGTGGCTAAAATAACACAAGCCTTAGTAAACATCTGAAGAGAGCGGAAGTCAAAAGGCATTAGTTAGGCAGTAAGTTACCCTGTCTGGTCTCCCCACCCCACTGCAAGATTGAGCAGCCTGTCAGCATCAGCCAGCTTTTTGTCTGTACCCATAAAAAGCCATTTTCTTTAGAAAGGATCCAACTTTTAGAAGTGCAAACCAGGAAGGTAGTAGTGACAACAAATGTCAGGGTTGAAAAATTGCAGAATCACTCCAAGAATGAAACAACCATCTGGAGAAATACTTTCTTTGGTTTACCTTAAGCAGAAGTGGATATTTGCAAATTCTCTGAATTGGAGTCAGCAGATAACCCTCTAGTGGAATGTCTGTAGTCTTTCTGCCTCCCAACAGCATGCAACCCTATAATAAAAAATGGAAACAGATGTTACCTCAGCTACACACTTTGTTGCACGAAGCTTTCAGATACTCTTTGACATAAATTTGTATTCCTGCAACAAGTATTACAGTCAGAAAGCACTTTTCCACACCTAAGATACAGGAAATGGGACTTCATTCACCACTCAAATACAGCCATCAAGCCTGCAAAGTAAAAGAAAACTTGCTGTGGAAAACAGTGGCTGTGTAGAAAGATATTTTCCCAGAGAAATACAGCTGATGAGTCAAAAAATGTCCTAACAATATGATGACAATGAACAAATATAGATGCACCATTACTGAAAAGAATCCAGTCTACTCCCACAACTGATATGAACATTTGTCTTGGTTCACTATGCAAAATCTGCACTGTTGGTTCAAAAAACTCCTGAAGGCTAAAATAAAGCCTGCTAACTAGTAATCATGTAATTAACTCCAGTCCAATCCTTATGTCTGGAGAAAATCAAAGTGGAATTGAAATAAATGAGTCATCTGCATCACAACCACCAATTCTGTGGCAAAACATGATGTCTAAGCACAGCTGGACAAACAGCATGGGCACACACTGGCTGGTTACCCAGCACACATGTAGCTCAACCAGACACAGCACATGTTGCTGCTTACCCAACAAAAAATGCTATGGGACTTGGAGGCAAGGCTAACTTGTAGGTAGGAGGTGCAGGAGGCAATGACATTTAAGGAAATCAGGCTTCATTAATTCTGATGCTTATTAAAAACGAACAAAACAAAAAAACAAACCAAAACAAAGGGTCTCAGTATTAACTTTGTGAAGCTCTGACTTCCAAATAAAAAGGTGAAATGTATTTACCTACAAAAATTACTGCGCTTCCAGTGTTACTTAAACACAATAATTAAGGGGACAAGTACTGGATCAAAACACCAAAGAAATCCAAGTTCAGACAGATTTTAGGTTCAGGAACAGAAGTAGCAACTGATCAACCTTTGCAATACTCACACAATGAGTTCACACAAATTTGGAGGGGCCCTGCATTCCAGAAGAATAATTTCAGAGATAAATTTGCACACACTACCTCAAAACAAGTGATTTTGAAGTTCTCAGCAGATAATGGAAATTAATTTCTCAGGATTGACATGGACAGGGAGTATAAGAATTGCATTTGATGTTTAAAAAAAATCATCTACAGTCCTTGAGCTGTCCTTTTGTCACAATAATCTTTAATCTCTGTCTGATAAAAAAATACACATCTACTGTAAGCTTTTTATACATTTCCCTGAAGACTATGTTACTGGTTGCTGCTAGAAACAGGTAGTGGACTCAGATGGACTTCAAATCTATTTCAGATCAACTAGTCCACATTCCTATATTTGACCATGAACCTGGACAACTATGCTCCAAAAATCACCCCAGATGCAAACCTGTCCTGTCAATGGAAGCTGAAGTTTAAATTCAGTTCAGCCAAGATGTGCTTGCTTTGGGACATCACTGATAACATTTTCTCCTGTGAAATGTGTGCTGTGGCTCAGACACACTCTGAAATTCAGTGGTGTTTTGGCCATAGTTCAACAATCCTCCATTTGAAGGAATGTTCACAGACATCATACATAAATCTCATTAGTCCTAACTGGTACTTTTACAGACAATTGTCTGTAAAATAACCCTTCCCCAGGCTATTCTAGATCTGTGGCCTTGGCTTCCAGCTCACAATGCTCCCTGTCCAGTTTTCCAAGTCTCGAGTGATTCAGTCCTTCCCATCTCTTCTTTCAGCCCTCTCTCTAGCTCTGGGCTCAAAACTGCCCTTTAACACTTACTGATTTTTCAAACACATTCCCACATTCTGTATTTCAGCAGCTGTGAGGGAGCAATCGGGCCAAATCTATCCTCACAAGCAAACCTTTGTATTTTAATGCAGCTTTCTCTGCATGGTGGCATTCTAGCATTGGTTTTAGGAGGCAGTGGAGAAGAGAAGGGAGGCCTGGAAGAAATTACAGCAGCCAGCACAAAGCAGACACTTCAGTGTATCCCCTCCTCCCATATTTACTGCTATTTTGAGAGTCTCTTGGATTCAGGTGCAGCAGCAAGGCCCAGCAGACACTGTGACATCTTTCATGTGCCTCGTAATCAGTTTGCCAGCTGCGGTGGTAACACAGACAGGAGACTTCTGCCAACCCAGTGGAAATGGAGAACACTGAATGTTGGGAAGGATGATGTTTACATGCACTTTGGCTTCTCCTCTTCCCCCTTAGCTTCCCTCAACAGAGGCACCCAGAGGAACTCACAAACAAGCAAAGGGGCATTTGGTGACTCTAATGATTTAACAAGGTTCATTAACACTCAGACATGTCAAAAAGAATCTGACCACACAACAGCATGAGTGCTTGTCCCTGTTGGTCCCTCCAAGGCCTTTATTTTGTAGCTAAAAGAATGCTCTGGCCCTTTTGCTGTACTATATTGGGAAAGAGGAAAACTTTGGCTGAAAGGAAAAAAGAAGAGCAAAAAGAGGAGCAAAAAGAAGAGCAGGTCCTTTGCAAAAGGACTGCCTTCCTTTTACCTCATAGTATTTACTAAGAGAAAAAGCTAATGTGCTACATTAATCCCTCACCTACGTGCCAACCCCATTCCAAATCCCATGCATCCACTGCCAGGAAAACAAGACACCCAAAAATCAAGCAGAATTGGGATGAAGGCTGGGAGGAGAAACATCCAAGAAAAGAAAGAGAAGTAAGGAATGTTGGGCAGAGGGCACTGACTACTAGTTGTTTCTCCCCCCAGCTCAGCCCCTGCAGAGGCATTTGAAGGCTGTAGGACACAGTCTCTCACAATATAGATGCTCATGCAACATGGGTTGGATGGGGACTTGGGTAATTTTTGATACAAGCAGCACAATCAAAACAATTAATCCACACTACATTTCTTGCCCACAAATGGACTCATGGGGAAAAGAGTGTCAGAAGCAGGCTACATTTTGCTGGTGGGTCTGCAGATGGTGAACTGGTCAGAGAACTGAACAGAGAATCAGATCCTGTGGGAACTAGTCAGAGCCCTGCTGTTGGCTTACTGCATTACTCCTTTCACAATCTTTGCTCAAATTTTCTGTTGCTTCTTTAAAAAAAATAAATTCTTCCCTGTTTCCACTGAAATCACTCATACCTGAGCTATGCTTTGTTCTTAGCCTGAAATCAAGCTCAATACCAATCCATCCTGAGTGCTGCATACCTAGAAGGGGTAATATCTGCAAAATGTCCAGCATTCCTGGGATACCAAAGGGTTATTATGAGTACAGTGCAAAGTCAGATTATTAAGTCAAGAGTGCTGGAGAAGGTGCTTACCAGGAGGAATGTTCTCACTGTTGGGATCTTGTTCAATTCCATCAGCAGTCTGAGTGCTTTCTCGTGGTTGCTGCAGTACTCCTCGTACACAAAGAATTTGTCTTTCTGCAGGAAAAACATAGTAACTCATTGACTCAGACAAAACTGGAGTGATTATTTTGTCATACTCTGATACCTAATTTTTTACCATGGGTGTGCACTCAGAGTAGCATTAGGGTTGCAGTTTATGTGAAGCACATGATACTTCTCTAATATGAATAATGTATAGAGGTGTTCCACTAATTCCTAACTGACTCTTGTAAGCTAACATCAGCTTTCTGAGCACAGACTTGCACCACGTTTCCTCTTAATGTATCACTGAAATATTATTTGCTGAAAAAATGGATTTTGCTATCTCAGGGATACTTGCTTGTGTGTCAGGATATGCCATCAGAGTAGCCAGGAACAGAGTAAAGCCAGGAGCAAGGGGGCTGACATTTCTGAGCTGTGCTGACCTCTCCAGCAGAAGGAAGAAACTGAGTTGGATGGGAAGAACCAAGGCCTGGAAGAAGCTCAGAGATCTGGAGGGGAACCATAACAAAGCAACCAGCTGGAAATTTCCTGCCTTTCAGGGCTGAGGGGGAACCTCCAGTGAGTTGGCTGGTTCACTTTGTGTTTTGAAACAAGCAGCAGACTTCAACCATTTCAATGCAACACTAGAGTGGGTCAGCTGGCCATAACAGTTTTCCTAAATGGAAGGAGTTCATCAAAAACACACAAAATAACCAATGCATTATAGAAATTAACAGAAGGGAAAGGTAGCTTCATAACTAGATTAAGGTACTTATACCGGAACACGTCAGAACCACCAGCACATGCAGTGGAGTGAAATCCCCTGTTAAGAAACACGGGTCAGCTGGTAGCACCAAGTTCTGCTTCACTGATCTCCATAGTCAAAGACAGTGCAACTTCTAACTAAAATGATCAGAGATGCTGAACCCATTGCAAACACCAGATCTCTGGAAACACTGAAAGGATTCACAAAGAAGCCCTAACAACTGTTTCTGTGCCTGAGTGGATCAGGCAAGGAGCAAGCTGAGTCTTTTGAGGCTGTTGGGAAGGGCTGAACTTTCAGCACCTGTGTTACAAGATTCCAGTATTGCACTCACTGGATGGGAGGGCAGAGGAGGGGAGTCAAGAGGTTTAGTCAGGTTAAATGATTCAGAAGCCAGAAAGACCCATCTTTTTTTGGGTGCTTCTCACAGTGGTAGTTTCTTTCCTGGTTCAGGTCTGCTTCTATGCCACAATGCAGTGCCATGCAGAGACACTCAGAGAAGCTACTTTGCATATAAAAGTAGTTTAGAAGCATTAGTGCAGGGTAGTACGTGAGACCTTCCAGAGCTGGCACCTCAGGGCCATGTAGACATGCACTTCAGAGCTTGTTGTGGAATTCACATCACTAATTTTCTGTTTCGGAACCTGGCCTGAAAACATTGTATCTGACTGAGCCTTTTCACCTCCCCAGAACTAGGAAGTAAATCTGAGTTTTGATTTGATTTCTAGTATTCTTCAGAGATGTAGAACTTCCTGTGTTAGCTGAAGATATCCGCAGCATTTAGCTACTTGGAAGATAACTCCTAGTGATCCTAACAGAATGAAGGAGCTAAGCAACACGAATCCATGGGAATACAGCTGCACTCCCTGGGCATTCCCTTCACTGCTTCACATGGAAAAGAAATAGTGCTAACATTAGTTTAGAAGAATTTGACATTCTGGTCAGATGCTCCATGGCTCAATGTACATGCTCAGAGACTGTCAAATGCTTTTGGGTTTAGTTTATCACTAATCTGATTACATTTTTCCCCCGTTTTTGTGCTTCCCAAAGGAAGAATTGAGAATAAATAGGTGTATGTCCAAACACAACAGCAGTGGTACAAAGCAAATAAAACAACAGCCACAAAGATTATGGTGCAAAGAGTTGGAATGCAGATGTTTGAGACTTTTATCCTTCATCTATAGCTGTTCATATTAGTGCTAGAGTTTAATACTGGGAAGCTGAAAAGAAACAAAGGCTTCTGACCACCAGATGCAGGAAAATGCAGGGCTGGGTCCATAGCACAATAGAAAAGAAGCAATTGAGAGGCATGGGATTGTTTTCAACCATAAAAACTGGGGAGTTATAGAATGTGAAGACAGGTATATGAGTTTCTCCTGCATTTCCTCTCTCACCTCTCCTCAACTCCCTGGATGCACACAAGCATTGAAAGTAAAAATAGTAACCATTAACACAACAGCATCCGTCACATCAACGCACACAATGTCACTCCCTAGGTTTCTGACTGCAGCTTTGAGTGTCTGGAGTTTTGGAAGGTTATATTTAGATCATGACAAAATCCCTTTGCTAAAGCTCAAGTCAGTACAATAATTATACACACACCAGAGTGCTTTCATTAAGTCGTTTCCAGCTGTCCCTCATGCATGAGACCCACAAATATGAGAACTATGCTTTAAATTACTCAGTGTCTGAAGTGTTTAATTTCCTCTCTGGGTGACATTCAGTCCTGGACTCTCCCATGTCCTGGTGAGGAAATTATCAGTTACATAATTACAGATGTTAGCCCAGGAATTCTGAACCTGCAGTTAATCTATATTAAAGTGCAATTATGGTCAGAGATATGACCACATAAAAATGGCACCTCCTTACTCAGCACATCTGCTGGATACACAGCTAGACCTTCTTATATTGGGGACAGAAGTAAGACTACACTGTTCTTAGTTTAGATAAAATAAATCTTTAACCAATAGTTTATTCCCCAATGTATTATTTTGGGTGCATTAGCACTGCCCACAGATTAGTGCAAATTTGAAAAGTGTTTTGATTAGAAAAGCAAGTAAGACATTTGAAAAATTGTAGCAACGTATTTTCAACATGAAAAACCTAAACAAAAGATATAACTCTCAAAACAAGAACCCTGATGACCAACAGTAAAACTGATCACTCATGCAACATTGCTCCTAAAAATAAGAAAACATGTTTCCCTTGAACAGGTTTCTTGCTATTCTTCACCAAACCTCTAGTACGATGGCAATATCAGAAACTAAGCATCAGTCAATTGTCTGCCTTTCTGCTCTGCAGACAGTCATACATTTTCATGACCTGCACAAGAGAGCCTATGCTGATGAGGTGTGATTATCCCAAGTTCAGTGTATAAACTCTCTGATGTTAAAGACTTGTTCTACATGCCATTTTGTTTAAGGCTGCAGATTCAACTTTGAATGTAAGTCTGTCTGTTGTGGACATACTGAAATTCTAGCACCTACCATCAGACAATGAACTTCTCATGATCACGTGATCAACTGGAGTACACTAGGCCACACAAGGTCTTCTAAAGTAAAACTATTTTTCATATCTAGATATCAGAGCAAGTGCATTTCATTATCTGTTAAACTTCTTCAAAAAGTCAATGTGCAATGATTGCCCTTTGGGAACCCTTGCGAAATCTGCTTGCTTCCTTCAGGTGTCACTCAAGATCTGAACCCTTCTGAGCTGGAGAGGAGGGGAGGATGTCCTAGCATTTAACCCTGTGCATTACAGTTTCATTATTCCTGTATTGTTGCACGTTTGATAAATAAAGAACACCGCAGAATTTATTAAATTTAACAGTAATAAAGTTACAAAATTATATGTTCATATACAAGAAAACACTACCAATGAGTGCATCTATCAGGCTTGAACTCAGTCAAATGACAGGATGTTAACATTTCTGGTTATTTAGCACCACTGTGAAACACAGTAGATGATTTGACAGCATCTCTCAGAAGCCCTCTAATTTTTATACGCTCACCAATGAATACTAATACATCAGTACAGCAAATCTTCTTGGTAGGCAATAATTCTAGTGAGCATTCAAGGCTTTAACTAAGTTCATGAGTATGTTTTTCAGCAGCTGACAGTCCTCACAACTGATACAATTTTTAGGCATGGTTTCAATATAACACTTTCTGACACTATTTTAATAATTGTCACAGCATAAATAAAAATTAAACAAGTGGGGGTAGTTTGTAAAGCTCTATGACTAATGAATGGATGTATAATTGCTGTCTGCTCAAACCTGATGAACTGTGAAAGCATGAATTTTGATGATGAAAGCATAATAGAACATATTTTGATAGAAAGTTGGCCTGTGGCTTAATGCAGTTAATACAAATTTGAAGATCTGGCTATTATGTACGTGCTTTCTCATTTTCAAACATCTCAGGAGGACTTCTCCAAGCATAAGAAATGTGCAACTTCAAATTATTATACTTGTAAATTAGATAACTTTGCATTTAAATGACTCCAGCTTGTAACTGGGTGTACATAGCTGATTTTGCATATACAGTATGCTCTATATACATTTCACTCAGAGGATGGCACACATATGTGATTGAAAGTCAGGCCAAGTTAAAAAACCCAAAAATCTACCACAGGAAGAATTTCACAGTATAAGAAACAAATTACAATGAGAGAAGCAATGGTAGGATCATTAGATGCAATTGCACAGATCCTGCACTGGATCTGTGCTTTCCTCAATCACTTATCAGTACCAATCTGTCTGGACCTGGGGGCACACCTGATCATATTATGGATGTAGCAGGAGAGCAAATAATACAACTATCTGGCACAAAGTCAGATGACACTCAAGTAACTCATCAAAATGATCTAAACAACCTGGAACTGGCAGAGTGAATTTATGTTCTATGACTACTCCACATTTTGTATCTCTGGCATTCTTAAGCAAGCATTATGAGAGTCCAAAAGCCAAATTCCATTTACTTTTGAGCTACAGAAGGCAGGTACTCATTTATTCCACAGTAAAAGACTGCATGTTGTAACTTGTGCTGGATTTCATTGAGATAACCCACCTCACACCACCTTCCACTTACTGAAGGACAAATGTATGTGCAGACACTAACTACTGTAAATTATGTATTGTCCTTTGTTTTTAATGTTGATCTTTGAGGGTTTCAATTTTTCTTTTTATTTTAAAAGACACACAAAAATTATTCATTTACTGGAAATTTCGCTGGGTTTTTGAAACATTTGGAACCAAAGCAAACAAATTCTCAGCAATAAAATGTGATCAGCTGGGTGAGAAAAAAAGGAAAAAAATTCAATGGGAAAAGGAAGAGCTTTTAAAAATATCTTGCTGTTAAGCTGAGTTTGATGTGGTTTCTATTGTTCTAACCTCATTCACAAGTTCTTTTCCCACCCTACCTACAACTTTCATACAAGACACACATTGTCATAGTATTGCCACAAACCTTAGAGATTAGGGCTAGCTAAGGGGCATTGGAGCTTATGACAGGAAACTGCATTTTCAGATAGCATTAAATCATTGTACTTACAAATTTTAAGAAAACATTTCCTAGTTCATGCTGAGACTGAGGTTCTGGTTGTAAACAAAATTCCAGGGCAGCCAGGAACTCCTGGTGAACACCAAGAATGTCTTCAATGTTAGAAAATAAGATCTGAAACAAAAACAATGCTAGCTGTTAATATATTGGAGAGTGTTTTGTTAAAGTAGCAGCATAAAAATATTGTGCCTCTAGACTTGCTGTGATAGCATCTAAAGCACAAGGACTTGTACAGAATTAATCACACTGTATTTGCCCCCTTCCTGGCCCACTATGGAAATCTTTATTGCTACTGAAGTACCTGCTATAAATAAAGGTTATCTTTCCAGTTACTTGAGCATGATGAATGTGAATGTGAGCAACTGCTTTCAATCTAGAGAAGATTTCCTATGAGACCAAGCAGGTGAATGGAATCACAAGGATTAAACTCACTTTGCAGGAGACAGAAGCAGGAAGTTGTTTACCTTTCTGTCCCATACATTAGAAATCACTTTCTGTAAGAAAGGGACTTGAAGCTATCACACACAAATATGTACCTGAAAATAAGAGACCAAACCTCTGCCACGTGGGATCTAGCATTTCTCTGACAGGAGTACAGAGTAGTGTAAAATGCTTGCAAACCACAAGAGCAGCATTTTAGAGCTCCCTTTCATTGATCTCAGTGGTTCTAAAAGGTGTATGTAATGGGATAGAGGGCCCTAGTTTAGATGTGTACTAAAAGGTAATTGCGCAATCTCACAGCTAAATGGTCCCTACTGATTTGAATATACATGTGTTAAGGGGAATAAACTGCCAGGTTGAAAGCTGCTATAAACACATAAGCTTTATGAGTCTTAATTTTCATGGAAAATATGAGAAGCAAGGTGAATACACATATAGGAGATGGAATGTTACCTACACAGGGGGAGAGGTCCTGATGCATGGTGACACAACCATCAGTATTGACAGCCACTGGCAGAAGCCTGAATGGGTAGAGTTAACCCTGGAGCCTGCAGCGACTTACATATTGCAGACATCATTTTCTATCATGTTGCTTTAACTATGTCACTTGCAAAGGGAAGATCTGCAGTGCAGTCAAACCAGCTTTCACACTGGAAGCAGCCTCCCAGGTCTTGCACAGCAAGTGACTCTCCCCGAAGTGTACAGCCTGACGGGGACAGCCTTCATCTTCCTGGCATTCAGTGTGGGAAGTGATCAAGCCCAACAGCTTCCAACACTTCCCAAAGTGCCTTATCATAACACCAAGCTGTTCAACTTCATGCAGGGGAATTCATTCATCAGATGTGACACTGATTCAACCTGGTGGATGGTGATGTGGCACTAATCCAGAAAAACAATGATCTGTAAATTAAGCCTAATCATTAAAGATAGGAATGAAACCTCTATTACTGGTTTAAAACTAGTTTCTCTCTGGTTTTGCAGGGGTAGACAAGATCAAGAATTCAGGGAGCCTTCCTCTCTGCATATATCCATGTTCAACTCTATACTTTCTGTTATTCAAGGATGGATAGAATATTTCTCTCAAACTCCTCCTGCAAGCTGGCTGCACATCCAGAGCAGAACCTGTCACATCTTCCTTGTCTCAGTTCCCCTCTCACTTCAGGAATACTGAGATATGGTACTATGCATACTTGTGCCTCACAGCTCCTTTTCAGCTCTGAATAAACTAAAAGATTCCAACACACTGAATTTGTGCCAATGGGCTCTGAACCAAAATGAAGGACAGGGAGACAGGACCATCCAGAAACCTTCACATGCTAATTCAAGCAGAGCATAGGATGGTTCTGTCACATGTCTGAAATTGATGTGATAACACAGTAGCCTCTGTCTGCATGGCTTTGCCAGAAGCTGTGCCAAAAGGGGATTAACAAGGAAGAGGAAAACATCTGTCAGGGATGATTTTATCCTTCAGGAGCAGTCTTTTGGGGGTGTATTTTTTGATCCAAGGAATATCTGTGTAATCTAATGAATTCCGTGGTGGTCAGTAGAGGTGGGCTTGCAGTAGAATTTGCAGATGAGAAGTCACTTGAAAATCAAGGCAGCAGAGAGACTTTGACTGCATGTGTTTCTGTATCCAATATACAGTTACTGTTTATAAGCCCCATGTGAGATTCTATGTCTGGAGTTTGCATACACCCCCAAGTCGTACTGCCTTCAAGTTACTGTATCAGTAAAATGACCTCAGTGCCCTGCTGTGAATGTAGCATAATAGTAACATATCAATAGAGTTATTCCCATATGAGGCAGTGAATAAACTAAAAACATTTTTTATTATGTTGCTGCAGCTGTTAGTCACTGGAGTACTTGCAAAATCTCATCCTGGCACAGGACTCAACGTGGCCTTTCTGGAAGG